>JAWNLJ010000093.1:0-600000 GCA_035042365.1 Drosophila dives | reverse complement strand
GAGCAGGGTTATTAATGAATGCATAAAAAACATTTGAATCGACAAACATACTAATAGAAACAGAGGAAGTTGTTGGCAAGTATACATAAAAAAATTTATATAGAACAGCAGATCTGTAATAAAACACATTTGTTTCTCTCTGTGTATTAATAACAGAGAAAAGCAATTCAGAGCACGAGCGCGACAAGCAAATATTGACATGATTCATCATTGAAAGCCATTGTCATGAATTGTCAGTCTGAGGTTCATTGTCTGCTCTGAAGTCGGTCTCAAGTCCAGTGTGGAGTCTAATTGAAAGCGCCTCAATGGCGGCGCACAAATACAAAGACAAACACAGACACACAAGATCACTGCCAAACCCAACCAATTCCATAAAAATTAGCTCAAAAATATGCAAAAATGCCCGAAAGCGAAGCTAAAGAAAAATATTATTCTTAAAAACGGCGACCGCAAAAAGTATTTATCCAAAAATTGACTCCGGCTTAAGCTGCCCCAGAGCCACCGCGCTTACGCAGAGCGTTTAACACAAGTGTTCAGACCCAATCCCAAGTGCAAAGCCAAAGCTCAATTCGAGCTCCTTAAACAGTGCTTCCCCTTCACAAAAAAAAAAAAAAAACTTGAGCAAACAAACAACAAGCAAAAATCAATTTCGAGTTCGAGCTACTTACATATTTGTGAGCACAAATAATAAATAAAAATCCCTAACAACAATTGCTCTAGTTGATTGGTCACGACTAGCAGATGCCCTGTAAGTGGATCTAGTCTGTAGCTTATTGATGACAATCTTTTTTTCTCTGAGTAAAGAATATTTTTATATCTGATTATGACCTCAGTTAGAATTTAGTTATTTAGACTATTAAATCAATACTTCAAATACGCGAACTATACTTAATTACCCCATAGAGCATTGTGTGCCATCTTTTTGCCTATAAGATTCCAATTCACATTTTGAATTAATGCTGGGTATACAAATTCAGCGAATCGAGAGCTTGACAAATGAATGTTGGATATTATATATAGGCATGATATAATATCCCACCGTATAAAGAGCATTGTTATTATTAGGTTCTTAGTATGGGCACAAGTTATTGACACCTATTGCTCGTTAGTCATAGATTTGTGGTTAGTTCAATTGATCTGTTAATTTGATCGGTTTTCCAGTTAAAACGAGGGCCTTTACCTTAACACAGTTAGCAGCTATGAGTTGAGGGTTGGACGGCTATTAAAATCAAACGCTCCAACAATTTTGATGATATTAATAATGAGAGTTGACAAAGTATAAAAATAACAACGATACGATATGAGAGCGGCTTAAGGCAATTAATTGTATAATAATAATAAATGTTCAATGTGGAGCTTTGGGCAAAATTACTGAAGCGTCTACAATAACTTCCCTAACTTGACCTTCAAATATGGGGAGCAAGCGAGGGAGTGAGCGAGCAAGCGAATCGAACGACAAACAGAAAAACACACACAGATACACACATACAGAGACACATAGACAAATAGAGAGAGACAGATAGACGGGCAGACGGAGAGTTGAACAATGCACAATTTCAGTTTCTGTGTCACTGAAAAAACAAAAATCACACAAGTCAGCCAACTATAGCCAACTCGGGGGCATAATTGCCAGCTGGGAGTAGGCAGTGGAGTGGAGTAGAGCAATGGATATGTATGGGAAGAGGGAGGGTGGGTGGGTGGCAGTCATGAAGTGCAACGTCAAATGCTACAGTCTGTCAATCGTTGAGTGTGGCGTGTGCCTCACTTTAACCAGGTGAAATTGGGTGCTTGTCTTGAATGATGTGACCTTAAGAGCAGCAACAGCAACAGCAAAAGCAAAAGCAGCAATTTTTGATAAACTACTTAAATTTAATGCAGAGGAAACAGCCTTGATAACTCTGCTTTGGCTGACAAATGTCATTGCATCATAATCATCGTTGGAGTTTTGGCCAGAGCTCGCTTTTTGCTTGGCACACTTCTAGGGTGCATTGTTTTTGTGTTTCTGGTTTTTCTTGTTGAATGTTCGACTCATTGAACCTAAGCACATGCGCATGACAAACTTAATAATCACACACACACACACACACTCGCACAACAACATATCAAGCTTGGCGCCGTTCTTTTGTCTTATTGTTTATGTCTCGACAAAACAAAAAAAATAACAAAAATTAAATACAATTTTTAATATTTTTCTGGGTTAATTTTCATGTTTTGTATTTATTTTTTTTCTCTGTTGTCTTCAATACAATTTTCAGTAGCTTTGCTGTCAAGGTTGGAATAATTTTCGGAAAATACTTGGCGGAAAATTAATAATAAACACATACACGCATTATGCGCACACAGGAACCACAACAAAAGACTTAGGCAACGAACTTGCTGGTTTTTTGTCGTTTGACTAATTTTCGTAGAACTACTTGCAGTGAAAAACCACAAATTTGAAAAAGGAAAGAATCTGTCAAACTGGCGCCAGGCAGGACCACACACAAAATGTCACCTGATCCAAATCGGTAGGTGCGAGCTGTGATATATGTGTATCTGCAAGTGATCTATTTACGATGTTATGTCTTTATGTTGAACAAGCCAGAAGTCAACACACACACACACACACACTCATAGACAGACAGCTGTGAGCACATCTTTTGTTAGGCAGAAACGGTAGGTGGGCACCAAAGGTAACAATTAGGTTTTTTTCTCTTCTCGTTTTTTTTTTTGTGCCTTTTGTTCGTTTTTGTGGTAGTTGTGCGAAAACATAAATCAATACTAAGCGTTGCGCTAAGGCTTATAGCCTCCAATGCAAAATCATTTTTTGGCCCCGGCCCACCAATCATATTTAGCTAACCGGATGTGGCGCATAACTCACAGAAGGAAATGCACATATCCTTTCGTTTTGACATTTCTCTGACTTCATAATTTTGTGTGAGTGTGTTTGCTGTATTTTTTATTCTTTTATTATTTGTGTGCACACATAATCAATGCAGTTTCCATGCAGCTCGTCAACGTCGATTAATCTAACTTAAAGTTTGCTCACGCTTCGTACGTGATGAGACTGTATCCCAGAGAACCCCAGAGAACTCCAGAGCCCATTGAGAAAGAAAGATAGATGTCCTGTTTTTATTCCCTCGTCAGTCGCCTGCCTTTTGGGCCAGACATTATCTTTATTAAGAATTTCAGTAGCCCTACGCATAATGTTGATATCTTGATTCGATTCAATTGTGATTGTGTGCATGTGTGGCTCTCAGTGTGTGTGTGTGTGTGTGTGTTTGTGTGTAATCATATGCATGCATTTTGATTTGTCTCTTAGTCGTTATGTGGCTTGCTTTTCAGTTATTTGTGCTGCATGCTAATTCTGTCAGTTCAGCTCATATATTTTTTTATATTACTCGGAACGGAAGCACATTGGGGACAATGACATTGTTTGCCTGTTAGCTTGCAAAAAAAAAAAAACAAATACAAAAAAAACCAAGAAGTTTCTCCAGCTGAACTCTGACCGCTGTCCAAACTAGCACTGTGGGCCATGTAGGCAAATTTGTCAAAACGGATTATCGCCCATTTTCACCCGGGCAAAGAGGCCTCGCTAGTATTTAGACGAACCCATTTACCAGCCATAAACCGACTTGTCGGCCTGCACACCTGATACTGCATGGGGTAGCGGGATGGTGGAGCTGGGAGGGATGCGCGCTCATCGCATGAAAAATTATCATCGACACCCAAAGCCGGCTGGCTAGGCTAGCACAATGGAACTGAACGGTGCCGAGTTGGATGCCCAACTGCATGTTGATAATTTGAGTATCCGAATGGCAACACATGACCACAGCTAAATGTCCAAGGCTTCTTCGAGCCTAGAGCCGAGTGCCAAAGAGCAGCCAGAGACACCATTGCATTGCTCAAAAGCTGGCCAAGCGGTGGGCTTAAGATGACATACAATCATATTAAAAATGGTTGCCGTTTTATTTGCAATGTTTTCAGGTGACCTCTCACGGTGTATACCCAGCATCCAAAGAAACCAAGGGAAATTCTGGTTAGTTAGTGGTATAAAAATTAAACTTGTAAATGTTATGTTTTTGTCTCTAAGTTTGTTAAAGCTAGCAATTATTTTTATTTATTGAGCTTAGCCTCAATACATTATATATGGAAATGGAAAAATGAAATGAATATACAACAGTTAAGTTGTAAAAAAATTGCAGTAGTAAATTGCAAAGTTGTAAAATAAATGCTGAACTTTTTACTAGCAGAAACTGCAGTAAAAAAATATTCATAAAATACAGGAGAAAATCATAATACTATTGAAAGAAAATTTTATTTCTATTTTTATAGGTCATCTGTGAGTCTATCAATTGTTGTTTGTGTCGATGGTTGGAAGTGGTGGTGGCCACCAGAGCGCACATCGCATGGCATTATTAATAATGGCAAAAGTCTGGTGCTGTTTGGCTGGCTTGTCTGTACGGTGACCACCGCCAAAGCAAAACGGGCTCAAGATCCCAGCCAAAGCAGTTTCAAATGCGACTCAATGCAATTTTATTAACGCAGCGACAAATGATCCCCAAGCCGGACACTGAATGGAGGAGTCTGGGTCGTGGATGTGTTTGCTGTGGCTGCTTCTGCTGCTGCTGCTGCTGATGATGCTCTGAACTGAACTGTGTGGGGGCGCAGTCGCTTTGTAAGTCTTCGGGCACCTGGGAGACCCTATTAAAATTGAAAATGTCGCGAGATCACTTATCAGACGTAATAAAAATGGTGCTTTTAAAAAACAATTTGGCTTTTGGGGCGAATCTCGACAACGAGCCTTCTCCGTAGGCTGCTATTGTAATTTATATCAGCTCTGTGCGTAGACTTCATGTACATGGGTTGTCAGCCAAGAGAGGGGAGAGTGGAGTGTGGATGTGTAAGGGCGTCTAATGTTTATGGCAAACGGTTAACGGTTTAACGATTTTTGCAACATTTTGCCAGGCACTTTCATTCATACAAATCCCCCGCACTTTGAGGTCAATGATTGTGGGACCACAAAAATGCTTTCGAAATTCAGTTAGAACTGTAAGAAAAGGTGTTAACTACTCGAAAATACAAAATGTAAACAAGCTTGTCAAATGTTCTTCTAATTTGAATTCCCACAAATGAAAGCGTCTGCGTCCACACACTTTGTTGTACTTTGTTGTTTCTACTTCTCTGTATTGTTTAGGGTTTAATAAACGTCTAAATCATACTTTTGTGATGCAAGTGTTAAAGACAAACGAATATCAAGTCGCCAAATGTGAACAGAGGAATATAGCCCCAAGCGATGGGCGGAGGGGGAGGAGGTAACAATGGTAGCTGAGAGCAGGTTACACACTTGTGGGAGCGGCCTGTGTGTGTGGTCCTCATATATTGACTTGGAAACTAGACAGCAAACTGTGTCAATGAAAATATAGAAATTACTAAACAAACGCGTGATATGCATATGAAATGGGCGTGTGGATTGTCCAGATGCTATGGGAACTGTTTTGGGAAATGCAATTAAATAAAACTTGGGAATCAGAGCTTTTTTTTTTGGTTTAAAATTTAATTATTTATGATAAAAGTCACTTCCTTTATGGAAACGGAAACTAGATGATATTTATTATATGTGTTTTATACATACAAAATAATTATAAATCTTGCCATGAAATATAACAATTTTTCAGTAATGAAGTAAGAAATCTACAATTTCTTTTTTACAAGAATCTGAATCAATCTTTTGGTATTTTAAATATACATATGGAAATTTTAGTATGGATAAACTGAATTATAGCTTTGAAGTCGCCTAAACACCTTTGTAACTGTTCAGTCATCGGCTTGATTTTTCTTATATTACCAGTTTCAATTAAAATATCTATTGCTCTTCACACATTGCTGGCATTTCGCTTGAATAACTTAATAATTGAGCATTTGCAGTGCATTTAATTAAGTAGATGTTACGATTGCCGGAGAGATCCGGCTCAAACAACGTTCGATCTAAAGTTCAGTTTTAATATTATTAGATGATTATTTTTGCCATTGTTTCAATTTTAGTGCTGGTTTTCCCCAATGGGAAATCGCTTGGGCTGGGGCTACACTAGTTTAGCAATCACTTGGGCATGACTAAGTGCCTTAAATGCATACAAAATTCCTGGACACACCGCACCCCGCTGCCCGCAGCACCTCTGCATTACCAGTAATCGTAATTTAGCGAAGATGATGTTCAGCCCAGCCTCCGTTGAGCTATAATTACGTGACCTGCTGTGTGTAGCTGAGGTGTGAGATGCTGCGAATGTTTTGCCAAATCATGCAAATCATTATCTGTTGCATTTTATAGTTCCAATATACATATTAGCAAAGCCGGGCCATGCACATACGTCTCTTGTCTCTTGTCTCTTGGCTCTACTCGTATTTGTAGCTCACTTATTAATATTTTTCCTGCAATCGCACGTAATTTCTAAACTTAAAGCCGTCGTTTTGCACCGCAATGATTTCCGGCTGACGCGCCCGCTGGCTATATGCTGCCCCCTGTCACCGCTCCCTATCCCCAACGGCACAAGCAGGCCACCTGCCCCCGTCACAAGCTGCCCGCCACTGCACCCAGGCCGAAGTCGGCAACATTGTTAACGTCATTCACCGCCTGAAATATCAAGCGTGAGAAAATCTGTTATTATCTATCGCTCGATGTGTGTGTGTGTGTGTGTGTGTAGTGTGTGTGTACATAGTAGCGTCAGCTATCGCTTTAGCTACAGCTTCTAATGCCACTGTCAGCTCTAAGCGGAACTAGACGGTAGCACGTAGGGACTGCTTGGGATTGGGAGCGGGTGACGACAGCGCGACGACGTCATAGCTACTATCTAAGATTCATTTGTGGGGGTGGTTTTGACTGGAAGATCAAGGTATTGATATAATATAAACACGGCTTAAAATAATTAAATAATTAAAGTAATTATATTTGTTCACATAATTAATTACAATATGAAATAATTTTAGAACACACATCTTGAATCAGTATTCCAGTGGTCCTAGTTTAAGTATACTTAATTATAGTTCAATTAAAAAAAAGTATTTCCAATATAGAATATATAATCTATAATAAAATTTAGTAATTGATTAATGTGCACTAGAATTATTATTACAACTGACAATTATCTACATCAACTAGCAATTAAAACTCTTAACGCCTTTTTTGTGCTAAGTTGGGGTTATGGTTCATAGCATTATAGTTATAAATAAAGTTATGAGTAAATTTATGGCAATGGCAATGATCTCATTACAATTTAATGGTCGAGAGTCGCATGCGAAGCTGAACAACATTTAATTTAATTTCATTTAAAAACCACTTAGGCCCACCCCCAAGTGGCACAAGTACCACAACTCTGGCTGCACACAGCTCTTGAAGTGACAAAGTGCGGCATGGGCCAACTTGTTAGCATATGTTAATTAAAGCGGGCGAGCGAACAGATTCGAGATCCAAGATCCGAGACCCGAGACCCGAGACCCGTTGCCTGCTGACTGCTGCCTGCTGCCAGAGACTGGGTGACTTATGGGACCGGGTCTCGCCTGGCAGTTGGCCGTATAACTTCATTTTGCAGCAGTCTATGTCAATGCAAATGCCAATAGATACTCACATGTATAAATCTCGTAGTTCGTAGTTAAAATTCGATTTGCGCCCAATTTCAACGCCTCAGCTGCTTTGGCAGTTACACACACACACACACGCACACACACAGTGAGATAAATCAACAGCAGCAGCAGGCGAGTGACTCACTGACTCACTGACTGGCTGCTAAATGTGTATCTTTTTGAACTCAGTATCTCAATATCTGTGTACCCATATGCCACAGATATGGCTTAACGATTTTCTATAATAATTTTTCAATATTGTTGATCTGCGTTGGCGCGCTGCACAACAACAACACAAAAGCAATGTGCAACTGATTTGTAATGCATAATGTTGAATGAACTCCTATTGATTTATTTCCATGCATAATTTGCTCATAAACATTGTGGGTGAACTGTCAGCAACTGTGCAAGATCAATATGCACTTGAAAAAATTTGTATTTATTTATCTGTCTATCTGATGACCTAGGGTTCAAACGATATTCATATTTCGTATATATAAATTAAATAAATGTGTTTTTCTTTATTTGTTTCAGTGTAGGTTTTGCGTAATCCCTAGCTGATATCTTGGTATATACATCGCTCATCTGTGGTGTTGATATTTGAGACGCACTCAAATTGACTTAATTGGATGTTTGCGTGTGGCATTAAATTCACGTATTTGGAGCAGGAAGCGACCAAAAATGAAATTAGAAGCATTTTTCCCCATTGTGCGATGCTTTTCCCATAACGTCTGAGAAACTCTATCCGAGAGCCAAGAGGCAAGAGGCAAGAGCCAAGAATCAAGAGCTCGGCAATTGAAACAAGCTCGAACAAGCTGTGGCCCAAAACGTAATTTCACTGGCCTTTTTGGCCACAAAAAGGTGCTCAATAGCAGGAGCTACTTACTACCGTGGGAGCTACTTGGTTAGCTCTGTTTAGTTTAGGTCTTCTTGTCTTCTTGGCTCGCTTCCGTTGCTACAATTCCGTTGAGTTTCGTTACATTTTGGTGGCGTGACCACCAAGTGAATGCAATTTTCAATAGCAACTCGAGTGTCGATGTCGATGTCGATGTCGACACTTGGTTTACTAAATATCTCCCCTCCGCCCCCTCTCCAGACCACAAACCAGCTTGAACCAAAAAGCGATGGCGATAACAGTTTTGCGCCCATGGCGTTGACGTTTTGCACTTATTTATACCAAGTCTGGCACAAACTGGCCTCCGTCGCTGAATTCTGACTCTGATTGGAATCTTTTTTTTATTTATTTATTTTTTTCGCTCGCCTGCCAGCAGAATTATGGCTGTCATCAGCCGTGCAGTTGACATAAACACTCAGTGGCCGCAGGGGGTCGAGTTGACTGAGGCCTGCTCTGCCTGTTTACCAGTTGCCTGTTAGCCAGTTGCCTGTTGGCCAGTTGCCTGTTTGCCAGTTGCCTTGTTGGCTGTTTGTCAGAACCTTTTGTTCAGTTCATCATCATCTGTTGGCCATTTGCATGCCCTGCACGCATCTTTGGAGCCTATAAAGCGTTAACAGTGACTGCGGTTTATCAGCGCACAACTAAATATAAAATATGCTTTTAATCACATTTCCGCTGTGTGTTTTTGTTGTCTGCGTTGCTGTTGTCTCAACAAATAATTCCACATGAAACTAAAGTAAATCATTTGGGAATTTATGGGCCACCAAACCATAACCAAATAAAAAGAAATACCAACAATTAAAATTGATCTAGGAGCTAGTGATCAGCTAGGAATTACCCTGTATTCTTGCACACAATTAAAAGGCTAAAGAAAAAATATTTCATTATATCTATTTTTATTATCTAAGATTTTGATAGTACTATATTAACTAATTGTTTAGTTCATGTCTATTTATGCTAGCTATGATCAGTGCTTTTTGAAGTTATCATTTATTTTTTTATAATTATAATACAATATCTTTAAATATAATATATATATACATTTATTAAGCTACCTTTTCTCATTGCTAGAGGGTATACCAAAAAATGATGAACAAATGTACGTATGGAATCAGAGAGACTAAGAAAGAGAGAGAGAGAGAGAGAGGGGCAACACTATAGAGCAATCTCATCAATATGCGCCCCACATTTGTTTTATAAAATCCATAATTGGTTCTACTGTACTTACGCACTGTATGTGCGCCCCGCATTTATTTGTATTATGATACACAAACAATCGAGACACTTATGGTCAACACTTTAGAGCCAGATTTGGGGCGCTGCTGGTGCTTGTGCTGCTGGTGGTGCTACTGCTACTGCTACTGCTGCTAATGCTGTTGGTGCTGTCCAAAGCCAAAACATGAAGTGGCTTACAAGAGCCAATGACCCAACTGGCGATCAGTGCGTCGCTTTGGGGCCTCATTCGCGCCCCTATTTGCTTAGGTCGCCAAAAATGGGGCTGGCATACGCATAAATCTCAGCGTAAGACATATGATTTCTTACTACTATATACCTCATACCTTATGCTATTATATATATATATATCCGACTTGATTGCTCCGCTCATTTGTGCTTCATTTTATTTGTGCTACGTGCTTTGCCTTCCCAACGAGGAGGCGATGGATCTGGTGGATGCGGCTTCAGCCTGAATTCGTATTCGGTGCGGTTTTTGGTATTGGATTGGATTGCAAAACCTTTTCGTCAATTGTCGCTTAAGTTTTTGGTTATTGGTACAATTATGAAGTTAAATAGACGCCGTTATTGTTGTAAATCAAAGCACATTGTGACACTTATGACAACTAAAGTAGCGCACATAACCGTATTTATAAGATGCGTAAGTATATATTATAATGCGTGCCGATCGCTCAGCTCAATTGTCAGCTCGTTATGGTAATGAAATCGATGGCCCGACTACTTGACTTGATTTATATACAATGCGACATTTTAGGCAGTCCCAAATGCAGGTCAATCAAGCGGCTAACGTGGCAATTCTAAACTGATTTTAAGCACGCCAAAACAGAATTGGTAACTAACAAGTTAAAAGTAATCTTAAACTGGCCTTGACTGTAAATTGATATTGATAAATAACAAGCTGACCAAATCCTGATCCAATTCTGAAATACTATTTAAATTTAAATTTATCTGCAAGAGATTATAGCTGGTGCTTCCACTTTAAATATCGGTTTGGATTGATCTCATAACTCTATTAATTTTAAGCAGCTGAGACAGCTTCTCCCTCAATCAATTATTGCCCTTTTCAGCTCTCCCACACATTTTTTATTGAATTCAGTGAAATAAATTTGGTTCGCCAATTAATCACAAATGGCGCTTGGCAAAATGAAATCAAGCGATTGATCACCAACTGAATTTCCAATCATCCATCATGGACACATTTGTCAAAGGTCACTCAAATGGCCACACACAGAAGAATCAAATAATAATAGGAATAGAATTGAGCAGGTTGTTGTGTTACCTGCAGCTGTATTCTGTAATTGATGTCTTATTTTCGAAAATGTTGCTACAATTTTCAATTTGAAATTGAGCGTGCGAATTCTGAACCCTAATTATGGGATAAGTTTGACGAAATGCGAAAAACAAAATGTTACTGTGTGTTGCTGTGTGTGTGTGTGTGTGTGCAGAGTCCGTCTGTCCAGCTTCTCAACAGTGTTGGTTTTGTATTTCCGCCGGAATTAAATGTATTTTTACAGTAATCTTTTTGTTGTTATCGGACAGCCTCTGCCACTTGCTGCCGGCGTCGCAATGGTCACGTCACACATCACATTAAAGTCGGACTAATCCTCTTATATAAGTAGTAGGTAGTAGTGAATGAACAGAGAACAGAGATGAGAGAACAGAGAACAGGGAACGTGGGCGGCAACGGAAGTAACTGCTGGGGCCACCTAGACAGCTTAGGAACTTCTTATGTGTATTATGTGGGTTCTGTTTCTATTCTCCTTTAATTGATTTAAGAAGAGTTCATTCAGTGAGTGGCAGTAATGGGTCTAATGAAGTTATAATGGATCGCTTAGCTGTTGATTATAATTACTTAGCCCTCACAGCTCACTGTTCGAATTGGGAGTAAAAACATTTTAGAAACAAATACTCAAGACTATCTCGCAAAATAATGCTCTAGTGTAACCAAGTAACTGGTATCGACTACAGTCGACTACCGAATCACGATTAAGCAGTTGCTGGATCCATTTACATGCAAGCACATTTTCAATGGGCTGGCAATGTTTTTAAGGAATTCCAGTAGCAAATTGTTGCGTGCGGGCCACATTTGTAGCAAACAGTTGCAGCAATAGTCACAGATACAATATCTTTCTATCTATAGCTACAACTACAGCAGCAACAGCAACAACAACAATAACAACAACAACAAGAAGAAGAGAAACAACAACTGCACCTGACATCCAACGCGCGGGGGAGCTCGGGCATCAATTGTCCACGATGTCGTCGTCTTTGTCGCTTTTGGAAATTTTGCGCAAAATACTCAAATTAAATTCCAATTCATTGAGAAGCACACACACACAGTCGAGTCGGGGCAAAAGAAAAAGTAGCAATTGCATTGCATGTATTTTGAGAATTGCATAGGAAGGCGGCACTGTTGCCAAAGCTAAGACTGCCAACTGCCAACTGTTTACAATGCGCCATGCTCAACATTAACATAAAACAAATTATTCCAACGTGACTTAGCCATAAATGAATGAGCCTCGTCTACAACTTCAGTTTGGATTGGTTTCTTTCTAGCTGAATTGATATTTAGAATTCTTACCCGACAAATGCTCTCAATGTGGCTTTAGGCCTAGTTTTTTAAATATCAATATATTGCTATCATTTCATAGATAATCACTCTTTTATACACTCTTTGAATGTTATCGGGTTGCGTAGACTCGCTTGTGAAGAACAGAACAAATATCCGAATTTATATTTAATCTATAGATTTTGAGTTCGGATTAAAACTGCATTATTTATCTATATACCAAACTTTGGTTTATAAGATGATCTTCGTTCAAAATCGATTAAGATCATGCAACATTTTGGGGTTGACTTTTGAGCATAAGCATTGCCAAGGTTTTCACAGTATCCATATTTAGCTTATTCAAAGTTATTAAATTTTAATCATTTATAATCATATATGTATAATTATAATCACATATGTATAATTATAATCACATATGTACAAAGCAAGTTTATAAATTAATGAACAAAGTTCACCTGCTGCCATCGTTTGTTATAAGAAAAAAGCAAACAAAATATATTTATAATTTTAAGCCATACAATAAAACAGGTATATTTGCAGAGTTATCAAGTTAGTGTATTTAAATATCGGATATG
Source organism: Drosophila dives (assembly GCA_035042365.1). Lineage (NCBI taxonomy): Eukaryota > Metazoa > Arthropoda > Insecta > Diptera > Drosophilidae > Drosophila > Drosophila dives. The sequence continues at coordinate 587,132 of JAWNLJ010000093.1, read as the reverse complement.
TGGGCAGAGGATAATACTCTTGTTTAATAAGTGCAGCCATGTTATATCACCTTGTGACATGACATCACAACGGAGGCATCGAACAAGGCCTGCAACTTTGTCTTGGGACTGAAACTGCGGCACGTACGTCACGATATATGAGAGAAAAGAAAAGACAAAAAACGAACAAATAAATAAATAAAATGAAGAAAAAGATCGGCAAATATGTGCATTAAATGTGCATTGGCATTAATCGATGATGCTGAACGGTCGTCAGAGGAGTGCACATACATACACATACATATATAACTGCTATAACTGTTAGCCGCACAATATCGGTCATGTTCCAGTTGCCCGTTACTGGGCATCCACCTCTGACTTGGTGGGTGCACCACCAGACAACCAATGTTAAATAATTTATAAATTTTGTTGATTATTTGTGCGCTCTGAGCTCTGACTCTGAACTCCACGTAATACCTCCTCCTCTGCAGATACATATGTGTGTGTTTGTGTGTGTGTGTGTGTGCATGTTGGCAGATTGGCCCCTAAACTGCCGTTGTGTATCGGTGACTCCACAGGTACACAGGACTCTAGTATGACACAATTGCATGCATTAGCATTCAGAATTAGTCAGCAGATTCAGTCGTGATTCAAGTAAATGCGAATGCGGAGCACATTTGGTCAACATAAATCACATTTACCAACTACTGTTATTCTTTAATCAAAAATTGCATAAGCACCAGGATCAGCAAACAGGATAAGGGACAGCTTAGTCCTGCTGCAGGTGCTAAATTGCTGTCTCATTACGTGACAGAACAATAACAAGCCATCGCCCCTAATTGGCAGCTCAGTCGCACTGTTATCTCCGACTCCGACTCCGACTTGGACTCCGACTCGGACTCGGACTGGGTCTGGGTTCAATTTTTGTTCTGTTTCTGATTTTCAGTTCTGGTACAGTGGTTGTGTGGTCTGTGTCTCCATAATAAAATCAAAGGCTTTACTGTCCGTTATTTAAGCAGAGGAGCTAAAGCGGCGAGTGTAAACAGCGGCAAGCGGCAAAACCGACAACCGACAACCAACAACCAACAACCAACAACCAAACAACCAACAACAACCGAAGATTGCCGACGATCGGCGGCTTGTTGTCCTAATAATTGTGTAAACAACAATGACGCGTACGCTCCTCCTAAGCCCCTCTCTCTCCAGTGCCAGACAGACCAATCCACTTTGGACCGCTCCTCTCCCCGTGTCGACATTTTGCTTGAGTCTCTAAGGCGAGTGGGCAAACACCCAGAGCTAGAGCGGCTTTCTTTTAACTTGGCCAAGAGGCATGCCGTCAGTCGATCGCAGTGGCTCGCTGCCTAGAACCAAATGCATTTGTCTGCCAGTTAGAGTTTGGCTAATTTCTGTGCAGCTGCAGTGGTTCGTCGCTTCGGGGCTCTTTGGGCCACTTTGGGCCACTTTGGCCTCAGCTTACTTCTTGAGCAATTCAAATACATTGTAATAACAATAATAACAAATACTAATGGTGAACAAATACGGACAGTCCCTAATCCTCACACAGTCGATGATCATTAAAAAGTGTCGGTCATTCTCTTCACCGGTCGCTGTTCAAACATCAGATCTCTCGAGCTCTATCTATGCTCTGGGAGTCCCTGCAGCTACTCACTGGAGGTCAACTCAAGCAAGTGTTTCAGTTGCAGTTTAAGTCTTTCTTCAACTAAACCAACTCCCTCACCCCAAACCCCCCTTTACTACATCCATTGGGTGCAGTTGCACACTCATTTTTGTTCGTGAACTTTCGATAGGGCCACGCCCTGATGTCATTTGCCGCTGATTGCCAATTGCTGATTACCATTGAATGATTAAGTTATTACGTTCGATACTTCCGTCAATTAGTTGGGAGATCTTCGCTGACTGTTCAATAGAAAAACGAACTAATCATGCATGGTCTCTTATCTGATCTTGTTGTACATTCACACGGATCAGGTGAAAAACCACAACAATTTTAATAAGATTTATGCAAATCAATGAAATAGTCAATGGATGAGTGCGGTGGTTTATTGGTAGCCGGAATAACAAATTGGAATGTTGCCAAGTTAATTGAAAAATAAATAAATTTATGAATTTCCCATTTCTTGAGATATTGTAACAGATATTTAAAAAGAACAATTTTCGCAGTACTCAAAGAGGATTTGCAGCAATAAGAATTTTTCATTCTATTCCCATACTAAAGTATTTTCCCATGTTTATTAAAAATAAATTATATGGTATTTGTATATTAAACATTTTGCATTTTCACATTCTTAAGTCGAAGCATTGTATTTGCAAATTAGTTTTTCTTGGCAGGTGTATTGAAAAATACAAACAATTAATATGGAAACATTGTCTTTCCGCTCTGAAAATATGCTATTTAATTTACAAAATTTACAGCTTTCTAACGTTTGTTTTTAGTTTCCACTTTGCACGCACTCGCATAAATCTATCACTTCCCAATGGATCGTAACATAATTCAAATGCCGTAAAACGATGAACAAAATACATAAAACAAAAACAAAATGGTCCCTCTAACTATTTTGGAATAAATTTGATGAGCATAAACTTTTGAATATATATATTTTCAATGCAAGGCGCAATTTCCTGTCGTAAATATTGAAAATTGTGGGCCAAAGCCAAGCCCAAAAACCGAGGCCCACACCGAGCTGGCCTAATAGCTTCATTACCACTTCATAAAGTCACGTTATTAATACACTCGCCTGTCACAAAGGTTCTTCGATTGACATGCGATCGAAGCCAATGTTAAATTTGGTTACAACGATTGCATCTGCCAAATTCAAAGCCAACTGACAGCAACAATAATTGAGATGTGCAGCGTAAGAACACACAATTTTTACTGCTATTGAAACTTTTAGACATATCATTTATGGCCTTCGGTTATTATGCAAAACTTGTTCGTTCGGCAAATGCATTCATCACAAACTGTGTGTTTGTGCAACAGCAACAACAACAACAATAACAATAACACACACGCCAAGTTATTGAACTCACCGACCGGGACAGGCGATCGAACAGGTCGAAACGGTGGGACATGTGTCAGACGAAAGCTTTTTGGGCGGCATTACAGAAAACTAAAAAACCATTCTTTTTGATGTAACTGTAAAAAAAAAGTCCGACTATAAACCGTTGCCAAAAGACTTTTAATACCCTGTAAAGGTGCATATTGGTTAGAGTAACAGTTGAACGTGGAAGAAGCATATATCTTAAAAGTAATTTTGGTATAGTTAGTTTAAACTACGATTAAATAAATGGCCTAAATAACATTATAATTGGATTTTTTTATAGATGACCAAAATTCACTGCCTGAAAAATTATACAGGTTTGCAGAAGTGCGTAATTTAATAAAGTTCACTGGGTATTTACAATGTGTGGATTAGAGTATTCTTGCTGTTTGGTTAATGAAAATATTGTATTAAAACAAATAAAATATGCTGTCCGCTTATGCTAATTTTTAATTCTTTTTGGCTGTCAATTAAATGAACATTTGGTATGGCCGCCATGCACTTTGCCGCCCCAAAATTAATATGCAACAAAGAGCTTTCCATTGATTCACATTGACCATTCATTGACCACATTGGCTTGTGCACAGGAAATGAAGCATGAAAATACATGTAGAAATATTTAAAAATTTTGTAATTGTAATTATATGCACCATGCAGCAGTCCGCTTACATCGATTTTAATAGGCAACTGTATCTAAATCTGTATACGAGTTTGAGTATGAATACGCCTCCATACCACAAGCACAACCGGAGCTGAGTGGATTTTTCGGGCTGGGCGTGGAGAAGCCATATAGCTTGACTTATTTCCCACATTAAAGCAGCGCCAAACGATTCGCAAGGCAACTTTTATGATTCATTTCAATGGCAATATAGAAAGTTGATCGATTGAAGAACACGCTATAATCGAAGGGTATTTGAAAATGGGGCAACTCGTGTAGGGCATAAACAAAGAAAGTTTACTTTTGGTTCGCAAGGCGAATAACAAATAATACAGATTCTTATTGAGTTTAATTTTAATATTCTCAACTTCAGAGAGCACATATTCAACAATGAATATACCCCTTTGCTTTATATTCAATTGGTTAAGTACTTTGCATAACATCTTTAATCACGTTTTTATTGTTTGTTGCACAAATGAAAACGAAAATTCCCGTCGAAGCATTAACACCACAACCTGGTCTAGCAATTATAGCCATTGACCAAGTTGTCTTGATTGGCCTTACATTGTAGGTAATTGTGATTGCTTTTGTTGTTGTTGTTGTTGTTATTGCAGCAGATGTCTTGTACTGTATTTTGTGGGTGGTGTAAAAGAGCTGAATAATTATTGAGTGTTGCTTGAGGTCGTCGCGAATGTCATCGATGATGGATCATGGGAAATAATTCACATATATATGAATGTGCAGAAATGTAAAGCTCAGCTAAGCGGACCACACACATATCACTGCTAACATTAACTGTACATAATAAATATCTTTTACTTGACTATATTTCGACATAATTAAAATGCAATTGCAGACGAGCCTCAAAAGGGAACAATCAATATATCAATGGAATCGTTGAAATGCCGAATAGGAAATACTCTTCAGAAGATATATTCTTCTATCTTACAGTTTATAAGGGATTAATAAAAATATTATTTATCAACAATATAAAAATAGTAGACCAAAAATATCTTTAACTAATTTAAATTTAAAGAGCTTAAGAGTTGGTAGTTAAAACAAGAAATAAAAATAATATGTTATGAGGATCTGTGCCACAGTTTGTATACCAAAAATGTGTTTTTCTGTGCAGTGTATAAAAATAGAAGCTATTTAACTTTGTGCATATTCGATACGCTTGTTGCGCGCTTTTATCGATGAGTTGTCTAAATTATCACACATAACACACAAGGAATAACAAAAACACAATACAACATACAACAGACAGCAAAAACACAAAACAACAATTGACACTAACAACAAAAATTATCAACAACTGATTGCCTAAGCAAACAGCTAAACAACCCAAAGAGATCTCAAACATAAAAGGCATACTTAACACTTTTTGGAGCCCAACAAACAAGTAGGGAGTCGGGAGGGGGCGTCACAAATGCAAACATATATATATTGGCATTTGTTTCAGCAACGCACGAGTTGAGCGGCAACCAACAAGAGTTTGCGCATTGATTTAAATTAACTTTTTTTCGGGACTTGGTGTTAATTTCCAATGACAACAAGAACACAAAAGAGAGCCCCAAACCAGACTTACGAAAAATGTCAGATGGGGGGGTTGGTGCGCTGTGAAACAATCGTGGTTCTTACTCTCCAGGTTTTGGACTGATTTAGCATAAGCTGACGGCTGGTGGCATACAAAGAATTCATTGACATTTTGTTTTTCGAGATGCTAGAAAACAAAAGACTTAGGTAACAAACTTGCGCGGAACTCATATTTTATTTAGCAGCGACACGCTCCAAACCGAAACTGATTGTTATTGGTTAAAGCCAGCTACCAAGCTACTAACAAGCACTAACAAATTCATTTTTGGGCTGCAATCAATTAACTGAAATTCTTTTAAGCAACGGGTGGTCGACATTCTCAGTCTCGTTAGGCGGATTGGCGTACAACAATTCCATTTCGACAAATAAAGTTATTAAGCGCAACGGGTAGGTGAAATATTATATATGTCGCTGTTATTAAATGCTAAACACTTTTAGATTGCGATCGCAGTTGGCAAAAAATTAATATATATTATTCTGTATATGTATTCATGTATGTATCTATGCATAAATAAACAAACAATCGCGTACTCAGAATTCAAACATAGGTGTGAATTAGTCGTAATGACATCATTGAACTTTAACTTGCCAACTTGGTGAGTCGCCCCTCCTCACACATGTGAATGTATTTAATAACTGAAGCTTGGCTGTAACACACCTTGCACAACAGCAACAACAACAACAACAAATAATAATTGTTAATAATAACAACAAGCAGGAGTGAAATAAGTAATCAGAAGTGCCTGACTACAGATACCTGGTATCCAAATATAAATAGCCTAAAAACATGGAGCAACAAAAATTATAATAAATAAATTAGTAATCTTAATACTTAAGTATACTCTAAAAATTAATTTCTTATATGATTGGTTGCACACCATATTAATTGAATTATTATACCTTTTCATAATTTGTATATTGGGTATAAAACAATAACTGCATCGACAGCAATGGCAACAAATATGCACATAGATCGTTTTCAATCAGGCTAGATTTAAATTAAAATGTAAATGGGTTCAACGTAGAATAGTTTAACTGTAGCCTAATGTTAAGACAAATTTCTGTGAATTGAGTAGCTATCAATAATACAAATTTTATGGATTTTTCGCTAATTGTTTTAATTGATTTCACAATTAAGTTCCACTGAAACAGGTGTTAATAGAGGAAGTACTAAAAAAATTGTATCGCTTAAAGTGCCAAGTGAGTTAAGTGATGCAATTTTTCTGGGATTTTCCATCTTTCCATCCCAATAGATAATGAGTAGGTTTTGAAATACTTACCAGGTGAGAACTAGTTCTAAATTGGCTTTGAATTGAATAGAACAATAGAAATCGATGCTACCGGAGATAATAAATGTATATATGTCAGTATCTATATATATATATATATATATATATATATGAATAATTGGGGTAAGCAGCGTAGGAAAAAAATAAGATGAATATGAGCTACGGTTGCAATAGACTCAACGCATATTGAATCCTTTTATAATGCAAATCTCGGCAGATATCATTAATATATTCCGACTATTGTCAAACGATTAATGACAGCCTGCGGCTGCGCATTAATTTATGCCACAGACTGTTACAATTATAAGATAAACTGCCACTTTGCATTGGAAACGCACCGCTAAATACATGAATATGAGAGAGTGTTTGGGGATACAATGGAACAAGTTATAATACTTTTAGTTGGGGAATCTTTCTGCTATACGCTAATAAAACCGGTTAAATGCATTTTGTGTAACAATGTGTCAACAAATAATATGAAAAGGTGTAGAAACCAAATGTTAGAAAATGTTGTTTTTGGAAGGCTTGGCAGCTGCTTGCCTCTCTTGGTAACATCCCCCCTTTCCCATCAACAGTTGGGATCCGTCGAAACAACGAGAAGAAGAGGAAGAAGTCAGCCAGCTAAACATTTCAATTTTAATTAAGCATGATAAATGATTTCACTTGGACGCATAAATCTCTTTTACAGTCGCGATGAAACAATGAAGTTCTTTTGTTTGGCCCACGGATTGAACGAAAATTTGTTCGTTTCGGTGCAGTTTTCAGTTTTGTTGTCTTATTGGGGTCTCCTTATACAAAGACATGGGCCTTTAGCTGTGAAGAAAATTGATTTGAAATTAATGCAAGAATTTGTTATAGAAAAAATAACAAGCTCGCCTTTGAATCGCTCGAGAAAAAGCTGTTACGAGTCAATAAGCCAACGATTTGAATTGATATCGTTTAAAGAAATGCCTCACGGATTGTCTTTCCAATCCAAATGGTCTACGAAACGAGTATTTAATAAATATGCATGCGTCAAATGGTCAAACCTGCTCTAAAGATAGCCCCAACATAGATATTGTCTCAATTGAAACAAAAACCAAATTTTAAATATATTTACAAATTGGGTTTCTGATTAGATAAGCAATATTTTAATAGCACTTACCAATCGCTTTTATTGAGATAATTTCGTTTTGTGACAGAAATATAATGGATGAAAATCATTTTCAATCGTGGAAAAATATAACCGGGCAATATACCAGATAATCTACGTAGCTTGCATTCTGGTATGTTTTTTGATAAATCTTCCATTTTTTATTAGTAATAATCTGAATTGCATAGAAAAATATGGCAATGCAAATCGGTACACGAATGTTTACAGATCATAAGAAAATGTAAATGTAATGTATATTACCTTAAATTGCTACATTTAAATCGATGGATACCAGGAAAATACATGTTTTTAAGCCTATAATAAATATAAAAAATTAGAATAAACTGTGATCAGAAAAATTATTATTAATTATTATTTTAATTAAACATTAAATGCTTAAAGTTTCAGTCAAGAAATTAAAATTGCAAAGAATTAGCCACATCAGCCTGATGCTGCGCCAAAAATTTCTGTTAATTGAAGTCGGCTAAGATATATTTTCAGCCACAGAAGCGCTTGTATGTGGTTGCATGTTGGGTAACCGTAAGTGCTAATAAATTGTAATACAAATACATTAAAACTAAAGACTAATTAAATGACTGTACTTAAGTTGCGAGTGGACTTGGAGCAAGCGACTTAATCGTCATTCAAGAAGGCTTAAACTTCAGGGTACAACTTATGGCATTATCTCCCTCTCTCTCTCTCTCTCTCTGGTTTTGCTCCGCTTTTTGCGGAGCCCAGTGCCAGTTGTGCTGGGCTTAGTAGTTCTCGGCCCTGGCCAAGAATGGAGTGCGGCCAGGTAAAGCTTTTGTGGTCATTAATTCGCACTTAATATGCTTTTTACGGCCTGACCAAGTTCATTTGCAACGGTGCGAGGATATGTGTGCAAAACAATTATTCCGCAATTAAACAGTTTGCACTTTGCAAACGCAGCCAGAGCCGGAGCCACATTGCAACACAACACAACACAAGAGACAAACAGACGGATATTAACGAAGGCGGCTCCCCGTGCTCCCTTGGGAAAGCGCGTTGGACAAATCACTTAAGTGGCAGCAGCCAACAGGCAACAGGCAACATACAGCAGGCATGTTGCAGCATCGTCACCCCAAGGCAAATGACCACCATGCTACGGCGACGCCACCATGTGTCGTCTCTGATTTTTCTTCGGTACTAGTTTGCCTTATCAAAAGGGAGTGTTAAATATGTTGCAAGCTCAGCAGCAGCCAGAAGCAGCCGCAGCAGTGGCAGCAGCAGCAGTGTCTGCCTATCCTTGTCCCCGTCATTCGCCATTATAATTACTTGCCACACATCTGGAGCTGGCTTCGGATCTGGCCTGGATTTGTTGGCCTTAACGGCTGGTCATCATTGCTGGCCATCATTTCTTAACTGTGTGTGTGTGTGTAGCTTAGCAATGTTTCGCTGCTTCTTCTCCTTCTACACATTTTTTTGTAGTAATTATTCACTTAAACCATCAGGCAGCAAGTGTCATGCTGAGTTGCAAGCTCGCAAGCTTCGATCTGTCAGGCGACCAAGCTAACAGAGATTTTCCTTGTGCTTGGCCAACAGTTCTAATACCCTGTTAACTATTTTAAAATAAGTTAGTTTAAAAACAAAATAGTATGGCATTATTAAGTGTGGCTTAAACATGGACTTGTTAAAAGTTTGAGTGAACTATAATCTTTTTTTACTCATTCTACTTTTTACATTACTAAAATGCTAATAAAATTAGCAAATTCTAAAATTTTATATGTTTGACTTGAATCTGTTGCAACTTCATAATTGAGGCACAGCTTCCGGACCAATCGATTGACCCAACTGAGATGCACTGCAGTTGGCCCAATGCTATTGGCCCAATGCAGTTGAACATTTTGGGGCGTTTATGTAAAAATTGACAAAAAAAAGAATAAATTAACAAAAAGCAGCAAGCACTGCGACTTGGCCTTTAATTCCAACAATTGTTCTATTATACAGGCAATTCCAAAACGATTAAGATCAGCAGGGCAACATGCTGCTGCATTCTGTGATGGACTCCTCGCACATCAGAAGCAGAAGCAGCAGCAGAAGCAGCTGGAGAGGGGCAGGGGTTGCAGCAGCAGCAGCGGCGGTTGGTGCCTTCTGATTGTTGATGGTTTTGCTGGCAACTCATTTGGACATTTATAGCTCGCTTGAAGATGAGTGGTCACAAATGCGTGGCGGGGCAGCTCAACTCTCTGACTTTCTGATGTTGCGGTGAACTTTTACGAGGGGGTAAGCTTTTTTTTTGTAGACAGTACGGGCCACCAAACGGTTATAAATCACTTGAAGCTGCTGCGGTGGCCAACAGTTCCACACATCCTCCTCACATCTCTATATATTTCCAGCAGCAGTAGCATCACTCCACCGCATAGGCGACGCTTTCCTTGCTTGACGTTGTTGCGGCGCCATAAATTTAATTTGAAATTAATTTTTTGCTGCTGCTGCTGCTGCTGCTGGTGGGGCAGCTACCAGCCAGATAGCCAGGCAGGCAGGCAGGCAGGCAGCGTACCACTCTATGGCACTGTGTTGCACAAATGGCTGGGTCATCAAAATGCTAAGCTATGTAAATGATAAGCACAATGCACGAGCTGCACTTGCCCCCACCAATCGCCAATCGTTCCCTCACTGAGCCCGCTGAGAGACTTGGCTTATTTTTGCACGCCAACTAAATATGGTAAGGCACGCATTTGTTGTAAAATGCAAAATTGAATATCGAGTGCAGCAGTTTGCAAGGCCCAAAGCACAACAGGAACAGCAACAGCAACATACTACAACGGCTTGCTTGGCCCCAGCCAAAGAGCTCAAGTCGGTGATGGATACGGAGAGGGAGTGCGAGGCGGAGGCGGAGGCGAAGGCGGAGCTGGAGTCAGAGTCAGAGCCAGGAGAAAAGAGTCAGAGTTGCGACTGCTTTTGGGCTTTTGGTAATTATGAGCAATGCACTCGATAAAAAATTGAAGTTTTCATTTCGCGAAAGTTGCTGCCACATTTGAATGCCCAAAATGTGGCAGTCAACACACACAAAACCGAACCGAAACATTTATTGTTCTGCCCGATAAGGTAAAAAGAGGGGGGTAGGTAAGAAGGGAGAGGAACAAGCAGTTGCAGAAAACAAAAGACGAGCTGAGGAAAGAGAGGAAATCAAAAGGCGACCGCAAGGGCATGCGAACTAAATTTCGTACAATTATGAGACCAAAAACAAACAGGCAGAAGCAGCAGTAGAAGCAGAAGCTGGAGAGGCACTCGGATGAGGAAGATGATGAGACAACTGGGCAAACGGTAGCAGTAACCGCAACAAAACAATCGAGTTGCATGTGGGAGGTCCTGCAGAACAGTTGCAAGTTGCAACAGTTGCAACTGCAACGGCAACCCCATAATGACAACAACCGCAATGACTATGTGGATTGGACCACCAGGTGAGCTGCCGCTGATCACTTAGTTGGATGCAAATTTCCTTGCTGGGTGCTGGGCGACAAACTTACGAATTGCCCATGTCAATGCACGCTACGTTTAGCGGGTGGTTCCTGCCCAGTTTTGGGTGGTGCGCACCGCACCGCCTTCGCTTCGCCTATTTTTTTTTCGCTTGTTTTTTTTTTTTGTGTTTTGTGGGCACAGGAAATGGGCGCCACGATCATAATCGCTATGGGAAGCTACTGCAGAAAGTAGCTGCTGCCACTGTTGTTGCTGTTGGTTTTCCTATGCTGATTGGCATTAATAATGGATTATCACGATCATGTGGCTATGGGGTGTATGGAAATATTGGGCGAACAGCTACTACGAATTTTGCTTTCCTTAAAAGTTTTGGTTGGTTTTGTTTTTGTTTTTGCTGCTGTTGTTGTGTGTGTTTTTTCTGGATTTTTTTTGTTCATATCGTGCGATCATCAAATAATGTGAACGTGTGATCAACGCTTCGGCTGTTGGGCTGGGACTTGGACTTGGACTTGGCTCGCTGTCTCCCTCTCGTGTGTTACACTAACTTATTTATGCGAAATATTTTGAAATCGTGTTTGCAGTGCAGCGTGCGCTTTTGAGCGGACACCACGGACCAACTGGACAGATGAGACCAACTTGGCCAACTCTTAAGCATACGTGGCGGCTGATCTCGGCTGGTCTCGGCCAACCAACAGCATAGTCATCGTCATCGTCATCGCCTTCGTCTTCAACTTCATCTCAATATGTACCAGGCGGCAGAAGCAGCAGCAGCAGCAGCAGCAGCAGCAACAGCACCAAACAACGTGACCCTCTTTTTGCGCCTGTAGATCACGAATTATTCAGAATTTTTTTAGTTTTTTTTTTCTTTTCTGTTTCGATTTTAATACACCGTTGTGCTGGGTATATTCAAGATTTGCTCAAGCTTGTAACAATTTTAAAAAGGGAATAAATTACGAAGTGCCAATATTTTCTTGTACTCTTTATGAAATTGAATGCAGCGGTCAAAAATATGCGAAGTTAATGCTCATAAAATATTATAAAATAGATTAACAAGACAAATTAGTTTTAAGTATTTATTTGTGTGATTTTTTTCTGACTTTTTTATTTAAAATAAAAATAAAAAACATAAACATAATATTCAATGCCATATTAACATTTGATTGTATTAACTAATTTGAAAATAAAAAATTGTCAACTGAAATTGGTAATTGCCAAACCTAAACTGATAAACATGGTAGTCAATAAATAAATAAATCACATTCAATTAAAAAACTACAAAGAGTGCATTTAAGATTCGCTAAATTACAAGCTATATTTTTTTTTTTGGTCGCGATTATGATATTTGTAGCTTTTGGTCAATTCTGCTGTGCTTTTGAATTTTAAGCGTTGCTTACAAAATGCTTTTGGCTTGTTATGAGTCATGTGAAAGCGCCAAAAAGAAGATTTCGAGTCAGAGTCAAAGGCAAAGTCGAAAAAGTCGAAAAAGTCGAAGGCAGAGATTTAGCTAGCGAGCGAGATTCAGCTTGATTGTAAAATTATGTTTGCACTGAGCGCGGCGGACACACGAGGACAACAACAACAACAACAACAACAAGAACAACAACAACAACTACAACAAGAACAACATGAATAACATAAGCGGCAGGTTCATGTGGCGGTGAAAGGCTACCATCATCAGCAGCAGAGGCAGCATCAGCAGAGGCAGCATCATTGGAGTCAACATTCGCATTGAGGTCCAGGTCCGAGGCCTAATCATCATTACCATTGTTATTAACATGATTATCTGCATTATGCGCCAGGCCCCAAGAGCAAGTTGAAAGTTCAGAGACGGCGTTTAAGCATGATTATGAATTGGGTCAACGTGCGGTCGCCTCTTTCCGTCTCTCTCTCTCTCTCTCTTTCTTTCCGTATTCTCAATTATGCCAAGCACCGCTTCATGCGTTTGGGCCCAAATGGTTTTTGGCATTGGCAGCATAACGAAAACCTGCCAGCCAAATCAAATGAAAATGAGACATATCGCAAAAATATAAGTCGCAGTCGGAGAGGATTGACAGATGACAGTTAAGCTAGGATAGTCTCTCCCTCTCTCTCCTGTCTCTTTCTCTGTCACTTTCCTCTCTCTCTCTCTGTCTCTGCTCTCACACTCTCGCTGTAAAAGGCGATGCGACAGAAGAACCTCAGTGAAAACGTGTTTCACTATTGATGCGGCTTATTATATGCAAATTTGAGCCAGGCAAAACAACAATCCGAAACGAATGTCTCTCTGGCCAGGAACAGAACGTAGCCGAGTGCTGCCCATAAAGAACTAATGTCAGCCAGGCTGTGGACATTCACATATTTGCTGTTCCAATACCCTGCGTCACAGGGAATAAAAAGTTTAATAGAAATTAATTGAATGCATTTTTAATCTAATTGATATAGGCCTACAAATCTAAATATTCAGAAGAAGAAAGAAATTTCCACAAAAGAAATAATTTGAATTTAATATTACAATACAACTGCGAAATATACTAAATTATTAGAATATTTTCAATATTTTATCTGTGATGACAAGTCACATTTGAGCTTTGCACCTTAGAAGAGAAGAGTATCTCATTGTTTGTTGGATTTGTTGGTTGAGCTTATCCCTTTGTAGCCTGCGTAAATTCACAAAATATTGACACCGTGTTGCATGCAGCTTGACAGTGATCGAAATGTGTCTTGGCTACGACTAAAGCAGCCACAGCAACAATAACAAGGACAGAAATGGGGACAGGGACAAAAGCTGTTCCAATGTGTGTGTGTGTGTGTGTGTGTTTTCTTCTTCTTTTTTTTCTTTTGCAATTGCGGGCGGTTTGTTTGTGACGTTTGCTTAACAAGAAGAAAATTGCGGCAATTCTTTACAAGTTTGAGCGGCAGCAGGCCGTCGTTCCCAGGGTCCCATGGATGGGCTGCTCTTGTTAGCCCGTTTGCCGTTTTGGCTACTTCTATGCGTTCGCCATGCGTTTGTCATGCCAAAAGTGTAGTAAATTGTGTGGCACTTAAGTCAACACATGCGACGGCATCTGTGCATGTGGCCTGGCTAAAACCAGAGCCTTCTCTGACTGCTATGTTATAGCCAATTTGCATACGGAACGAGAACGATGCAGGTATGCCGGGGGTGGCAGTGGAGGTGAAGGTGGATTAGCGTGCAAAGGATATCTCCGCTCTATTTTGACTTTGATAGATGTCGTCGAGTTACTTTTGTTGTGGTTGCTGTCCAGAACCAGAGAACGAGATGTGAACGATCCGATTATTATGCCCATTGCGATCGTTCACCCACAATTGAGTTTATGCCCTTTTCACTTATCGTGATATCAATGCGTGAATAACCAAGCTTACGTATAAAATATATATAATTAAATTTATCACAATTTTGAATTTTTTTTTAGAAATTTAACTTGGCTACGCACAGATTAAACTATGGTTTTTTGTTTAACATTTAGTTCATTGTTGAAAAAAAAATATTAAAATATTTATATACTCAAAAATTACAAAATTAACAAGAAATACACCCAATTTAATTATGTCTTTATATAAATCAAACAAAGCTAAAGTTTTTTTTATTATATTATTGCTAACATAAGAAACCGATTTGATCTGTTCCTTGCGGTTAAAAGGAATACATGGAACTGAGCTGATTATCATATTGGACTTTAGTAAAGCGATTTCCTACTGTTCGAACTACTCCTTAAGAGTTCATTAAAGCAGCCACGCATAACCATGTGGATTGGGGCCGAGTCTGACCTCTGGCTTGTGGCTCATTATGCTACCAAAATGAATGCAAAGCGGCGGCATTAATGTCACATCGTTCCATGTGCAATTAGGTGGACTGCGTGCCACTTCTGCTGCGGCTGATGCTGCTGCTCCGGCTGCCCAGGCTGCATCCAATGGAACTTTTCTTCATGCCTATCAGCTGGTCTTATGGGTTGCTTATCATGCCGCCACACTCTCACTATTCAGCAGTGTGTGTGTGTGTGTGTTTATTGTGTGTGTCGTAGCACAAAATTTGCAATTATAATTTTGCGCCTCAGAGTCGCTGAGAGTCGGGAGACTCTGTGGCGGTGTTTCTTCTTTGGCTGCGGCTCTTTCAGACGCTGCCGCAGCGATTAAATCTCTTACTTTGAGCTGGTCCACGTTCAGGGGACCAAGCCAAGCAGAGAGTTGAGCCAGCCTACAGAGTACGTAGTTTAACAATTGAATTTTTTTTTTTTTTGCAACTTAAGCTTAAGCTTAAGCCGCAGCATGTTGCACCAGTCCAGTCCAGCCCCCCATTTTGGGTCTAGTCCTTTGCATGTCTAGCAAACAGAGACGACTCCCTCTAAGCGCAGTTGCCGACGACGCCGCCACAAGCGCAACTAATTGGATTTCTCTCCTGGGAGAGCTTCGACTGGTCTCTGACTCCAGCTCCGCATCTGACTCTGGCTGCGACTACGTAAAACATATCGATAATGTCTTGATCAGACAGCAGTCGCAGTCTCCACTCGGATCGTTTGGGCCGTCTGTGGCCAAATTGTAATAGTAAAGCACACGGCGAGAAATTGTGGCATATCTCATAGATACAGCAATTTGGCACACACACTTGTCTATCTACCATTGAGCTCAGTGTATAATATTGTACTTGCATGTGTTTCTTGCAGATGAATGATTTTGCTGGCCAACGCGTGTAAAGCAGCAATTAATTTGTACTACGTAACATATAAAAAGAGACTGCGGCACATGAAACTTGGGAACTAGAGATGGCAACGTGAGTCAAAATGTTGCGATAAGAAAATTAATAAAAGTCAATCGAAATCAATTAATCCAATTGAGACAATTTTGGATAGTGCAAATTAATAGAGGCTAATTTAAAATAGGCAAATACATTTTATATCATAATGGTTACACTAGAGTTACTTATAGACTAAAGCTGGTTACTCCTTTTAAGTCTACAATTTAATTAAGTTATAGAACAATTAAAAGTCTATTTATTTTAAGTCACATTTATTAGGCTACTAAGAATCTACAGTTCATCAAATTGATATTAAAGTACCATGTCCATCTCTAAAAAGAGAGCTTTCATTTGGGGTGCGTGCCTGATTTACAACATAAGGTTACAAAGCAATTATAAAGCACTACACTGAGGGGAATTCTATGTTCCGAGTGTGGAGTGTGTTATAATTCTCTTAGCATGTGAAGGGAGCACGGGGAGCGCCGCACAGATCTTGGACAACATCTCTCATGTAACCGCGACACGACGACCTCTTTGAATATTAAGGAAACCCAGACGGGCAGGCTCTGACCAAGTTTGGGTCTCAGACCTCCGACTGGAGTACGTTGTTGTTCAGCGCACTTTTTTTTTTCTTATATTTTTTTTTTTGTAATCTACGCTATAATCATGCACTGAGCAAATTCGCATAGCCGCCCATTATTCCACCCACTTTTTTTTTTTGTGGTTTTTTGGCTCGAGTGCAAAGCGAAGCATTCAATTTCTTGTTTTTTTTTTTGTTGTTGTTATTCCTCTTTGTTGTTGCTGTTGTTATTGCTTTTATTGCAGCAAAATACACTTAATTTTGGCCTTTTTGCCGCAATTCATGCATTTCACATGCCCGCTGCGTTTCCCCTTCCGCCACTCCAGCCACTCCATCCCACTACAACTGTGCAATGTGCATCAATCGATCGGCGGCTGAGCGTCTCAGCGCCGCAAGATGATCTACATTAAGAGAGAGATTTTTGTAGCAGCCTCCATCCGTGGCAGCAAGGCGCTTACCGATTCGCATCCAACTTCGACTCCGACTCCGGCTCCACTTCAAGCCGCAGTCCGACCTTTTGCTGTAACCGCCGTGTCTCGGTGGGCGTGTCTTCTTTTTGAGCTCTGCGCCAGGCCTTGGTACAGTTTTAAGTAATTGCATTATGTTTAAGTTTCAGCGATCTTTTTTCTTTTTTTTTTTTTTTGTTTGTGGAGCAGAGTTCGATGTCGAAGTTTGCCTTGAATATCGAGTAGGAGGTTTTCGATCAGTGGGCTAAGCAAATAACATAAAATTCCTCAAGCCATTTTGTAATTCTAGTGAGTGTTAAGCGACGCTAAGCAAATTAAAGTGCCTTTTTTGGTAATTATAATTGAATCTATTTTTAACAATCCAGCAAATGTTACATAAACTATAACATTAATCCAAAAAGGTAGTCCACTTGAATATCTGTTTAGCTTTTAAGATACATGATAGATTAGCTATCTTATAGATTCTTGTGTGTACACATCACATTTTGGTAACAAGAGCAATTTGGGTCCAAAGCATTTAGGCTGTTAAACCAAAAATGACGATCATTAAACAAAGAAATGTCCCATCGAGAAGCATAATCAAAATACAGCATTGACCAGCTCAGAATTTGGTTTTAATTCCCAGACCCCCCACAAATCGTTCAGACTAATTAAAACGCATATTACAAATGCTATTAACATGACAGCGAACACAGCGCCATCGAACAGGCTATAAAACTGCGGACAAAACCTAATGACCAGAATCAGAAACAGAATCAGCCACAGAGAACAGTAACGATTCAAATCAATGTGCATATTTCGAAATCATTTTAAATGTGGTCCCGTCCCGGAGAGGTCGAAACTCGAAGAGACTGAAGACAGGAGACATGTGGCTTGAGGCTACTGCAAAATTGCTTGGCCAGATATTTAATCCAATTAACGGAGAGCCAAACAGAATCGGAGAGCAGCAGCAACCCGAGAATATTATCGAAATCAGTTAACCCACAGAGAACTCTTGGCGAGATATTGTCACTAATGAGTTATGAGGCACAGACGCACATAAGAGTGAGCACAGCGGCAGCCAGCAACTTGCAACTGGCAACAGCTGCAGCAGAATCAAATGGCTGGCTGACTGACTGACTGACTGAATGTCGAACATTTTAAACCATAACATTTTATTAACATAATAAAATCAAAATTATCAACAAAGTCGTCAATGTAAACGACGAAGTCGAGACGAAACTGAAACTGAATAAGTTTGACTTTGACAAGATGGTAAAGACTGGAAGATACCCTGTTAAGATCTCTGTCATGCGCCAAATAAAATGTTATTCTATGTGCTGATTGATAGTAGACAAATAAAATTAAATACTTTTATTTAATAATGAGATAAATATTTAATTTACACATAGAAATAAATAACGAATATGTATGGCATATGTCCTTCTGATTGTTGCATACATCAGTAATAATCATTTTCATCAAATCCATAGAATATTTTTAAATAAAAATGAGACAACTTCGGAGGTAACAAACTGCAGCTAGCAACTAACTGATTGGCATCTTTTAGCTGGTGTATTTGTATCTGAACGACGACCTAAGAGGAGCTCAGAGAATAATAGTTGAAAATGTGTATTGGTTTTTTGGAGTTGGATTTCCTAGCGCCACGGAGAGTGCATAATAATAATATAATATGTAGTAAACGACTGCATTTATGTCTAAAGAGAAAAGTTAACTGGCCCACACACTCATTGTCAGCCCAGCGCCGTTCAAACAATATCTTTTCATAGTTTAGAGTGTGGTCCACAGACAGCTCCGTAGATCTGGGCATCCAGTTATTGTGCACCTCATGCGGCGCTGTGGCCGCTGCTTCTCCAGACGAGAATTATGATTTACTATAATGAAGCGTTATATTGTCAGCCGATAAGCATCTCTCAGACGTTGCGTTGCGACTGGCCACAATCATAAACCTGATGAGTTGTTATAGATTTTTAAACAGAGTTCAATAATCGTAGCTAGCCAAAGTGAATTTCATACGAAATTAACGCCCAATGAGTTGTTATTTTCCTTTTCTTTTTTATTTTTTGTACTCCTCAGTCGTCGCATTGCTCATAAATTTTATTATGAACTTCCACTCGAAGCTGAATCGAGCCGAGTCCATGAATATAGGAATATTCACTCTCCCGTTGAGCGCACACAGATCGATGCGATGCGATGCTCATAAACAACATGCAGAAATTACTTGTTTAAAATTTGTCACACCATTAGTAAAAAATCGGCGGCGAAAGGACCTCGCTGTGTCCACAGATCCCCAACATACGAAAACTGGGTACCCAGTTCCACTTCCAGTGCCTGTGCCTGTGCCTCTGCCTTGTTTGCTCTTGATTTTATCAACCGCAAAACATCTACTCAAGTGTCAGTGTCACTCGCACAGCGGGCGGGCGGCGACGACCGACGCAGTTGAGGACCCCGGACCATCCCAGGCGTTGAAAAATGAAGAACAGACAGACCAGACACTCCAGACAGTTCACGAAATAACAACAAAACCAACAACTGCACAATCAAATTCACAATTTGCGGTTAGCCACAAAACAAATACTCTTGCAAATAATTCAAACAATAAAAAAGATGCAAAAATGCTAGTCTAAAGAAAATTCTTTGATGAATCAAAAATATATAATTCACAGCTTGATTTTAATTTAAACTAAATTATTTGTTGCATAGTTAAAATTTGTTTAAAAATTAATTCCGTTACACATTGTCTGAGCAATTTGAAATACTCTTTTGGGGTAGGGCATAAAAATGCCAAAACGTTTGCCTTCTGCGCGCCGTTGCAGAGCGAAGATTCGAACTTTATCCACATAATGAAAACACCCTCAACTTAAGTGCATAATTTATAACGAAACGAGCCAGCGAGACAATGAAAAGGTTGAAATACCAAAAACAGAAACAGAACGAGCCTTGGAATTGGACTCGGAGCAGCAGCAGCAGTTGGAGTTGGAGTTGGAATTGATCTTGGACTGGGGCCAGTTTGTGTGTTAATAAATTTCTTAATAAAACATGCAAATTCAAATGCATTTATCTAGATCAGCCAAAAGCGACAAAATTTTACGCTCGTACCATTTATCAGAGCGTATCGCATAATTTTTTTGGCACACGTCTCATCTGTGGGTAGGGCAGGGCCCAATACAACCCTGGACAAGCCAAAACCGAAAAAAAAAATACATAAACCAGTTGAACTCAATAAATATTTTGACTCTTGACAAATGCGTTGAACAATGCCAACAATGCCAACGATTCCAGCATTCCACATGGAGTACCTTATGCATATCAAGGAGCAAGGACAGTTAACTGTTCAACAGGGGCGTCACCAAACCGCAAAATCCCATAAATATATCAGAAATTATCACAAAAGGTTCACATTTTAAGGGCAGTTTTCGCAAACTGTGCCAATTGGTCTGAGATCATGTCAAACCTATGTGTTAAGTAGGAGGGCAAACCATGGGCAATTTATGTCACAAATTGTTGTGCTGAAAACATGAGAAATTGCGAAATTGGTTATTGTTGTGGCTAAATGGGTGGACGGGATAAATGGGATATAACCATGGAATTGCAAGAGAATGTTTTGCGAAATAAGAGTATGTTTTATAAAGATAAATATGAAATAGGGATATCTTGAGGGTATCTCAGCTACAGACGGGCATAAATTTGACAACGATAAATTTAACTTAGGATATTCCACTGAAAATTGTTACCTAAATATTATATATTCTATATAAGGAACCAAAATTATACTGATATTCTATTCAGTTATTTTCTTGATACATTTATTTGTTATTTAAATACTTTATACAGTAAATAACTTGTAAGGCAAAAGTTGAAAACAAACTCAAAAATATGAACAAACAAAAATTCAACCAAAATATTCCAAATCAAATAGACCTAAAAAATTTTATAGCGTCCTAAAAATATGCGTAGTATTCCTAAATTAATGGAACTAAATTAATGATTTGATTGCCCATTCAACCAGTTCTCTATATACGTATCGTGTTTTCAAATGTGTAATCTTCACGAAGCAGTGGAAATTATTGGTAAGCAATTATTAGTTCACACAAGCATAAAAAAAACGTTTATAACATTTCCGCATAAACTTAACACCCGTAAAATATTATGAATTTAACAAACAAAACTGAGATTGAGATGCATTTGCATATTTCATATGACAAACGCGGCGGTAGGTCTAAGTCTGGACTAAAGGAATTGAAGAGGGGCTGTCTTGAAACTGAGCAAACACACACACACACATACTCACACACACACATACAGTTAGCGTGAACTGAAAAGCGTGTTAATTTTCACTGTGCATTTATTGTGGCCATATATTGAACAGAAGGGGCTTAGGGGCAGCAGTGGGAAGGAGGGGAGTAGCAAGTGGATGTTAGCAAGCAAATCGAACGTCTTATGTTAATGGGCGGTTCGGATGGACGCCCCAAAGTTTCACCGTTGAAAACGTTTTGCTGTAAAGCTGTTAATTAAAACGAAAAAAAATGTACCAAAAATAAAAAAAAGAAAACAAAAAAAAACTAAAAAAAAAAGACCACACAAATGAAATTGATTCCCACCAAGCCAGTTTTTCGCCTATTTTAGTCTTTTGTCTTATGGATGCACTTGTCTTAACTCAACTCAACTCAACTAAAAATCAACTTGACTCGACTTGGCCGAATATTTGAATATTTTTGCAAGCTGTACTCGTTTGGCTGATTGATTCTCTAAGCAGCGGCCACTCCTGCAGTGCCCGGACATAGAAAGAAAACAAGGCGGAAGAGATCAACCCTGAGATAACCGAATTATCAATACCCTAGCAGACATATTAAGATATATTTGGGTTTAGGTTATAGTCAGCAGAAAGCACAATGAGATGAGTTTACTGGGTTACTGATGAAAAATTGTAATACGCTTTGGTTAGGGTATAGGCAAAATCCAAATCTAAATATAGAGTTAAGCAAACACGAGAAACGAACAAGATGAAGCAGGTTTGCATCATTTGTGGAGTTATCAATCACACATAGAAATTTGAACGTTAGATGAAGCGCGAGTTTTGACTCTGACTACGCCTGGGCCGAATGTTAGTCATTAATTATGCGACGACTGATCCAACTTGGATCCAACCAACAGTTTCAGCTGGAACCGAGGCATCAAGCACAGACTCATCATCGTCAATATTGACAGGCAGCGAACCGCACGAACATGTTCTTTAAACTTTAGCCTTGAAATGGCAGCATCACAGTTTGCACATTTAGTATTATTATTTTTGAAAAAAATTTCTATAATTTTTGTGTTTTTTTTTTGCTGTTTGTTTGCTGATGCAGCAGGGTCTGAAGAAGCAGGTCTTACCGGGTCTAAGTCTCTTCTGCGCAGGTTTTCACATAATTGTTGCCTGTTTTTTGTTGTTGTCTTGTTTATATTTAATTGCTAAAAACTATAATTCTGTCAAGTTTATTATGAAAATAATTATAATGCACGTTTTGTTTGTGTTGGCGATGTTGGTGATGTTGTTGTTGTTGTTGTTATTGTTAGTGGTGCCATTGTACGACAAGTTTATCTAAGTGCGCATATCTTAAGATTTAAGATGTCTAAACAATGGTCGTGGCTTGGCTGATTTAGCGTTATAATTACCCACAGACGACTGTGCACAACAAAAACACCAAATCACACACACACACATAAATTCTATGTAAAATCTTGTAAAGAACTTGTCTATTGGGTCATTGGGTTAGTGTTAAGTCATTTTCATTGAAATTAACAATAACAAAAAAAAAGACATTCAACGGTTCTGCGGCCAGAAAGTGAGTTTAAAGTTGACATACTTAACCAGTTAATAGCCAAGTGGAATGAGTCAGAAATTTGATGACACGATTGAACACAGGCTCAAAGACAAGGGCCAAAACAGATGACAAAGTTGATTCGGCAACAGAAATCTGCTGAAGTTTGTTTGAAAATAGATGAGAAAATAAACTGAAGTGAACTAATTTTTCTCTCTTTTTTTCGCACCTTAATATTGAACAATATTTTGTCTGTTATGATTCTATGTAATACAATTTTGCGCTTCCTTATTTCCAAAATGAATTATCACACTTCGTTTACCCAGTTTTTTTTTTTTTTTGAAAGGCTTGGCTGTATTACCCATTCCATAGCCTTAAATCAAACAATTAACGCCTTTTAACGCTTGATCAGTGTGGAGGACCACAGGCTGAGATTGGATACCACACCTTGAGCCGTAAGTTTTGCTTATAATTACAGCGAAACCGACCGAGGCCATAAATCTCAAATCCCATGGAACGCAACAAATTAACATTATTAAAATTTGATTTTGACAAATAAAACAAAAGACCAAAACAAATAATATTTTCATGTTATTTGGACTAAACAAGAGATCATCGACTGCCTTTGCTGTACCAAATCCATATGCTAAGTGAGGAAGTAAACGTTAACAACTCTCCGCTCTCCGACTGTTTAAGGAAATATATATCTGGGAAATCGAGAAAGGCAAATATGAATGAGGAAACTCGAAAGTGAGTTTATGAAACATGTTTGCGGGTCAACAAAAACTTGCACAACTTGAGTAAAAACTTACAGCTTATCCGTAAACCGTGTCATTTGAAGAGAGTAAGAAAAAAACGTAAAACATTTCGAGTTATATATTTTTTTATCGAGCTATAAAATCTACATTCTTTTGATGCCTTCCTGCCTTTACTCAACAGCAATTTACGATTGATAATAAATCATTGCAGAGATCTGTACCCAAAAAATGAAACGAAATGGAATCCTGATGCACTAATTCATTTTTTATTAACGCCCCGGGGCAAATGTGGAAAAACACGACAACAACAAAAACGCATCGAAATGAAGAAAATATATATATGTATGTGTATGTGCATAAATGTATGTGTGCATTTATATTTATAATCAATAACAAGGTTCGACTGGGAGCACAGTTGGAAATCAGGACACCAATAAAAAGTCAAGAGCATTCGAGGCTGGGAAACAAAAAATTCCATCTAAATAAAAAAGATTGTTCTGATGTTTATATGACGGCGATAACTGTGAGTAACATTTACGAGTCTGTTTCGTAGGAGAGGCAGAAGATGCACAAAAGAGGGAACAATATACTGGGTCCTTACAAACAGACAGAGCAGAGCACTCATTGTCCGTCCATAGAAACCATAGTCAGAGACATAGGAGGCCAAAATCTAGTTGACTGAATGATAAATTACTGGCCCAGACGCCAGCTAAGGTTTCCAAGCAACAATTGTTATGATTTGTTTATGCCCAGCTGAGCAGCTGAGGGCAAACTGAGAAACGCCCGCCAATTAATTGAGGGGAGCAAACGGAGTCTATATCTTAGAGCACATATGTTGGTACAGTTGCTACCATATCTATCAAAACTCAATCAAAGTCTTTTCACACCTCGGTCGACTGCTTATCGCACGCTTCGATCGAAGGATGGGGAAGGATGTGATCCCGTGTCCCGCATTGCATTGCAACCATAACAATCGTATTAATCGTGCGATAGTAAATTAATGCAAGGCATTGTAAGGCTCGACACGATTCCTATTAGTAACGCTGATTAGGATCAAGCATTGGCCTCACGCACACACACACACCGCAAGGACACATTAATGTGTCAACATGTGCGATAAGTTTGAATTCAGAATGCGACACATCGCAAACTGAAAAACACACAGTAGTTCTCGCTGCATGGCACAACCAAAAAACAAATAATACTGATGTCTAGTTCCTGGTAGTGAGATATTGTGTACAAAGATCTGATAAGGATCATACACCCATTGCACACAAACACACACACACACACGTTTCATGCGAATATCGAATGGACCACAACAATGTGCGCATAATGAGCAGAAGGCCAGCAGGCAAACACAGGAGCCAATGGCCAGTTGGCAGTTGCCAGTAGCTAGGATCCGGTAGCTAGGAGCCAGTAGTCAACAGTCAGTTGACAGTAGTTCGGAACCAGCAGGATTGCAGCGCTCAGATATCACAGACCACCAATATTTGAGAACTCCCTTGGCGCAGAAAAAATGCCATAAACTACATTTAACATTTTTTCAGTTTTAATGCGTTTTTCTTGGCATGCTACATAAATCTCTGAGCAGGACATGGCTTGAGGAAAATTTTATATTTATTTTATTTTTATTGCAATATGCAAATGGTTTGTTTGGCTCAATTTCCTCTTGTTTCCGCGTCTCTGATGACCTTCAACCCTTGTCTTGGAGTACACAATGTATGCGGTTGACCGCATTTTCAACGGTTTCCTCGCTCGCAATCTCAGACAAAAGGGTTGCAGCAAGTCAAGTTTTTTGTCTATGCGCTAACAACTTGATTAGAGAAACTTGCCGAACATTATTCTTGATTAAGTCACATTAATTATGATAATGATGACGACTGTCTCGAATCGCATTCAGCATTCAGCAAAAGGAACCAGGTCCCCGGGTTTGTAAAGAAAGAAGGGCAATTGAAATGGGAACAGGATATTGTATGACTTCAAGGTCCACACAATGCAGTCGACGTGTGCGCGAATAAAAAATGAGCACAACAAAAAGACCATAAAAAAGTGGAAAATAGAGAACAGAAAGATATAGACATACATTTATATATATATATATATATGTACTTTGTGTGTGTGTGAATGTGTGATAAATGTCAATTTCCTGCTCAGCATCCGACACGCCGTGAGCCGACTGATGACTTCATCTGTAGAATATCTGGATTATATACGGAAGTTATCTAATAACGGCTGACACTTTTAATCCTTTTATGGAATTAATCAAGTGTGGCCATGAAAGATCCAATGCCCGAACTGGGCAGCTGCTCTCTGCAGATGCAACTGATGCTCTACAGTTGTGAAATATTTACTTGGCCAATTGTTAACACAGTCAAGGCAGAGACCGCATAAAGATGTAAGTTTGAAAATTCGTTTACTTAAATAATCAGCAAATAAAATGCCATTTTTAGCAAAAAAAGATTCACTTACAATTTGAGAGAAACCCCTCAGAGGTCAATAGCCAGCTGAGCATGTTACAAATTGATTGATTAAATGCTATATAAAGATTATAAAATAAAGAAAACTCATAAAATGCAATTTCAATTATTCAACTCACATGATAAGCGAGACATTCATAAATTAACCATAAACCAGACATGGCAGAAACAAAAATACAACAAATAAAAACCAAAGTTACAAAATTTATGGACATTCATTGATCAGTGCATGAAATTTTATGCTTTATGTTGTGTCGTATGTGATTTCCGCTCGGGAACTGCGCTAGGTGGGCTAAACCCATCAAAAATATAAAAAAAAATGCAGAGAAAGAAAACTAACTGAAAATCAAGCTAAAAATGCAGTCTGCATATTAAAACAAAAGAAATAAAAATACAAAAAAAAAACCAACAACAGTTTTCCAGACGGTTTTCAGAGAGTTTTCCGTGGCAGCTGCTGAGGCAGTTAACCACAGTGGGCAGTCGCTTAGAAAATGACAAATGAGAAGAAGCGGATCACGAGAAACACTCGCATCTCTCCACTGAGCAACTGTCAATAGACAGAAAATTGTCAAAACAAATGGTTAAAGGCAAACGGATCATCTTCTGGCTAAACAATTCGAAAACAGTTGCCAAATGTGCAACTACTTCAACTACCGCTGCCAAAACGGCATTTCGGTGTCCTTAAGCAGTTCGGATCATTAATCATTAATCATGCAAAAAAAATAAAAATAAGTAAAAGAAAAAGAACACTTAACGCTTTGCTGAACAAGAGAAGCATATGAAATCAACTTAAATTAGGCAACTTCTTGGGTAACAGTTTGATCGATTTACCAACTTGAAATCCTAATGGCCACTTCAGCATTTTATTTGTACAATTCTATTGATTATGTCACCGCATTGTCATTAATAATGCTTTTTGTGTTTAGGCCTGGCTGTCACCTTTGTGGTTCAGCAGCCCAAAAAAATCAAAATATATATAGAATACCAAAATGTCGAGTGCAATTCGAGAACGGGTTAAGCTAACCGAAAACCTATGAAAATCTAGGTAGATATAACCGACGCCCAATGCTTATGAATTTCTAATGTTGCCTCATTAATCAACCAGTCAAAAGGTGTTTCTTATTTTGGCATACGTTCAAGGCTACCTAACCCAGCAGCCCAAAACAAACAATTGACAATCACACACACAAACACACACTTGCACACACTCACATGACATTGGACTATTGCAAATGCAATGCTGCGAGGCCTCTGGCTCAATTCAACTTCCAGCAACTTGCAACTTGCAACATGCAATCGCGTAAAATTGCCCCTGCGAAACTAGAACACGAATGAGAACTTTTTCAAAAGGCCCCACCATTATGTTGGGCGCTTTGTTTGGCCAAAATGCATTGGAGAACTGCCCAAAACGAACCTAAGGTCAATCTTAATAGGTTCGAGGCATTGAGCCATTGAACTTGTTGGTTAGAGTAGCACCTTGGCTCCGTTTCGGCAGCTAGAGATTTTTGCATTAGCACATGCTATTAATTCTTCAGCGCTTGCATTGTTAAGAGACACAAGAGACACTCACAAGTCAGCCAAGTTGGACAATTCGTCGGTTGTTAACAAGACCCCAGAACTGGTGGGTGCCTCAGGCTTCAATGTTGAGATCGGCCATACACAATACTAAAAAGTAATTGGTCTCTTCTCAAGAATGTGCGACTATGGTATTCCCTTTTATTTTTTATTGAGAAAGTTCAACAACACAAATTTTGGGGTTGTTTTAGTTAAAATTGAAGTAAATTTCTCGAATTTCTAAGTGGTATATATTTCTTATAAAAGAAAATATTTTAATGTTTTAATTCCTTATTGAATTTATTCGAAATTCGTAATAGCTAAATTTATATATTTTAAATTTGTTTTTATTATATATGTGTCTAATTTAAACTATGATACCCATTTGATGTTTAGAGTGCATACTAAGACAGCGCAGAGTAATCTCATTATTACACAACACACAAAATGCGTTAATTAACAGAAATATGCAGCGCCCACTTGGCAACTCTGGCAACTGCAGTAACGCCCCATAGCCGCATTCAATTTGGCTATGGCTGGCAAGGAGCAGGCGTTGGGATATACCCCTATACATATATATATATTCATATAGACTGTGGACTATGCCTTCAGCTTATTATTTATGATTTTTCGCATAAATTTACGCGAACGCTCGTAAAACTGCGTGAAATACGACATTTTGAGTTCTGTGAAAGTGTAACACCAAAAGACAGCCAGCACTAAGATTGGGATTGGAATTGAGACCCTGGAGACTGGAGAGACTGGAAAGTGAACCTGGACCTGCACAAGGCTGTTTGCCATCAAAGTGGAAGAGCGAGAGACTTAACTTGCCGTGAACAATAAGCCAGCATCTTAGTGATTTGTTGCTTTCAGCGTTAACTTTGGCAACAATGTTGCTAATAGATGTTGCTAATCTGCCGCCGCAGAGGCAACATTAAGCAACAAAAGCTTTAAAATTCCTTCGTTTGAAAGCTTTTTACTTT
This sequence comes from Drosophila dives, assembly GCA_035042365.1. NCBI lineage: Eukaryota > Metazoa > Arthropoda > Insecta > Diptera > Drosophilidae > Drosophila > Drosophila dives. The sequence goes on along the minus strand of JAWNLJ010000093.1, from coordinate 558,626 downwards.
GACTAATGAAGACAAAGCTTAAATCAGTGTTGTAAATAGGAAAAATCGAGCTTTTATTAGCCTTATTTTTAACTGGCCAAATTCAATACGTTCTCTACTTCTTTATTAAATTCTTTATTCTTTAAAACGTATCGAAACTTTTGTTCGTATTATTCAATTCTTTTTTTTTAATTAAACGTGTTTTGTGGTCCTATTCGAGTTGGTGCACATTGTAGAAATATATTTGAGTGTCTTGGATTAGTATTATAAATAGTTTTGATATTCATTTCAATCATCTGCCAAGTCTCCAACTGTTAGTGTTGCTGGCGGTGCTGTAGCTGTTGCTGCGGTCACACTAAAAGGCAGACCGTGTTGCGTGGCCGATGCCCAGCTGCGTCTGGGCAGAATACGGCCGAAATTGAAGTATTTCTGCCTCAACTTGTCCTTGATCTCATCCTCATTCATAATGGCGCTCGCCTCTCGAAAATTGAGGAAAATGCGACCCTTTTCGTCGGTTTTAATGGGCAGAATCTCTGTGCAGACGTTGCGAGCCTTGAGGAGGAACCCTTCCTCCTCCTCAGGGTGGCCAGTGCTGATGATGGACCTGTCAGCGTCGCCCTGACTTAACTGGTCCTCGGGCAGAACGACGACAGTGTCGAGGCGTGAGTCCATTGATTGGGAGCGTGGCGGCTTCGCAATGGATATGCCGTGATTCTTCTTCTTACGCAGGCAGAAGGGATCCCGATCGCTGGCCTTGACATACTGCACCACTGGACGGTTGACCCCCCACTTGGGTCGATCGTCCATTTTGTTGGCATCCTTGCTGTCCTTGCTAAGATTCTTCTTCAACTTGTCCTTGTCCTTGCTCTTTGCCTTGAATGTAGTTGTGGTCGTCGTTGTTGTCGTTGTCGTCGTCTGGTGATCCTTCTCGGTTGCCGACTCCTTGGCTGGCTGCGTTTGCGACTTGGATGTTTGCGTTGTGGTTGTGGTGGACACCTCACGCTTCAAGAGCACCTTGTAGAAATTGTCATGGAACAGGCACAGATCGCAGTTAAGTGGCAACTCCGTCTGAGTCTCCACATCTGCTTGCAGCGCTCCATCAATGCGTTGTGGCGGTGTCTTCAGCGGGATCAGCGCCAGCTTGTTTGGCTCCAGGGAATCGGGTGAGAAGCTGCAGCGGCTGGCCGAGCGAGCCGTCTGCATCAGCAGCTCATCCTCATCCTCCTTTTCCGCCTGATAGCCATCCTCAGTGCATATGGATGTGTCCGTGCGTTGGGTCATCGTTGCCTTAGAGTAGCACTGCTCCATGCTGCTGGGTGGCTTCATCTGTGGCTGCTGCATCAAGTAGGTGGCTATCTGCAGATTCCCAATGGCATTCTGCAGTCCAAATATATCGCTGGTAACGGGCAGTGGAATCAACGTAGCCGGCTGCATCAGCAGCGCCATATTCTCCTTATTCTCTTCCGTTGACTCCTTGGCCGACGACTCAGTGGCTGGCTGCTTGATGGGTTTGGTGATGGTGCGACGCAGATTGATTGGCGTCCCAATCAGCACCTTCTCCTCCGTAAGCAGAGCGGGCGGAACTGCACGTGGCGTATGGCTCTCTGGCTCGGCTGGTTTGTCTTTAATCTCTGCCTCCACTTTTACCTGCTGCTGCTTTGGCTGTGGCTGTTGCTGTTGTTCCTCCTCTTCCTCCTCGACTGAGAGCACCTGTAGCAACTCTGGCCGCTCCTGACTGGGACTCTGCTGAATGGGTGGCACCTGATTCTGACGCTTCTTTTGCTTCTCCATTTTGGCAGCCAACTCCGCCTTGGCAATGGCATCCAACAGCGCCTGTTGCTTTTTCCGTGCAGCCTCCTCACGCTCCAGAAGCTGACGTCGCTCGTAATCCAAACGCTCCTGCTCCATTAGATTTTCCCGTCGAATGCGTTGCTCCTCCAGCTGTTCCTCCTGCCGTTGACGCTCCAGCTCCCATTTTCGTATGAGTTCGCGTTCGTGGAGCTGCTTCTTGATGGCATTGTGATACTCGGACGCCTTGCGTCGCTTGTCCATGCGCTCGGCCAGCGTTTGTGCGTCGAGCGGCGCATTCTGACCCCTTAAGTAGGTGGACGAGGATTGCATCGATTGCACATCGTCCTCGCTATCCTTGAGATCATGCATGCCACGATTTAGCCAGCCCGGTTGCAACAATTGCTGCTGTTGCTGCTGCTGCTGCTGCATATTATAGTTGGCCCAGCGAGCCCGTTCCCTGTCCCGGTCGTGCACCAAGTAATCGCCCTGCTCGGAGGTGTTGCTGATGTGTACCTGATACGTATTCGATGTGGACACATCGCGACTAAGACTCATGTTCGAGGAACTCGACGGCATCGGCAAATAACAACAGCTGTCAACGACAACAAAAATGGATTAGTTCTCCCAAGGTGTGAAATATTTAATTTAATGTTTACATATTTTATAGTTTAGTTACTTAAGTAAACATCATCTATATTTAAGTGGGTTTAACTGAAAGTAAGTTCAAGTCTTACCCATCTGCCATGTAGCCATCGGCTGCTAGTGGCTCATAGTTGTGGCTGTGGTGCTGAACGGGAGCACGTCCCCCTTTCATGGCGTATGCCTGTTTGCGGTTCGACGTTGGTGCCGTGGACGTGGGCGTGGCTATTGGTAGGGGTTGTGGTGGGGGCAGGGGTAGAGGCAGGGGCATGGGTAGGTTAATGGGTGCTCCCTGTATCGATCGCCTTAAGCGCCTCACGTTGCCAACTGCAGCGCTGACAACGCTCTCCTCGGCTTGGCTAGCGCTGCTCCCATTTTGGCTGGCGGCGTCGTTAAACCAAATATCGGGCGTGTGTGTATTCTTGGGCGTATCGCTCAGATAACCGGAAGTGTCCTCTTCCTGGCAACCGACTGCCGTCTGATTGGCAATCGAATTGTTTAATCGATGTGGCAGGTTGCCTCCGTTGCCGGGATCAATGTTTGTTGCCTTCCCGTTGCCATTGACTATTTGCTGCTGCTGTTGCTCCTGTTGCCTCCTTACCGCATACTGTCGCTGCTTGATAGAGGGCAAACTGGGACTTCTCAATCGTTGCTGCTGGTGCTGCTGGGGATGCTGCATGCGTCCCTTGGCCGTTTGCAAGGATGTGGGCACCAGCTCCACATAATGTCCGGGCGGAGCCTGCAGCTGCAATTGTCGCGCTGACATTCCGGGCGCATAGCTGCCCCGACGATTGCGCCTGTAGAGCAATTCATCATCGTCGAACTCCACATCGGCATCCACATGCACATCCAGATCATCCATATACCGCTCAAGCTGATTCATATAATCCTCGCTGCGCTGTCGCTGCATTTGCCGATAGTCAGAGGGGGCGACGGGCGGCCGCACAATCAACTGCATGGGCAACTGCTTGGACGCGGGGCGGGCATGACTGGAGGTCCGATTCGATGATGATTCGGTCTGGCTGAGATCCAAATTGGAGTAGTAGGTGCGTATGGAGGTGCGTTCGATTTTGTGGTGCGATGTCGATGATGTCTGCTGATGATGAAACATTTCATCTCTGCGAGCAATTTCCTCTAATCGAAAAGAACCAAAATAAAAAAAAAATACATTTAAACAATGGCAACACTTTGGAACTGTGGATTGGTTGTCCCACCTCGTTCCTTAGCCCATTGCTGCTTCTTCAAGTCGAGCAATCTATGCGTTTGTCTTGCTTCCGGCCCCGTAATCATGTCTGCTTACTTAGTTCATTGCTCCTGCCACAACTTGGGGTCAGCTACTTACACACACACACACACACGTGCACACACTATGTTGACGTAGCACACTTTGGTTTGGACACCAATACGGGACAAGGCTAAGGCAAACACTGAATGAAAGGCACAAAACCAAATTCCATCAAACTCGCGGCACTGAAGCAAAATTCGATTTGTTTTGCATTGGAATGTCCTGACAGCGTTGTCCTGGCAACCAACACGTGTAAACAAATAACGAGAAACGATATTCGAGTTGAGGACAGCTTAATACTCTTTCATATAAATAAATTATAATATACGGGAACACATCGACTTAGGTTATTTCTATTAAAATCATCTTGATTTAAGTCGGCCGCAGAATGGCTAATTTTTAATATTAATTAAAAACGCTGATTTCGTAGCATAATCGAAGTATTAGTTATTTATTAAATTATTTAATTTACTTAACTTTTTTTGTAAAGAATCAAACTCAAAACTGTCGTTTTTCCAAATCAACGCCTTTAAAACATTTCCCATATCCATTAATAATTCTGAATTAAAATGTATTTTATTTTGGATCACAAATTGCTTCACAAAACCAAAATACCCTTAGAAAATTTGGCATAAAAAACTTGCTCATTGACTGTGGGGGAGTTGAGGTGTGTGGGGCAATAAGTCCTTGCACTCCACGCGCAGTGGGTTAATGCAATAAGGAGCGGTTCGCGTGCGAACATGTCTGTTTGTTTGGGGGGTTTCTATACTAAAAATATGCCTAAATGGCTAACTCAAATAGACATTGCATGTATATTGAATGTAGCAACTTGTGTTGGGAATTGGAAATTGAGCGAGCAGCTTGTTTAATTTTTTTTAATGATTAGTTGCTTTAGTTAGTCATGCAGATGAGTAAAATGGGGGAGCAACAAGTCTTGGGCACTTGGGGTTTAATTATCATCAAGTAGATCAAAAATCGCGTAGGTGTGAAATGGGGAACGTCCTTCATTTTGTGGCCGAGGAATGCAACTCGATTAAGAGAGGGTACTGCCTTTTGTATACCTAGTAAGTAGCCCATCTACCTGGGCAGTCTGACTCACAAAACTTTATTTCCCATGGTCAAATAGAAATGGCCAAAGATAAAAGGAAGAAATATCTCATAACCCATTTTCCATAAACATACATAAACCACAAAAGCCACAGCAAAAGTTAACCAGACTCATTGTTGTTGTTGTTGTTGTTGTTGTTGTAGTTGTTGTTGTTGTTTCTGTTGTTGCTGTTGGGTCTGGTTTATACGCGTGGGCGTAGAAATCACTGCCAGTCAAAAGGTCATGTTATGATCTTGAGCGAACTATGTGTCTAAGTCCGACGATGACGCTGAGGAGCATGGGAGCCCAAGCTCAAAACCCAAGCTCTTGTTGCAGTTGCTGCAACAGCAGCAACAACAACAACAATAACGAATATCAAAGACAGAGCTGAACCAGCAAAAAATGGGTAAAAAAAAATAAAAAGAGCAGAGCAAAACGGATCAGAGTAGAGCGAAACTGTGGACGGTACGGCAATCAAGAAATCCCACTTGATACAAGTGCATTTATAAGACATTATAATGAGTTTTTATAAACTTAAACAGGGTCGACGACGCTACTCTTCACCCCCGCGCACACATCCTCCACCCGCGTTAGCCTTTGGGCGTCACTTAACTAGTCTTGAACCTAGACAGGCTCTTGAATCGAGCAACCGAACACTGAACCGAACCCTGATCATGAGCATTGATCATAAACTGAAGATGATAATTGCTTTCAGCTAGGTCAACAGTTGAGGCCGCAGCAGCAGCAGCCACAACACCAGAAGAACACATGTCACCAATGCGATCAGGTTTGGCAGAGTTTCCCAAAAGAAAGTGATCAACCGGCAACGATCGGCGATCGGTGATCGGTGATCAGTGATCAGTGGACAGTGATCAGCTTAGTATTAAAGTATTCAAGACAGCGATGATCGTGTCTTATGGCCAACCATTTAGGCAGCAATTTTCATACATCTTGGACAGCGATTTCTACACAGAGATTTCCACTTGGTGTCCAAGCAATCATCAATTGAACGATCAGCGTACTCGATCGCTCTATTCGAACTATCGATGGATCGATCGATGTATCATTTAGTGTATAACCTCAATACGGGCCCGATCAATAAACAAACAAGCCAAATGCCTAATAATTGTAATTTACCATATTTTGGTCGGCGATCATATGGCGATCATAGACGAAGCAAACACGATCGGGCCCCAAAGGCACCTTGGAAGTGCACCATGGTGCACCATGGGAATGGGAGTGGGAGTGGATGTGGGAGTGCATGTGGAACTGGGAGCGAGTGGAACCTGTAAACCTGTAACCGTTTAAATGGCAGGGCAGCTCTCAAAACTCAAAACACAAAACACAAAATACGAATAGGAGTAGGAATAGGAGTAAGAGTTGGAGTACTCATGGCTGGGCAATACATATTGATCAAAATTGATGATGTTGACACGAACTTTGAACGAGGCGCAACAAGCGATGACTTTACGATCAGCCACAACATCTTCGTCATCGTCGTCTTTTACTACATCTCCTCCTTCGCCTTCTCCTCCTCCTCCGACGACAACTCCTCTTCCTCATCATCTATTTTTCAAGGGTTCCGGGCGATATTTTCGTCAGCACTCGAATCTTGAACGATTTTCACAAGTGTTTATTTACTTTTTTTTTTTTTTGTTGTGTATCGCATGTAAAATATTAACAACTTTATACAACTTCAAGTGAGAGTATCACACAATTGATACACACACTTAGTCGATTGATTTTGAATGGGCTTTTAGCTCTGGCCACGATATCATCATTAAGCAACGATGCTTGGATGTATCTTGAGCTAATTGAAGATCCACTCTTGGCTCTGGGCTCCTCAGCTCAATTGACATTTTAAACATTTAAAAAAAAAACACAACTACAGGTTCAAGTTGTTGCCTTACAGCTGAAGAATTTAATTGTTAAGATGACACTTTTGGCTGTTTTGGCATTGTGTTGCATTTGCCACAGAATTTCTTGCAAAACAATTTTTTTGTTGTTTTGGTGTTGCAACCTTAGCGCGATCTCTTTGCAACTTTCAATTTAGTTAGATCTCAGACCGGGTGTCGTCGTCGTCGTCGTCGTCGTCATTGCCAAAAATGGTTAGTCAGACAAAATACAAAACCAACAACAACAACAATTATAACAATGACAACCAACCAACGACTCGGACCAACTGTCTGTTAGCCACATTCGAGTAATAGCACCAAAACTCACCAACAACTGTCAGGTGTTTAGATGCCTGCCTCAGCTCTTGCTGCCTGCGCCACGAGTCGCCTTCATCCAACAGGCGAATGGAGTCCCATTACTTAGTTATGCACTCTGTAATACACCAAAAAAAATGGAAAGTTGAAGAAGATAGATAAGAATGGACTGATGGAATCTGTCTTAGCAGAAAAAGCACTGCGATGAAGGACTTGGATTTACTGAGGATTTAAGCTTACAATTCGAGTTTAGATTATTTGATCTACAATCTGATTATATTCAATTTTCTTAATATGATAAAATACTAAAACACCTACCCATTTTTATAGATTTATATACATATATTTAGTTCAAGCAACTTCTAAATGAAATTGATTTTCAAATAAAAATAATGTAAAAGCTATTAAAAATTAACTAACTGAAAGAAAAATAAATATATATTAATAAATATAAATATAAAAATATAAATAAAAAGTAAATAAATATAAATATAAATAAAATTTATAATTAATTGTTACCAAAAGTATGAATCTATTTACATATATATATATATATATAAATTATAGATCAACTTGGATCAACTTAGTTATTACCATTGAAAATCGGATGCACTTCCTCTGCGGAATCAAATATGAAAAGGAGATAAAATTTAAAAATTAAATTGGGTTTTGTTATATGTGCAACTTAAAGGATATCAACGCTTCGGCTCAGTGTTGTTGAGTGCAACGCGCATGTTGCAGCTTGTAATTATTGCCACTCGTCGCTGTGTGTGTTGTCATTGTCTTTGTCGCTGATTGCCGTTGATCGCCAGTGGAGCTGGTTGTGTTTTGTTGTATCCTCCAGCTGACAACATGTTACACTTTGGTCACAATAATGAGCCGTAATTAGTGCTGATGTGTGGACAACTTAGATGCCCCAGCAATGTGGCATGATAGGACGCGTGTGAAACTTTGCGCGCTTTTTGATAATTGCGACAACGAGTCGTTTCTTGTGGTTGTTCGTGTTGTTGTTGTTGCTGTTGGATATCGTTGCTTGAGCTGAGACACTGACATGGCCATGCATCAACGTCGGTGTCGTAAATGTCTGGCTAAATGAAAGGAAAACTGATTAGCCTTGACAAGTTCAAATTGTTTGGCGTAGGGACTGAAGACAGCTATATGCCACTCAGAGAGTGAAAGCGTTAGGGGGCAGTCAACAAATAAAATGTGTTTTCCCAAAAAAAAATAAAGAAAAAGAAAAAAAATAAAGAGAAGCAAACGCCAAGGAGAAGCAGAAGAAAGAAACTAACCAAATATCAAAATGTCCACTGATTGCCAACGCTTGTCGTACAGGCCAACCAGCAAGCCAACCAGCCAGCAAGCCAGAAAGCCAGCCAGCTAACGGTTAATACAGTCCATCATTATCAGCCACCAACACCGCCTAGCAGTAAAAGAAATGCGTTACCAACAACATCAACAGCAACAGGAACAACTGCAATAGCAACATCAACAGCTCTAAGGTCAGTTAGAGACTAAAAAAAATTGTTGTGCACACACACGGCAAAAAAAGATTCTCACAAGGCTGCTGGCTCTGCTGGCTGGTTCTGCAGCGCTGTCCGCCGTCCGCCGTCCGCAGGTCCGTGGAGTCTAAGTCTCAGCTTTAGCCTCAACCCAGAGCTCAGCCACAGAGCCTGCAACATGAAACAGGTGTGGCACATCGCGTCTACAATGCGCATCGTAACTACCAGCGCAATACACAAACCAAAAAAAAAAAACCAAAAAACTGGGAGGCTGCCCCGGCCGTTTTGGCCAGAGTTGTGCCTCCATCTGAGGCAGTAAGTGTGCACCGGGAGAAATGATCGAGAAAATTAAATCAAGAGTCCTAATTCTAATTTACTTTTAAAATAAAGCAAGTGACATATGAGGAAAAAATATTAATTATAATGATAATAATAATAATGAGAGAGAATTACTTTATAGCTATATCCTTTATCTAATAATCGAAAGGAGTATCACCTAGAATAAACTTTGTTTTATTCTGATATATATACATACAAAATTTGATTTAATTTTGCACAGTTATATTTTTTTTTCTCTTTTTATCAAACTTGTCCTTTCATTGTTTTATGACAGTCAATTCTGAATATTTAAAAGCAAATTTATTCTTATTTTTCTCTGTTGCTATTTAGGCCTTGAGTTCTTAAAAGACTTAACATTATATATATTTTTGTACCTTATTAATTCAGTAGAAAATGTGCGAATAGAAAAATAATTTGTTACAATTCGTTAAATGTTTATTTATAAGTAGAATTTTTTTGTTTAGCTCAATATTTTTTAGAGTGTTGCTTTGGCGACGCTTTTACCGCACGTTCGTTATTTTTTCGCAATTTTTGAGGTCACAATATGCCCGACGACGACGACGACGACGACGATGATCATCGCTGGAAATCTGAGGCCTGGTCTGGGCTTGCTGTTGAGGTTTGTTGTTTGTCGCCTTAATGAAACACGCGACATACACTTACACACATGGCCGGCGAATGTGGGCACTCAGACTGAGAGCCTGCAACAGTCCAGCAATAGCAACAGCAACAACAACAACAACATTAACAACGGCAAAGGCAACAACAACAGCGAATCACACACACATGGCACTCTCAACTTTGACCCGGGTCAGGCCAACTGCAAGTTGAAATTATGTAGCATGGAGCGTGGAGCGTGGAGCGTGGAGCGTGGGGCATGCAGCGTAGAGCGCGTTGCGCGAAATTAAAAAGATAACTCAGATGTGAAAACAATTGATAGTCACAGATATTGAGCTTTGACAGCCAAACGATAGACAATGCATGATAATTTTCGACTATTTTTCTATTTTTTTCGGTTGATTCTTGCGTAAAGTCAATTAAGGTTAGCAACTGAAGATGTTGCTGGAGAGTTGGAGTTGGTAGATGAAGGCTTCAAGATGCAGCTGGAACAAGTCTTGTTTTGAAGTCTCTTTGCTGACATTTGAACTGCTCATCGTCGCCATATTTGGACACTAAGTGGGCATTTTAAAGCAAACCAGATGCCAATTGAACAACTCGGATTGGGATACCGATTTGGATTCGGACTCATACTTATCGGACTCATAGAGGATGTTCAACGAAATGTCTTTGAACTGTTTCGTTTTGTTTTTTTGCCTTAAATGATTGATGGCCAATGTGGCATTGTGTATCCGCAGTTTGAGCTAATTTATAACAACAAAAACAACAACAACAACAGCAGTCAGAGATTGGCTAACTGAGAGTCTCTGGGCGCATCATCAAGCAATTTGTATGCCCGCCTGTCAATATGGAATCAAAAATATTGAACGATCCTTTTGTTTGCCTCGTTTTGATTGGGCGTTTTTTGTATTTGGATATTATGTACTTTTTTTTTTTGTATATCTCGCATTTGTTGCTACACCTTCAAAAGCGGAAATCCCATCAACAATGCGTCGTCAACTGTGATGAGTAATGATTGGAAAGTGGATGCAGTGGATGTTAGGGAGGGCAACGTTGAGCACAGCTTCAAAGTCAAGCTGTGCAAAAAAAAAAAACAAATAATAACAACAAAAAATATATACATGAAATAAAAGCAGTCGTTGCTACCCCTCCACACACACTTTACACCTTCGATGATCCGTCATAACTTTTAACACATGATATAATTTTGTTGCATTGTCTGCAGGATTGCATTCTCTTGGATGTAAGCATGATTGATGTGCTTAAAGTAGCCTCCTTTCTCTCCCTCTCTCTCTCTCTCTCTCTCTCTCTCTCTCTCTCTCTCTCTCTCTCAGCTGTGGCTCTTTCTAGATCTGATTCTCTCTCTGTTGAAATTAGTACAACAAACTGTCAATGATTTGTAATTGCGTTTTCAATCATTCAAACTTGGAAGAGCTCGTTTCCAATTCAAGTGTTCGTTAGCCCAATATTAAACGTTTCCTGCCAAGCAATGCCAATAATACAAAAACAAAAACAACAACAATATAAAAATCAATTCCAAAAGCGTACAAGAAATTCGTGATTCAAGCCAAAAATCACTTTCAATATGAATACTCAGTGATCTGATTAGCACCAAAAAAGGGTATATTTTTTTTAATTTAAAAAAAAGCTAATAAATATAATTTCTACACTTGTTTGGGTACAGGGTATTTCAGTGATTACCAATTGCTGAGGCAGCTGCAATTGGGACTGTTTTGTGTGGCGCCCATTTCATTTTTCAATCGTTGATGCACCACAATGATAAGAAATTTAATTGATTACCTTTTGTTTGGTTTGGTTTGTTTTTATTTTTGATTTGGCTGATGCTGTTTGCTCACCTTTCATTATTAAAACTATTTCGCTTTTTTCAATTCCCACGCCAAGTCATCATATACAAAAAAACATTTGATTTATTATATTTGTGGGGGGGAAAAAGAGAAAATATATATTATAACGTGCTCATAACTGATTGGATCGTACATTGAGTTCGTTTCGATCAGATTTGTTTTTTGGGTCAATGTCTGGGGCAGTGACTGGACTTGTCTGTGTTTCTTGCTAGATGTTTGCTTTCCGATATTTGGGGTTAGCAATGCGGAAATTCAGCTAATACGCAGGTGTTAGCTACCGCCCCGTTAATAACTCGTTGGCCCGCATGATATATGAGCTATGGAAATAAATCCACGGCATGACCTCAGCTATCAAACTTCACACGAATAGTGAATTTATCACCCAAAGCCAGAACATAAGCTTAGTCTTAACTCATCGCACGGCTCATTAACAAGAAGCAGCCTCTTGAGGCTTATGAATAATCAGTTTATTAATCAATATGGTGCCGCATGATTGCAAATAACCGATGATGCCAATATAATGATCGCACTATTACGAATTATAGAAATACTAAAAACAAACACACAACTTGCTCCCCAATTGCTAATGACTAATCTGGGAACAAAAGACATAAAATTGTAATTGAAAGTTCCAGAATAATGACAAGCAACTAAAAAAAAGTGAATTTTTTACAGAATAAATATGTTTAAGTTTCAATAAATATAAATTAAACAGTAAATTACAATTTTATTTATGACTTTGGAGTACTTTTCAATAATTCCATATAAATATAAATATAAAATTCTAAATATATATAAATTGACTAACAATAAATTGATAAATTAAAAATATAATAATAGTGTTAACAAGAAACTATTTAAAAATTGTTTATAAAGTCTCAAATATTATTATATCATGAGTTACATTCAATCTGCACACTCATCTTAATTTATATGCGTCAGTTTTTCCCATTTCAACTGCCAGATAAGCCATCAAATTTGTTAGTTTCTGCTGACCATTACCAATTAAGATGTATTTTAACTGCTGCTGCTGCTGCTGCTGATGTTGACCCTCACGCTTGGTCACTCAATTAGTTGGCCACACACAATGCAGTTGCCGCTCTGCCCTGCTCTCCGCACCCATCCCTTGAGCTGGACAGCCAAACAGCTGTTGCCGTTTTGCCCATCAAATGCTGACTTCAACACTTGGGTTGCAAGCGTTTGAAAATGAAATTTATGACGGGCATTCGGCCCACGCTTAACCCATGGCCAGGTGGGGGCGTGGCCGAGCAAGGGCATCATTAAAGCGGACAGGCTGCTGGCAGCGGCACCAACTCAAAAAACCATATACAAAAAAATAACGAATATGCAAGCCAAAAAAGTGAAGAGCAAAAACCAAAAAAAAAGATTTACGGAAAAACGCAAACAAACCTGGCTAAGCCAAAGATCAATGCAGGATGAGCGATGCGAGAAGTGCGTGTGTCGTGTGTGGTGTGCGGGTGTGCGTGTGTGCGGGTATGTGGTATGTGTGTGTGTCGTTTAAATAAAAATCAAAATGAGAATAACAATAACAATTGGAATTACCAGTTGTCGGACCTAAACAAGCAACAATATTTCCACACAATTCCACACTCACCCAAAATGACTATTTGATGCATTTAGAGCGCTCACGCGCGTAATTAGGAGTTGCCCAGGATCATAAACTGGCCGAGAAGCAACAGCAATGAACTGGCCAATCTGTCAATCTGTGGCTAAGCCGCTGTGCGTGTACTTAACGCTCTGTGGCCGACAGACTGAGACTGAGAAAAGTCGCTGGATTTGTGTAACGCTCACAAAAGATGGCAACAAAAAGCCAACAAAAGGCTTATTTAAATGTGCATTTAAATTTATCCTGTCGACAGACTGCTCCTGCTACTCCTGCTGCCTAAGTCGTGTCACATGTCAACAATTTTCCAGCAGACGGCAGACACAAAACGCAGTTCAAACTTCCTGCCGGCGATTAGGAAGTATTTGTAGTACTAACAAAATTAGTCTTCTCTCTGCCTCAATACTTTTCCTATTACCTTTCGCTAATTTTTTTTGTTATTCTTGGGAAATTTCCAAGTCTAGAGTGCAACATATGTTGCGCACAGTTGGCATCCTGCGAGTCCTGCGGCAATTTCATGCTCACTCACACGGTACTTAAAGTGTGCAACGTGCAACGTGCAACGTGCAACGCCAAACAAACATGCACATAAATTGTATCTTTTACTCGCTGCCACAAACATTGATACAGTCATTAGGCCACCAGCGTATTGGCCGGGCTACCGAAATACCTAAATACCAAACTAAAGATCGATCGATCGATCGTATGCGATCCACCGATCCAAGCGATCCAGTGATCCCCTGCCCACAACCCTGTCTCGCTTAATTACCCAGCATGTCAGAAATTAGGCTGTCATCATCATTTAGTATGAGTTAGGAGTAACCTTAACTGCCCTTGAATACCATGTAGATGCGGCTAAGAAGGGTTCCAAAGTATTTTGTGGGAATGTCTTAAACTTCTTGATGGCCAATAAAGTAATTTAAGCATCTTTATAAAATTTGATGAGTAAATTAAGCTGGCATTGAGCGACTTCTTATATGTAGAATAAGTCTTGAAAAAGAAAAAGTTAATTTTTAAAATTATTTAAGATATTTCTAGGGAATATATAGTCCCCATAGTAACTAACTAAATCCAAGCCGAAACCATTTTAATTAAAATAATAACTCATTATTAAAATTATTTACTAATGTTTAGCTCAATAGATTACTTTTAAGTTTCTACCACTAGTTTCTTTTAGTGTATGTCATTAATTCTAATTACCACAATAATTGGCACGCATAAGCCAATCAAGCTAAGATTTTGCAATTATTATTTTTAGATACGACTATATATTATAAGACACAACGACACACCCAAAAGAGCATCTCTGTCTGTCATTAGCAACATTTAAAGTTTAACGTAAACAAAATTAAGCACAAACCAACATAAATAAATCTAATTTGCATTTGCATTAAACAATAAGGCAATCCAAGGCATTGTGGCGATATCAATGGCAGTAGTGCAAAATGGCTAGAGAGATGAAGCCAGCCGATGCAGCGGAGGATGCGGAGGAGTTGGGAATGCAAACCAATACAAAAATGGAGCTCGATCCATCCATCGATCCGTCGATCCGTCGATCGATCCGCAAAGTGGGCAAGTGTTGGGGCAATGGTCGAGCTGCATCACGATTTTAATGATGCAGCGTTGCTTTATTGACTGCCACATACAATACACATATATATATTTTTTTATATTCTAGGTATAAGAAATAAATAGAAAAAAAAAGAATTCTTATTAAAATTTTATTGCAACAAAATGGAAACAGCGCGCGAAAAGCTGAAGCTAAAAACGGAATTCGTGCGCATCAACAGCTTCAATTTGTTGTTGTTGTTGTTGTTATTGTTGTTGTTGTTTAGTGCATCTTTTGTCTGGCGGAACACCTGCTAAAGTCAAGCGATGACGTCCCAGCCTCAGCTTGCAGCTGTGTGTGATGCATCCGAGGCAGACTTGGAGTCAGCTCAAGCCCAAGTTAAGTCGAGTCGATTCGAGTCGTTCCGAGTCGAGTCGTAGTCGCAGTCAGAGCCAAGTCAAGACAAGTCAAGTCAAGCCAAGTCAGAGGCAGTGTCGACCTTCTTACCGCCCGTCCAAACTGAAACCGCCCCTCGACAAAGGCCGCATTCGACCTTAGTCATTTGTCAGCCACTGCAAACGCTAGCTGGGAACTGGTGGTGCTCGTTGTGATGCTGTTTGTGGTGGTGGTGCTGCTGCTGCTGGTGGTGGCACTTTCTTAGACCAAGATCAAGCCACAGCAATGCCTAACTAAATATCATTGGGTCAAGTTCAGCGCTGCGCACATTTAAAACAATATTTTCTCAAAAGACCTTTCAAATTAGAAAAAAATAAAATATATATGCATATACTTTCTATACCCTGTATCCAAGAAAAAAATAGGTGTTACCACATTAAAGTAGAGAAGAAATTATGACAAAGATTGTGAATTTTTTTTTAAATCAGTTCTGAATAGACAAAGCTGAAGCCTATTTTATGAACAAGAATGAAATTAACTAATCGTCGATTTGATTTGTGTGTCTATAGCAAATTCGAAAATTATATCAAGCTGGTTGAAGACAACAAATAAATTCAAATAAACCAATTCCCAATTCTACTCTACAACTGACAACAGGGTATCAATTTAGTCAAGAAGTGTTTTCCTGAATATTCAGCATTTACCCATCTGTACGTAAGAGGGGAAAATTCAATTCATATTTTTAGTTGAATTGCAGCAACAGATTTCCATTTGATTTATGCGTTTTCATGTGTTTTATTATCAGTTAAGAAAACGCCTCTTTCTAGCACCAGTCGAATTGGTATTCATGGTCTTCGACATGGATGTGCATATGATTCATTTCGGACTGATCTGTTATGGCAGGCATTGACTGAGTGAGAGGTTGGCGCAGAAAGACGAAGAGGCAGCATCGCTTGCAGGTGCCACTGCTGAGTAGAGACGCCCCACTTTGGAGCTCAAAGTCCTCAGAGATGAACTTTTATTGCTCCCCAAACCACATGCGATGCTACTTTCTCACATTACAGTAAACTAAAACTGAACCAATCAAAGAAATTGTATACCGACTTGGAGATACCACGGCTTGGAAAATGCACTTAATTTTGTCTGTAACAGATTAAATATAGAATATTCAAATAATTATTAAATTAATATTCCTTTCTTATTAAATACGTCTACGAATAATTTACTTTATTTAAAAATAAATTTAGTTAAATAAAACAACAATCTAGTTAAATATAATAAATTATTCGACGACACATTTAATAGAAAGGAATATTAATTTAAAAATTATTTGGGCAAGACCCCAAGGTATCCCATATATTCAATACCTTAAGGGTATAAGTAGCACCTCGTACCGCAGATCACAATTGGGCCCGGCAGTTCGAACTAGGAACTTGACAATAAACGGGGGAGGTTAGGAGAAAGAGATTCTGAAATTGGGACTGCTCCACAGTGGTGAGGCATTCAGAGACGAGCACATTTCTCGCAATCAGCTGTGAAAAATCTTCCCATTTATGACCCACTAAAACCGAAACAACAACTGAAAACTGAACCAAACTCAAACTGAAACTGAACTTGACTTATTTCACAGCATCATTTGGCTGGCGGCAAGCACTGAATGAAGTCTTCATATTATTTGTTGTTGTAAAGTTCATTTGTTCAGTTTTGTGGACGTTATGAATTTAATGTACATCCATTATGCATAAATTCACGAAATTCCATACACTGCCCCATACATAAGGAGAGCAACAGATGCTTCGCTTTGTTTGCACGGGTTCGGCAAGGTGAAACACCTTTTTTGGGGCAACTTCATAGTCCATTTGGCTTTAGGCAGCTTTAGGTGTTAATAACAACCACAAAGACGTTACAATTACGCATTGAAATCGGTCCGAAAAAGTCGACCCGATGTGTGATGTCAACGGGACCCAGGTTCCCACAGATCCAAAGGCCCAAAACCGACCAGAAAAATAAAAAACGGAGTGTTGAACAATTGTTAAATTGGTATTTAAGCGCGTCAGTTTTATGGCATACACAAAACCCGCCCAATTTTAGACTCAACAATGCGTAACTTTTGTGTAGCGCCCCGAGGAGAAGGAGGAGGAGGGAATCAGAATTGGAATTGGAAATGGGCTCCCATCTTAGATGAGATGCGCACGGAAGCTGTTCTTGACGCTACGTCACAATATTTACAGTAGTTTCTATCGGTCAGGAGAGGTGGAGTAAGAGTGTACCGGTTGTGACCATAAAATATGGAATAATCGGAGCTTTCTACCAATTGTTTGGCATTTAAATTTTGTCCACAATAAAATAACAACAGTATTTATAGATATTTGTATTCTTCTTTTTTTGGAGCAATTTGTTTGAGCCATATTCAAATCCGATCTATCAATTTGTCAATGTCTAAAATGCAACAGCATCAATGTATAATTAATTTGATCAAATTCAAATTTGCGCCACCAAAGGAACCGGAAAATTTTCTAAACATAAAGCGAAACTTGATCAAATAGAAATCCCCAAATAAAGACAGATAACGTTTTATTTTATTTTTTTTTTCATCAAATGGATCACATTTTTCATATGCTCTCGTGGCAGAAAAATTAACATTTCTGTCTTTTGATTAACATTATTGGCATGTGCGACCCCTAGGGGTCAAATATGATTTGGTTTCAAGTTTTGTGTGGCATGTAGCATGCATATCTTCAAAAGCGAATCGATACCAAAGCAGATCAACGATCTCATTTGCATACGGCACAAAGCTGCCAAATGTGAAACATGCCAAAGAGCATCGAATGCCGCAAGGTGGAAATCAATTTCTGAGGCTTTCAATCAAAATCCAAATCAAAAAAAAATAAATCCAAAAAATGTGGCATTTTGCACAACGTGCGACGTGTAAGCCAAGTGCAGCAAATTGTATACGAATAACAGATACCCTGAAGAGAAGAACATAAATTAAACAGATTGGTCATAATAAAAAAAAAAGTCGATTAATATCGCATTAGTCTAGAATTGAATAAACAAATTGATTTGTGCGACACAAATATTGTTTTTCATTTTGCATGCTTTTATTATACTATCAATAAATGAAAATTGAACTGTATTTGGTACACTTCTTTACACTAATTTTGGACTAGGGTATGATAAAGACGAAATTGTGTAATAACTGAACGATCAGCTCGGTTTTTGGAGACAAACGGACAAATCGAACGCATAAATTAGTCAGAAATAAGCGCGAAAACGTGTTTTAAATTTTTGTTTTCATTTCAGAGGCGCGCGCGACGCAAAGAACGAAATAAATTGAAACGAGACGAGAAATAACGAAACAAAACAAACCAAATCTAGACGAGAGACGAGAGGAGACGAGACGAGATGAGACGAACTGAAATGACATGAAATGAACGACGAACGCTCATGTCAGTATTTGTCAAAGATTTTGGCAGTGATTAATGCATTTATAATTAATTTATTGTATACACACACACAGACACAAACTCTCACACACACACACACACACTCACGAGTGGAACGGTATTTCCAGCTATTTTCTGACATGACATAAGTTCAAGAACTGGAACTCAAAATACCGAAATATTTTTGCTTGGCATTGTCAGTTATTTTGGGCACCCTGTTTTCCTCATGTGTATATGTGTATAACTACTTTTTTTTTTTTTTGGCAAGCCTTTAACCTAATTTCGCCCGAAAATATTTATATTGAGCAGGCCGAATGATTGATGATTGCTGATTGATGCAGGACAATGGGCAAACTACAATTTTCGCAAGTCACTTCAACTGGCGGCGGCAAATTGTGTTTGAGGCGCGTTTTTGAGGATCTGGCCCAAAAGTCACATACATTAGAACGCATTAAAGTGTAACCAAAAAGGGGCGAGTCCCAACAACTGACACTGACGCAGACGCAGACACAGTTCCACGTTCCACATTGTTATCCGGATGCGAGAGTAATTCTGCAGAAGAAGCTGCCGCATCCTGAGCATCCATAACAAACAAATCAAGCAAACAATTGCAAGGGATAATCTGTTGCTCAGCAAGGATTAGCCAGCACATCAGGGCACTGCACACACACACACACATAGTCCATATGCAAATGTTGAGAAATTAAAGCATGAAAATTTGTCAAAGGCAAATTCCAAATCGGAAGGGTCCTTTTGTGTGTGGGTGTTGTCCAGCCCAAAAAAGGTAGCTCAAAGGACAACCGCAAGAGCAACCGCAATGCTGAAAACCATACCAGAAACTCGGCAGGCTTCTTCCACAGAGTCGATGTCGATGTCGATGTCCTCGTAGCGTAATGGGTTTAAACACCCCCTTTTTGGAAGAGAGTCGCAGTTTTCCATTTCCATTTTGCGGGGCGTTGACTTGCAACACGGCCCGCAGTGTTTGACTTTTTTTTTTGTTGTTTTTGTTTTTCTCTTCATTTGCTTTAACCGAGCTGGCAGAAGGGTTAGAAATAGAAAACAAACAGATGATAACGAGTTGCGGGTTTTTGCGGGTTGCCCATCATAAAACTCGACAAATTGGATTAACTTCTGTAAAGTTTTTCGGTTAGTGAGAATATACAATGTATAATACTTATTTGTACTGCCACAGATAGCCAGATCTTTTGAGCAGCGATGGGTTTGCTGGCGTCACGCCTCTAATGCCACAAGAATTGGGCGAACATCTGCAAAATGTTCATTATGAACGAAGAGATTGTAAAATCTGACTTTTAGTTAAGGGAAAACAAGCCGTAGGTAACAGAAATGACGTGCTAAACATAGCAAAGAGCAGTAAGTAAGAAAATAAGTTAACATTGTTATCAGTTATTTTCAAAAAATTTCTTTTATCTCAGAGTAAATTAAATTTAAAAATTATCTGCGTTGTTCTGGTTTTGCAAATATATTATATATTGAAAGATGCTGTCAATATTTTAAGAGTGATTAACGCAATATTAATCAATTAATATTAATCAATATTAAAAATAAAAACAATTTTATTGTACGACTATTTTTTAATGTATTAATCATAATGATGCGTAATTATTCAGCTGACTACATAAAATGAAAACTTGAAACGTCTTAAAGCTCCAAATGATAATTTGCACCTATGTACGACTAATTGCACGTATATAATACTAAAAAAAAATTCTTCCATATGACTCGAAAGGAAAATTTTTACTTATGCATTTAGTCGTACATATTAAAATAGGAGACTTTAAATTATTCTTAGTATTATATTCCTATCTCCAATCAAGTTATAAGCAAAACCCCTTCAAATACGACCTGAAATGATTGTTTTCAACAACAACTCATTAGTTGCAAATACGAGCGTCTTTATGATACATTGTACATATCTTTTAACTGTTTAAAGTAGCTCCTCTATTTTTAGTTTTTCATCTTTCCGTTTTAGTTGCAGTTTACAAAGCAAGTAATATCATTAAATGCCTTATGTCTGGCAACAGATAACGCATTTAACGATCAATACTCTGACAGCTTGACAACTGCAAGTGGCTAAAAAATGGCGTGAGCTGGCGCTCAAAGTTGTTAATTCAACACCGTTAGCAATGGGGAAGTCAGCCCCAAAGCCAACTAACTAACTAACTAAGCAGTCAGCCAACTAGCTAACAAACTTGCGCCAGGGAATGTTGCCCCAGCCAACGGCAATTGAATCCAGTTCGACTGTATGCAAAAAAAAAAAAAACGAAAATAAAATAAAAAACAAAAAACCTATTTACCCCCAAGGGGAGTTGTGACGCCCAATGGGTGGGTGAGGTTGGTGAGGGGGTGGGCGGGGGTGCTGAAACTATCGATCGATACATAGCAACAGTTGTGCTGCATAAATAGACCACGCCCACACGCGACAGCTGGCTAACTGGCTAACTGACCGGCCGAACATGCACGCTCTCATTTGTATATGAGCAGAAGTGCATGTGTGTGTGCATTTGTGTGTATGTTGTGCTCTGCATTGGTCAATGAATTGAGTAAATAAGTTCGCGTTCACTCGAGCACAGCAGCGCTATATAGCGCTCTCTTTTCAGCCAATGCACAGCAGGCAGCGCAGTTGCTCTTTATATTTATAGACCGACAAGGCGAGCAAACGATCGTGCCGTCTCTTCTGCCGATGCGCTATGCGTGTGTGTGTGTGAATGTGTGCTGCTATACTGGTTTATAACCAGGTGCTCCGATTGTGTTAATCGAGCCAATCAAATGTCGTAACGCTTGCCTAGCGCAGAGAGCACCACCAGCCGAGAGAGAGAGAGGGAGAGTCAAATACAAAATGGAGTGAGAGCGAGTGCGCGCATGAGCAACGCAGCCGAATATTGTGATTGAGTGTAACAGTTAACAGTGCGCTGTTAAGTGCTAAAGTCACTCAAAGTCAGCTTGATCACTCTCTCGCTCTCTTTGGCTCTCTCGAGCGTTTGCTCTTCAAGCGGGCACCGTTAGAGAGCGCTTGCCTGCTTGCGTCTTCTTCTTAGCATTGTTTGTCTTTTGATGAGACAACCAGTTTGTAGTTTTTGTTTATAGCAGTAGCTTCTTCACGTTTTTGTTGTTGTTGCTGCTGCTGCCGCTGCCGAAGCCGAAGCCTGACTGTCGTTGACTACTTCGTTGATTGCAAAGCATCTCGTGAGCATTTTGCAGAGGCCTCCCCAGTCAGCAGCAGCGGCAGCGACAGCAGCAGCAGCAGCCGTTAGCAGCAGCTCTCGCTACCAGGTGCGCTTCGGCATTTTTGTAGTCGGAGCATTTTTGCAGAACTGTTTAACATCAGTCTTTAGTGATAGCTCGCGCTTCTTGCTCGCACGCTCGAATCGCATGTCGCATGTCGCACGCTCGCTGCTCACTGCTCGCTGCTCGTCGTCGGCTTAACGTTAACGTGCGTTCTTCTTTATCGATTCTCGATTGTAATTTATCGTTGATCTGTTATCGCTTAACGGTTGACTCATGCAAATCTGCCCAGTGATTGACCCAATAACAGTTATAAAGTGCTGCCAAGTGATTTACTTCTCACACCTTAAACACACACACGCACCCAAGAGAAGACAGAGCGAGAAGAGAGAGAGGGCAACACATGATAGGAAAATACAAAAACAAAAAAGAAAACAGAGGCGCGCGCTTGTTCGCCATTTGCCCAGCTCGTGTCCAAGTGCCTTTTCACCAAATAAAGGTGTGGCCTAAAACAACTGAACACAAATCAAATAAAACTCATCTTGCCACTGTGTTCTATATAAATTAGACGCCAGCAAATTGAAAAGTCACACACACACACACCCACAAGCACACACACACAATGTGTGTTGTATGCGCACACAAAAGCAGAGAGCGTAACGACGAGCGCGTGTTTTAGAGTTAAGATCTGTATATATATATATGTATATATATATATATATATGTATATAAAATATATGCTTGTACGTATCTATTAAGCTGAGCTTCACGCTCGTCTAAAGTTCTAAAAGTCAAGTGCAATTTAGTAACGACAAACAACAACAACGACAATAACAACAACAACAACAACAATTGCTTAACTGATCTACGCTCAAGTGACGTTTTATTGGCGCAAGGTGAAAAAGTAGTAATAATAGAAACAAACGAGCGAGGAGGAGAGTTCACAATGTGCACACCAAGCACACAACTTAAATCATATTATTCGTTCGATATTCGCCGCAACGCAAAACAAATGTTTAGCAAAACAACAACAACAACAACAAACTGCATTTAAGTGCGCTCTGACAAAAAAAAATTAACTATAGTACGTGAAAATCCATATAAAAACAACATAAACAACTGCAAAACTCAACAGGAAAAGATCGGATCGTAACGGAATTTATTCAAATTGGGATTAAGAAAACTGTCCAAAGTCAACTTCTTTTTGCCGGCAGTTCAAAGGCGCATTATTTATATTCTTTTTGTTGATAAGGTATGTTGTTATATTTTTAGTCTATTGTATTTTTTATGGCGACGCTAAATAGAACTTGAAATGTGGCCACTATTCATATTTTGCCAGCTAGAGAAGAGATATTAATAGCTCTTGAAAACGAAAGAGAATAAAAAAATAAAAGCTACAATCAGCTATTAACATAACCATAACATACGAGGAAGAGACAGAAGAGTTCAAAAGTCGCAGTCTGGCTATAGCTTTTGATTGGAAGATTGATGGGGATACACTGAGATTCGAATGGAACGTACTCGTGCAAACATTGAGATACATTCATCAGGCATACACCCAAAAGATGGCATGTCATTAAAATCAAACATGTGAATTTCATTAACGCACACAATCAGTTAACAAAAACACGAGACCCACAAGGAAGATAAAAGATCCAAAAAACTTGACAACCTGACTGATGAACTGATGGACAGAGTGACGATCGACGATTGACGATTGGTGAACGCAACTCTGTGAGAAAGTTTTCAGTTTTGTTACCCAGTGCACTTTTTAGTGTGGCCATAAAATCAGCAACCAACAACAACTGACAACGGCAAGGGCAGGCAAATAAACTTTACGACTATATAAAAGAATCAATGTAAGCCAAAGACATACATACACTGAACGAAACTGCACACAAAATGACTGACAGAAATATGTGAAATATTCATTGCACACGCTAAAAACTTAGTGCTTAAAAGCTTGTCAAAGTATTTTTAGAATTTTCATTTAATATCTAAGCTGCACTTTCCGATATGACTCAAGAAATTCGGCTCTGATTGTCAAAAATTTCTTATTTTAAAGCAAGCTTTTTAAGATCTATTTTGTTTATCTTAGCTGCTCATTTAACTAATAATTTTGCATCTTTTCCTTTTTTTTTTGTTTTGTTTTGCTTTTTGCTGTGTAGGTCCGAACAAGTTTGCTTTGTACTGTAAATATCGTGTAAAGCTTTATTTGCTTGAATTTGTTACAAAAACCTTCGAACTATCGACTAGCCCACAATTGTAATCAAAGACGATGACTTGGATGCTTGCTTGCTTATGTCGCAAATATTGACAATTGGCCCACAGTCATTACAAATGACTTTGTAGTCTTCTACAGTGTGTTCTACAAAGCATGCACTTAAAATGCCCATTCATCAACGTACAGTGGGCATATTAGCTCAACTCAAAGTTTGTTCTGTAAAGAAGGAGTTAAGATAAGAAACATTGAAAAAAAATGTGGGATTTGGTTAATTCACATAGCATACTTTTTAGAGAGCTGGTTCATAAAAGTTACGAGATGAAAGATAGATATAAAAATATATTTCAATCTGTATAAACTAAATTTCAATTTATTAGCTGCAATAAGATCTGATTTTAAAGTAATTATAAATTTTAAATTTAAAGTAAATAAAGTTGCATATTTTTCAACAATTTCACACTTGCGGAATCAGATATTTCCAAAAGCATATTTTGTACAGGGTATCTTGAAGTATTAAACTACTTAACTTTGGTTAAAATTCTACTTATTGTTTGCCACAAATTCGACAGATTTTGTTGGGTGCTGCAGTAACAAGTTCGTTGCCTAAGTCTTCCGTTTATCTGCAAGCTTCTTAGTAAATCACAAGAATAGAGAAGTTTTGTTGGCCAGGTGTTTGGCTTGGCTGGATGCTGCACGACAAATTAACACATCAAGGTCATTGCAGCATGTTGCAGTCGTTGTTTTTGTGACACTGCAACGGCAACAAGCAGCAATTGCAGATGCAACAGCATCCTTATGAGGGCAAGCCGGAAGACAACAATTGCCGCATCCTATTGCACTCGACTTGCACTTGAGGCGCTGGTTTGGGGTAGACAAAGTGTGAAAGTATTTAGTACAAATGCGTTAACTTGTGCACATACTAAATGCAAATGTGGCAAGAGCAACAACAACAGCAACAAGCAAACACCTGTTGCCCCAGTCAAGAGATTTAACCAGGACTGACTTTGCTGACCATCTCCAGTTCAGTCTTCGATCTTCAATTTCGAGCTGCAACTTTTCGAGTCAGTACAATTAACAATTAAGGCAAATAACTAAATTGTATTTGAAATTTGAGTTATGTTTATTCCATTATTACTATCAACAATAAAATTTACAAATGTTTATTTGTATATTTTCAGAACACGTACAAACTTTGGGAGCACAATAGATCAACATATAGACATCTGCAATGATGAATCAGGATAATCCATATGCGGTAAGTTAAGTCTCAAAGCCGAGGCAAAGCATATAATTTATACGGAATTTATAACAAGTCTGTTTGACTGGCTGTAAGCCCAAGCGTAAAATGTCGCATATTTTAACACAAAAAGCAAAACGCATGATATATGCAGAGCGGCAAGCACACAAAAGCAACAAAAGAAAAACAAAAACAAATAAAAAAAAAATACTTTTATCAGTGTTGTGACGAAGTTTAAATACCCTATTGACCAATCTGAGTCTGTATAAATTAGCTAGCAAGTCTTAAACCTGTCGGTTCTAGCTAACTTTATAAGAAAGAAAAAAAGATTGTGTAATCAACTTTATTTATTATTTTTTCTTTGATTTATTATATTATATGCAGAAACGACAGTTGCGATCGATCATTGAATAGAAAAATAATCCGTTTAAGATTCGACATATGTATTGATTGTCTATACCAACTAGCAGGGTATACATTTAGATTTATTTACGAGCTAAATGTGGGCAATCTGATATAAAATCAGATAACAACATTTTTATGGGACTCACATCTCCAAAAATGCATAGCAAATGAAATGCTAAGTTAATTTGGATTATTTTGCGTGGCTTTGATAACGATTTAAAAAATGAAACGCTAATTTTGATTAGTATCATTGATAAGACACGGCAATGGAAAATTTGAAATCGATGTTTAAAAATCGAAAACGAAAACAAAAGCGCTTCCGCAATCCGCAATTGGGCGCACAAATTTATGAATTATGAGCTTTTGGAGGCCCATGCATAATTACCGAACATTTATGGAGGGAGAGAAAAATTTATAATAATAAAAAAATCATAAGACAGGAAAAAAAAAAACAGTGGCTTAAACCAGTTTATACAACAACTTGAGGCGAAAATATTTAAATGATGTCATAATTTTTAGAAAAGAAAAAACATACTAAATAAATATAATAATCATAATACACACTACTCAAACACACACACACCAACACACTCTTCAATGCTGTTCGATCTTCATAAACGGCAGCTGCCATCGCTTCACCTGTTTTATTTCCATGAAATTTATATTTTTTTGTGGACTTCATGTCAACTTAAATTAATGCAGATCAATTAGTTAATATTATTAAGCGTCTCAAATGGTAAAAACTGCGTATTTTAAATAGATTTCTATACAGAAATTTGGAATGGGTTCAAAACAACGTAAGTTGTTGCTAACATGGCACTAAATGTCAATATTTGAATATTAAATTTTATTTAAGTGCGTTTTTTATGGACTTAAGCTGATTTTTGAATCGTACAAAAACCGTCGACAGCGTCAACGACAACGGCCCCCCTAGAAATGAGGTTGCCAAAAGAGGCGGGTCCGCCGTAGTGTTAATTAGTTGAAATGTGAGACGATAAACTAAATGCTTGATTTAAAATTAAGGCGACAACAAGAAGAGGAACAGATTAGCAGTTTTTGACTTCGAGATTAGTCTGATTTCAATAATAACAATAATAATTTGAACAACAAAAAAACTGTGATTATTATTTATGAGACAAATTCTGCGAAATCAATAAACCTCGACTAGTTTCATAAAGAGTTAAATAAAATCGAAATTCGCATAAAAGCGATAGACAATTGCTATGAAAAATTCAAATGGCAGTCTAAATCTCGATTTAGCTGATTCCAATTATTATTTTAATAGCTGCAAATATCATTCAGAACCCTTCATTGATTGTGCTCAATAATATAAAGCTTAACTATTATTCAGATGTGCTTGCAGCGAAGTAAGCTGGCCATAAAAATTAACAGACTCTAAAATATCATTAGTATAATCTGTAATTAGCCAGAATGAAGTTGTAGTGGCAACTGTTTTAATTCGTTTGAAGCAACTTAAGCTTCAGTTTTAATTGCTAGAAGCACAACTTTGTTGGCTAAATCGTATCTAGTATTGTGTGTATATGGACTCTAAAATTTGTTGCTAATTAAATGTATAGATGTAAGCTGTTACGCCCTCTACTGTTTTGCCGTATGGCAAACAAAAGAGTTGAACAACAAACTGAACAACTGGTGAAAATCAACTGAAAATTCATATTGACCGACACAGAGAAACGCATTACAATGTTGAGTTATGTGTGCTTGAGTGTGTGAAGCTGCCTGCGGCATGGTCCAAACGGGGCAGACAGACAGATGACTTGGAATTGACTTGGTGGCTTACAGTCAAATGCACTTCGACTCCGTCGCATGCATCTGCAACTCCATTTGCAGCTCCAACTTTGGTATCTTTTCTATTTGCATTTTCAACTTGCTGCTGTTACTGCTGCTGCTGCTGCTGCTGTTGCTCCTCTTGCTGCTGCTCCTGCTGCTGTTACTGACCATTTTGGTCATAAACATTTGCGTAATGGATTTTTTCATATTTTGTTGGCTGCTGCGAACACACAAAGTAAATTAATTACGAGCTGCTCGGCTCTGCCAGCATATGTGCACGTTCGGAAAATTCTCGCACAACAACAACAAAAAAAAAATAAATATTATAAATGCCTAAAAATAAATAAGCCAAAGCCATGGCTAGCTAAACATGGCCAAAATGCAAAAAACAGAAGCACACTCAGCAAATTAGCAAAAGCCCAAAAAGCATTTACCGCGCTCCAAACACACAAAATGTAATTACAGCAACTAACAGCGACAGCAGCGGCGGCAGCAGTATTGTTGTAAATGCTGTTTGAGTTGTTTGTGTGGCTTGTTGTTGTTGCTGTTGTTGTTGTTGCTGACTGCGATTTTTGTTGGTTTGTGGTTGTGTAGCCATAGCCGGTTGCAATTTTTCACATGCGTAGCCAGTTTTCTGAGGAGCTGTAAAAGTTGTTCCGTCTCATGTTGTTGTTGCTGTTATTGCTGCTGCTGTTGTTGTTGTGGTTGTAGCTGTTGCTGTTGTGCGACTCCTTGTTGGAATTTTTACTCGTGTGGTGTACATGTTGCGGTTGATAACTCAATTAGAATGTTAAATTAATGTTCGCCACAAGAAATTAACTTGCAATTAGAAAATGCTTGTTACAAAACGAAAGACTTAGGACACGAACTTGATATGCTAAACAAAAACGAAAAAATGAACAGCAATTAAGTTACAGCGCGCGCATGAGGCAGACGAAATAAATTGAAATAATTAAACAAGTGGACAAACGGTCAGACAATTGCTGGCCAAGCCGATGATTTGTCTTAAATAATTGGCCAGAGAAGTTATAGGGCAGCCGCCAAGTCGACTTTGCCTCGCCTTTCAGTTGGTTTCATTTGGTTCCGTTCCGTTTTGAGTAGACAAGTCTATTGGCCTGGCCAAAAACTAATGATGATGATGCACTGCACGCATTTGCACTATTTATAATTTCGTGAAGGCAGCAAGGCTCTAGCCTCTGACTCTGACTTCGAGTCCGACTCCACCTCCAACCACAACCACAACCACAACGGCAAAGACTTTGTCTGTGGCACATGTGTCTGGCGAGTGCCAAAAGATCAATCCTGAAGCTAGTGGAGCTTAGGCTTGATGACTTTACTAGCCAGCCAACGTCGACTTTGGCAATTGAGTGAGAGCACAGACAACTTCATTTATTTGCAGATACATTTCAGGCGCCCCCAAAATACAGCCTCATCCTGTGGCAGACATCATTTGGGATTTTTTTTTTTATCTCTTGTATTTTTTGGTTTGTGCCTTTTGGCCAAACAACATGTAACTCCTTTGATTTGGTGGGTTGTGCTTGCGTGGTGCATGTGTAATCAGTTATTCGTTATTTTGTTGCATGATTAATGCCCGAAATTAGCGAACTGAAAGTCGTTGCAACATACCACAAATGTTGCACAAATGAGTTAGTCAACGAACTTGAACGAACTTCAAAACACAACACAACAATTACACTAGTTTTGGAAAACAGCGCACTTCCTCTCAACCAAGATGATGCCCTGGCTAAAAAGAAAAAAACATGCATCAGAAGTCATTATTTCCGCCCGCCGTAACTAGTACTACAAACAACCGGCTAACCTTGACAAAAATCCTACACAGCTGAATGCATTAGTAGTTCAAAAAAGCAACAAGAAAAATAGGCAAAAAAAAATAAATAGCAAACCAACTACTTGCAAGCCAAAAGCAAAGTACCGACAAAGTACCCAAAACAAAACGCTATTAAACTTCTATTATTTAAGTACCACATTGTGCACTGATACTGAAAACGAAAATGAAAACAAAAACGAATACGAAACGAAACGAGACGAAAGCGAAGAAGACCACAAATAAAAACAAAAACAAAAAGAAAAAGAAATAGAAAAAAAAAACAACAACCGACCCGGTCAGCAAAACGATAATGAGGCAGCATTGTGCTGACTATAAGTCTGTGCAACTCCCCCCCCCTGCTCACACCCCTTCGATACGAGACTCACTCGTCGTGCTCGAATCTTGAATCTCGCGTACTGTCGACTGTAGCTAACAGAGCATAAATCCCAAAGCCAAAGTACTTTGCAAATTATGCAATATTATGTAATTATACAGACAATTCAGCAACGCAGCTAACTCATGCTGCAGAAGTGAGTGGGGGGGGGGGGCTGACTGCTGAGCAAAACGCAGCCAACTCACCAAAAGTATATTACTTGATCTCTGGCTTTTTGCGTATATTTGTGAAAAGCTGAGCGAAGAAGCTGAAATGTGAAAATGATTGAGCGCATTATTTTCAAATTAGCGCGTGGCTCGCTGCAATATAAAAGACAAAAGGGGGCGGCGGTGGGGGCTGGGCCACTAAAGTGCTCTGTCAAGTACTTCAACTCCATGCTTCGATAACAAACGCCTTTTCATATGCGATGGCCTTGACGAAGGTTTTTTTTAATTAAGGGGTAAAAAAGAGAGAAGTGGAACAAAGGTGAAGTATTCGAATATAGGTTTAACTGGATTGTGAGGGAAAAATCTGAATCTGAACTTGAATTCTTAGTAAAATGTCTTATCAAAGACTTGACTATAAAAAAATAGCAAGTTTGTCTTACTTACATTAAATGAATATTTCTAATAGTCTTATAGAGCCTACAAAATTTAATAGGCTTGTTCGGTTGACCTTCATTCTTAAAAATTTGTATTTCTTTTTCAATCACAACAGTTTTATATATTCATATATAATTAATTAATAAAACAGAGTCTGATTTATATTGAAAAGAAGTATTTATAAGATTTTATATGATTTACCACGGCATTCTGCAAATCTGCGACATTTAAATATGTATGAGATCAGCAAAGCCAAACCTAGGAAATACTTTTTGACTTTTTCTAATACAAATTCAAGCTAATTTTAAAAATGGCAGTAAAAAGAAAACACATTTAAAAGAATTATAAAAAATATAATATTCTATTTCTACTAAGAAAATACAAAGTATATGTGAAATAACTTCCATTTAATATAAAGTTAACAAACTATAACAAATACAAAAAAAAAAAAATATAATAGGTCATTTAGCTAGAGCATACAAGCTTCGTTAGCGCTTTCAAATCATATTTAAGTATCGTAATTTTGTTGTTGTTAACTTGGCCCATTGCTGTAGCTTTTGCTTTTGCTTTTGCTTTTGCTGCTTTCGATTTCAAGTTCAACACTTGCCAGCCGCCAATGTGTTCCGACTGGTTGCCCTGCCACTTTATTACGTGGATTGTTGATTGCCAACTGTTGGCGCCCCCATCCGTTTCATCGTCAGCGGGGTAAGAGAATGTGGTGGGTGGAGAGAAGTTTTCCTCAAAGAAGCGTAACAAAAAAATTGTTATTATTTCGGCTTGCAATCCATAATCACAATAATAATAATAATAATGATGATAATGGTGCAGCGGCAAATGTTTGCCTTAAGGTCAAGGTTGTGCACCGTTTATTGGAGGCAACTTTTGCGTTGTGGTGTTTGGTAATGAGCTGCCAAATTGTTAGAATTGTGGTTAGCTGGGAGTCAAGACTCTGAACCACACAACAGTAACAAAAGCAACAACCACAACAACAACAACAGTATAAAGCATTCAATTAATTGGCCAGCTGGCCATGTTTATAGAGAATACTTAAGTTGAGAATCCAAATGCGACGACCTCTGCACGACTCTCAAGCGATTTAGCGCAGCAAATTGAATTAAATTTATATAAATTGCATAGAGACAAGTATTCACCTATCTATCTGACTATCTAACTATCTGACTATATAATATAGCAACAGCATCAGCAGATGTCCGCTTACATTATAGACCTGAGCAATGAGCCGAGCAAATTGTGCCCATTGTTATTTGTAAATCGCGCATTGCGCTTTTAATAACAAATGCGACTATTTGCTTTTGTTATTATTTATTTTTTTTTTTTAATTTTTTTTTTTATTTGTTAAATATTATTATTGTTTTTACTGTTGCGGCGCACGTGTAGGGATGAGCATTGAAGCATTGGTTTTGGCATTGAAAGCAGCATTAAACACAAAACATTTTGAAAGAGATTCAAACAATATTCCAGTTATATCATTGGATTATTTTAAAATTGACTTTTCTTGGCTCTTCCCACGCCCAACAAATATTCGTTAGCTTAATTCCATTTTAATTAGCAATCTTTTTGCAAAGTGCAAAAGGCCAACAACGAAAATATTATTCGATTGTTATGTTTCTAGAAATATATTTTTTATATTGTTTCCAATTGAAAAACTATTTTATATAGGTGATATTTTCGACTTCCACAATTGGTTTTGAGAGAAGCGAAATCTGCTTAACATAATAATTTTTTTAATTAATTTATTCAATGACAATATTGTTAGCTCTATAACAATATCAAGTAAGATTGCTAAGTAGTATTTTTCATTTAATTTAAATAATTTAATCCTTAAAATTGTTTTAAATAACACCAAAATTTGTTTTAACTAGGCCAAATCAAATTCCCATGGCTTAAAAGTTAACATTTTATTTTCTTTTTGATTACCATTTAATTACTTGTTATATAAATCGAAGCAAAGCTCTAAATAATTTTTGCATGTTCCCACGCCAAAAAATCCGAAGCACAAAAATAGAAAATAAATCACAAATTCAATTTTAATTAGCCGCATTACGAATACGTAAATTTCTGTGTTGCGCTGTGTGGCCGCTGTCGAGATGCCGTTGGCTGTTGCTCCGATGAGGAATGCTTATTAACAAGCAAGTTGCTGAACATTTACACCAGGACCAGCAAAATGGCTAAAGCAAAAGCTCCAGCACAGGGCGGGGCAGCGCAGGGCCAAGAGGCAGCTTTCTTTGGGGAAAGAAATGATTCATGCGGCTAGTTGCCGAGTTGCTGCAAACGTTGTGACTCCTGCTGGGTATTTTGGTGTTGCCAGCTTGCTTTTTGGCTTTGTGTGTGTCTGTGTGTGCTTTGGATATGGCCAACGTTGTCTCGCCGTGGCGCAGACTATTAACTTTGAAAGTTGTTTAAGCAGGCGATGCCAGCAGCAACAGTTGCAGCAGCAGCAACCTCCACCTTCTACTTTTTGCATTGGGCGAGCATCGTTGTTTTTGTCGCCGTCATCTGCTTTGCCTCGGCCTTCTCAGACTTTGCCTCAGCCTCAGCCCGAGCAGTTGCAGTTGCAGTCAGTGTCATCGGCGGCAGCGTCGCGGCTCGTGGGAATTGGATCATTAGAAGCAGCGAGAGCGCGCCGCAGAAGTTGGTCAACTAGTTGCAGTCGCAGTCGCTGCTGACGTCGCCGTCGCTGCAAACGTTTTGCATGTGTTTTGTTGGTGGTTGCCACCGTTTCTTGTTGTTGTTGTTGTTGTTGCCGCTGCTAGTTGCCAGTTTCTGTTGCAGGCTTAAAGAGGCGCGATAAGTAAATGTGTCCGCGTCTCTTTTATTTGCACTTGCACAGTGCACTTTTTCCTTCTGTTATTGTTGTTGTTGTTGTTCATTTTGGCATTGTTGCTGCTGTTGCCCAGCCTGGGCGACCCCACTGTTGTCGTTGTTGTCGCTGTTGTTTGCCTGTTGTCGTTGTCTTTTTCTTAGTTTATTTGTTTTGGCTGCCTCTCTTTTTTTTTCTTTTTTTATTGTTGTTGTTTTGGCTGCTTTCGTGGTTTATTTTTCGGTGTGTGTTGCATGCGATTTATTTGTTTGTTGTTTCGTTGTTATCTGTGCGAGCTTTTTTGGCATTTTCTTCTGCTTCTTCTTTGCCATCTTCTTGTTGTTGCTGTTGTTGGGTGCTACTTTTCTGCACTTTTTTTTGCCACAGCCATTGCCTGATTTCGGGAGTCAAAAGTCAATTAAATAAGAGCAGTGCACAAGCTTGTACTTCTTGTTGTAGTTGCTGCTGTTTTGTTTTTTTTTTTTTTTGGAAAACAAGCAATTTGTGAAACTATGTGCCTATGAAGGCGCTATGGGAACCATTTCACCAACTCCTTAACAATTGCTACATTTGAGAAGAATTTTGCTTTTGGTGATTTATGAAAAAGTGCCAATTTTGTGGGTCATATCTCGAAAAACGCTTAAACAATAATATTTTTTTACAATTTTGAAGAAATCTATGCTAACTAAAAGTTAAATTGCTGAGTTAACTGAGGAAATATTTTATTTAAGTCCACATTTCCAAAGCGATATTTGCCCAAAGCACTTGTAAAATCAAACTGTAAAATAGATTTTCTTCAATGCGTTAAACTTTCTATAGCTTCCTCAATTGAAAAAAATGCAGTAGTCAACAATTAGTTTGCTCGTGTCGCATTTGCGGCAGACACTTCACATCACTTGGCTGTCGTTTGTCGTTTGTCGGACCGTCAACTGCTGCAACAGCAACAACAACAACAACAGCAGAAGCAGAAAAAAGCACGAAACAAAAATTATACAAAATGCGATTGCACACAAATCATGAGAAACGCTCCCAACACACAGTTTTTTTTTTGCTATTTTTTTTTGGCCCCCCTGCTGCTGCTATAAATTTAGCCTGGTGTCTGTCTGGCTGTCTATCAGTTTGTCTGGCAATCTTGTCTACTCTCTGTCCCCCTCTCTCTCTCTCGCTCTCTATCTCTGTTTGGCTCTGCCTCTGTGTTGTTCGACTGGCTCAAAAGCTTGACGTGCTGAGCTTTGAGTCTTTAGCCCCTTTTGATTCGCATGTGTCAAGTCATTGGCATCTAGTGCAGTTAAATGCTCATTGAATCAACAGGCAGCAGCCCCAACCAACAGCCGCTAAAGTCAGCTATACAAGTTTATGCCAAATCATGGACGGGCATTCAAAGTCACAGCTGCAGCAGCAGCAGCATTAACTACATCAACAGCAGCAACACAAACAAAAAAAAAACATAAAATGAAACAACTTTAAATGCAATTTCCAAAGCGTTTACTAATTTGTTAGCCAAGTTTTTTGCCCTTTAAATTTTCGCTTAAAGTTGCAGCTTTTCACCGGAGGCGCCAGGTGGACTCGCGACACGGCCTGTCAATTGCTGGTCCAATTTGCTGGCCGACAATATTTAGTGGGCTCACACACGTTCAGACGAGCACGCGCGCTCAAATGTCAAGCCAAACACTTGTAGCAACAATTGGCACCAGTTTCGCCTGCTGCTCGTTTGCCTAAGCTAACATTTAAAATTGTAACAAATGCCACAGAGCTTGGCAAACGTGTGGCTTCAAGCCAAAACAGACAACAAGCAACCAAATGGTTGCACCACCATTACCAGCACCAGCACCACAATACTCAGAAGAAAACCTCACACATTTTGCACGCATTTGCATAACAAGTAACGGCACAAGAAAAACGCTGTATAACGACTTGATTAATACCCTATTATATGGGAAGTGCAATTAAAATAAAATTAAATATAAACAAGATAAATTTAAACATAAATCAAAAAATATTACTTGGCTACTATTTGTCAATTTGAATAAATGAAGATAACATTAAATTAAATAAATAAATGAAGATAATATTGCTGTAAAAAATGTAATAAATACAAAGCAATGACAACATTTACAACATGATTTATGAAGACAACATTTAACTAAAATGTTGTCTTTAATAAAAGAAATATTTTAAAAGTACGGCAATTTTCTTCAAATGAATATGGCTTTAACAATTGACTCACAGGCTTTCTAATAAATTCAAAGTTCCCGATTTATTGTGCATTTGTAAGCTTGTTGGGAGACCCACATGTTCTTGAGTCTCTCCATAAATTTTCACTTGCAGATTTGTCTTGGTAAATCATACGCAGACTCGTATTCTATTGAAAATTAGACACTGCTTTTAAGGCCTCAACGTATTCCGTCGATTTTCAGCATAATTTTAACCGTTTGGCGGATGGTCTCAAATTTTAAGCGGAAATTGCACAAGCACTTGACACTTGGCCACTTGTCCGTTGCATTCTAGACGGGAAGGCAAACAGTGCGAGTGCATTTAAATTTCGCATGAGCTCATAAAAATAGTACAAATTAATTATAATGACAAAGAGACAGTAAGTAAACGTATGAAGGATGAGCGGTGGGCCGGGTGGGTGAAGGGGGTGTGGGTTAGAGGCAGGGAACACAACAGCATCGTACAGCAGCAACTGAGCACATTATAAATCTAAACATTTCCTGCTTGACAGCTTGAAGAGCTGGCAGTGAGCGACTGAGACAGCAACGATGATGCTTCAAGTCACAGCAGCAGCAGCAGCAGCAACAACAACAATAATAAGGAAAGAGATAAATATTAGAAACTTTACTTTTCATCAACTCAGCTCATAATTATAGTGTTTTAGTTAATGTAGTTTAGACAGCATCTTGATTGTGTGCGGCATCATTCAAACGAATGACTTAGGCGACAAACTAGAATGATGAATGACGTCAATGCAACCAAGATGAAAAGGATAAAATAAGGAAACCACATTCGCTCACACATTTCATCAATTGTTAATCATATTTTATTTTTATTTTTTTTTTGCAATCTAAAAATTTTATTAACTGAGAACACAAAAGTGTAACAAATACTAATTTGCACGCAAGCTGGCTAAGAGAATTGCAATTCTCTAGACAGGAACTGACTCTATGCCTATGATTGATCACTCCCCGAGGGCCATGTTGTCGTTTCGTTAAGGGCCATGAAAATGTGTATAAATTCTTCTTTTATTATTTGCTGTTTTGCTTTACTGCAGACAGCGCGATGCGCATTTGACAAATTGCTCGCAACTCGCAGCTCGCAATTCGCTGGCCAGGCCCGTGACTAAGCTCGTTCTGGGAGAGGTCTCAGATCCGGTAACAGCGAGCTGTGAGATGAGATGCGATGCGATGCGATGCGTGTGCAGCTGACAAAATGCCTGAAGTATTTGTAACGCACAAAAAAGAAAGCAAAGAAACGGGGCAAATGTCCAAAGCGACCAAATGCCATACACGCTATACAACAATTTCGACAATTTCTGGGAGGGGAAACATTTACTTTACATAAATCGCTTTGATTTAGACGAGTTCGCATTACAAACATGACTCATCAGCATCAAAAGAAGCAGCTGTCGGCTGCCTCAAGCTATTTCGACTTGTTTTCTACAATTTTAACCATGTCAAACAAATAGTTAAAACGATGTGTTGAAAAAGAAAAAATTTATTTTTATGTAAATTTTGTTATGAACTAATTTTTATATTTTAAGCAAAGAAAATAATCACTCTTTGTGATCGCTAAACCGAGTTTTGATTGCACTACGCAAATCTTGGAATTATAATTTTGCCATGTTTTTTTTTTTCATATTGTTGTTCGCATCATTGCTACAAGGCAACACCAACACAACATTGTGCTGCCGTCCGTCTTCAGTGTCGACGAGTCATGAATAAAAAATTAAATAATAAAAAATAAAAAAATGTAAAAAACCAAATAAAAAATAGACAAAAACTAGAACAATTTGTTTCGAGCATTTTGCGCACAATGAACAAAGCGAGGCAATTGCTTTGTGCATGATTTCATTTTAATTAAATTATGTTTTTGTTTTTGTTGTTGCTCTTGCGCTTTTTTATGATTGCATGCAAACAATGCGAGACGAGCACATGGCTGACTTTTATGGGGCCTTCCCCCCCGCGCACCCACACCCGCAAGCGTAGCGCGGAGTTTAGTGGATGTGCAAAATTTGTTTGCCATGCAGCGCATTTGGTATTACGAGTAGTATTTGTGGCAGTTGTACACGTTGCCAAGGTCAAGTTGGGCAATTATCATAATTTTTCTTATATAATTATTTTTATTTGTGCTGCGCTTATTTGGCTAAAAACGACGCGACGGCTACGTTAATGGCACTTAGCTCAACTACGAGACGATGCGATGAAACTGGAGTAAACGTGCCTTTAATTTAATTTTTTTGTTCATAACTGAATAATTTTTATAATTTCATATTTTAATGAGCTTGAAATTTTGATATATCTCCACATTGCATCATCACACAAACCATAAAATATTTAAAATTCTACTTGCTATTTTTGCTTAACTTAAGGTTAACAACAAATAACAAGCAACAGCAAAAAATAGCAGCAGCTATAATTAATCACACACAAAATCAACAAGATCCAAAAAATATATTTTTGTACTGTCAGTTTTGATGACGACGCGGGAAATTGATCTTGAGCTGATCGAATCAACTGAGTTTTTGGTACCCTGTCAAAAAGTAGTTATAATTTTTATATGTGTCACAGTAATATATTGAGATATATACTGAATATAAGCTCTTTTACAGGGTATATATTACATAAAATGAAATGAGGACAAAATTACACTTATACTGGTTTTTATTTTGGATTTATTTTTTTGTTGTTGCATCAGGTACTTAGACAACCTATAAGAAAAATATACCAACTAATTCAAATAAATTGGCTGTAGCTGAACTCATCAGTATATGCAACACGGGCTGAGCGTGGTGCGCACACATAATTTATTTTAGCCATAGCAAATATATTAAACAAAAATATTAACATGAAATGCAAATAAAATATTTTATTTAAAGTGCATTGTTTCAGTATTTGTTTGTTTCATAACACTTTCACTTAATTTGTTCAGTTTGGTTTCGTAGAGTTATGCAATAAGCGAGATTAATAAATTTCAGGAAAACCTGTACCCAAATTAGTGGTTAGCTTAAAAAAATATGAACAATCGGGCGAATTATAATGAAGTCATACGATAAATATGAACATGGAATATGATATGCTTAAACAGTGGCATCTAAAATATTTCTTCTTTTATTTATTTTTAGATTCTTGTTATGAATATAGAATTAGGCAAGGTGACAAAATTAATAACAAGTTACAAACAAAGCTTGTGATAAATTGCAAATTGATTTGAATAGGATATTTAAATTGTATTTTGTTTTTTTTTTATATGTGTTTCGAATTGTTGATAAAGAATAATAAACAATTCTCTTTTTATTAAAACATTCACATGTCCGGCGAATAATTAAATCAATTCAACGGATACATTGGGGTAAAATGCAAATAGGATTTTAATCGATATCGCAAATCATTTGCTGACACTTTCAAGCACGGCACAAAAATAAGTTAAGAGCAGCA
The DNA here is from genome assembly GCA_035042365.1 of Drosophila dives. Taxonomy (NCBI): domain Eukaryota; kingdom Metazoa; phylum Arthropoda; class Insecta; order Diptera; family Drosophilidae; genus Drosophila; species Drosophila dives. The sequence continues at coordinate 520,124 of JAWNLJ010000093.1, read as the reverse complement.
GGTGAACGAATGTGGTAGCCAGTATCGTCCGGTAATCTATCTATAGCATCGCATATGATATATGCACATATCGTATGGCATACTCGCCACATATCGGTTGTGTGTGTGTAAATCAGACAAAGGCTGGATTATCCCCAAGTGTAAAGCTAACGAACCACAGTTGAAAGTGTAAAAATGTTCTGTACTCTGTTTGTCTCTTTCTCGCTCATTGTGTTTCTATGTATCTTTGCATCTAGTGTCACTTGTCTGTTGTAAAATAAATGTTTATTGCTTTTTAATATTGCACATTGTCTGCATAAATTTCATGGCCAACAGGCAGATCGCAGCCTCTGCAACTTTGTTATTATTCGTTCTGTATTTTTTTTGTTTTTATCCGATTTACTTGGGGTTTTTGTTTTTGGGTTTCTTCTTCGCCTTTCTTGTTATTTTGTTGTGTGATTTAAAATCAAACTAAATCTGTTGCCAATCCGCAGGTTGTTGAAACTTGAAACTCATAATTTTTAATTTATTTTATGTGATTTTTATTTGTCGATTAATCCAAGTAACAACAACAACAACAACAACAACAACAACAGCAAGCCGCCGCCGACCCGACGACGCTTTATGAAACCTAAACGTACAAAATTTATTTCCTACCCAGACGGAACAAATGGACGATGGCTTCAGCTGGGGCTGGGGAGCCAAACTCAACACATAACACGAAATCAGATTAGCATGTTTTACAGGCCGAACCAGCCAAGGAACTGAGCGAACTAAGCCAATTGGTGTGGTGCATTCTTTAAGCCACTTCCCCTTCCCACTAATCTCCTCTACAACAACGAGAGGTTGCCACACAGTTCGTAGGTTGGCGGGGCAGAAGATTGAGACTGAGACCGACCAAAAGTGAATGTGTTGAATGCTTTCTCTACTTTGTAATGTGCCAATTGTTTGGACAGATGGGAAAAATTATTGCCGCGAATTGACAGTGGGGCAATTGGGGCTATAAAACATAAATCCCAACTAAAAAGTGAACTGCACTTAATGGGCTCCTCCAAACCGAGCCGAGCATGTGCAACACACAAACAACAACAACAGGCAGACTTGCCACCTGCTGCAGCCAGCTGAAAGTATTTCTTTATAATGAGACCTACTCAAGATAGAAGATCAAACGATGCTTAAGCTGCAATTGTGACTTTTATTCATAATTGTATATTTTATGCCAAATTAATGGAAAATGTTTTCAAATCAAATTGAATTGAATTGCCAAATAACATTAGAGCCACGTGTAGATTACAGATAAAAATCTGAATAATTAACTGGGATCATATCTATATGTATATATGTCTCACCTGACTCTTAAAATCCAAAAACAAATTTTGTTGAAAAGTCTCCCACGGCTTATTGTACAGGTTTGCGTGTGTGCGTGTCAACAGTGTTTTGCTCCAGTTTAAGCCACAAGTGCAAAAGGCAAAAAACGCAACGCTGCCCGTGGCAGATCTGAGGCCCCCAAATGCCCCAAAACACCAAAAACAAATAAAGTGCAGCAAAGCCAGAGACCTAACAACAACAATGATGGCAATTTGTTGATAAACATTTCGCTCGCAATAAATAAACAAATATATATGCGAGTACCTTGGCAACAAGTTGCTAAGGTCTATTGCGCCAGACAGTTCAAAGGAAGCAAAGGAGGCAAGATTGGTAACAGAAATAGGCATCAGGCAACTGGCAACTGGCAACAGGCAACTGGCAACAGGCAAGAGGCAAACTGCCAACAAGCCATATAAATGCAAATGCTCTACACGCTGCTTGTTTGCTCGCCAGTTTGCGATGTTTGTTTGTGCTGTGCTCTGGGGCAATTTTTCATTTGATTTCATCTTCATATTTTATTATGGCCCAGCATCCAATACAAAATGCAGACAACTGCAGAGCTGCAGCAGAGCCGCAGCAGAGCGGCAGCAGAGGGGCAAACATCGTCCATTTTCATTGCCATTTCCCATTTGTTGTGCGGCTTGTGTGTGTGTTTTCTATGCTTTTCTTTCTTGTGATACCAATTTAGCGATATGACAAACTGTGTTTGCATTTTAATTTTTAATGCGTGTGAATTTCGCTGGCGGCGCACTTGCTCTCAGTTCTCTTGGAGTAGATAGATGCTCGTGTTATGATTTGCTGTTGCTTTTAATTGAAATTTTATGAATTTATTGCTTTTCCTTTTGTTGCTGTTTGTTGTTATTTATTTTTTTTGCATTGCACGCAAGTTTGAGAGACTGGCGAAATAGAACACAAGGTAAACTAATAACTTTCATAATTTTGTGCTCCTTTTCTTCTCATGATCTGCAGATGAATCAGACCTGCAAGGTCTGTGGGGAGCCAGCAGCTGGATTTCATTTTGGAGCATTCACATGCGAAGGTTGCAAGGTGAGTGGATGTTAATTCATACTTAATTTTTAATATAATAATTGATTGTAAAGTCGAATATATTTAATTTGGTTCATTTTAAATCGAGGACATATTATTCTAGCGATGTATAGTTAAAATTATTTAATATATTATAAATTTCTTAGTTAACTGAGAGCATAGAATTAAAAGCGTAACTAACTAGTATTTGTGTATATAAATAATGGCAATAATCGACACTCGGCGCCTCCCTGCCAATATGAATAACAATTATCGATCGCTATTGGCATTCCATATAATAAATAGCCAGCCGCATCGTGACAACGCCGTAGAGTAAATGGTGCCATACCAAAACTGGAATGTTGAGTTCATTACGAGCAATATCAGACGAGCAAGCAACAACAACAACAACAAAAACAACAAGAAAAGCAAAAGCAACAATAAGATAAACGACAACAAAGAACGCCTCAGGCTAAGGTCAAAGTTAAACAAAAAGAGCGCTCCACAAAATGCATAATTGATTTAAACACGAGTATTTAAAATGCCCCAAGATCAGGCAACAGGACAACAGAGGGGGGCGATGAGGAGTTCAGATTTGTGTGCGCAAGGAAAAAGGTCAACTAACGTACAATTTGTGGGTCAGCATTATTTGATTTGTGCGCCATGGCGTGGGTCGGCTAATTTGACGCCCACCAAAAAAGCAAAACAAAAAAAAAGCCCAAAAACAAAACGAAACGAAACGCGTCGCTTCAATGATGATGATCATGATGATGATGATGATGATGATGACGATGCAGCAGCAGAAGGCTAAAAGGCATTAGCGATACGTATACAAAGAGTGAAGGGTACAGGGTGCAGGGGCAAGGGAAGATTTCGATAAAACAAACAAAAGTGAATCCGCCTTGGCGCACAAAATTGCTTGTAAATAGCCGGCACAGTAAGTTCGTCCGGTTCTGCTGCTCTTTCAAACGAAACTGAAAACGAAAACGTAACTCAAAAGAAAAACAAAAATAAACAAACACACACACATACACATATGCATATACGTATACGAAAATCCTCCATTTCCATTTCCGACCCAGTAATCTTGATGCCCAATTAACCTTAAAAGTGGATTTTCGCATTGTTTCTGTTTCTATGCGCAGTTCAATTTGCGCGTCTCCAACAACAACTCGAACTCCACCTACGACGACGACGACGACGACGACGATGATGACAACAACAATAACAACAACAACAACAACTTAAACTGCAACTGACTGAATACTGATAGACATGACTGTCTCGTTGTCCGTCTGTTTGACTGTTTGTCTCTCTGTCTGTCTTTCTGTCGGTATATTGTCCATACGCCAACTTGATTGCAAGCTCTGCTGCGCTGTGATTTACGTTCAACATTGCAACTTGGCATAAGTGTTGCACAGCCTATAACCTTTGCAACATGCTGTGCTCGCCAGCCAGCCAGCCAAACAGCCAGCCAAACTGCAACATGTTGTAGTCTTTTTCGTGCCGCATTGAATTAAATTGTTTGTTTGCTTTGCTGGCAATTGATTGTGGCCCAGCCAACGGTTAATGTGTGTAGGAGTAGCTGGATGTTGATGTGTTTGTGGATGTGGTTGTGGATGTTGCTTTTGTTGCATTTCGATTCGTTTCTGTTTCTTATTTTGGCAGTGCTTTTACGAGCTCTCAGCATCAACGCAACCAAAACCAGCAGCCACTGATGAATCATCAGAAAATTTAATGAGTTATTATTGCTAAATGACATCATGGCTAAAAGATCATAAAACTGCATTTACAATAAACAGTCAGACAAAAAAGAAATTGTTAGCAAAAAAAAGAAAGCAACGCAATCAAAGAGTGTCTGCGGAGCTGGCAAATAACCTGCAAAACACAAAACTTGAAGTTCTAGAATAGGCAAATAATAGTTTTAATCTGAGTGTTGTCGAAACGAGTGTAAATATTAGTTCAGATTAAACTTATAGTGTATCAATGATAAAACAAATATATCACATTAAAACAAAGAAGAAGAAGTAGAGTGCCAACATTGTTGCAAGTTTGGGTAAACAGATTCCAAACTGAAGTACTAAAAAATTAAATGAGAAATGCGAATTTTGAACTTAAGAGCGGATCAAGTCGTGATTATAATTTATGCTTTAGATGATAAAAGAGAAGAACAAAAGTTTAATATTAAAATTTTGTATGAAAATAAGTTAATCCCTATTAAATTTAAATTTAAATGTTATTATTATTAATTGGGGTCTTGTGCACTGCGACTTATTAGATCTATTGTGCCACCTTCTGAGCTTATAGCTCCTCCATCAACCCCAGTTCCTGAAGAAATGTCAGGATCTTTGATGGGTCGAGAGTTTCTATGTCATTGACATTCATAACATGCATCCCTAGGAGGCTGCATCTTTTCCTGGCTAGGGCGATACATTCTGTCAGGATGTGAGTTGAGGACTCCTCCTCCCACTTTGGATAGGTGGCTTTTTAGTCTGCAATCTCCTGTCAGAAGACCGACAAATATCCTTAGCCTATTCCTACCCATGAATATTACTTGCTTAAATTTAAATGTAAAGAGTTAGAAATTGATAAGACATACTTTTCTAGCAAATATATATTAAGTTTTGCACTTTTTTCGAGCTTCAGTTAAATTAATTTTAATTTGTACATTTTAAATTCTATTTTTTTGCAGTCCTTCTTTGGCCGCTCGTATAACAATTTGTCTTCCATATCGGACTGCAAGAACAACGGGGAATGCATCATCAACAAGAAGAATCGCACAGCCTGCAAGGCGTGCCGCCTGAAGAAGTGCCTCATGGTTGGCATGTCGAAGAGTGGCTCACGGTACGGTCGACGCTCCAACTGGTTCAAGATCCACTGTCTGCTGCAGGAGCAGCAGCAGCAGGCAGTGGCTGCGATGGCTGCCCATCACAACAGCCAGCAGGCTGGCGGGGCGACGAACGCAGCTGGAGGCGTATCGAATGGTTGTGTGAAGGGCATGTCGGGTGGACCGGGGCAGGCGGCTGCTGCTGCTGCTCTGGGAATGCTAGGGCATGCGGGGGGCTATGCGAGTCTGTATGGGACGGGACCACCGCGCAGCAAGGAGGAGCTGATGATGCTGGGACTGGATGGCAGTGTGGATTATGGGGGCATCAAGCATCCAGCGCTTGTGGCATCACCCTCGGTCAGCTCACCGGACTCGCACAACTCTGACAGCTCGGTGGAGGTGAGCAGTGTACGTGGCAACTCGCTGCTGCAACTGGGCGGTGGCAGCAGCAAGCCAAATGCAGCCGGAGATGCCGGACAAACGGGCAGCGGCACAGCGCCTGGACGACCGCCACAACTGCGCAAGGATCTGACACCGTTTCTGCCCTTGCCATTTCCGGGTCTTGGTACATTGCCAGTGATGCCACCGCCAGCGTTTTTGCCGCCCTCGCATCTGCTCTTCCCGGGCTACCATCCTGCGCTCTATTCCCATCACCAGGGTCTCCTGAAGCCGACGCCGGAGCAGCAACAGGCAGCGGTGGCCGCAGCTGCAGTGCAGCATTTGTTCAACTCCAGCAATGTGAGTGGTCAGCGCTTTGCGCCACAGCTGCACACAGGGACGCCCTTCGCCGGCCACAAGGAGGAGTCGGCTCTCAGTCCCAATCACAACAACAGCAGCAACAATCATCTGCTGCCCAATGGCAGCAGAACTGCGGTGTCCAGTGCAGCAGATGAGCTGACAAAACGTTTCTATTTGGATGCGGTGCTTAAATCCCAGCAGCACAGTCCACCCCCACTGGCAACAAAGCTGCCGCCGCACAGCAAACAGGATTACTCCATATCCGCGCTGGTCACACCCAACTCGGAGAGCGGGCGGGAGCGTGTGAAAAGCAGGCAGAGCAATGGCGAGGCGGATGACGAGGAAGACGAGCGAGAGGCGACTCTAACCACTGGCAGTAAAAAAGTTGGTGAGGATGAACTGGAACCGCAGGAGGTGGATGAGGATGATGAGGAGGATTTGGTCGTATCCATGACGCCGCCAAGCTCACCAGCCCAGCAGCAGCAGCAGCAATCGCAGATCGACTCAGAGCAGCCGACGGAACAAAGTGGAGCAGCAGCACAGGATAATCCAATTGATTTGAGCATGAAAACCACTGGCAGCAGCAGCTCGAGAAGTAGCAGCAGTATTAAGAGCAGCTGCCAGGAGGCTGAAACCGACTTCTACTGTGACAATGAGGCAACTGCCACAGTTCCTGTTAAGATTAGCTCCGCAAACAATGATGAGGAGGACGAGGATGTGGACACATCAGCCCAGGTCGAGCTCGTGGAAATGGTGAAGACCAGCGTTGAGCAAAACCACAACAACAATAACAATAACAACAACAATAATAACAATAGCAACAACAATAATAACAACAACAACAACAACAAGAACAACAATAGTGACACAAGTGATAATGAGGCAAACGAGAGCATCAAACGCAAATTGAATGAACTGATCCAGGAATCGAATGGCTCGAAGCGTGTCCGCTTGGATTCCCCACCAGCAGCACCTGCACCAGTAGCCACCAACTTGGCCGTCAAAGTGGCCATCTCAACGGCACTCGATTTGACAACCAAGGTTTGACCATAACCTCACTAAATGCTGCACAGAATGGCGGCAATCAGTTGCTGGACTTAACACTATGCAACATGAAATTTGTTTTGAATAGCAAACAAAATTATTATTTTTAAAATGTTTATTTTTTTTGTTTATAAATAGTTAAAAAAAACTTGGAAATGAACATAGAAATATTTCCAAGCAGTATTTTTTTATTTCTTTCTGATAATGTACAATATTAAATTACCATCTTTAAGTTTTGTTTATCATACAGTAGCCCCAAAAAACCAAAATTTTTCATTCAAAAAGTTTTTTAAAAATAAAAGAAGAAGAAAAACTTTAAAATATTACCGCAGTTAGGCCAATTGAAATTGTAATTATACAAAAAAAGTAGTGAAATTATTATCAGTTTTTAAATGATACATTATCATTTAATAAAGTAACATTAAACTAATTATAACAAAATAAATTTAAATGTAATATTTAATTTATTTTACTTAAAATTAAAAAAGAAAAAGAAAAGCAAAAATGGTTGGTGCAAAATTAATTGATTTTTTTGTTGCATAGTGTTATTCAAAGTATAAATAAAATGAACCATTGACCCTTAACCTACCTTGCCCTAATCCGATTCTCCCCTCTCCCGCCAAGCCAAATACAACAACAACAACAGGTGCGTTCAATGTTAAGATTGTGGTTCGTGCCGATTTGTGTTTTGTTTTAAGATATTATCACATCGTTTAAAACCACTAACGAAATGACAATAATATGCAAAAGTTGCCGCCGAATATCCAAAATTAGCATATGAGATTTGAAAAGTATAACAAAACGGCTCGAGTCAAGTTCTTAATTAGATGCAACTCATCAATATACAACAAATAAAATTGAATGTACAAGTTTTTTAAGAACGATGACGATAACATGGAATGATATCGAATCGATTTGATTTGAAACAAGACAAGACGAATCGAAACGAGACTAACCCAAATTGTCGCCAAATTATGCAAAGAGAGCTTATCTGTATCGTTTGCATAATATAGTAGTGGAATTGTTAATTTATAAGCTCCGTGTTTAGTTATATACTTATACATTTATACATAGGTATTCTTATTATGCATATATATATATACATATAAATATTTCAAGTATTTCTTAGCTTACAAATTCGAATGGTAACATATATGTAGAAATAAAAAGGGTATTCGAATACCCGTACAATAAATAGCGAATTTCAACTTAAAACTACTGTATTTGATTGCTTTAGTTAACGAGTTATTAGTCACAATTAGCAAATTCTTATCTTTAGTCTTTATATATATAGACAATAAATAATATCAAAGCACCAAGTTGTATAGCATAAATTATTATTATAGACTATTTTCTGTCTCGTGTTTGTCTTTAACATGCAAATTGTGCGACATAATATGAAAAGAATAAAATTGAAAAAATATTATTGATATTAAATAAACACAAATAAACATTTAGATAAACAACTTTGATGGGAATTTTCATGGGTTTATGGGTGCGTTACGAGTTCTGAGAAATCTAGTTCCATTTGGTCAACAAATCCAATGTTATTTATTGTAAATTATGCTTTGACCTGGCTTACAAAAAGCCGATATTACATGTGTTTAACATCGTAAAAATCAACGATCATAGCAAGTTTTTTTGAAGTTGGAAACCAATTTTAAAACCTAATAGAATTAGTGTGTCATCTACAATGGGGCACTAAATATGAATAAATATTCGAATATTATTTGTAAATATTGCTGGGGGTCATCAATTTGTAAATGTGTAGCATTGAAATAAGTATGTATTTTTCATTTAATATTTGAAGTTATTGGAATCTTAAGTATATTTGCCTTATGGACTAGGATTATTTCTTGATTTTTCTACTGTGCAATTTTGGCGTTTTATTGTTAAGTTAAATAACGTTGTTCTAGTTTCTGCTCACAAAATACAATTTAATTCGTCAATGAATTTGATGAGCTGCATAAATTAGAAGTTAGATGGAAAAGTATGCAATTGCCTGGCTGCTTTTATCAACAAATCAGTCCCCAGGCACTCGTCGGCAAGTGCAAACTGCAGTTCAGCGAAAACAATTCCCACACAAAGCTCCGTGGTCCGTGCTCCGTGCGGAGATCTTCTCAGGAGGCGGCTGGCACAGCATGGGCTTGCAGTTTCAGCTGTGTCAATGTGTGCATACCAAGAGAGCCAATCAATCCGAAATCTATTTCAATCAATCTTTGCGTAATTGTAAATACTTTCAACATATTTCGCTTTGCCTGCTGACTTGACAGTTGGCGCGACGAGTTCGCAACGACGACAACGATGACGCGAGGAGTCGAGGAGACGAGGAGTCGTCGGTAAATGGCGCGAAAATTATAGCAAATGCTCCACTGAATGGCTGTAAGGCCAGAGAGATGAGAGGGGGGGCTTTTGCAGAGACTAAAAGACCTGAATTCGTTTCTATTTATTTCACACTTGAATTGATGCGCTGCAGCAGATTGACATTTTGCAAATGCTGAGCTTGCTCGAATCTTGGCTAGCTGCCGTTTCAAAGCAATTGGCGGCCAAGGAGTCGGTGGTGGCGGCGGGTGGCTGGTGGAGCAAAGGGTAACCAAAAGACAGACAGAAGCTGCCTCTGGGCCTCATTGGGTGCAGTCTTGGCCATTGCCTGCCGCAGACAACGCTTGACGAGTTGACGCGCCGAGAGATCGAGTCAGACAAACTGAGGCAGCGGCTCGTATTTTGCCTCTTTTTTTTTTTGCTGTTTCTTTTTCTTCTTCTTTTTGGTGGCGATTGCGTCCCTTTCGCGCATTGTCAGCTCTGAATAGTAGTGCAAATAAATTTCAATTGCGAGACACATTCTCCCACTGACATTGTTTGACACTTTGACTGCACACACACACACACAACACCCGAGCCAGCGAATTTGCATGCAAATGACAAAGAGCGAGATGGGGAGAGAGAAAGTGGTAGAAAGGGAGCGGGGAGCAGTCTTTGAGTCTTCAGTGTTTGATCTGCAAAGATTGGCCAACACCCAGCGGCATTTTTGCTAACAAGCCAGCCAAAAGATGCCTTCCATAGAAGACAAGAGCAACAGCGACAGAGACGCACCCAGCTACTAGTTGAAAGTGCGCTGAAACGGATCGGATAAATAGCACCATACTCCATTTATATGCTCCAAATCCATTAAGTGTTTTGGCGCTTTTATTTGCTACCCACACACACACACACACAGACGCTACACACAGCCGCTACACACAGGCTACACCCTAAACTCTTGTCGCGCATTTGGAACACTTTCCGCACCTACGACAAAAACAGCAACAACAAGAAATGACACCAACGCCGCCAGAGAGTGGAACTCCCAGGTTGGACCCGACGACTCTGCACGCATCATGTGATGCATGAAGCTGCCGTTCCAAGCCCCAGTTTGGGAGCGTGCTGTGTGCCAATATTAACACCTAACTGCAAATGAACTGATCTTAACTGGGGCCTCCAAACCCTAAAAAGGCAGACGACGACGTCGACGATGATGCGTTGAAAGCCAAAAGACTATTTTTTTTTTTAATGCATTTAACAAGCATATGCGAGCACTTATATTGAGCACTGTAATCAACACGCCCACATGCCTGGCAACGCCTTTGTAGTTGGACTCTTGGCTAAAATGAGCATATATGTGTTACGAAAGTGGCTCTTAACTTGGCTAACAGTTGCGCAAATGCAACGGAAGTCGTTGGGAATAAGCGAATAAATGCAAAAATGGGCAAAGATAGTTTGTCATTTTTTTGAAAACGAGAAGGCAGATAAATGTTTTGCTAAAACAGGTGGTAGAATTTTATTAAATGGAAACAAGTTTAGAAAAAAGTTAAAATGGGTCCAAATGTACTTTTACTTTATTTATGTAAAGACAGAATTTTAATTCCTACTTTACTTCAACTCGCATTAAATTAAGTCCCATTAATGACAATTTAGTATTTCTTCCTTTTCTATAAAATAAAATACAATTAAATAAATTTGCCTTAAACTTATTTAATTAAATATTGAGATTGTCATCAGTTGATCTTGTTTGCTGTCATGGTTTAATTATGATAATTTCTTAAATGATATGATTAAAATAGCGATAAGAATTGTAGAAAAAACTACGTTTTGAGTATTGTGTCAAAAATATCAAGTAGCCGCTATCAGCATTTACATATTGAAAACCCGATTAAAGAAAAAGAAAGCAGATTTGGAGAAGGTGAAACTGAATAATTCTTGAGGCGTTTCCCAGCAATCCAGCCTCATTCAGAGGCAGGCAACAACAAAAGTCACAGAACATAAATGTAGATATAGATGAAGATGGAGATGGAGATGGAGACGTGAAGATCTGAAGTTGTAGCTAAAAGTCGCAGCCTAAATGCCGCTAAGTGCCAAAATGACAAGCATAGCAAAATGTTGGGGGATTCGGTGGGTTAGTGGTGCGCTGACGTGGTGGTGCTGGCGGTGGGAGCCGACTTTGCATGACTTTGCTCAATGCCAGGCGCGCGCATACCATGGCCACATTAACTACTCCATAAAAGGTGTAAAGAAATCACTTAAGTACTTGTATGTCACTCCTTTGTCAAAGTAAATCATAGTGCGGTACCGTCTGGACGGGTTTTTATAGCCAGTCACACACACCAGGCAAACCAGGCAACCCGTCGTCAACCCAAAACGAAGCAAAACCCAAAACTTCACAGCCCAAACCAAAAAAAAAATAACCATACTCCCAAACCAGCCATAGTCAAAGAGAGCTGCACACAGCAGAGCAGCAACAGCAGTTGGCCTAAAGCAGAAGTGCGGTGTGTGGATGGGGGTATATATAAAATATAGGCGTAGAATGCTTTGGGTTATAAAGAATAAACGGGGGAGTTTTATTGACAGCCGCAATTACCACATAATCATGCAACAAATATGATGCTTTGATGGCAGCCCCACTGATGACGTAGCATTGTAGATAGACCATCAAGTAGTCAGAGCTCTTTCAAAAAGCAACAGCTCCAACAAAACGTGCTGATCCATTACGGGAGTAGGAGGAGAAGGAGGGGGTTGGAGGAGTTGGAGGAGGAGCAGCAGCAGCAGTGTAGCAAAGCACAGAGCGACAATCACAGCTACAACACCAGCTTCATTTTTGTCTAGACTTATTGAGTGATCGTGGCAGGAGCCAAGACAACAACAACAACAATAACAGCAGCAACAATAACAGCATCAACAACAACAACAACAGCAACAGCAACAACAACAACAGCAACAAGTAGGCGCAGCCGTTTTTTTAATGGGGTGGCAATCACTTGGACGACGACGTTTCCAACTCGAAGTTTGAGTCCGTGGCCTGGCCCCAACATCAAATTATGGTCAAGAGTTGGCAATAGCAAAGAGCTGGCAGCAGGCGATGCAATCCAGGCAGGCAGGCGGCAGGCGGCAGGCAGGCAGCAGCCTCGTTTTTGTGCTCTGAACTGGGTTGGCAGATACTTAAGAAATATGTTATTAAATAATAATGGAGTGCGTGGTTAATAGATACAACAGCAAGCAGCAACAGCAGCAGCAGCATCAACAATAACAACAACAACAACAATAACAACAACAACATCAATGTTGCAGCTGAATCAGTGTGAAAGAAGTGTGCGGCCCCCTTGGCGCAATCATTGTTAACAATCAATTAAGGAAATAAGTTGTTTATAAAATGTTGCTATTACTTTTTGAGCGAAGCTACCATAAATACGTGTAAGTATGGGTTTCCACTGCCAACATATAATACACTCTGCTACATCTTAAGAAAGTTCTTTCAAAATAATGTTAATCAATTTACGAAAAGATTTTGCATTGGATTTATGAGTATCGCGAGTGGTTCAACTCAAAAAATATAAATAAATTAGAAATAAATCAAATGTGCTGGAAATTTTAAAGTAAAAAAGTTTAGCTATAAATATTCTTGCATAATTATAATAAACTTTAAATCAAATTCTGAAGTGAAAAAATTCCACCAGAAAACAAATTAATTTTTGTATATATATTTTATATGTTTTAAGATAATCAATATACAAATTTTAATTTTATAACAAAATAGTTTGCTGTGGAGTGTTGAATTTGAAGCTGATACGAAAGAGGGACACAATCACTTTGGGCAATGCTCTTGGCGAAAATGTTTTAATTAATGTGTGGTAGACAGTTAATGAAACTGTTATAGTTAGACATATGACTAAAGTCTACATATTACCATATATGTAGCATAAAAGAGTTTATTAACCCCCACGTCTGTGGAGGCCCAGAAGACCAAAAACAGATAAATCGCCGATCCAAAAAAGGGCCTCTTTTGTGCAAAAGATCATTAATCAAGACACCCAGCAGGTGCGGGTCGAAGTTTTTGGTAGCAGCAGCGGAGGCAGACTTGGGTAGTACGACTACCGAACTGTACTAGGAGTAGTTACATCTGGCAACTGGTGAACTTGGACCATGGACTCCATGATTAGTGGCGGTGGCTACTTTAATGAGCGTTAACTGCGCCACAAAGTTCATTAAGTGCACTTTGGACATGGGCGCACATGGCGTATGATTGATGCGAGCGTATTTGTTCGACAAACGGTACAGCGGAAAATTCAGACGCTTCAGTGCCAAAAAATATTTGTGCTTAAATTGGAAAACATTAATCAAAAATACGAAACATTTCACAGCAGCAAAGTTCTTATACAATTTGCATTGCTTTGATTTTGTTTGGGTTCAATCAGCTTGATTCTTTTTTTTTTTTTTGTCTTCTTCAAATCAATGCGGAAACTCATCCAAAATTTTTTGTAGTTTGCTTTTGCGCACACACACGCAAACACAAATCCACACACTCACATAGAGACACCTGGGGCAGCGCATGTGGCATTAATTTTGATTAATGGCCAAAATTGCTAGCTTGACCATTTTTTGAAAAAATTTTAATTGTTTTCAAATCGGCGGCCAGGGCGAGTCAAAGTTTCCTAAACTGCGCGTTCTACAAATAATTATAAGCAGTTTTTAATGATAATAAAATATTAAAAAAGCGAAAAAAAAAATCAAACAAAGCTGCTTGGCAAGCTGCTTTGGCAGCAGCACTAATTGTTACAGATCTGGCGAAGAGGCGCACAAGTTGCTACCAGTTCTGACCCTCAGGCCATTTGATCTTTTTTCCTCCTCTCTGTGTTCCACAGCTTGGCAGGTTTCTTTAAATAATAAATACATATATATGCATATATATATATGTACTTATGTATATACCTGAGCCATTATTCTTAAAAGCAAGTGCCGCTAAATGGCCTAAGGGGGGTCGTGGGGTGAACACCAAACAGCGGCCAGCAGAGGGGCAGAGGGGACAAAGCACGCGCTAAACACAAAGAGAACAGAAAAACAATTAACAAAGTTGTGGAAAAAGTGCTACTAAAATCGTTCGAGTATTATAAATATAACAGCAGACTACTAAAAAAAAAAACAAAAAAAAAATATGCGGATGGGACAAAATAAATAAAAGTTTCTGGTTTAGGAACAATTTTGCATTTAGTAAAAAATATGATGATTTCATTATTAATTTGTTTATATAGCAATATTAAATAGTTAACCAAATAAAATGTTTTGAGAAAACATTTAGCATTTATTTTTTATGTTATTAGAATAAGTATATCTTTTAGAAAATTAAAAAATAACTAGACTTTTAATTTAAGCAACCATATATACAAATTGAGATGCTATCTGACACTTAAGGTAAACATATAATCACAAATGTATAAGCAGATATATTAACACACATTGCCTTTAAGGAAAATAGTCTTAGAATGAACTTATAAATAAAATCAAGTATCCAAAAATAGTTTAGTATTAGTTAAAGTAGAACGAATCTTGTTACATAACCATTAACAATTTTGTTGCCCATTCAAAATGGAGTACAGCTCATAAACATATAACGATTGTGGGTCAACTACTTGGTACACATTCAGTTAACATATTTTTTTTAAGAATGTCAGGCATTTGCAATGAATGGAATGAGCAAACATTTCAATCCATCAAATCTTGTTAATTGTTCTTAATTGCTCCATAGCTGCTGGTTGGCGGGCCCACCAAGTCAACGCAGAAGTGGCTCCACCTCCCAGCAAACGGTTTTAGCCTTTGCGGTAGATCCCGCTTCAAAGCATTTCCGAAGCAAAAAATCATTCTCAAAATTACTCCAAAAACAATAACAAAAAAAAAAGTAGAAAAAAGGCAGTCAACTTGTTGCTGCTGCTGCTGCTGCTGATGCTGAAGATGATTTTGCTGTTGCTCTGGCAAAATGCAGTAAATTCCATAAATCTGTCAAGCGAGGCAACGTCTGCACTTGTTCGGCTGGCCCCGGTTCTTTGGCTCTTTCGGCTTGGCCAGCGCCTTGCAAATCTTGACATGTGAAATACGCAGATTTGCCGAGTTTTATGGGCCGCACAGACAATGCCGAGCTGCTGCACAGATCAAGCGCGAGAGAGGGAGAGAGAGAGAGGGAGATATGAGACACACACGCGTTTTAGTTGCTGCATTCCGTAACTGCATTCGCCCAGTGCCATAAACTTGGCTAAAGCGCAAAGAAAAGCGGCTGCCTTTTGAAAGTGGCGGCAAACAGCAACACGTGCAGAGATGTGCCCGATGATGACCCGGCCACTTGAACTAACTGGCTGGCTGACTGGCTGACTGACTGCCTGGCTGACTGACTGGCCGACTGACTGGCCGACTGACTGGCTGGCTGGCACTTGGATGGATGGATTGATGGATTGTTGCTTTGGTGGCATCATCCAGTGCAAATGAAGACCTGTGCCTCAGCCATTGGCCACTGGCCACTGGCCACTTGTTCCACTCAACAGTCGGCAGTCGCCAGTCGGCACCAAAAAGCACCGAAAAGCTAATTTAAAGCAATTTTGTTTGAACGCGCGCATTTCCATGCCATGAGAGACACTTCAAAGCTGCACGAAATGGGGCTGAATGATGCACGGCAAACTGCCAAGAAACCGCAACAGCAACAACAACAACAATAACAACAACAACAACATTGCAACAACTTTTGAAACGCAGCCGGGACGAACATTTATTTATTATATTAATGGAAGCAAAACAACTGCAAATTCAGCTCTGATGGCCATGAGTTGATAGCCACTCATAGACGGCATTGACACAATGGGCCTACAAAATATTTAACTGGTGCTCTATCCATGCACAGCATCACCCGTAGACCAACACCAACACCAACACCACTCAATTATTCGATTAGAAATTCCGTTATGCCGTCAGAAGCCAATTCTACACCTTTCTGCAGCATGTTACTTAAACTTGAACCTCCCGAACTCTCTCTCTCACTAGCTCTGGTTGGAGCTTGGCCAACTGCTTACCCACATTGCACTCCACTGAACCCAGAAACCCACTCGGGCAACCTGCAAACTGCAGCTGAAAGACTTGTGGAAATGTGAACCGATGAACCCAGCAAACTGAAAGGAGAGTATTAAATGCTTGTATATTATAAACAAATTTCAAACGAATACGATTTAATATAATATATGCCAATTAGATCTTAATTGTAAATAAATAAATATATATAAATATGAATTGTATTGTATATTTTTTTATTTATAAGCAATTAGAACACTAAAACAAATGCTTTATGTAAAAGCAATTATCTAAAAATCACACCTGTAATTACTAAAAGTACCCCTATTAAATTATCACTAATAGTTTTGTTGATCTACTCCAATTACTGTTACTCATAAATAAACATATCTGCTAAAAAGTAATATTTCCAACTAGGTCAAAGAATAGAACAGGATTTAGGACTTAGATAAATACCTGAAAATTGCATGGATATGAGAAAATAATATTATTTTTGACCTGAGCAGCGCTTAAACTAAATTAGCTAAACGTTAATTAATTTTTGGTTATTTTGCCTGTTGATTTTCTAATTGGTTTGTTTAAAGGTTGTTAGCCTCACGTTTCTTTGACTTTTGGCATTTCAGTTGCAGTTATTGTTGTGATTAAAGTGGGTAAAATTTTTAGTGGCAGAGCATTGACTACCTGTTCACATAATTGGTTATTTTTTAACAGGAGTAGTATATTTTTATGACTAAGAACCTAAAAATATTCCCATATTCAAGTGCCGGTTTCTAGCTTATACGATTTGTAAAAGCAATTGTCTTTATTTGCTTTAGTGATTTTTTTTTTTTTTTGTAGGCAGCCAATGGGTTAACGTGGCCTTAACCACTTGAACTTTTCCCAATGGTGTGCAAAAGCAATCAAATCAACTGTGAACTACTTAAAATCAGACACTAAACCAACTAAAGTCAAAGAATCAAATTGCTTAGCCACTACCTCAGTTGCTTTTAGACGGTTCCAACTGCAGGGCTAATGAACCAATTACTAGTTGAGGCCATAAAACAGACAACAAATGCGAGCATTCTAAGTGCCATGGCTGGCTACGTTGGCAGCAGCACCACCGAACACTAGAATTCCCACCGTCACCAACTGGTTGAACCAAGAAACTATATGCATGAGCCAGCTGAATGAACTGAGAAACTCAGACAGACAGACGAATCATGGCTGACCTCTATCGGTTGGACGAAACTAAAGCCAACTTAAACGAAACCGAAATGCAGCTGAGAGGCTCAACTAGACCGACATTAAAGAGCCGTGGAGGAGCAGTCGCAGTAGAAGAAGGCCTCAAGGCAACAATAACAACAGCAACAACAACAGCAACAACAACAGCAACAAAACTGCAACAACTGCTTCAACAACAACAAAAGCTAGATCGATCCGAAACACGAAAAATGCGCCTCCAGAAAAGATATTGCGACTGTCATAAAACAATATTATTGGCATTATTACATTTAAGTGTTGACAGCATAATAAAATAATTGTCGACAGACAATTTACAACAACAACCAAGCAACCACAACGGGTGAAACTCAAGTCTCGATCGGCACTCGCATCGTTCTGCATTATAAGATGGGGGGGGGGTTGTGGGTGGGTAGAGGGTCGATTGGCGTTGGATATCGTTGTCGTTTCCCATGTAAAACACTTTTAAAAATCACACTCACAACTCAAACCGAATGCAAAGTGCAACAAGTCATCAGGACTTCGAACTTGGAAAATGTACAGATCTTTCATAAGGTCTTTTGCGAGAGATATCTGTGGACTGCAAAAGATCAAAAGAATTGTGCGGCGCTTAACGCGCCGAAGAATCGCTGGAGTGTTAGAGAGAGAGAGTGACAGAAAGAGAGGGGGAGACAGAGAGTTAGCTAGAGATAAGCAGATGGAGAGTGCGAGAGCGAAAGAGATACCTTGATACCTCATTCATATAATTCACCCTCATTTCATAATAAATTGCTCTCAATTGATCACGACAATCGACAGCGATGAAAAGTCATGCCAAAGTTGACTCTGGATCTGGCGAAACATACGACAAAACGAAAACGAAACACGGCGCATAGTTAAATTGGTAAAAAGAGGCAGGAGGCGAGAGGCATGAGGCAAGAGGTGCGACGGCATATCGATACCCATCGCCTCGATTGTTGGCGGCGTTAAGTTGTAGGTGCAAAAGGCTAAAACGAGAGCCGACAAACTGGACATTGTCTCTACTCTACTCAACTCAACAGACGATGCAGAGGAGGGCAAGGCAAATAAGTCATACAACAAATGCATTTTGGCCACATTGACTACATAGGAAATTGCTCCAATATTTTGTCGACGCTGCCTGATTGGAAATAGTATGGTAAGGGCCCGCACCACACACTTTGAGCACCACAGCACCACTGCCATGTTTTGCCAGGTCTGCTTATTTTGTGCCCGCAGGAAGCGCTTTTGCTGTTGAAATCGCCAACATCTCCGCCAACGGTTGGCAGTTGCCAACAGTGTGGATTGATGATGAATTATGTAGAGCACGAAATACGAAGTGCATTGTGGTGGTGCTGGTGGTGGTGGTGAGTGGTGAGTGGTGCTCGAATGGCAATGAATGGTGTGGGAGTTGTGCTGATTTGCCCAGCACAGCTCACGAAGTCGTTGAGGAATTTTAATGAAAAGCAAACAGTTGTAAAAAATGTAAAAAGGAAATTTCAAGCTGCATGAAAAATTGTTTTTAATTTAAATTAAAAAATAAAAGCATTAAACAAAATATAAAAAAATGAAAATATTTATCAAATCATTTGACTGATTTTTTCTGCGAATAGCCGTTTGAATTTTAATAAGTGTATTTATAATAATTAATAAAAACTAAAGAAATTCCATTTTTATTGGTAATGTTGTTGCCCTAAGATTGATTTTATATATCTGAAGCCTCAGAATCAGAATAATATGAATATTTTATTAATATTTCATAAATTTGTGGGCATTTTTTATCGAAGCATATTAGTGATTATAATTATTAAAAAAAACTAAGTGGAATTCTCTTTTGATTGTTAATTTTGTTGCCCTTAAATTGATGTTATATATCTAAATCTTAACAATCAGAATAATATGAATATTTTATTAATATTTCATAAATTGGTGGCCATTTTTTATCGAAGCATATTACTGATTTTGTTTTGTTTCTATTTTAATAAATATTTATAATTAATAATAATTAATAAAACCAAGCGAAATTCTCTTTTAATTGGTAATGTTGTTGCCCTTAGCCGAATAATTTGAATATTTTATTCTATTTTTTTTTTTTTATTACCCAAAGGCATAACTTTTATTGTTTTTCTTAATTGAGTTTGATTAATTCCAGGTAAATATGTTAAACATTTTATGGGTTTTACTGAACTTCTGCGTTATATTCGCCTTAACAATTATAGTATTTTCGATAATTAATGGATATTTGTTAAACACAAAGAGAAAATTTACATAAAATCTATGCTAATCCACACACATATGCTATTCTCGAGAAAGGAAAGCGAACTGTGCAAGTGAATTGGCAATTGGGAGATGTGTCCAAGTTGCGTAGACAAATCTGCGATAGCCGAGAAACAAGAATTGCAGTGGAAAAGTGAACATTGGATGAACTATGCCAGCACAGACCCGTTGCATGATGTGTGTGTGTGGTGTGTGTGTGTTGTGTGGCTTTGTTATTAGTGGTAATAACCGCTAGACATAGTCACACAGTGAATGTGGCAACGTCACCACGCACTACCAGCAGCAGCACTACCAGTTGGCCAAGAATTTTTTTTGTTTTTATTTGTTGTCCAAGATGCCACGCTGAACCCACATGCACTTTGCGGTAAATGAAGTCTCTGCCGCATCATCACCAGACACCAAATTATGTTATCAAGCCATGGGAATTGCCCTGCATACCCACAGACCCATACGGGCCATGGAAATTGTGCACAAACTGCAGAAACTGCAGAGATGAAAACTGTGTTCAGGTAGCCGCCATAAAAACTCGTTAGAGTGGGCCACTGCGTGTGACTTGTAAGCCAAAATAAAAATCTGAGTAGCATAACTACGATCCGTGTGTCCAGTGGGCAACACTCACTTTGCTGCATTATTTCACCAAATCATTTCATGCCACATTAATCCACTTTACCATCATCATCATCATCATCTAAGTCGCCGTAGTCGTCGTCGTCGTCCGCTTGGACATCACCAAGCAGCCCAAACACGATCAACCAATGTATGGGAACTTTCTGTGGAAGACGATGACGATGATGTGGACGTGTGCCTAGAGGGTGTCAATTGTTGCATATGAAAAATTGCAATTTAAATGCGCCGTTTTTGAGGAACTGTATATCAGCTTCTCCGGTTTTATACCCTTCCGATTGAGTATTACAAAGTGTACATTACCAGTGTACTCTCCAAGCTGTGTACATACATTTTTTCTTAAGATCATAGTCCCTTTGTAATATCTAAATATCTCTTAAATATTACATTAATGGCCAGATAGTAAATATTTAATACAATTAAATTAAAAGACTATCGTCTTGACCTTTGCTTGGACTTCTCTTCAGTACATCATGTGGCATCATTGTGGCATGTGTTTGCATAGAGCATACGAGCGATGAGTTTTGGATGCTGAGCTCAATTTACTATTAGCGTGACTTTTGGGTTAGTTCATCTATTCGTCATGCAAGGCATCGCTTATTGGCGGCACTTGCAGCTTGCCTCCCTGTCTCTTTTCCCCCTGTCTCTCTTGGGGCCAAATGGCATCGTCAGCTTTAAGTGTTTTATTGCAGCAAGTGATCTTCTATAAACTATAAAACAACAATACTAGCCAAAAACCCCATTTACATTCAGAGTGATGCACGGCAGAGTGCTCTATAATTTTGTTGCTCGATATTCAGCATATGCATCAATTGCATGGCTGGGAACTGGCACAGTAATCAACAGTTTGCAGCCCACGAAGAGTAAACACGATAGCAACATCTATCCAACATCAGATACAACAACATTAAACATTAAACTGAGCCTTGGGTAAGAATCATATAAGATCTTACGATGTTCGTAAATGTATAAAGATCAACAGCTAAATAAATAGAACGGATTGCTATGATCCTAATGCTCCCAGCTAAAATAAAACAACTTTTGGCAGATCTAAGTCTAAATAGTAAATACCAAAGATATACACAACACGAAAGATATATTCAACAAGAAATCCCATTATTTTGAAAATTATATTGAGTATCAAAAGATAAATAAAACTTAAAGGAATCAAAGCATTTAATGTTATTAAAATACGATAAATAAATAAAAAGATAACTCGATTAAATTAAAGAAATTAAAGCATTTAATGTTTATTAAAATACGATAAATAAATAAAAAGATAACTCGATAAAGTGTTAAGAAATCAGTTTGTATTACGTTTTCTCCATATATGATCGATTCCTGATCCACAAAGCAAATTACACACTTAATTTATGGTCTGTATTTTCAAACCGATCAATCTTAAATAGCAAACACATCGATCCTGTGTGTTGTTTGTTGTGGTTGCTGTTGTTGTTGTTGTTGTTGTTGTTCGTCTGTCTCTCAGAACAAGTTGATGATGATGATGAATGTAGAACAACTCCAACAACATAAGGCTGATTGATCGTTACAAGCTTTTATTAAGTCATAGACATTGTTCGTTGTTCGTTGTTGGTTGTTTCGTTTGTTTCCTCGCTGCATCTGTTGATCATATGTAATTTATTTGTCATATCACGTGTTAAACATTTAACAACTCATGGGCTAGGCCCAGGCTCCATAACCGGAGGCGAACAAGTGCAGTTTTGCCAACGGAGTCGTTGCACAAATCGAAGAAAAATAAAATATATATATATATATACAGGTATTTATATATATATATATTTTTGCACAAAGATCAATCTTGTTGGCTGGCTGGAGCAGTAAGAAAAGTCAAGCAATAAGTCAAAACAATGGCCTGTCGCCAATGTCGTCGTCATCGTCATCGTCGTTGTCGTCTTCAAAATTGCAGACCCGGATCGCTGAGTGGCCAGCGTGGCAGTCACTCAGCTTGAAGATTAGCCTTTGGTGAGCATGCTAAGCGAGTTGAATGAGTCGGGAATGAGACAGTAATGGGCTTCTTGGTTGAGATGCCGAGACAATCTGTGGGCCTGCGTGGGTGAATCGTGGTAACAGGAGACTTGGAAAGATGCTGAGTGATAGATATGCTCTTTAAATAGAAGAAGAAGTGTGTTAGAAAGTGAGGTAACAGGTCAGCCAATGAACCCAACTAGACTTTCCAATTGATACAGTTTACAAGCTACTTACTAAGATTTCCTGCTTTAATTGTATTTCAAATAAAACACGATTTCAAATAGGCATTCAAATTAAATTCAGCTGCTTTAACAAATCTTGTGAACCATTTAAATATTCCAAAATCTTTATTATTCAATAAAGTTTACACAAAAAAATAGATAAGAGCACCACCAGCAAAGCTACATTTGCAATTAAATGCCAGGGGCACCACCGACAGCAGTCAACAGGTGGTGGGTGTGTGCGGGAAAGGGAGGGGGTTGTTAGAGGCAACTCAAGCGGCGATGTGGCAGCTGTATAGCTTCTGGGACCTGCTCCGCTTTGGTCATTCACACGTCTTGTTAGCGCGTCTTAATAAATTGCACGCAATCAACTGGCTGGAGCTGGAGCTCCATTTATGTGCGGCCGAGCGAGTAAATCTTGGCGAGAGTCAAAGCGAGCAGAGCGGAGCACAGCATGTGGTGGTGTTCGCTGACCAGCGAAGACGACGACTTTTACTTATAGGCTCTGGCTGGTTGGCAGACTGGAAGACGGACAACCTGGCAACTGGCAACTGGCAACCACCAGCCGGTAGGTAATTGATTGCGCTTCAATTGCAATTACCGGACTAAGGTGGACCGTGGCGAATCAAGGTGGATTGGGGCGCCTCAATGCCTTGTAATGGTGTCGTAATAATGCAGCGATCTTCAGGCGCATCTTGAATCTGTTGCATGTTGGCGACACATTTAGCCCACATGCTGGCGCCACCTATGAGTGGCAGTTGTTTGAGCATTTCATTCGTAAGCCGATCTCAACGTTAATCTCATCTGTTCAGATGTTCCCACGCAGCCCACCAACCACTGGCAGCAGCAGCAGCAGCAGCAGCAGCAGCAGCTCTCGGTTTCAGTTACAGAGACTCCAGCAACACCTCAACTTTTCGCTAAATTAAACTTCTTTATTTCAATTAAGTGTCTGTCCATCTGTCTAACAATCTGTCTGACTGTCTGTCTGAACGGAGTTGAGCCGAGCTAAGGCGCTTCGTTTTGTCATCGCCGTGCCCATATGTGTGGCAAGGCACACGACGCTTGCCACAAAAGCAAAACAAATCAAAAAGGAAACACTCAACGGGGCAACGGGACTGGGAATGGAAATAGGAATGGGAATGGGAACAACGCGAGCAACGCTGCAAAGCTGCTTCCAACTGACTCTGACTCTGGGCTTGGGCTATAAATTGGTCTCAGTTTCTGCTGTTGTTGTTGTTGTTTTTGTTGTTGTTGTTTGGGCTGCTTGTAACCTCACCTTTAACATCCCACATGCGTCGCCAGTTGCCAGACTTGTTACTTATTCTATTATTCCACCAAGCTTTTTATAATACTCTATTCAATGGCAGCTAATGTGAATTTCCAGGCACATCAGCTTCCAGCGGGCATTCGTTAAAATCTGTCTCATTTTAAACAAAATCCTTTAATTAATGTAAATAAATATGTTTTTAGCTAAAATTTGTTATAGAAATATTTTTGACTAAAGTTAAAAATATATTTAAGTAATTTTATTTATTGTAACGTTTTAATTATTTCAATCACTCATTTTTATTTTATTTAATAATAATATAACTTTTTTAAAAATATATAATTTAAAATAAGCTATGTTAATTAAAATGAAAAAGAAAGAACAGAAATCTTTAAATCGCGCATATTTTTATTTAAATTTTTAAAAATGTTCTAAAATTTATTTTATTTTCTTCAAATTTTTTTATTATTTGTTTTATTAGTATTTATCCTGTTCTGCTCTGGTATTCGCAGATCATTTGCAGTTCCACTTTAAATTTGCTTGGAACCTTTTGAAGCAGCTGTTCTCATTGCATTTGTGGTAAAAGAGCAATGTGCAACACGTCATCGTTGCTGCAGTAGTCGCCATGGGCAAGGCATTTGGTCCAATTGTCAATTAAGTCAATGCAAATGTTAAACAAATAAAGTATTATATAATTTGAAAAGTTATCGCATTTAAAGTTTAGCCATCAGATCAGACTGCAATATTATTAATGATGATGATGATGATTGTGTTACCATTGTGGGCGAAACGTGAGCAGTTGAAGTGGAGCTACTGTAGATGTAGGAGTGTGTGTGTGTGTGTGTGTGTGTGTATGTGTGTGTGTGCCAACTAGGGTTTAATTAGCTTGCCAAACCTTGAGCTCAATCTCCAATATGCAGTAAAAAAGTGCAACATATTGTCTTCGACTGGGTGGCCCAAGAGGGCACAAAGAATGGCAAAGTCTGAACAGGAAGTTTGCCACACGCAATCAGCAAATGGAGTCAAGTCAGAAGACGAAGAAGACTTCACACTAGGCCGGGTCCCAGGTCGCTGGTTCCCGTGCGTCTCTCTCTCTGTGTTTCTCTCTCTTTCTCCTTGAGCTCGGGCCACATTCCAGCTCGAACTAGACAAATATTGATGGCCGCTCATCAATAGCCACAGCAGAAGCAGCAGCAGCAACAATAACAACAACAACAACAAATACAACAACAACAGCAGCAGAAAAATCAAACGCAGCTGAGAGAGAAAATTTTGCAGTGCGATTGATTTATTTACCACGGCTTAGATTTACCGCCTTGCAGCCGAGTGGCATTTTGGCATAGAGCTGATGATGCTTTTCCACTTTTAAAGCCACACCAACCACCTGCCCTGCCCCATTCCCTCCATTTGAGTGTGCTTGCCCCCCTCGGCATGGCCTAGTGCAGTCCCAAAGCATCAGTCGCATCATCAACAGGCGGCACCAGCGGCGCAGTCAGCTTTAAATGTTGCGTTTGATTTCGCTGGGCCAACTGTTTTTTATTTTTATTTTTTTGAATTTCTGCCCGTCCAACAACTGCATCGTTACACAAAACCACAAACAATTTATATTCCCATCAAACATTTGACCGCAACGCTGATTCATCTTAATCAATTATAATCTTTTGGATCGAGTTTTTCCGCTGTAATGAGCGAAAAACTTATGCAGTCGCAAGAGGTCGCCACTTGGGGGCAACGCTGCGTGCAGAGAGAGATTTGCGCCATCGGCGTTGCACAGATAAGAGACAAGCATAGACGGCAGACGACTGCCTGTTGCATCCACTCAAGCTTAGCACAACTTCAACGTTAAACGAGATGATTGCATGCCGAAAACAATGCGCCATCCAGCAGAGAAGAATAATTCAGCTAAGACCCAAATCTATTGCGGATCTATAGCAAAGAATGATGGTAATAAAATCAAGATCTATAAGCTAGTTATATTCCAGCTATATAATAAACTTGTAAACCATAATATAATAAATTAAGAAATGTCGATTACATTTAATATTTATAGAAGAATCTGAAAGCTAAAATAGGTTAGAGCAATACAAGTTGTATGTAGCAATTATGTATTTAATATTAAAAGTTTAATTAAAAATATTTTTGTTTTTTTATATGTTAATTATATATAATTTAACAAATACCTTTCTGTTACATATGTACATATGTAAATCGGAACGCAAAAAAAAATCATTTACTGATATAAATCTAAAATAAATTTACCATATTTTAATTTAAAATAATATAGTTAAATACCACAGAATAAAACATCTTCTCTGCGCAACGATTCTTAACAAGTCTATATCAATATCTATATTATATATATTATATGACGTCTACAGACTTTGTAAACTTTTTAAGCATGTTTTGATATTTATTACTACAAATGTCAACATATATAATATTAATTATAATAAATTACTGCATGCAATGCTCAGCCGCCACACCAATTAGACAACAATTGTTTTTTTTGCCCACCTTTGGGTACTCGGTGATGGGAGGCGAGTGGAAAAGAGGTAAAGAGGTAAAGAGCAGATCTGTCAAAGCTCGACATGCTCAATTTTCAATTAGAATTTGTGGTTGTTGCATGCGCCGCAATTGTTTAATTTACAAATCATGTGAACCAATTAAACACAAGCAAAGCGAAAGCAATACAAAATAACAACAACAAAAACAACAACAAAAACAACAGCAACAAAGCCACGAACAAGGCTTAAATAGACTTTACTTGTTAACAATTATTAGGCCGAGACCGCGACTGAAACCGAGGCGAGCAACGAGCAATCAAAACCAAATCAAATGATAAATGACAACACCAAAACACAACTAGCCTATTCCATTGTACAATGGAGGAGCAGGTCGACGCCGAGGCGATGTCGATCCATTAAGCCCATAGCACCAGCCACTTGACGGATGGGTTTGAACTCACATGTCTGACCCAGAGCGGGACGATACCCAAGACTCACAAATAGAGTGGGAGACCGACGGACCGTAGGTGGGGAGGGGTGGTGGAGGGGGAGGGAGTGTGTGAGTGAGTGAGTGTGAGAGAGGGGCGCCGCCATGTATCATAAGGCAAATGAAACTCACACCATGGGCAGGCACCACCAGCCGCATCCACAAATAGGGCCCAGAGTCTGGCACAGGCGTAGCTCCATCTCCATCTCCATTTCTGGAGCTGGGCAAACGGCCAAGTTACACATTATTTGATAAATGGCAAACAACCTTTTCGAGGTTGATTATTGTGTTTTGTCTCACTGTGTTTTCGATTTTTTTTTTATTGTGGGATTTCTATTTCTTTTTTTTTTCGATATTATTTTTTTTTTCTGTGTGCTGATTGCCCCGCGGGGCCTAAGACAAAGATCGACCACAAATTTAGCTTCAATTTCAAACAGTTTCGGTTTGTTTTTGTTTTCGATTTTTTTTATTTTGTTTTAACCATAACGGGGCCGTTCGTTACAAAATTGGCGAATTGAATTAATCGTTTCCATTTTGTTTATTTGTTGGTAATTAAACACCTCTGCTTTGATTTCTTGTCTGCTGTGCGAGCACAACAAATGAATCATTTACATATTTATTTACTTTGCTTATTTTTTTTTATTTACTTTTTTTGTATTTTTTCGAATATTTAATGTTGATTCGTTGTAAGCCATAAATTTTCGTTACGCTATGTAGCGTTATGTGGGGCCATGGGAATTTGATGTCTGCGATGTTTTTTTTTTTATTTTGCCTCTGAGAAATTGACGCATAGCAAATGGCGCCTGTTGAGAAATTATTAGGGCAGAATTATGGCGAAATCAAATCAGCTAATGAAGTTTTTAAAGGTTTGGAGCTGAAAGTGGAAGCACTTTAACTTTTCTGTGCTGTTTGTACTGATAAACAGTAAATCAAACAAACAGAAAAAAAATAAAATATTTTATTTGAATTGCAATATAAATTAAATTAGAGTTCTTAAAATTTTTAATAATATATATAGATTGTATTATTTTATATTTCTATTATATTATTTTATTTAAATTAAAATACAAATTAATTAAGATATTTTATTAAATTAATATGTATTAATATATTAATTAAAATATTTACAAAAAAAATATATATTATTTTCATAATATAGATTATATTATTTTACTTATTCTAATTCTTAATTAAATTGAAATATAAATTAAATTAGACTCTACAAAAAATATATAAAAAAAAACTATCATTTTTTATGATATAAATTATATTATTTTATTTTTCTATTCTATTATTTTTTTCAGTACCGCAATTGAGCTTAACCAAAACTATATCTTAATACAATCAAACGCTTTTAATGCTGCAATATTTTTGAAATATTTGTCTACTGTAAATATTATTAATGTTAGAACATCTGTGCGTCTGTTTTGTGATCATTGAGATCTCTATTGATTCAACCTTGTTTCGGTGCAAGTCCGCACAAAAGTTGCTATTTCAAATTTCAATTTATTGGAAAATGTTAGCAGCAGGTGTTCGCACAACACAAAAGTTGGAGTCGATGCAGCTCATCAGCTTTGGCTGATCATCAACAGCTCTCTGGTGGAGTCGAGTGGTGCTTCCAAAATAAAGCAATTTAATGAACGCCATTGGTGGTGCGGACTTTTGGTTATCGTGTGAGTATGTGTGTGTGTGTGTGTGTGTTGGCCCCATTTGCCTTACGCTGTAAGTATTTTGGGAAAGTTTTTTTTTTGGCGTTTGAAAAATTCTCTAATGTCAAAATGAGAAAAATTTGCATTAGGCCAGGCAATGGCAAATGGCAAAGGCAAAGGCAAAGCCAAGGCAATAGGCAAGGATGGTTAAGCAGAGTCTCCTCTCTGGTGGCTCTGGTGAGCGCCCTCAGGCATTCAATTACAATCGATTCTGGTGTGAAAAAGTTCAATTTCTTTTTAGCGAACTGCGACGTCGTCGACGATGACTGCAATGACTGCGACCCGTTCGCCGGCTAGTAATGAGGAAATGGCAAACGCAGTCGCAGTTGCAGTCGCAGTCGAAGTCGAAGTTGCAGACCGCTGGACGGACAGTGGCCATATGGAAAATGCAACTCATGCACTTCCTAGATTGAACAACTGGTTGGCTATATGCTGACTTGGGCTGACTTGACTTGACTTGACTTCGCCAGTTGCTGTACGGCTCTGTGTGCGTGTGTGTGTGTGTGTGTGTGTGTGCAATATCTACATATGTGATTGCCATATTGTGTAGATAATTGTGAGCGCCCCCTACAGCAGCGCACTCTCCTCACCTGCGCTCTCTGTGAAGTGCTTAATGCTTTGTGACTATTCATGGGCACTCAAAGCAGCAGCAGCAGCAGCAGCGGCAGCATTCGCATTTGCAGCCAACAGAAGCAGCTTCACTTGGCCACATATGCAAATCACACACAGGTGAAGTTCGACAGGCTGGCCAGAAAAGTGCAGCACTCCAAATGGGCAAACACACACAGATGATGATGATGATGATGGATGCGGGGGCTGGTTGGGTTGGGTGGGGCAAACAGCAACTGGGCACTCAAGCATTGACAGTTGAGTGGTCAACGTTTTTAGCTGCACAACCAGCTTCAGCTTCAGCTCCATCTCCAGCAACCAGCAACAGCAGCAGCGTCAACAACAATAATTACCCACTTGCCTGCACTTGATATTAAAATCAGACAAAAGGCGAAAGAAAGAGCAAAAAAAAGAAAATCAGACGGAGACCCGGCTAAAAGATTCTTCAGTCGTCACACGGGTCAAAGCAAGAGCAACAAAAAAAAAAAAAAACGCCAGCAAAAACGTGCAAAACAATGTGCAAAATTATCAAAAATCGTTCATCAAATTACCAAAAAGAGCGCAGCGGGCCACTTAACGACTCTATTACGAAATGGTAGGAAAAAAAACAGAATCGAAAGAAGAGAGAAGAGAGAAGGAAAATATAATAGTAGAGGAGGCATTGGCAAACGGGCGTTTTGCGAACAAAAATTGCAAAAGCGTCAACACAAAAATTATTTTAAATTAGAACTCGAAACTACTCACGTTTTGCCATTTTCGCTTTTTGTGTGGAATGCCAATTGAAGTGTTAGAAAAATAAACAAAAGTCTCGGCTAGTTGCAAAAACAAAAATAACAACAAAAACAAAACAAACTGAAGCATCATCAACAACAGCAGCAGCAGCGGGGGGTGGGCAAGCAACAACCAACGGTAGCACTAAAATAACAACAACAATAACACGACTTCGATGAAGACTTTGGCTTTGGCAAACTCCTCTAGCTTGCTCTCTCTCTCTCTCGCTCTGTCTCTTCTTCTCGCTCACTCTGTATCTATCTATCACGCACGCTCATGCTGTGGTTACTGGAGATGGCCTGGCTTGGCCTGGCAATCAACGCAAATAGCTCAAACGCCTCAAGTGTTTGCTGAAGATGTCACCCACACTTCAGGCCCAGTCAGCAGCAGGCAGCAGCAGGCAGCCTTAGTCAAGTTCGTTGCCTGAGTCTTTTATTTAGACAACGTCAGTCAGCAGCAAGTTCCTCCAATCTGAGTTTGACTTTTGCAATTTGGCACAGCAGCAACATCAACAACAACAGCAGCACAAATATTGGCAATATTTCGATGTGACTTCAGCAACAGCAACGGCAGCTGCTTGGCAAAATATCGCTTACAGTTAAATGGAAATTGATGCACTTAGCTGACTCACTCAGCACTTCTGTTTTGGGCTATAGGAGCCATAAGGTACTTATATATTGGCATAGGAACAAGTACAACTTGCTTTTGCTATACGTTCCCAGCAACGTGACTTTGAATAAATTAAAGTGCATATCATATGCATGCGCCTGTGCCAGAAATAGAGCGAACGTTTCTTCTTAACTGCTTTTGCTGCTGCTGCTGCTGCTGCTGCTGCTGCTGTTGCAAGTAGCCACTGGTAGCCAGTACTGTAAACATATATTGGAAGGGGATCATTGCCAAAGAATAGACTCAATGACTAAAGGTCAGCGAATCAGCCCAGCTGTTGCCAACAAAGTGAATCAAAGACTTATTTCAATCAAGAACTTGGAAAAGTAAACGTATCCAAGCAAATCAAAGGGCTAAAAATCCAAGTCTGTATCTTGATAGAATTTAAAAGTCTTAAGACTTTAATATTTTATAAAGGAAACTTTGTTTGAAAAGAAATTCAAATTACAATAAAAATAACGCAGCTACTTACAATTTGAACAACTATCTAAAATTTTACTTTATAATCGAGTTGGGAGTTATACTTCTTTAGGTCTGATTCTCAGATGCTCAGAAATATTGCAAAATAATATTAAAATACCAAGAATTGAAGTTAGACCATTTTAACTTATAGTTTTATTTTACCCAAACATTAGAATTCAGGAGCCTTCTAAATCAATTTATACAATACGGAGAAGCAACTAGCTATAATTTTGAACTATTATCTTTAACCAACAAAAACAGTGTTAAAGTGGTTGTATTAAGATTACTTTTAAATTTGACATTTTTTTACCACAATCTTTACCTTTAAATCAAATCAACACCAACTGACTTTCAAAACAACACTCGTATTTTTTAATGGTTAACATTAAAATCAGCATGGGTGATTTATGTGCTGAGTAACTTAAAACTTTGACAGCAACTAAACACAAATTATGACAATCGATAACAATCAGGGACTATAATTCATTTATTTATAACTAAAGCCAAAAATGTATGCTTAAAATATTGAATGCATAATTGTCACAAGTAAAAGCCGCAAAGATTTTAATCATTTAAAAAAAAAAATAACGATTTGCATAAACATTTGACTTAATTCTCATTTTAATAAATTGCAATTAATTAAATTTAATTAACACCAAACACGAGTGCAAACCAATTGGCAACCAACCACGAAGCTCCAAGTTTCATTTTTATTATCATCAGCTGACAAAATCACGTGCAATGCACCATAAGCTATGCGATTTTATGTGGCGCAGCAGCACCTCGGCAGCGACACAACAAATTTGTGGCATGCTACCAGAACCAGATGAGATGCCCCAGAGAAGCGGGGGACCTACAATGGGCCTATCCAAATGTGTAAGACTAACATCCACTGATTCGATTCATATGCTTACACTTAGAAAAACCAACCATTAGATCGGTAATTAAATTTTAAATGTTATAAATAAAATATATAAAACGTATAAAACAATATTAATTTATTTTTGAGTAATACAAAAAATAAACCAAATATTATTAAAGCTTATCTTTTGTTGTTGTTTTATAATTTGAATATTAATTTCAACTAGTTATCGAAAATGTTTGTGATTTCGAGCTTATGCAGTAAATTTACGATTTTTCTCAATGTGTGCTGTTATGATTTCTCCAAAATCCATTACAAATAGACAAGTAACAAATTTAAACGCTCTTTAATTACCACCAAGACGAAAAAAAGAGATGGAGAATTTATTCTTAAACTTTGCATTTAGCTTTATATTCAGCTGCAACCAGTCAACATTCAACTGTAAATTGCCGTTTGCTCAAATATGCGAAATTAACAAGACACAATTACAAGACAGAAAACGCAGACAAACGCCAAGACATCAACTACTGCTCCCTCCTCCGCCTATAGCATCAGCAGCAGCAGCAGCGGGAGCTGGTACTCCTCCCCATCCGTCTCCTGCTGCTGCACCTCGGTTGTGTTATCGTTTAGTCTATGGTTTTATTTTTATTGCGCCTAGATGCGCCACAGCAGCTCACAGACCATGTGCACTGTGGAGAGTTCCCAGCTGCAGCCGCTGCAGAAATTCGAGAGATTTTTATCAGCAGCAGGAGGAGCAACTGAGGCAAGCAGCTGAACCAAAACATTGGGTGAAAACGCAACGAGCGCATGCAAAATGGAATTTATTGTATAATTAGGATTTGTCTTATAGGTAATAAGACGCATTAAACACATCCACACCAGAAACGTGCGTGGAAAGCGACATTTTTCGAATCGGAAAATTCGTTATCCACTTTCTATTGAGTCTTTGGGGAGCGCCTCTTCATATTTCTCTGACCGATGCGAATTGTGTTTTCTTATTTCGGTTTTAATACTCTGATGCCAAAGGTATCATAGAATATTGGTTTATTTCGAAACTTTTAGAAAACCAAACTTGAAACTTAAAGCATTGTACAAATTAAATGGCGAGAAAATCGATAAATATAGAAATTTGCAAATCGTTTAAAAAAAACCGAATATCTCCCACAATTTTAAAAGTAGAATTACTAAATATGGAGGAAACCTTATTTAAAGATCAGTATTTATATATCTGCCTCTTCCAAGACGTTGAGCCCCAGAATCCTAAAATGTGCATATTTTCCACAATTAGTATGTCGGTTAAAATCAACAAAATTTTAACGTTTGTTACTGTTGATTCGCTTAAAGGATCGATAAAAAAAATATATTGGGCACTCCTACTCCCACCCCAAACCGATACACCTGTTAGTGTTAATTACACAACGCTTCATAAACTCCGATAAAAATTTTTGAACCCGCACACTCCCACCCCCAAATGCAATAACATTCTATATCTCCCGTAATTTAAGATCTACCTTATCAAAACTTGTAGAAAGAAATATTCTCCACCAATTATTATTAAATACACCCTTAACCGCCCCTAACATTTTCAAAGACTCAACTTAGAATCTACAGTTAGCAAACCTAGAAGGAAAGCTATAAGAAGACTCTTTGAACTTTTGGTTTCGTCACCGCAATTTTAAAGGCATATTTCCTTCAAGGATCGGTATTTCTTGGCTACACCCACCATGATCTGTGGCAATTTTATCAGATGGTATTACTTAAAGTATTAGAGTATTTCGCAGTCGGCTATGCTACACTGCCACGTTCTCACTTGTTTTTGTTGTTTATTTGCGATGTTTGTAATGTAAGCTCATTACGGCAATTGTTGTGTGTTGGATGGTTGTTGTTATTGTGTTCCATGAGCTGTTCTGTGTTGTCGCCGGGGTGTCGAAATGTACAGCCAATTACATGCGACAAAAACAACTACTAAACTTGTTGGGCTGCTGCCCGCAGCTAAAATTGAATTCAAAGCGATGCTTGGCTTGGACTGAAAGCATTGAATTTCATGAGTTTTGGCTGCTGTTGCCAGGTTGCGACCTTTAAAAGTTTTTGGTTTTTTTTTTCAATCAAGCCATAGAACAATCCATGTGCGTGTAATTATATGGGCATGCAATGCGAGGATGAGGATATGTTCACAAAAATGGGGTCGGTCGCTAATGAACATGCAACACAAGTAGAAATGCAGATGCCTAATCTCAGAAGTGAGCTATAAGAAAATAAACCTTAAGTGTGACTATTGATAACTATCGACTTTAATATCGGCAATTAAATTATATCGATCTAGGTATAGGTATGGATGAAATAGCAGCCCTTAATGCAATAAAAATTCTGGCATTCGTGCAGGAACTGGGGTTGATGGAGGAGCTATAACCTCAGAATAAATATAATAGATCGCTCTGCAGAATAATCAATAATATAATAATAATAATAATTTTTTAAGCTATATTTATAATAATATGTTGTATACAAATAACTATTTCGTTTCTATACTTATCGATTTGTCCTTATCAATTCGATAAGGATACTATTCTATTTGCATCTTAAATATAAATAAACATCAATGGGTTTATCAAATTATTGCAAATTGATATATTATATTCGTTAAATCTAGTTTGCAAAATCGATTGTATCGTTTTGTATATCGAATGCTAGTCAAGGGCATTTTCACATGACCAAATAGCTTCCGCTCGATGTGACTTTTGCCCTCTTGCCTCTCACTTTGGCAGCAATGGAATCCCCGATAATCAAAGCCAAATCTCAACGATGTGTGCAAAATGCAAATAGTGAACACTCTATGAGCCACGATGATCATCATCAGAAGATCGCGCTGCAGTGCAGCAGTAGGTGGTCAGTGTTTTTGCTGTTGTTGTCTTTTTTTTATTTTATGTTTTTTTTTTGGCCACGCTAATTTTGTTGACCTGCTGATTGCGCATGGAAATTGAAAATTATGAAATTATATTTTGTGCACCTACGAAAATCGCAACACATGCGAATGCATCAATAACAACAACAGCAACAACAACAAAAACACTAGCAACAAATACATCATGTCAATCGTGATTTTGTTTGCTGGAACTTTAACATTTCATCGACGTGCCGATGTGATCCCATGTGATGATGATGATAATGATGAGCTCGATGACGGTGATGTGTTGATCGAACTGAAGTCGAAGTCACAGTTGGAGTCGCAACTTGCCAATGGAATGGAATGGGTGGGGTGGTGTGCTGTGGTGTGGGGTGGAGTGGGTTGGTTGGTTGCTAGGTTAGGTTAAGTCAGGGCACGAATACTGCACACGCTCCATGGCTCATCAGGCCACACGTCATGCATGCCCATATACAAATTCGTTTCGCCTGATTACAAGATCAGAGAGAAAGAGACAGAAAGCGACAGAGAGAGTGAGTGAGTGAGTGAGACAGGTAGAATCCAGCACTGGCCGTGTGACTACCCCAAGAGGCTATGACCCAAACGTTCAAAATTTGTAGCAATGACCCACAATGATGATCATCCAGATGATAATGATGATCGGAAACCTATTCGCACGGCCCAGCTCATTGCAAACGATGCCAATGGCTTGAAATCAATTGCCAGAGCATAGCGCACAAAAATAAGGAATAACCAACCAATTTCCAATTGCCGACAATGCAATACCCTTGCAGCAATTCCAATCAAATCATTTTCAAATACAATTCAATTTAATTGACGAAATTGTAAATAAAATGATTTCTATGCCCCTCAACTATTAACTGTAGACTCGGAAAACATGTTGAATGAGAAATTGAGGCATGCGCTTTTTAGCAAAAGAGTATAAATGTATATAAATATTAACTGGATGCTATTGGCTGTTTATGCTAGCCGCGGGGCAATTGAGGGTGCCATTGAGGATGACTTCGTTCCAAACAAGCTGATAGCAAGTGCAGTTGAAAAGTTCGCGGGAACATTTTGTGTGTGACGGTTTGATCTTTAGCCATATTAAATTAGCCAAAGGCTAGCGGGCTAGCTATGATTGATCTGCGTCTCGTCTCGGACGATTATACAGTCAGTCAAGTGCGCCGGTCAGGTCGGGTCGAAGTTGTCGATCCGATCGCATCGCCTTGGATCGGATCGGGTCGCGTCGCATTGCATACATAATTCGATGTGTGTCGAAAATACAAGCTCCAAGAAGTTCATGTACAAAATGTTCGATGTCTTCTTTTTTCTCCTTTTTTTATATTGAGTTATTGCCGGCAATTGAATGGAAGTTCTGGGTTCAGACAAATGATGTGCACGTTCTGGCATAAGGTTAAGTACGATGCGAATTATTTGATAGAGCTCCCAAGTACTTTAGGTTAGTAAAAGAGATGTCAAAGTTGGCTATTCAGTAATTTAGAAATTGTTAGAAAAGTTAAACCGCAATCTAAAAAAATCCGGGTTTGATTTGTTATTATTTTGACTTAAAACCAAATTTCAGTCCAATATCTAAAGAACTCCAATTTACAGTTGCCCTACTTCAAACTAATTCAGCATTAATCAAAGCTCATCTTTCATAATTGGTAAAACAACGAAAGTGATTATATTCAGCAGATTACATCGATCGATGGTCAATTTTAATGATTTTAAAATTTCTACAAAACGTTTATAAAAAAAATAAATATAAAATTGTAGCCTTTGGGCAAAGTATTAACAATATAGCTATTGATTGCAGCTAATTGTTGTAGAAAATGTAAAGAAATTTATCAAACGCCTATAAAAACTATATCAACAGCATAATGCCCCTCTGATCCCCTCCGATTGCTCCACTGTTTGAATCGCTTTGGGGGCTTCAGTAATCATTCAAAAGCTTGAAATAAGACCCCGATTTTTGGCTTGGCCACTCGTAAAATCGTTTATAAATTATGAAAATATATGTACATAATGCATATAAGCATAAGTTCAAAGCGCGCCGTGTACCAAAAAATAAAAAAAAAAAACCACATCAAAACCAAAACCAAAAAACTAAAAAGAAATATGAAAAGCGCTTTTTATGTTGTTGATTATTAATTTATTAACTAACAAAAAATATGTGAAGAAAAAAATCATAAAAATTCAGATTTCTATGTCGCTGCCGTATTCGTTTCGTTTCTTTTTTGGACAACCATTTGTTGGTCACAATAATTAAATTTAGATTAAGTTTAGAAACGAACTGGCATCGATCGTCTACAGTAGTTTAATGTATGCAAATTACACGCTGAGACCCGATCCCAAAGACCCCCTAACCCCAAGTGGATCTTCTGTCGACATTGAGCCAAAGCCCTTTAAACGTGACGAATCGATTTCAAACTAGACATTGAGCACACTGCTCTTCGTTTTGTATTTTTTCCTTGGTTCTCAAATTTGTAACACATTTCTCATAAGGTTTTTTTGGGATGGGGGATTTTCATTTTTTTTTTTTCCAAGCTCATATTTTGTTTATGGTAGAGCAACGCCCATTTTCTCAACTTTTCGACTTTAATCGTCGTCTGAGGTTTCAAGCAGTTTGTATAATTTTTATTTTACTCAAACGCTTTCCATTTTAACTAGTTTTGAAGGCTCGAAAAACAGGCAATCTATCGCCTAGCCTAGCCACGTGGGCGTTGCTAATTAGTGTTAGGAAAATGCGCTCGATTTGATTTGTGGAAATTTATGTTTAAACATTACCTCTCCGACACTCCGGCAAACAACGTATTTTGAGAATTGTTTACGACGTGTGAGCTTTGGGGCTGAACGCATTTTAAATGAGCTTATAGAGTAGGAGCAGGAGGAGACGGTGGCATAATTAACCAACCTAAAAAAAAGTGTTCAACATTTTCAAGCATTTAAAAACTGTGGGTAGCTGTGACTTTTATCTGCATTTAGTTTGTGATACCGATACACATGTAATAAAAGTTAATGGCTCTTTAGTTAGTAATGTGTTTATAATTTGAATAAATCACTTAAAACTATTTTAAATGTTAAATGCAAGAAAATAACTATAATTTCGCAGAAAGTAACTGGGCTGGAATTTTGTTTTGATGGGTTATTTATAGTTTGCCTTTTTAAATATAATAATATTTAATGTAATATAGTTTTAAATTGCATGGCTTGCATTTTTAAATATAATAATATTTAATTTAATACAACTCTTCAAGCCTTCCAGACTTTAGTCTTACAGAACACAAATGGTAAATAAAACACATATGAAAATTTCATTCATTTCATTCATTTCCTAGTGAACTAATCGAGTTGACCTTAAGCTAATTGTTAAGTTATTGTCGTTAAAGCTGCAAGTCTTTGCCAAATTGCATTCGAATTGCTCAAAACTAATTATGGAGGCCAGACTTGGCTCAACTGCTAAGTAGAACTTAGCCAGGTAGCCAATATGGCCAACAAAAATGACGTTACGCCTTGAGCAATTGACTGAGACTCTGGAAATAAGCAGACAAGCATTTCAGCGCCTACTTGTGCGCAGTATGCGAATTCACAGAGACGTCAGCACCCCACAGCATCCCTGCCCCGGCATCCGCACCCCCGTTGCAGCCACCCTAGAACGGCAGTAGTTGTAATTAAAAACGCGCAAGTCGTAAAAATGCACAGAAATCAGTTGAGAACAGGTCGGCCTGCTGCTCTCTATGATGAACGGGGCGTAACGCTTTTGAGTAAAATTAATTTTCCATATACATATACAAATACATATACATACATACATATGCATGTAAAAATACAAATACATACGTGGCATGTGGTTGGCGAAATGCGATTTTCTGACCGACGATGTTTCGTCTGACGTGCAGCCTTCAATCACACGAAAAATGTGCTAATTGCAATAGAAAGACAATTTCTATCGTAAAAATATTTTCAAACTAATGAAGCAAAAATGTATAAGTGCAAAAAAAAAAAAATAGAAGGCATCCGAAAAACAAACAAACAACAAAAGCTAACTTGAAATGGCGAAGCGGCTCTGGTTAAAAATTAGTTGTTGAAAATGAATTGCACTAAAATCGAATTTCACACTGTTGCGCTAATGGCGGACAACAGCAACAACGGCAACGGCAACAGCAACAACAACTACATATACTAAAGCAGTAGGCTAACAACAACAACAACAACTCTAATAATAACAACTGCTGCAGCTGTCTGACGGCAACAACAAAAGCAACAGCAAAAATTAAATGCAATCAACATGTGTTTTTTTTTATTTTTTTCATTTTTTTTTTTTTGCTAATGTGCAAAGCGCTGATTGGACGAAACCTGACCGCAAAATGGAAATTATGATGCGGCCCCGTTTGAGTAAAGAGCACAGTCGCAAAACAGAGACAACAGCAACGGCAACGGCAAACGGCAACTCGACAACGACAACAACTTGTCGACGGACAACCTGTAAGCGGGTTTCACTTTTTTTTTTGTTTTTGGGGCGAGGAGTTTCAGTTAGCGAGCTGGCGAATTCTTGAGGGGGCCCCAGATACGAGCAACCATGAGGCAGCCAGCCAATAACAAACTATAACTAACAGCGTTACCTGATATCAAGCTGCAAGTTTATTGGTCAATCAATGCGGCCAACAGCGACAACTGAGCGATTTGAGGAGGCGACGCTATCAGTTCACCCAGACAAACAGACAGACAGATAGACAGACAGACAGACAGACAGACATCCAGCAAGTTTGTCTTATATACAGATATGTGTATAAAAAGTTGAAGATCGGGGCGTGCATATTAGAAACTGCAGTTATCAGATAAAGTAGACACCAGTCTAGTTGAACAGCTTTCGGCCAAGATTTATTGAAAGCTTAAAGCAAATGAAAAATGATCCAACAGCAAAATTTAATCTAATAACAAGTGTTTTGCAGTTTTCATTTTGGAATCAACTTATTTTAAGAAATCTGAAAGCTGACAGCTTCATAATTACATGACAGTCTATGACTACGCTCCATTTAAGCTGACCATTTAATATGAGCTTCACTATATGTAAATATTTCCATCTTTGTAGCTGGGACTGTCACCTGTTGGAGTAGCTCGATTCAAATATTTACCATGGCCATTAAATGCCAAGAGGCAAACTGGCCATTGGCAAAACATCGCAATCGATTCACATGCATTACCAACTTTTGCATTTGCCTAATGATAAAATTATTAGCAGCTGCGACACAAGCTTTTCAGATGTCTATTTTTGTATAATTTTTTGTGGTCATATCATCTTCAAGTTGCCCATGTTTTTTTTTTTACTTTTGTATTGCTGTTGCTGTCAAACTGCCCGCCCAAAAAGCCGTTCTGTTGCGTAAATTTATGTAACTGAATATGCGCAAAACATACAACCAAATTAATTGAAAAGTGATACCAACGATCGAAGCATTTAATTGGCCACAATTCCTTCGTGGGTGGAGTCTAAATCGTCCAAATGTACATTTTTATGCACCATAGAAAATATCTCCAAATAAGTAAAACAACAAGTTTGAAAATTTCTCTTTCTTTAAAAAGTGAACTAAAAATTAAGCAAAAAAAACTTTTACTTGTCAAAACGAATTTCAGTACATTAAATTATTAAGTATTTGATACTTAAATATTGCAAATTGGTAAGCATATTCGCAATGTACTTAAATATACAAGTCATACGTCACTTCTTACATATTAATTTGATATATAAATTAAGATATTAAAAGTACAATATTTACTAATTTGCTAACAATAAATTAGAGAAATAAAATTAAAATAAATTCACATTTAATTGGCTATAATCAATTCGCAAATCATTAATTTGTTAGCTTTAACTATAAATAAAATCTATCAAATTTGTAAACTCTACAAAGTGCGTAAATCCAATAAGATTATCATTATCTTTAAGGTGCATATTTCTACTCTTGCATATTTTTTTAGTATTATGTGCTAAAATACTCGAAGCGAAATCTAACAACATGTTCTATGCGAATAATCTTAAGGAGATAGCTGTAATAAACACATTTCAATCAATTGCTGTTGCGGGGTTAAAATAAACTCAAACACACAAACTGCAAAAAAAAAAAAAAAAACATGCATAGAGAGATATGCGACTGTGCGCCGCACCCAAAACTGACCTAGAGCCAAGCAAAAAAACATATAAAAAAACTAAAAAAAAAAAAAACGAAGAGAGCTCAGAAGATAGCAGAAGAAGCAAACTTTCCATTCCGACTGAAAAATGTTATCAAATCACAGCGCACAAACGAGCGACCACAAAACTAAGCAAAGCCAATTTTAGCTCATATTAACCCGCAGCACAAAGGCCAAACTGGCAAACTGGCTAAGAGGCAAAGCTGGCAAACAGGCAGCGAAAACGGGCCATGCTCCGTGGTAGAAGGGGGCCATGGTACGGCCTCTGGCCATAGACGGTATTCGGGACTTGAAGCCCATTTCAACTTTCTC
The DNA here is from genome assembly GCA_035042365.1 of Drosophila dives. NCBI lineage: Eukaryota > Metazoa > Arthropoda > Insecta > Diptera > Drosophilidae > Drosophila > Drosophila dives. The sequence goes on along the minus strand of JAWNLJ010000093.1, from coordinate 478,719 downwards.
ACGCACTTCAAATTTCAATTGGCAATAAATGTAATGCAAAGCAACACTTTAAATCATTGCGAGTTGGCCAACAACGCCAACACCAATAAGCCATGGCCAACAACGGCAACCACAGCAGGATGAGGATGAGGATGAGGCAGTCACACCAGCTAACCAAACGGCAACAGATTGTAGCACAGGTTGAACCAGAGGTTTACTCTTTGCGGCTGGCTGGCTGGCTGGCTGCCTAGCTGTGTGGCAAGCAAATATTACAACAAATCGCAGCTGCCGCTGCTGCTTCTGCTAGCAAGAGTTATCCGGACACAATGAGTCCAACGCGTACTCCTCTCTATCTGGTAATTAAACGTTTTAGCTAATTGCCATTTCTCTATACACACCAAAATTTTCCACTCATAAACTAAGTGCAATAATAACAGATACAAAATGAAAAAGTTGAACAAAAAAAAAAAAACAACTTCAGTTTGTTTGCATATTAAAACAGCTGGACACTAATGCATCCATAAATCGCACTTAACAACTACTCTCAACGGGCTCATATTAAATGCACAAGCCATAATAATCGTTTTGCCAGACAATCGTTCAAATACATTAAAATATATCTTAACTTTTATAGCTGGACACTTTACATAATACGAAACAAAACAATATGCGATAAATTTTACTTAATAGCGCATTCTGAACTTAAAAAGATCTATCACATTGTAAACATAGTTTGCCATATAATCAGTAAAGTTTTTTCATTATAATCGACCTATTCTGTTATATATATAAAACATATATATATATAATTCAGAAATAGTTATGTTAGGGTTTTTAAAATTGCCATTAAATTAATGCCTAAATGACTTTTATGTTAATTCGCTTGAATATTTATCGCTTTCGATATTTGCAATAATTTATACGATAACAATAAATATATTTAATTTTTTCAGACCAAGCATTACTTGTCTACCCATAAGTAAATAAAAAAAAACAAGGACGTAACCAAGTTTTTTAGCATAAAGGGCGATCAATTTGAAATTTATTCAGAAATTAAATTCTAAACAACTTCTGTTAGCTATAAAGTTGAAATGTATGTGCAACTTGCAACTATTCGATTTTAAATGAAATTTACATTTATATATTTTTATTTATATATCTTTAATAAACATATAATTTGAAATGGAGATCACTTACAAGTCTACAGAGTTTCAGAGGCTGAGAACAACTAAATTCGCAGTCAAAACTAAGCCAATTTCAATGAGAATGCCGGGAAATGATTACTTTAGGCCCAACTGTTAAAGCGAGTGAAGGGAAAGGGGCCAGAATGCAGTAAAAGGTCACATTCGTAATGCTGGCGAACTTGAACTAATTTACATAAAGATAGACGAGCAGAAGAGGAGTGTTCCATTGGCAGTGGCGGACTGTCTCATGAGGAGCTCAGCAGACTGAGCGACGCGACGCGTCTGGGACAAATGACTGACAGTCGTTGTTGTTGTTCTTGTTGTTGTTGTTGGTAGTGGATTGCGGCCTGCGGCTGTTTGCCACAGCAACCAAGCACAGCAGCTACTTCAGTAGCTGAAGCCGACAGGATGATGGCAAAAAGAGTTTCCAGCCGCTACTTTCGAGAGCAAAGCCAAAAACAAAAGACGCACACTGGCCCTGACAATGACTCCCCAGACCGGAGGCACAGTCCCAGACCCAGTCCCTGTCCCTGTCCCAACCAAATGGTAAATGCGCGTTAAATGATGCTTTCGTTGCGCATGCGCTCGAGTGGCAAGCGAATGTTGCCATCAGAGCAAAAGAGAGCGAATACGCCGACGACATTGCGCTCGTAAAAATCACGAATTGATGGAGTGTTCAACGAGCGATCAGCAAATCATTTTCTGGCCGCGCAGAATTGCCGAAACATATGCAGATGAGAAGCGTGGTGAACGTGAACGTTTGCATCCTAAGCAGCCAACCAAGTAACCAACCAACCAAGCAGCCAACCAGCCAGGCAGCCAGGCCAGCCAGTGAGCCCAGTAGTTGCAGCAGGGATCTCTAAAGTTCCCAGTGAGGCCCTCAGGTGCACTTGGTGTTTGTTAAGCTACGCTGACTGTGCCTGCCACTTCCACTGCCACTCGTAGGCAAAAGCGAGCGGCAAAAGCTGTCTAAATAATGGCAAACCCTAAGATACACTTGCAACATGCAATTTTCAATATGGAAATTTAATTGAATTCAATTGCAATTTAATGTATTTCATATTTTGACTTTTGACAGAAAACTTCAACAATTCGAGCAGTTACCAATATTAAGATAAACATTGACATTAAATATTTCTAAGCTTAAAATTTTATGTATATTAATTTTTTAATATTACATTAAAGAAAAAATTAAAAAAAAACCATATCAAAAAAATAATTATAAGCCTCAACCAACTTTTGTTAATTTTATTATTTTATTGTATTTAATAAGTTTGTGTTGAAAAACTTGTAAATTGCAATAGCCAACTCTTAAAATTGCTTAAGCCACACGCAATTCTCTCATAATTCTATTTTAGCCTTCTTCTCATTGAGGAAAGAAAATATAAATAAATAAATCATACCTTAAGTAATATAAAACATTTTAATATGTATATTCCCACAATTCTCTTTTCTCATCAAATCCTGCAACTGCAACTAGCTGCCAAGTCTGCTAACAAAGTTAAGTAGCCCGTTTCGCTTTTAGGGTAACAGAAAAATCAATTCACACTCGATGCCTGAGCTGACGGTTCTTCTAAGCTTTTGTTATTTGCTTTTGGGCTGCTGCCGCTCTCTCGAGTGCCTTGGCAATGGAATGCCGAATGCCACTTGTCTGTCTTTGCCAGGCAGGCAGGCAGCCTACCTGGTGCCTGATGCCTGATGCCTGATGCCGGTTTTAACTGATCCCTGGCTGGAACAGAGAGTGCCTGAACTGGATGGCAACAGTTCGGCTGGCTGCTGAATTTATGTGGGGTTAGAGGGCGCATTGCTCGATGAGCCGTTGAGTTAAGTTGAGTTTGAGTTTTGTAGACTTTTGTCGAGTTGCAGTCGCTGCTGAAGTGCTCTGCTCTGCTGTGCTGTGCTGTGCTGTGTTGCAGTTGTAAGCGTGGCATAGCGAAATGATTTACATTCGCATCTCACATAAATTTCATATTGCAGCCGTGTAAAGACTTTGCAACTGCAACAACAACAACTACAGCAACAGCAGCAGCAGCAGCAGCAGCAGTAATTAATTCTGTAATTTTACGCATATTTTTGGAGTACAATTTGCCGCTGTTATCGATATGGCCGATGATAATCGGCAAGACCAGTAGCACAACACACAAACACTCAACACACAGTCTAATAATAAACTTCTAACAATTCGTTTGCCACAATTTTCAATGGGTGCACAACACAGTGGCATGTTCGCCCCGCTGACCCTTTTTGCAGTTGAACCCCTTCCCAACCCCTCCCCCCACACACACACTTCATACCTCTGAGAAAAAGTTGCCATTGTCGTTTGCTCATGTTGTCGTAGAGTTGGCTCGAAAAATATCGATTACATGTGAGTCGCCTGCTTTGCTGCTTGGTTTTTTTCTTCTTTTTTGCGTTTTTTAAACTTGGCTCTCAGCTTGGAAATTCAATTCCAATGAAAACAGTTAAATTCCGGTAAAAAGGTCTGCAGCATGCGAACGTTGAACGTTCCACCCAAAGTGGGTTTTCTGCCGTTTGCTGGTGGCCATGGTGGTCCCAACGATTATCATGAATTGATCTGTAAGATGTCAAAGCGCAGACGCAGCAGCGGCCCAAAGAATGGCCAATGTGGAGGTCTCACACACATGACCAGGCCCAGTCCCAGAACCAGCCTCAGCCTTAGCCACTTTGTCTGTGACTGCTGCTGCTGCTGCTGCTCGTTCCCATGTAAGCCAAAGCCTTAGCCAAAAGATGAAGTCAAAGCCAAAGTCAAAGCCCAGTTCAGCTAGGCCTGGCTAGCTGCTTGGCTGGCTGGCACACAATGTTGTTGTTAGAATTGCTCGCAGATAACAGCAAAATGTTGGCAGCACTGTTGACATTATGAATGACAGCGGTTATTTATTATGTCTTGGATTCCTGGTGAGGGAGAGAGAGAGAGAGAGAGAGCTGCAGCTAAACCTGGGAATCGGTCTAGACGGCAGTCCAACTATTCTGCAGCAGCATCGTAACTTGGAAGCAACAGGTAATCCTAATCCGTCGTCCGCATGTGTTCCAAAATCTATGCATTGCATGTAAATTACAGCGAATATTTTAATAATATACCTGATCAAATCAAATTACTATGGAATATGTATTATTATTATGAGAAGCTAGCAGCTAGAAGCTAGTTATCGATTATTGATTTCTTGTCGCTGTTTGACTGATTATCGATTACGCATTGTTGCCTAATAAACAGAAAGTAAAAAACCAAAACATTTGAAACCTTGTTGTTTATTCCTATCAGATGCTTAATCTGTAATTTTCTCAAGCTACAACCAAATTTAACGCTTCATTTGCTTCAGCTGAAAATTGCGTAACAAATGCCAAAAAAAAATATATAAGAAAAATAGTCAGAAACACACAGAAAATCCGAAGAGCTGGAAAAACAGCACCACCTCCTCCACTAACAACCGTTAAGTGGCAGGCTCGACTTCATTAGGTTGTAATAAACGCGAGCCTGGTTGCAGCCCCACAAAACCAAAGAAGAAGAGCACAGCAGCAACAGCAACAGCAGCAGCCGCAGCAGCAACACAAAAAAAAAACTGACAGCAACATAAAAACTTAAGAAAAGTCTAAGCTCGGCTTATAAATGCAATTTCGTTCGCACAATCTTCAATGGACTTCATTAAAATATTCGAAACACAAGCAGTTTAAGCGGTTCACCCGGCACACCCCTCCCTCCACCCATCGCTATGCAACCAAAAAAAAAAAATAAAAACTTGTCAGACGCACTATAAACGCGACGTTGCCGATCCGCCCGATTGCAACTTGAACCCGGGTGCTGGACGACTCTAGGATGGTAGCTGACAGCGAGACAGAGAGAGAGCGAGAGAGTGGGAGAGATATGAGGCAGAGGCAGAGTCGCTGGCGAGTCGAGAGTTCAGAGGTCTAATTGAAAATGCGCAAACTTGAAGAAATATTGAGAGAGCTGCAAATGTATGTATATCCATAACCATTAGAACTCAATTTGCTCGCATGGCGCACGCATTCACAAAGACGCCCACAAGCCCACAAGATTTCGAATTCCGAATACAGAATGTCGAATGCCGAATATCGAAACTAAAGCCCAACCGCTCCCTGAATCACACTCACAATCAGTTTCTCCCCGCCATACGGTTGGTTGGCATGCAAAATTTATAACACGGCGGGCAAATTGGGGCCAACTTGTGACAATTTACGATATTAATACTAAATATTTGTGCCCCGTCGTGATTTACGCGCTGTGGCAAAAGGCGCACAAAAAATTGGAGGGGGGGGAATCAGGATTATTATGCGCTTTATGCGTTTTTATTGTTTGCTTGCCATAATTTCAACGCTTAAGCGTTGCCAGACATTTGGCAGCCGGAGTAGCTTCGCATAAAGTGGAGCAGGCCATAAAATTTTATGATAATTGCAACCCGGCGAGCGACTGACAAATGAAGTGATTTTAAATTTACCATTTACCGATTGCAATCCACCGACACATAAAACTCTATATATATATATATATATATATATATAAATATATATATATATATTTTTTTTTTTCTTTACTAATTCTTTTCTTTTTTTGTATATTTACTTCGCTTGATTTAATTAAAGACGTTGCCAAATATTGAATGGGGCAAGCGAAGTTTTAATGCCGCGCCCCGTTAACGAATTTAAACAAAATGATTTTTTGGGGCAACAAACAGAAAATCATCAAATTTCACCGCGTAGAAATCTTGATGCGCGTAGCAATTAAGAGATCAGAGCTCAAAACTAAACACTGGGAACCAAAAAGCCAAAAATTCAAAAATCCAAAAATCCAAAACATGAGGCGTACGTAATGAAAAACCCTTTTGGGTCACCGAATTTGTTATCATCAAACTGTAACCGAAACGAACGTTTCATGCACATTTGCATGGCGGAGACCGTGGAACGCAAATTACAAATTCGAAATTTATGAGACCAAAGACCAAACAACAACTTTAATAAGCACCACAAGCAGCTAAATAAAATAACAAAAAAAATCACCAACAACAACAACAAAATATAATGTAAAAAAACCGCATTGACGTGCCTGACATAGAAATCTGCACCGTTGGCTATTAGCAATTAACTGGGGCTATTATGAGTCTTAGCCGACAAAAATATTTGACGTGCTATAAGCAGAAGAAGATCGAATCGAATCGATCGCAGTCGCAGCCAACGATCAAAGGCGGAGTTTGCCACTCAGCGGGGTGACAGGGGGGAGCTGGTATGGTGGGGGAGTTGAATCTTTGAATCTTTAGGGGCAGTGCGCATAAAAAGCCAAATGCCATAATAGCCAAATTAATCAGTCACAGGTAACAACCCAGCAACCAGCAACCACAACAACAACAACAACAAGTTCCAAAAGCATCCCGTTGTCTGCGTTGATGACTTAACAAAAATGTCAAAATTTAAATACTGGCAGAAGCAAAAAGCCGAATATTATTTGCCCTTTATATGCAAATATTTGGAGAGGGAGTATAAATTATTGAACCATAAAACATATAACATTTTATGAATGGTAAACAATTCTGTATTTTATATATATTTCAAGAAAATATATATTTTAAAAAGAAAGTCAAAAAAATGATAAATGATTTGCATTTAATTTGCAATAAATTAAGTAACAAAAGGGACTAATTTTATTTGACTGAATAACACTCTTTTTCTAAGATCAGCAACTAAATATTTGTTTTTAATCATTATACATTTATTTATTATCTTGACAAGATGTTATATATTAATAGATCTAAAATAAATTCCATAATATTAATATACCTCAGCTGAAGTCCAGCAAACAATATGTGAAACTTTTTATGCCCAGTTTTATAAGGGCAGCTAAAGTTTACTTATGATCACATAAAAGGGTTTTGTCAGCTTTTGTCAGAAGACATGTGATTGCCGCATATGCAAAGAGTATGGCAGAAACAGTTGGGGCTCCATTGTTTGCCTTTCAGTTGAAGGTGGGTGGTTGGCATGCTGGCTGGCTAGCTGACTGGCTGGCTGGCTGGCCTGCTGGTTGGATTGAAGTGCCCAGCGGCTGTGGCTACCGTTTTAGCAGCTAGAGCTGTATAGCTGACAAAATGTAATTGTTATATAGGCGCAAAAATTGATCTTAGTGGTGCCATCAATAAAGGCCGTTCCACAAGGCTGACAGCTGGGAACCGAACGGAACCGAACCGATGCAGACCCCAGACTGGCCGCAACAAACGGGACAAATGCGACGCATGAATGTTAATTGAAATATGCGTATGAATGATGGACGGACAGTTGAGAGAGCGATGGAGCTGTAGTTGGAGTACTGTGGAGCTGTTTGGCTATGTGGCTATGTGGCTGTGGCTGTGGCTCGTACATTGGCTAGCGCTGGACACTGTGCAGCTTTCACAATTATTGATTGATTTATTGATTGAAATCTGCGCGCAGCAAGCAGCAAGCAGCGAAGCTGTTGCGACTGTTTTGCTAAGTTTGCCACAAAGTAGCCACAAGTTGGTACAAATTGCGAGCGAATGGCCAAGTACGTTGCTAAAGTCTTTTGGCCATTTGGCGCCCAGCCGCGTTAACGACGACGACGACGACGACGACGACGGCGACGGCGCCGTCGCCAGAGCTGTGCAAGAAACCAAACAATAAATAATTAAAGCAATTAAAAATGCTTAAAACAAACATTTAACAAGCAGCGCCAGTTGAAAATTGTTGTATACCAACATTTGGGCAAACCCAAAAAAAAATAATCATTCCATATACATATAAACTTATCTTGGCCCCAAATCGCCTCTAAATGTTGCACATTTATCAAAGCCCCCCTTCTTAAGAGAAAAAAGGTCAACGCACAGTTATGCCTTGTTCTGGTTCTTGTTATTGTTATTGTTGTTGTTGTTGTTGTGCTGCGTACAAACTATTTCCGCCTAAAACAACCGGCAACAACTAACTACAAATCTGGGAAATGGGTTCGCAAAAAATACACGAAACAAAAATGAAAATAGAAAACTATAAAATTAGATTTTATTTTGCACACGAAGTCTAATTTTTTTTTTGGCAATTAAAATAAATTTTGTAGTTCGAGAAACAGAATTCGGTAAGTGGCAGCAGCAAAAAAGAATTGAAATTAAACAAAGTAGGAAATAAGAGTTTGCAATTTGGAGAGCCGAATACTGAATACCCTTGCAGATATTCAGTTATCTAGTTTTAACTTCCAATTGTTGCAGATTAATGTTCTAATCGAAATTACACAACACTTTAAATTCTTAATATATTTTTACCTTTGTAAGAGTATTCAATGATCAACTCGCTGTTCCTCAGCAATCTGCCTGCTCGTTATCTCCTCTGAAGCAACCTTTCTGGCTGATATGGAAATAAGTTTGATATACAACATAATTAAATTTCATTACGGCAACGTCCCGTCGAACTGTGTTTCTTTTGAGGATCGTATATGCATCGGGATAACGCTCCTACCTGGGCCATGTAACAAATTGCCACCAATTAGTGGGGGGTTTCTCAGTTTCGAAGACGTCGAAGACTTTCAGCCGCTGCAATGAGCCAGTAAATTGATGTGCGATGCCAATTTGGAGCTGCCAAATGCATTTGACTCAGCATTTGCATTAAGCCAACTTTATTAAGCTGTTTGAGCTCAACGCATGCCTAACTAAATGTTCAATCTAATTGAGACAGATTTTCTGTGCCCAATATTTAAACATGTGTTGCATCGAATCTTAACTGTTGCAATCAATTAATTATTTATTAATGAGCGATAGCTTTGAAATGTGGCACTTGCAGGTAAACGAATCGAAACCAGTTAAGACTTAAACTTAATATAAGAGATTGTAAGATTAAAATTAACAAAATAAATAATCAAATACTCTTTTGAATAAAATAAAGAATTAATAGATATGTTTTCGTGCTTCCCAAATTATTTTACTCATAAATAAAGCAGAATTGAGTTAATTTTATAATTAATTATATTCAAAAAAATGACTCTCATAGCTTAATTTAACTTGTGGATATTGTCATCATCGATATTACAAATTAATTAAATAATGAATATATATAAAATATGCAATTGTTTGTGCATTGAAAAAGAAACAAGTATTTTAATTTTAACAAATTTATGAATAAGAAGATTACACAAAATGCTAAGATCTTCCATATAAATGAGATTAAAGTAAAGTTGCCGATGAAAAAGAGGTAAATAATAAGACTTTTAATCTAAAAAAACTCCATATGAAGATTCTATATTAGCAAGCTTGATTCCTTCACTAATGTGAATTCAAAGTAAAGTCACCGCTGAACAAATAGGTCGCCCACGATCAGCCCTCATGTGGTAAGCACGCGGAATTGCTGCTGGCCGATAAGTGGATATGTAACTCCAATGGAGTGCACTCCATTTGGTTGGCCAGGCAACCCACGAGTGACCACGACAACAAAAGGGCCACCTTTTAGTTCCAATAATTTACCAATTAATCATATTACTCAACCTGAGCACATCGCTTGTCTGCGCAGACTAGGAGACCGCCTCTGGGACAATAGGTGCTGATTGCTGCCCCACCCCTTGCCTTGCCATGCCTTGCCGCTGCCGCTGCTGCTGCTGCTGGAGCAAGCGAACATGAAACGAGTGGAGCCTGGCACTGCCCTGGACGTGATAAATGATTTCGATTAGTTTGTTCTTGTAATTCGACGCCTATAAATGGGTCTATGATTGAGCGCAGACGACTTCGTTTACGTCAGCCGTTGTCGACATCGTCGCTCCGTCGCCCGGCTGCACCCTGTACGTAATCGAAGAGTGTGGGGGTTGGAGGAGGGAAGAGTTGGGGCACAACATGGTGTTGTTGTTGTTGTTGTTGTTGTTGTTGCTGTTGCCTGTAAGTCATTTGACAAATTGTCTATAATTGAAAGATTAGCTTTCCACACACAACGCGCTTGACGTCGAGATGAAGAGCACCTCGAATGCAGCTGGAGTTGGAGTTGGAGTTGAAGTTGTCTGTTGTAGCCTTAGTTGTTGGTCTGGTTCTGGTTGGAGCTCGAGTTTGAGTTTAAGTTTGAGTTCGAGTTCTCGTTGCCACCAATGCCTACCTGCCCCCTTTCCCCTCACCAGCTTACTCCTTGTAAGCGTATACGTTTCTTATCAGCTCAGTTGCATCTGTTGCGCGTTGCGAGGTTTTATTAATCAAATGCACAAAATGGTTTTAGGGGCTGGCGAGTAGGTGGAGCATGTTTACATAGGCAGCCAAGCAACAAGTGCCGGCCAGCCTCCTCGCTCCAGTAGGTTCCTCGCTCCCTCTCTATGTGTGTACATGTGTGTGTGTGTGTGTAATTGGAAATGGTGTGAAATTCGCGTGCCAACAGCAATGAGGCAGACAGCAACAGAGATAGAGTGTGTGTGTGTGTGTGTGTGTGTGTGTGTGCCTGTTGACAGACAGACTCTTTAGCGAGCCCACCAAACACGACTAGGAAGGGAACCCAAATGTATCCAGCACAAAAGCAAAACCAAAAGCAATGCATTTCCAGGCTCATTGGATTTTGTAATGCGTGAAACATGTCAGCGCAATGCGATTGCTTATCGCTGTCAATTATTCAAGAGGCAGTTGCTAGACAGGCTTACAAATTACCCTCTTAAATATAACAAAATAAAAGACTCGCGACTGATTCGGCTGAAGAGTGTCAGAGATGAGGGGGGGAAAGAGTTGAAACGATGTTAAACACTTACAAATTGAAATGTGGTGCGATTTCCTAGTTGGACTCTGCTCGCATCTGAATATCAGCAACGGGTGCGAAAATTTAGGTAATATCATTTTTAGTTAGTGAATTTCGTAGAGTGAGATTCCTTTCATAAATTCAATAAAAAAAAGTGTATATATAAAATGAGTTCTTTTCTTTTTGAGTGTATTTAACAATAATGTAAATATATATATATATATATATATATATATATAAAAGACTCATTTTATATATACACTTTATGTTTGCTTTAAATATTTGAATTTATATATTTGTTAAAGTTAACATAAATATTTAAACAAATGAATAGTTTTTTAATGATAACGTTTGGGTATATATATATTTATATATATATTTTGTTTAAATATTTATGTTAACTTTAACAAATATATAAATTCAAATATTTAAAGCAAACATAAATTTACAATACATTTGCAAACAGTTGTGGGAAAAATATTAAAAGATGAAATTTTAATTACCTTTTGAAAAATATGTAAAACAATCATCATAAACATAATTTGTCAGACTTATATGTTACATCTTAAGAGTCAACCTACTTAGGTCACTATTATAAATATACATACTAAGTGAATATCTCTTTAAAAGTACAAAAATTATAATTGAGCCTGTGTGAATCGAAAAAAAAATGTATTCTGAGCTGAAACTATTCGCTGGATTATTTATGAGACATTCTATTCACATGAGATGAATCTTTTCAATGAGACAATGTGGTCAATGAATTTTGTGTTTGTTGTTGTTGTTGTTGTTGTTCTACTTGATGTTGTTGTTGGAATATCGCTGCGATTTGACCAGCTTAACTGATAACATTAATTTTACGCTTTCGTCTGCATTGAAAACTATTTAAGCCAAATTGTTGCGCTATTTTGTGCACATGATTGTTACAAATTGTTCAATTACAGGCTAAAAAAAAAATCCAAAGACTTGCCTAGTCTTGGCCAAGGCGCTCTGCCAGCCAGCTTCAGTAGCCAGTTAGCTAGGGGCCAAACCAGGCAATCGCTGGCAACTCCCAACAACTCCAAACACAACCCAAAGTCCCAAACTCATCCCAAGTGGCGGAATAATGGATGTGCGTTTAAGCAGCAACCTGATAAATCGCTGACTGAACAGCAGGTGTTGTGCCCGTGGTGTGTGTGTGTGTGTGTGTGGAAAAGTGTGAGAATATTGCGTGGAAAATGTGCGACTTTTCCTTAGTTCGCACAATTTATAAAGAAGCCAACATTTCCATATTAAAATGGAAATAAATGTATAAACAACAACAGCAACAACAACAACAATAGCAGAGGCAACAACAACAGTAAAACTCATATGCCATGACCTGACTGCAATTTTGGCTCAAAATGAAACATGGCCAACACTTGCAATGCAATTGTTGTTGTTGGTTTGGCAATTAGGGGCGTGATTTTAGCCAATGTTCATTTAAGCATAATGAAGTGCAATAAGTGTTAATTGGATTTGCATTTTGTTGAGCTACGTTCATAAATGTCCCCCCCTCTCTCTCTCTCTCACTCTCTGTCCCTCTCTGTCCCCCTCCCCTCTCCTGTCAACTGAGATAAAACAAAGTATACAACTTGATTTAGTGCAGTGAAGTGCGTAATTTATGACAAAATGACATGGTAGGGTTGATGAAAACGCAAAATGCTCGTTAATTGCATAAATGGAGAAAAATATTTTCATTGCTTCGAGCAAATTGTTGTACATTTATTAAAAGTGCTTAGGCTTAATAGATAATTTAAGTATTTTTCAGTTTAAAAGTGTTATACATTTAACACAACTTTATCAACGTAAAATCAGATTAAATATATATTAAATATAAATATGATAAATATATATAAAAAAAAGGGTATTTTTCGGTTAAAAAATATGTTACACATTTAACACAACTTTATTAACCTAAAATCAGATTAAATAAATAATTAATATAAATATAATAATTATATATAAAAAAGAAAGGTTTTGTGATAATTATTTAGATTAATTTTATTAAAGTTATGGCAGTGTGAAGTCATAGCTAACCATTTTTATCTGGCAAAATATTTGTTAACTTAAATGCCAGACAGAATAAATAGAGAGTTTTACATAGATATTAAAAGCCAGAAATTTTATAATGTGTTTTTACACTTGTAGTTGAAAAGCCTTTAGCTATGGTAAAGTATCTAGGAGAATACATTTCACAAATACCAGATCTTCGGTTATCGCATTATGCAATCGAAAACAAAATAATCAACTGCAATTAAGTCGCAGTATTTGGTATAGGTAGCAAAAGGAGGCTAATGAAATTTGAGTGGGCAACCAACTAGCGCCAGGCAAAGTAAACTAAACTTGAGCTTGGGCAACAGAACTGAGGTGAGGTGAATCGCTTGGGCAATGCCATCAAATCATGATCCCCATCAAGGCCAAGCAAGGCGACAGTCAGCAAGTAATCAGCACCCGGTATGGCAACACGCTCAGGTTCGGGTTAGATGCTTATCAGCAGCAGACAGGAGACAGCAGGAGGAGCTGCTAAAAACAGAGACGGCGACGGAATTGGAGTTGGAGTTGGAGACCTGTGGCTGGCTGGTTGGCTGCACCAATTTATGATCGACAGAAGGCCAAAAGCAGCAACGATGAAAAACGAGGGACTTATAAACGGTTGCCTGGGTGTTGGCAGGCATCCTCCTCCTCAAGCTCAGGCTGGAGCTGGAATCTGGGAGCTGCTGCTGATGCTGGTGCTGGTGTTGGTGCTGTTGCTGGGAGCTGGAGCTGTTGCTGTTCCTTTGGCGCACACTCAATGATAAATTCTCATCAAAAATATATTTCACACTGCGGGATATCATCAAAACCGAGATCAGATCAGTTGCATGGCAGCAAAAAAAAAAATGCCACAAATGTTTTCGAAAAATTATTAAAGATCATGCAAAGACCAAACACAAACAAAAACAAAAACCACAAAACAGGAAAAACATCCACAACACGCGCTCATTTTGGCTTAATTAGTGAAACATGTCAACAACAACAACAACAACAAGAAGAACAACGTCAACAATGGGAACTACGTGACACGATCCCCTCCGTGGAATTCGATTTTGATCTCGATCTGTTCTACAAATATCGCTCTCTCAAATATCGCTCGACTCGTCGCGCACTAATTAAAATTTATATCTATGAGTCGCATACATTTTGCTCAAGTTTCGAGAATATCATTTTTTTTGTTATTTCGTTTTTTTTTTATTTTTTGGTGTATTACGTGTTTTTCGGCTTGTTTAGCAGACGCCATTGAACCAATAAATCTTGTTGATAATATGATTTTATTAACTTTTAAATAGGCAAAACATTTGGCGCCGACTAAACCAAATTTGGATATTAGAGTTTTTGTTTTTTTGTTTTTTTCAGTTTGGAATACATTTAAAACTGAAACCATTTTGACAACCAAATTAGAGTACTCCACACAGTGGTCGTATTTTGTTGCCTTCGCATTTTTGTTGGTTGCATATTTATTGATTTGCTTCTACATTGAATTAATTAAGTATGCAAATGATGAGATCGAGAGATTTGCGGTACTTGCCACGCACCGATTTTAAATAAAAATTTGTGTTTTTGTGTATGTTTTATTTTTGTAACTTGGTCTGCTCGATATCACGTGGAAGACCATTTGATATGTGTTTTGCGGGTTTCTCTGTCGTTTGTTATTTTTATGAGGTGAGCTCATAATTTTTCGGGTTTATCTCTTTTGCTTATAGGTGTTTTTTTTCCCCGGAATTTTGGGTCAAACCCAAAGACAGGTGATTAACGCTTCTGTCAAATTATATTTAAAATTGGGGTTTCGTTTGCTGATTAGTCAAGAGGAGCGTTTATTTATTAGATCACAGATGATTAGACGATTGTTTAGCTAATTTGGTCAATCGAACAAAAATGTTACTGGTCAAAAGATAAAAGTATATAATTAATGGTTTGAAATTTAATTTAAAAAGTAGTTAAATGTTGTACTGATTTTGGAAAAATAAATAGAGTCTTTTATTAAAATTTCTTTTATAAACTTTATAAGCTAATATTATAGCTGTCAAACTCCTATTCTTTTGCAAATTGTTAGACAAAATCTAACTTTGAATAAATATTATAACCTTTGTAGTTAGTACTCTTATTTTGAAGAATATTGTGATTAACTTTACTTTAAAAAGTTTAGCAGATTTAACGTTACTTTCAGCATCGTCTGTGTCCATATTTGGTATCAACAATGTTTCTTCGATCTTTGAGCGGAGTCTTTAGCCTTAGCCACGTCGCGACATTTTTTTCTACTCAAACCGAGGAGCAGCCCGGTCAAAAACCGTCTTGTTGACATCTGTCAATTATAAATGTCTCAACTTTTGCATGTTGCATGGCAAATAAAACCGCATGGGGGCAAACAGCAACAAAAAAAAAACATGAGGAGCAGAAGAAGCAACAAAATCTCACGGCATAATGACACACCTAGCAAAAATCGCCGATAAAATGCGTTAATAAAATTTCACCAAAATAATAAAAACATGTGAAATATGTTCGGGCAGTGCTATGCAACGATGCAATACCGATTTTGCGATTTTATGACCTATTAAAAAGCCTGAATCATTAAGCGTTTTTTTCTTGACCAGCCAGAGGCACAAGGTGCATTGCCTTCACCTCCAACTCCATCCACCAACTCCAACTCTAACTCCATCTATTCGCGTCCTAATTGATGTTAGTTCATAATTTTCTTTTGGAAAATGTAGCAATTAATTGCGTTGTCCATAAAACGCGTCGGCGCCCCACTGTGCGAGCCGCACATTGCGCAATGCGCCGCATAAAATACCCAACGATCGTCCAATAAAAGTTTACAAGCCATCGAGAGTACCGCAGAAAACACAGGTTACTCCACAATTTAGAACACCAAGCCGAAAACTAACATACACTTTACACTTCTCTTTCAAATATTTATTGTAAAGCAAAGATCCCCTTAAAAGGAAATTATGAATTAAGCGAAAACAAACATTATCGATATGAAAACAGAAATCTATTCTATTCTATTATTAAAGTAATCTATAATCTTATTAAGAACAACCAGTAAGGCCAGAAAGATATCCCATTTTATATAGATAAACTCTCAACTCAAATGAATATTTATTAATAATAAAACTAATACAATTCAAAAGTCAACAATTTTCTTTTTGCAAAATATTTATTTATTTTGTAAAATGAGCAATCCTTGGCATATACCCAAAGGCACTAAAATTTTGGTGGGTGTAACATAAGAAACATTGGTGGGGTTAACAACTACTTAAAAAACGAAACGGTCCACGGAAACATACTCTGGTAATTAGAACAACAAACAACTAACAACAAACAGCAACCGCAACATGTCAAATATATAAAGTTTCCAGATGATTTGTGAAAGAGAGCGGCAAAGAAGGAGGCCAGCAACGGTTCGAGCCTGAGAACCACCACAGTTAACACCCAGATTGAACATTGTCTGGCTGACTTAAATGAAAATTAAACTCCTTTTACTCTTAGCCAAAAGACAGACACAGAAAGACAAAGATGGGTTGAGACTGCAAGTTAATTATGACTGCGGTTTGTAATGGGGAATAGGCCAGAGTATGGCTATATGAGTAGGTTAGTGTATGAGTCTATATATATATATATATATATATATATATATATATGAATAGCTGGAAGAGTTCAGGAGGCATCCGCATAAGCAACAAACAAGTGCGCAGGTTATTTGGCTGTTAATTAGTGTTACGTGATGAAACTTCAGTGCCTCAAATGGGTGGTGCCCATAGCGACGAGTGGAGCTACTCCACAGGCTTTGCGGTATATTTAATGGTTGTATGGGGCAGATGCGACAGACAGACCAAACACATGGGGCAGACTGTTATACGTTTAAAAAAAATAATGTGTATGCAGAAATGGCAACCAAAAAACATCGTCAAAACTATAAACAATTGACAAGATATACGCGTGTGTGTGTGTGTGTGGCATCCGAGTGTGTGAGCCAACAAATTGTTCACAATTTTCACCAATTTACAATTTTATGATATTGCTGCAACAACAACAAAAAAAAAAAACAAACGAAAAACTTCATTAAAGTAACTATTGCACAAAAAAAATTTATGTAAGCAATTTAAATACACAACCCGAATAAAAAAATTGAAAAAATCACAAAGCCAAAAAAAAAACCAGCTAAATAAATAGCAAAATAATAAAGGAAGGTGTAAAGGCTTAAAGGCTGTAACCAAGCCGACAACACCAAACACCAACAACACAAAAACAACCGCAACAACAACAACAACAACAACTAATCGAACTGGTCATCAATTGGCCAAAGCCTGGTAATGGTCGCCCAGCGAGGCACAGGCGGTCTCGATACGGCCCATGCCACACCAGACCAGACCAGACCAGGCCAGGCCAGGCCAGGCCACGCTAGCCGAGCCGATCGATCGAAACGACAACGACAACGTCGAAGTCACCTCCAAAGCTGCTGCAGCAGCAGCAGCAGCAACGGTCAAACACAACGACGATCGATCTTAACAGTCACCGCCGCCGTCGCTGCATTAGATGAGACAGAGACTGTGGCAAAGACAGTGCTTGGACCACGTCAGAGACAAGGCAGCAACCAAAGTGGGTGATGCGACACAACACACATACGCATCGCATACAGCACTCGTCACAGTGAAACCAAAACATTTGTAAATTGCATACAAAAAATACAATAAATTTAAAAAATAAGAAAAATAAAATATCTTTAATCTTCAAAACTAATAATTGTTCTTGGAAATTAAAACAAAAGATTTAAGTCAATTTAGGAGTGATTTACTAAATTTTTGATATACTACTATATTTGTATACCCTTCAAATCAAATAGCATACTTTTGGGAAAATTCATTTAACTTTAAAAGCTTAAATAAATATTTAACCAACTGATTTTTGATTTCATGATACTTTATTATTGATTATTGACTTTTAGAAATATAAACATTAAAGATATTAACCATGATAAAAGAAACTCGGTATTAAATTGGGTTCGTTGAAAGATCTATAAAAAATCCATCTTATTCGGATTAAATAAACGAGAAAGAAAGAAAAATTAAATAAAAATGCTTGGAGTAATAAAAAACAAACAATTAAATATTATTTTTATATTGTTATATTTTTATATTTATATTTATTTATATATTTTTTTTTGATAGGTAATAATAATAATAGCAAATATTTAAGTGCTAAACTCCCAAGTTGGTTTTTGGATTACGTAATTGGTTATATATGAAGATTGTTACATTTCTCAATAATAAAAAATATTTATTAGTGTGGAATGGAATGTGGAATTTTTCTGCCTAGCGTAGATTTATATTGATTAGTTCGCCTCAACCCACTGTAACTGAGTGCATTCGATGTGCACCGCCCTGACCCACCTCGCCAAAGCAGCATGTGAACGCCAAAGAAGTCACAGCAGAGTTAGGAGAGATGCGCTATGCTGCCCACTACCCCCAACTCTACCATGCCCCTGTCTCTGCCCCAGCCTCACCCTCACCCTCACCCTCAGCCTCAGCCTCGGCCTGACCGTATGGGGCAAATCGACGGGCGGCCAATTCACCTGTCGCTGGTTTTTGTTTGCTTTACGCAGCGAGTCAGCAGATGCAAATGGGTAAAACAACACTGAGATAAAGAGAAGCTAGATGAATAGCTGTAGAGAAGAGAGGGGAGTAGAGCGGGGTGGTGGAGAGGCTGCGACCTGGTCGCTGCTTTATGCGAATTCCATGAATTTGATCATTTTGGTAGAAGCGTATTAGATATTTGGCATCTTGGCGTGCAGTCAAGACGACAACAACAACAACAACAACAGTTGCACAAGTGACTGACGTACAATGCAGCAAACATTAAATGCTGTTGTTGTTGTTGTTGTTGTTGTTGCTGTTGTTGTTGTTGTTGCTGCTGCTTTGGCAGAGGTCAGCGCATACACGTGACCCATGTGGCATAGGCGCTGTGTGTGTGTGTGGAGTGTGCTGCATGATCGATGGAATTGCCTCAGCAAAGCCAAGAAATAAAATGGATTATAATTATAATGTGCACTATGCTGTTGTATATGCATATATATATATATATATATATATATATGTATTGTTATATGCAACCATAGAGCACGCTGTTTGAAGGCAAAACACTTGGCTCACTTTTATTGTCAAACCAATAAAATAGCCAAAGACGACGGGCTTACAACCTGCCTGGAATTGATTTGGCCCGCAGCAGCTATTAACAGCAACAAAGCAGCAACAAAAAAAAAAAAACGAAAACCAAATAAACTTAAAAAAAAGATACACGTTGAGGATGATGATGCAGCAGGCAGATGAGAATGATGTTGTCGATACTGCAACAGCAGCTGAGGCAGCTAAACAACAAGCCAAAAAAAAAAAAGTTGACATCAGGTGCTGGCCAATACAGTGCTTCCTGGATATGATGCCATATACGTAAAATCTTTTTAAAATATGGCTTATAGTTTGCAGACGACTTTCGATAATTAAAATAATTTATTTAATATTATTTTTTTTATTTTTATTTTTGATAATTGGGATCTGTACAGAAGTTAATGTTCTGCTTAAGTGTTCGTATTATATATGATCTCATATGTGCTCAAAAAAGGTAATCCCTGTTTATACAGTGTCTTACAAATTCCGAAGAAGCCCATTGAGACATACAAATTTTAAACATCTAGTTAATAAAAATAAAAATAAAAGCCAAATAAGACCTTTTGCCAAATAGCTTTTTTCTGTTGGTTTGCCCCGAGTCAAAGTTAACAATAAAGTTGTTTGACTGTACTGTAAAATTCCAGCAAGTATTTTTGTGGTGCAAAAGACACAACAACAGCAGCAGCAACAGCAACAGCAACAACAACAACAACAACGTGGCATGTAACAACATAAACAACCAAATACTATTTGGCCTCTTACACCTTTTTGGCATGAAACAACTTTTGGCTGGCAGGCAGTCTCCAGTCTCTACGTTCCGGCTACCAAGTCCCCAATCCGAATCCCAGTTGCAGTTGCTGTGAAGATGAGCTGCGTTAGCCGCCAAGATCTTTATTTTGGTTCGAAGGATGCAGCAGGGCGACGACAACGCCCCGAAAGGCACAATTAAAATTTAACGCTGCTCCCCCAAAAATGGGGAAAGACAAGCGATTTAAGCCGCCAAAAGCATGCTGGCTATTTACGGATTGCAGCCTGCCGAAAATGTGTGCGTGGCTGTGTGTGTGTGTGTGGCGGCATTTGTGTCTTTGAGGCAAGTAGATGGTACTCACACGCATACACATGCACATATTCCTTACTTTAGCTAGTGTTTGCTACGCGAGGGGAATTGTCAAAAGAAGAAGAAGCAAAAGCAATGCAAGTGTTAATGAGCAGCGAGCGCATGCTAATTGCCATTCAACAGTTACAAATGGCTGCGCAAAATGTCGCAAGAGAGAAAGAGACAGACAGAGAGGGAGAGATATAATTATTAAATTCAAATCTCATATCGATTACATGTCAACTTATACACATTTCTATCGATAAGCAGTGATAAGCTGAGTATAGCAATTCTGTATGATAGCAGCTGCAACAGCGCCTAAAAATGCACAGCACTAATTCAAAAATCAGTTTGAAATATTTGAAAAAGTTACTGTAATTTGTGAACAGTAAATTGTAGCAAAAACTAAAACCAAAACAGTAAGCTGCCCCATCGCTGGATTAAGTACCAGACTGAGCCTTGAGCAAGCACTGGTGTACTTTTTACAGCAGTCTGGCAGCACAAAATATCAAAAGTATTAAACACACTAGACCAGGGCTGCTGAGCACAAAAAATGCCCGCGGGCAACGGTCATAGCGTTGCCAGGGGGGCAAAAGCACATCAGCCTATTCATTGCAGCAGCTGCGTATAAAATAAATAGTAAAAAATACATGAATATCGCGTATACGCAACACACATTTTATTGTTTGCAGAACATATAATTAAATCGCAGTGAAGTGGGCATATGCAGCCACAACTGCGCATTTGTTAACATTTACCATCCAAAAATTTTTAAACAAACCAAAAATGTCTGAACGATCGCGACCAGTCTCTCACTCTCTCGTTCTCTCTTGCATTCATTCTCTCTCTCATCGCAATCGCTCTCTTTCTTGCTCGGTCGCTGCTTTTGGAAGCAAACAGTCTTACTTTGACAAGCAAAAGCAGCAGTCGTGTGTGCGGTGTAAAGACAAAAAAAAATTTGTTTGGTCTCCTTTAATACGCGCTATTAGAAAACCTAAGCAATAATTAAAGTATATATTAAACTATTTCTGCTTATCATTGAAGCTAAAAAATAAATCATTATACAAGAAATACAGTACCGTAAATTCATGCCATTAAAATGGACAAATATAAATACATTGACAATGTAATTTAAATTTGAATAATTTTAAACGAATTGCAAATCAACAAACACATTTAACAAAAAAAGGTAAAAAAAACTTAGCCGACTGAATTGCCCCAATTTCAAAAACAAATTTTCCATCCATAGTTTAAATCATAATTATATTTAAATCTGCATGTTTTTAACCAAACAATTTACGTTTCGACGTTTTGCGGCATTTTCAGTAATTTTCTTGTTTTTGTGTTTTTTATTATTTGTTTACTGCCTATGACTAAGACTAAGACGTCATTTCATCTCTTCTAGCCTTTCTCACCTATTCACCTCTTCCCTTTTTTTCGCACCACGCCGTTGTATCTCTTTCTCCTCTAGTTTCTTTTGTATGTTGGTTTCTTGAAAACTTACAAAAAATTGCCAATGACAGCGCATGTTTGGCGGCCTTTTTTTCCAGCGCTGCCTCTGATTGCAAAATTATTATTACTGTTGTTGTTGTTGTTGTCGCATTTTATTTTGCTGCGCAGGTCTTTTTTATATAAGCGCTAGCTGAAAGCTCAACTGAAACAACTTGGCCAGAATTCATTTTAAAAAATGAAGAAAAATGCCTGGGCATTTTAAACGCCACTAAAAGTTATTAATAATAATAATCTGCTGAAAGCTGTTTTACTACAAACAAATAGTTCATTTCAAAACTAATTGCGATAAATAACTTAGATTATTTACCAACGCTTTTCAATTGTAAATATAATGCATGTGCAAGTGTGACCAGCATAAAAGTATATTTTATAGAAAATTTCATCCTGAGGTAGAAAATTATTTAGTGTCTATCTTTTTAACATGAATTCGGCAAAAGTTTCGTCGAAAGAGAGGAACTCCTTTCTTCGAGTGTACTTGATCCATTTACTCTTTCCTCTTCTCTGTGTGTATGTTTGTCAGTGTGTGTGTGTGTGTGTTCTCTTGTTGTGTGTCTGTTCATAATTTTGTATTATATGTCGATTCGACAAAAAAGATAACATTATCATGGTGCTATAACATATGCCAAACTGATTGGCTTGATAAGTCCGACAGTACCCAATGTTGGCAGCAACAACACAGTCGCCAACCAATGCAATGAACCGAAACCAAACACCTAACAAACAACTATAACAACTACTTTAATGCAATGTCATCAAATACCCTTTAAAAATCATTAATTAACATACTACTTTGAATAGCTCAAATTGATTAGTTTGCAATTGAAATAAACATTGGCATATTTATTATTTTTAATATTTAAAAACTTTATCTATTTAAGAACCTAAAGTACGTTAATGCAATGATATTAAATGAATTGAATTCAAAAGATTTTCAAAGTAATTATAGCCATTTAACTAACTATTTTCTTTTCAATAATATTTTTATTATATTATTATATTAATATCGTTTTAAAATGTAAAATAACACTTAGGATATAAATATTCCTTGTTTTGTTTCTATTAGTTTGTGCAACGCATCCTACTCCATTTTGCTGAAAACAGCAGGGTATTTAAGCAAAAAACTTGCCGACAGACTTACCTAAGACGCAATAAAAAAAAAACACTTTATTTGTGGTGCAAGAAATTGCCTTACAAAATTCACATAACTGGACTGTCTGGTAAACCCACTTTGCTGCCCGCCCCCTCGATTAAGTTAACCGCCTCTGATGAATGAAAATTGAAATTCAACTGACATTCGCTCATTTTGGATTATATCTTGTTCTTATTTTTTCTGTTGCAGATACACACTTTCAGGATCTCATCGATATCAATTTGTAATTTACATAACTAATACCACGTCGCATATATATACATATCTCCGTATATAAATATATATATAACAATGGCAGAATTGGGTCTTTCGATTTTTTGTGTGGCACTTTTGCTGCTTGCGACGACACATAATGGGACGAACGCATTGTCAGGTAAGTTCGAGAATTATTGGATGAAATTTATGAAAAATGTACAAGTGTTTTGTTTAGCAAAGAAATTGGCTATTAAAATAAAATGAACTCATTTATAATCTCATCAACTGACTCATCCAATGCTTAATGATATTTTCCGATGCTGCCTGCTGTTTTTTTGTTATTTTTGTGCTGCTTATTTTTACTTTGTTTTGTTTGCTTTTGTTTATGGCTTTTATAGCGCCCAGAGCAATCAGCCAATAGTTTTATTTGCGACCTTATTACGCTCTTGAGACTCTAGAGATTCCCAAAAAAGAGAAACGAAAAAACACCCAAAACCTAAATATGCAAAACGACGTCACCAACACAATCTGCCCCGATATGACGTCAAGAACTACATAGAAATACCAAAAATTGTTTATTGAAAAGGTGGCACTCTATATATAGAGATCGAACCATTTTAATATACACTGCCACATAATGTTGCTGTCATTGCGTTTGTTTTTGTTTATATTTTGGTTTTGTTTTCCTCTACAAACACATGTTTTTGTTACTGATTCTTTTTTTTTTGGTTTTTATTTAATTATTTTTTTTTTTGTTTTGTGTATATTTTTGATGTTGTGGTTTTTGTGGCTTTTTGAAAAAATTTCATTGATAATTTAGATAGCGTGCGTGGGTTTATTTTCGCTTTATATATTTGAATTTCGATTGTCTTTGTTTGTTTGATTTTGCTGGGCATGCCCCCCCCCCCCCCCCCCCCCCAATATGATTAAATTTATTTATGTGTACTTCAGGCGAGAGTTGCCCTTGAGAGATATATTTTAATTGAACAGCAGGTTTTTTGGGTTTCGGCTGTGGGGTAGGTTGTACCTGTTATGCATAGCTTGCCATTGAGTTGCTGCCTCGGAATTAACCCAATTACTTTTACAGCTAATCAAATAGCTATGCCAAAAAGATATATAGCCGATTGAAAGCAAAGTGCTCATTAATTGAGCAATTTATATAATGTGCATTGAAAAATGTTTGTTTATACAATAAAAGCAAACAATTAAGCACAAAAACGATTTAAGCACAAGAAAACATTATTGATGTTCAAATTAAACCGGGAATTTCGTAAATATTTAATGTTAATTTAGCAGCAGCTTCAATTAAAATGTTATGTTGATAGTATTAAAATTATGCATTTTGTAAAAATTAAAAATTTATAAGAAGGGGAATCCATTATTAAAGAAAAACTATTTTAAAAAATTGATGTTCACAATTTTATTCAAAAGAAATTGTAATTATTAAAAAAATTTGAACTCATTAAACAGTAAAGGAATTTTTTTAATGAATTAAAAAAAATATTACTACTAAGCCGGCAATACACAATGTATTTATTGCCTGCTCAGTGATATTTCTCTATCAGCAGCTTTAATTACAATTTAAGCAATTTACTTGCGAACAAATTCGGAATTTAAAAAAAAAATGAGTACAGCAAAGCAAATCCAAATTAAAATAATTAATTTAAAACATAAAAAATGTTACTTTAACAGCAGATTATATACCAATTTTATATTTAAAATACATTTCGTCTGTTGCCTTTTTGCCAGATTGAAATCGCTTAGAAGAAAAGTGAATAACAAACTCAAACAATAGGCAAGAAAGTATAAAGCGGCTTTCACCTCAACCCTTGCAAAAATCAATAAATGATTAAGGCAACAAATGACTTCCGCAAATAAAGCAGTCACCAAGGAATCAGCAAACGTCCACTAATATAACCAGAAAAAAAACAACTAAAACAATCAATAGAAGGAAAGCCCTGTGCCAAGGCCAACAAAAAAGGAAAACCATTTGCATAACCCACCACCAAAAACTTACATTTAGGCAGTGCGAAACTAGTACTTAGGACGGGTTACTGCTCCAACTTCAACTGAGCTTTGGAGTTGACAATTTACATAGGGCACAAGTTAATGTCAAAGTTAATGTGACTGACTCAAGCGAATCCATATATTTTTTGTTTATTTTATCGTCGTCTCTAACAAGGTCATAAATGTGCGACAATTAGGCAACAGACGAAAAAAAAGCAAACCTGGTAAAAGTGACGGCTGAGCGAGTTAAATTTAGTTTTTAACAGACACACAAATCAGACACCAAACAACGCAAGTCGGCCGCATTCCAAATATTCGTAACCAAAAGCGAAAGGTTTTCCAAGAAATCAGACCAAACAAAGTCGAACGAAGTCGAACCCACACACATAAATTGATCTATTATTATAACAATTATAAATTTATTTATGTGAATATGTGTGGCACTTTTATTATTTGAGACTATTTTTGGCAAAAATAATAGCTGTTTGTATTTTATTTCTTTACTTTCTATTATTCATACAATTTCACGATCTGCCATTTATTTCTATATGCTTATAAATTGATTGTTAACTACGCACTCATTATTCGAAACTGTATTGAAAAATATAATAGATTAAGCAGATGGCTCCTGCAACGCATTCAATAAATTGACTAATCTGACGAAATAAGAAAAGCCAATATCAAAAATACATATTTTTGTTTTCTATATGTGTATATAACAATATAGCATGCATCCAGCTGGAAAGTGAAACAAATTCAATTAGCTGTTAATAGAATTGCTAAAAAAAAAATATGTATTTGTATATGAATTTCAGTGTACGTGGAATTGTCGTTGCCTACCCTAAGTGTGTGTGCAGGTACATCTGCGTGTGTGTATGTGTGTGTGTGTATGTGTGAGTATGCTGGAATTTATAAACTAAATATTTGTAGCGAAAAATGCCAACTATTTGCCAAACAAAGCAACAAAAACATAAACAACAACAGCCAAGCAGCAAATCAGCCAACCTCCTACCTGATACCCGTGACTTTGTTAGTCGCTTGAGATAATTAAGATAATATGTCTCTCTCTAAACAACATTCCACAGTAATAAAATTTCGGGTTGTCATTTGTAAATAAACAGCTAAGCGGCATCTTCATATCAGCAGAGCTCTCTATAAGGCCAACAGTTTTGATATTGCGACTTTAACAATTGTACTTATATATACTTAAATATATTTTTGGTCACATGCAGTTGCCTCTATTTGCAATTTGTTAGTCATTGTGTTGCGCGATTTTCAGGCTTTAATTTGCCCTTAGCAAATAGATGTTAATAATCTGTCAAGCTGTGGCATTCTTTGATAAGATATGAAATGCACTCTATTGCAAAATTATACTTCCTTATACATATCACATATATATATTGATTCAGTGTACCAATGAGTGTACACTTTTTAAGCTACATATCATAATGCGATGTTCCCATTCTAATTTTGGCGTAATGAATCATTTGAGGATCATCCCATATTGCTCACACACGTTAATAATTCAAATTCCTCGACGTGGCCCTTGCCTTTGCTTTCATTTATAAAAGTGTGTTAACTATCTCCATCTTATTTTGATAATTTTTTATTAATAGAATCTTCAAGGCTGTTTTTTAATTTGAAATTCTTCGAAATGACGTATTATGTTAGCCGTCTTGTTCGGTCAAACAATCAAAACTGCCATTCATTGATATTAAAATAAGATTTTGCGTCAAATTTCTATGAAGTTCCATTTGAACTGAGATTACTTTGTCAAATTTCAGTAGTAGTATATGCAATATATAAGCAGGTTATGCTTCGAACTGTTTTGTGATTTATTAACTGATTTTAAAATCAATGTATATATATATGAGTATTTTACTACTTAAGACCTGATATATATATATTTATGTTACCAACTGTTGCTATTTTTAGTAAAAGAAAGCGAGTGAGTTGAGTTCCACTCGATTGCCATTAGTATTACTCTTGACAATTATAAGTGTTGCCAATATTGTGGGGTCCCAAGCACAATTATCGGCCAAACACTACGTCATCTCTTAACTTAAGTGGTTTATTTGTGCTTAGCGTAAGCAAACCCTGTGCTCAGTCTTAGCTTTTTAATCTAAGCAATTTATGCAGTTAAGTAACTAATTCTCGGACCAGTGCTTTTGCGTTTATCAAAACAAAATATCTTATCGCCAAAGCGAAGAAGCGCATTCCAAACTTTATTAGTCATTTGACCTTTTTTTTTAGCCACAATAAACAGCAGCACATGATTATTCACGTCATTGCCAGACATATTTCGATCAACTGGCGTCTGTCTCGGTTAATTGAATCGGCATATAGCAATTTTTTTTTGTTTTTTGCGTGTTGCCAACTAAAAACATTTCGTTGTGCGTTGAAACATCTGCGAAGGTGGACAAGCAACAACAAAAACAACTCTCTCCTGCAAATTGTGATGAAATAACTAAAATATTATCGAAAATGAAATGGAGTACAAATTCTAGAAAATGGCATGGGGTCTACTAAAGCCATGTAAAAGGGTATATACAGTAGCTGATTTCTGATTATGTTGAATAATTAAATTATTTACCCAAATGCAGGTGATCAAACACTTGCATAAGGCTAAATTAATTTATCGAACCAGAGATTGATTACTAACGGTCGTGACTTATCCACTTATCTGCTGTTAGACACGTTAATACAATTGAACGAGCACATTTATGTTCGTTTTATATGTTTACAGAGTATAATAAACTTGAAATGGTTACGCTTAATTATTGGCATTGGTTACATTTACATTTGCACATACATATATAGATATATATTTATATGTATCTCTTACATTTGAAATGAATCGTTTATAAAGCTGAGCCAGCATATTTCAGATATATGTATGAATACACAATCTTCTACATGTACATATATGGCAATATGTTATATATATAAATCATTTGTGTCTGCTATTAAGTCGAGCAAAATGTTCTTTAATCTTTTTTGGTGTGATTTAATAAATTGTTGAAGTGACAAACTATTAAACCAACTAATGTGTGATGAGGCAGCAACAGGCAGCAGCTCGACGCAACTAAATACGCATGATTTAAATTTGTGAATATTATGATGCGACCAGGAAATGCTCTGTAAAACATTTAATTAAAATGAATAGAATGTTCTTACATTTTGTGGGTTCCATTTTTTGAAAGAGCAGCGCGTAATCATATATATGTGTGTGTGTGTGTGTGTTTGTGTACAACTGTATCGATAACTTGTTCGGGAAGTTAGCCTATCACTCGGTCAGCTCGCACATTAAGTTGGCCATCAAGAATTGAGGTCACTGGCCGCTGGACAATCTAGACCATAATCTCGGCAAAAGTATGCGCAGAACAGAACAGTCATTTTAATGGGTCGCCTCCATACGTATTTACAAGTATGCTTACACACTCATATATACATATATATATATATATAAAAATATAAGTATGAATTTACCGCTTGATATATTTACAGTCACATCTGCCATGAAATTGGCTAAAGATGCGAAATACGCTTAATCCCAGTGGCCGAATAAAAAAAAACAATGGCAATAATATAGATACACAGCCCACACCCACAAATAATTACATTATAAACAGATACTCTAAATAATAATACTGCGCATCTGTTCGCCTAATCATATATCACATTTAGGGGCATTAATCACACGCTTTGCGCCGCTTTGCTTCATAATTTAATTGTAATTGTGCAATTTGAGCAAAATATAACAAAACATTACCAGTCCAAAGTTCGTCGCACAACACCGGCATACAAAATAGCAAAAAGCAATCGGAGACGGTGTGCACAGTGGGCCTTGTAAAATGTATTTCGTTGCAAATTATTGCTCATTGATATTCAATATGCCTTCATTATTGCACTAGCTTCTTGTCATGCAAATAATTAAAAAAAAAAAGAAAACAAGAAGTTTTATTGACTTTAGAAGACAATAAAGTTTCATTGTAAGCTAAAATTGCTTAAGACTTATACAATTTTTTTCGAAAAAAGAAAACAGGTCAGAATACTTCATTTGAGATAGCTCGACTAGAAGATACCAGGTGTTTAAAATAAGTTATCTGATAGTAGTTTTGTTAAGAAAATCTGTATATCCGATCTTAATATTATATTATATATATAAGAAAAATTGAAACGGCAGTTAATTGAAAAATTAAATAACCTTATTCAAAGTACTTTATCGAAAACTTCTATTTCAAATTCTCAAAAACAAATTGTTTGTTTTTTTATTCCCATTGTACTTTATGGTAACGGCAAACAAACGTTTTGGCCTATAGCGCGCCGCTATTCAGAATCAGAGTTTGTTTTGACGCATAATTAATAACGAAAATTTATTTTTGGCTACTAGTCGTACCATTATACTATTATATAAGTATGTACTTGTGTATATTATAATTGATCTATAATTAAGATAAGCTTAAATACAACTGTAGACTGAACGCTTCAAAAATATGTTTTTTTTACTCATTAAACCTTAAATAAACACACAAACACACACGCAGACACACCTATCTGGCCTACTGTGTATGAATTGAGTGCTTCATATAGAAAAAGAATAAAAAAAAATTAAAAAAGAGCTCAACACATAATGCTTTAATGGTCAAGGACAATAAATACGGAATATCATCGGGGGGTACGAACTGCTAATTGGTCGCCAGGCGGAACAGAATCGTTCCCATTGCCACCTTGACGCTCTATTTAACTATGATTGATCAATCACACACACACAGACAGAGACACATACACACATAACATACTCATAAATATATATCTGTCTGTCTGACTGCTTATTGCGGGGGATTTTGTAATCATATCATTAGTAAATAAGTGTGGCGAAAGTTTTAACATTCAAGATAGCCAAATAGCAGGCATAATTCAACTTGATCGAAGACGCTTCAGCTTTAAAAGACTTTCCCAGTGTTTGTTTTTTACTACTCCTAGTAAAATGAGCTCTTATTATAAAAATAAAACAAAATAAAAACATTAAGATGTTTCACAATTATTGCGAATCAAAGTGAGTGATTAACGGACGACTGCTAATAAAATGTACTTCTACGCATTTCTGAGTTGATATGTGTTTGTAGAAGAACCTTGTAAAACCATTTTTCAATCAAGATAATTTTTTTGTTAGATGTAAAAAATAATGAAGAGAATTCCAAGAATTACAAATGACGAACCGTTTATACTTTTTCAGCACAACAGAAGTAAATAAATTTCTATCACTTTACAGATTGGTTTTTTGTCTGAAAAATAAATAACATAAATAAACACATTACAAAAATTAGCCTAACACATGTTGCGCAAGACCAGAGATACCATGAAATACATTTCTCTTCTACCACATTACACTTAATGGCAAAAATACAAAAATTACACCTTGAACTTGAACATTATTATCAACAATCACTCATCGATTCCATTCACAACGTTTCAATTTAAACAAACACAGTTTGCCTATATTTAATAAACGTCTTAATGTAAACGAATAAAAAAGGTGATAACTTGTAGGGGAATTATTCAAGGATATGTCTGGTATAGCTGCAGTCTGTTTACTTTATTGCTCATGATTAAAAAATGCGGGTGTTACTCAATAATAAATTTCATGGAATCGCTGTGTGCCATCGAAAGTTTTAAATTATGATGATTCAAGCAACAGCAGCTACCAAAACAAAATGTAGATATTACATTCAATTAGCGTTAAATCAAACCAACGATTTTCAAGTCAGGCAAATTGCTTTTGGAACACAATAGACAAAACCTAAACAAATTATAATATACGATAATTATGAGCAAATTTACGGAACGTGATTGACGTGTGTGTGTGTATGTGTGTGTGTGTGAGGAAAATAAAATATATTTTGACAACCCAAGCATCATTTAGCCATTGAGTTGAGTGAGTGTATATTTGAGCAATGAGACTTTAAAGTTAGCAAACTATGGACTGAAACTTCAATTACTCCAACGGGCTGTTAGTTGCTATTGTTGTTTGTGTTTGTTTTGTTGTTTCGTTTGTTTGTGTTGTTGTCAACCAGAGGCTGTAACGGCTACATCAACCCGTGTCTGCTCGCAACCTCAGCGCAGCCAATGTTGTAGTTAAGATATGATGGCGACCTCCTCTCTTTGTTTTAAGTATTCAGTTTTAGTTGTGTTGATTTTGTTGTTGTTGTTGTTGGTGTTTTTTTTTTGTTCAGTGCTTTTGCTGCTTTTAAGTAACTTTGCATGTCAGGCAATGAGCCGCGGACAGAGCAGCAGCGTGTCGCCAACAATTCTGCCAGCTAATTGTACTAAAATTTATTTATTTTGTTTTAAAATGCCGATGACGCTAGAAGTTTACGTCGCTTTTGGCTTATTTCATTTGGAAACTGGAAAACAGACTTGAAAACGAATTGCGAATTGCATGCAACCTTCGTTTGTAGATCAATCAAAAAACACGAAATATGAAATGTTTTCTTTATGTATGTATGATGTGTAGTGCTTAACAACAAAATAAGAAAGCTCACTGAATCCAGAGTATGCCTCGCAGGTGGATACCCTGTTAAATGACCTTCAGGCTTATTCAATAATGGCTAATCTAATCTGAGATTCTCAAGCTTAAATATGCCATAACTTTAAGATCTCGCTTATAAGAGTTATCGTCGATTTATGCTACTCGGTTGTATAAGTTGCATATATTTATTTGCTTGGCAATTTCATTATTTGCAGTACTTTATGACCCTTCTTTTATCTGTGACAGGGTATACAAAGTGACGTAATTAGCACTTGTGGTATTCGAAGTTTCGCGGATTCGTCAAACCGCCCGCATCGAAAAGCTAATGAGAGCAGTCGACCCAGTTGTGAAGACGGATGTGTGTCTAGTTAATTTGCATTGAATGTGTCCAGAGATCTTTGGACGTGTCGGCAGTGTGTTTGCGTTTATTTAACTTTAACTGGTTTAACTGCGTATCTTGCCATTTTTCTGCTGACCAATCAGGTCAACAAACCCAGCCGTTAACAGCAAAATGAAAATAAAAACACAATAAAATAAAAAATATTAAAAAAAAAAAAAAGCACATACAAAGTTTTTAATGCTGATTCGTTCACAAAAATTGCACTCGCACAGCGCTTTTCGATCGCTACTCGTTTAAGAATGAATTCGTACGCTTTGCAGATCTTGTGGGGCATGATTGATTTCGCCTACTCAGATATCACCAGAGATCTGCCCTAGAATTCCACTTTGATCTCGCATATATCACGCAAAGTGTCGTCGTGACTATTGTGGTGTGCGCCCTTCAACGACTGCTCGCATCTAACAAATGATGTATCTGTGTGTCTGTGTGTGTTTGTGTGTATGGGTGTGTATTCCTCTATAGATCAGACTTCTCTGATAGCGTAACTTATATCTATTTTAAATTATGTTCAATTGAATGCGTTGCGCTTCACCTATATGCGGTTCTATGACGTCAATTATCAGTTATGTTTTCATAAAACAAAAAAAAAACAACAAACAAATAAACATACTCAAATAATAAACAAGAGCCCATAAAATATTTAGGAAAGTTTCTTATCAATTGCGAAGTATTTTGTAAAGGGCGTACAACAGAATAATAATAATAATATTAACAATAACAATAGAAATTGTATGACCGTGATTTGGCACATTGGTTGTTATTGATTCAATGGAAAAAAGATCGAGATATCGGATCGATCGATCGAAATTCTTGCCCAAAAAAAAATCAAATTAAATCAAAGACAAAATATTTGTCACTTTTTTTTGTTTATTTTTTCTCTTTTGCTGTTTTTGACTGACATTCACATTTCTCTTGGTCTCGTTGGCATTGGCCCCGCGACGCCCCCTTCCTCCACCATTAACTAATTCAATGATAAAATGTCAAAAATCAATAACAATAAATAAACGATAAACGAGAGTGTGCCTCCCTGTACTTTGTATCCAAAAATTATATATACTATACCAATCATATATACAAATATATACATATATATAAATTTAAGGGGCTGCCCCTGACACTTGATACTTCTGTCTGTCTCTGCTTGCCTCTCGTCAAATGTCCACGCCACAATCTATTGCTAATCAAATTGCAATTTTTATAAATTTACCTAAGCCTCTATTAAATAATGCTGCGACATATTCAATACAATCAGCATAGCAGAAAATATAACACAAATAAAATATATATCTATATTTATGTAAGCATAAAAAAAACACAAATCACACCAGTTATTAATTTACAAGTCTTGCATAAAACTACAAATTTATTAAAAACTCTATTTAAATTTTTTATTTGATATGCCACCATCCAAATGAACAAAATGAGACAATAATAGACAACAATCTGTTGAAAGCAACAAATTAATCGTTGACAATCTCTTTAATTACAGATCGGGATCCATATGCGGACATATGCAAGTCGTTCAAGTGTGCTGAGTGTCCCGACGACAGCAGCATATTCTCCGATGACTTTGAAGAGGTGCCATCCTCGTCGCTGTACAACAACAACAGGGATGAACATGGTGTTGAAACCAGCGACATTGATCCCCAGAAGCTGTGCTGTGGCTCTAACACTTGCACCTGCAACGAATGCCCCGAAAAGCCCTATTGCAAGAACGGTCAAGTGCTGCTCGAACTGAGCCCAGGCGATGACAAGAAGCCAGGCAGTTGTTGCCCCAAATACGTGTGCGGCAAGGAACCAAGCTGTGAAAAGGGAATTGAGAGCATCTTTTGGCTAGATAGCTGCACCAAATGCAACAGTTGCCAACGTCCATGCTTGTATATGTGCAATCGGAACGATTGGGCTCCACCCAGCAACTGTCTGACGTTCAACAATCAGCCTAAGTCGGATGGTGAAATCTGGACACAGGGCGATGGCTGCGAGGAGTGCATCTGTAAGGATGGCCATAATCAATGCCAAACTACAGCCTGCATTATACCCCAATGCGAGAATGCCATTAAATTGCCTGGCACATGCTGCCCTATTTGCCCAGACACCGAGGCAGCAACTATCTGGAATCTTCCAGAGAGTAATATCAGTGATAAGACCAGTGCAGCAACAACAACAGCAACACCAAGCACAAATATAATAAGCACAACGACCACACCAGCAGCAGAAATAAGCATAACAAGCACAGCAGCAACAAGCACAGCAGCAACAACCACAACAACAAAAACCACAGCAACAGCAGCAGCGGCAGCTACAACAACAGTTGCTGCAACAACAACAACAACCACAACAGCAGATACAACCACAACACCAACAACAGCAGCTGCAACTACAACAGCAACAATAGCAGCTGCAACTACAACAACAACAACAACCACAACAACACAAACAACCACAACAGCAGCATCTAGTGTAACCACCGAAAGGGCCATTCCACAAAGCAGTTCCACAAGCGCTGAGATCTCAGTCGAAAGTAATAACACCTTCGTAGAGCCCATTCCGGAGGAACACATCGATCCAGTTGCTGTTGATATTAACAGCAATGACCAGAAAACAGTTGATGAGCGTCCACTTGAAGATCCACTTATTGTGCCAATTACCTCAACAAACACAACAACCTCGAGCAGCGGCAGCAGGACAAACATTGAAGATGATACTGAGAGCACAACAGGCTCAACAACAACAGGCTTCAGTACTCCGATGTTGCAGGAACTGAGTGATAGCTACGACAACGTGGAACAATCTGAATTGCCGACCGAGCAACCCAAGGAGCCAAAAGAAAGTGCTCCCAGCACAAAGTATACAACACTGTCAAACGTGGATAATTCGGAAATCCTTAGCAGCAGTAGCAGCAGCACAACCATTGAAGATGACGCTGAGTTTGAGAGGAGCACAACAGGATCAACAACTATCAGTTCCCCAGTGTTAAACGAGCTAAGTGGTAGCAACGAAAAACCGGACCAATTTGATTTGTTGACTGAACAACCTAAAGTGCTAACAGATACCCCTGACGGCACAAAGTATAAAAAACTCTCCAAGGAGGATAACACTAAAATCGATAGCAGCAGCAACATCATGAGCAGCATCAGTGCTACATCTGCACCGATTGATCATCCAAAGACTGCCGCCACTGCTGCTCCCGGCGCTCAAATGCCGGAATCGACTAGCTGGCATCGCGACGCCGACATCAATGATGACGATTATCGTTTCGCCAATGAGAACCATATTGATGAAGTTCATCCGTCCAATAAGAACATAATATGGCTGATGATTGGCATCATTACGATTGTCATTTTGGTTGCCCTATTTATTGGACTCATTGTTTATTACTATTACCCTAAGAAGAAGCCTAATCCGATATATTCCTCAGTGCCGAGCTCCGAGTCAAATATCAGTGAGCATACAAATGCCTCGGATTTGCCCGTAGGCCGTGTTTGAGCGGTTCTACCTGGGGAAAAATGCAGAAGCATCAGGAAGACACATATTGGAGTGATCTATTTAATGTTTCATTACACATATACCGACAGTCGAGCTTTATTCAACAGCAATTCTATTTTTCTAAAATGATTTTACTTTGTTTACTATTTTCTCTGCACACAAATATGCATGGAAAGAAAATGTTTTTCAAAAATAAGAGATCGGTTTCTAACCGCAAAAAAGTTCTTTTGTTAGTCGAAAATGAACTGTATAAAATTTCACAATGAGTACATCCAAATGCACTAAAAGTAAAACGAGTACCTTATTATCGAGATGCTTATTATAGAAGAGCTCGACTAAATCGAGGCAATTAGATAAGATATTGAAACATTATGCTAATTTTTTTTTGTAAAAGTTTATCAATATCTCTCGCCGAAAAACAATGCTCCAGCAGAATCTGCAAATATGCATAAAATTCATTAAAACTAACAACTAACGAAAAAAAAACAAAACATAAAAAAACAATATTTATTATATTTTAATTTATTTAAGCATTGTGATAATATGGCAAATTTTTGATTTCAACTTGAGTAAAAAATAACCATCTAAATTAGGTAAAACAATTTTATATTAAGTCGCATTAAAAACATAGTATTCAACACGAAATTAAGGCAAGAAAACACTAACAAATCAGTCGAACGTATTAGAAATATTCTTAGATGTAAGAAAACATGCACACCTAAAGGAATAAAAAACAAAACGCGCTTGGCAACTGAATAATTTCCTGAAGAAAATGAAAAGAAAACACACAACGCACTGATTTCACATTCCTTTCAAGCGTTTTTACTATTTTAATTACATTCATACATACATACAAAAATAATAATAACAACTTAATGCATGCAAATATACCAAAGTTTTTAGTATCAGGGCTCTCATGCCCACAATTTTCTCGGTTAATAGCAATAAAGAATAAACAAAAC
Source organism: Drosophila dives (assembly GCA_035042365.1). NCBI lineage: Eukaryota > Metazoa > Arthropoda > Insecta > Diptera > Drosophilidae > Drosophila > Drosophila dives. Next base: position 442,289 of record JAWNLJ010000093.1, on the reverse strand, counting down.
CAACTGAATAAAATGCGTATTATCTCAATCATTAAAGTTAAGCTTAAGCTATCGCTGGCACCGATGTCAACGCATCCAAATGCTGGACAATGCCTCGCAAAATATGCGCAGTGCTGGAATCCGGCAGCTCATCCAAGGCCGATGCGGTGCTGCCAGCCAAAACGCCCACGCGCGGATCGATGGGCAGAGTGCCCAAATGTGGCACCTGAACCAAATTCGCCAGCTCTGCGCCGCCATTCGAGGAGAAAATATTTGTGCATTCGGTGCAATGCGGACAAACAAAGCTATGAAATAGACCAACATTTAATCAAAATAAGCAAGTTTCATTATTGTCGCTATGGTGAAAAGAAAATATCAATTCTGGTACAGTCGTTAACGCTAGTCGTTAACGCAGAGGAAGTATGTGATATACTCATTTCTAATTATAGCCAAAAATGAGGTTTCAGACAACAACTATAAATTTGTAATCGATCACTCACCCGCTCATATTCTCCACGATGCCTAGCAATTTGATTCCAGTTTTTTTGCAAAATGTGATCTCCTTGCGAACATCATCTAAGGCGACTTCTTGTGGCGTTGTCACAATAATGGCACCATTGCAGGGCACCTCGCGCAAGCATTCCATAACGGTGATGTGCTCATCGGATGTGCCGGGCGGTGTGTCAATGATTAGATAGTCCAGCTTATCCCATTTAACGTCGCTGAGGAATTGCTTAATCATCATCGTTTTCTTGGGTCCACGCCAAATGACAGGATCAGTGCGATTCTTCAGCAGAAATCCGATCGACATCACAGCCAGCGTCTTGCTTTCATCCGTATAAATGGGCACCCAGCCATCGTCGCACTGGAATATGTCGCGTCCCTCGAGACCCAGTAAGTAAGGTACGCTGGGACCACATAGATCTATGTCCAGCAAACCTACCTAAAAATAAAAAATATATGCAAGCATTTGTTGAATCTATAATCCACCAGGTTGGTGTGCAGTATACCTTGTGACCCGTTGCGCGCAAGGCCAACGCTAACTGGGTGCTAACTGTTGATTTGCCCACACCACCTTTTCCCGAGAGCACAACAATAACATTCTTAACTTGGTCAAGCATTATTATTATTTCTAGTAAAAAAAAATACAATTGAATAGTACGATTCGTCCAAAACATATGAATCAGCTGTTTTACAGGCTTGCTAAAGTCTGGCAACGCCATCAAAAGCTGAAACAAACATATTTCAAGCATCGATATTTTACTTGCTTTATCGATGTTGGGTATTGTTAATAACAAGAGCTAACGCGCGCTTTTAACAATTCAAAAGATGATGTTTTAGGAAAAGTAAAGAGCTAATGGTGGGATGTGGGAACAAGTGTTATAATTATATAGGAAATGTAGACACACATTAGTTGGCTTTTGTTCTGTATGTTTTAAAAGCCATATAGGCTATAACGGTTTTTTTTTATATAAACAGGGCTGTTTAGCTTATTCTTTAGTATTTATTTCTGGCGACAATTCACAATACAAGTGCTTCGTTACTCTTGTATATCTCTAATTTTTATTGCTAAATTATTTCAAAGCGGAAAACTACTGTCTAATCAGCTAGGTATTTATTAAAAAGGAAATTTAATCTTTACTCTGATGGCTCGTCCAGGGAAGAGTTGGGCTCGTTTATCTCCGCCGGGCCTTTTTGTTGAATGGGCACCAAACGCTTCTTGAACGCTTCCTCAACTGTTGGTGGATATGGCACATTGATAGTGAGCATCCCGTCGCTGCTTAAGCTGGACGTTGCCTTATTCGTAGGCCTCTGGAAGAACAAAGCGACGCACGAATTGACGGGAGACGTAGCCGCCGTAGTTATACTGTTGCTTTGATTTGCCCTCAATGATGACACTCCTGTTCACCATTTTGACAACCATTTCGTTGGGCTTGTAATCACTTTCATCTAGGCTCATCTGTTTGCCCACTGTTGCTCAGGCGGCGTGCAATCTGCTGCTAGTTGCGGGGAATCGTTAAGCCCGTCCACATGAGCCGCTTGTAGAAGAGGCCTGAAATGGAGATACACCCGATATTCTTGTCACCTCCTCGGCCATAAGGAATAGCACTAGCAACGAACGCATTCTAATTTCCATGTGACTTTTCCGGCTCTGTTAAACTGTTAAGAGGGTTTGGGAGTCTAATTTTTATATTGCAAGCAAAATCACTTGAGAACATTCTAGCTCTCTCTCTCTCTCTCGCCCTCTAAACTTGGCTGGCGGATGAAATTGTCGAGTGCACTGCTCAAAACTATTATATACATCTTATATTATATATATCTTATTTACTCAATATTTTTGAGGAAGATCAGTCGCACTTTTATCAACAAAACTGAGCGACTAAATGTTTCCTAAACTGAGGACAGAACTTTAATAGACTGCGCCCGGGCAAAGCCAGAAAATATTTGTTAATACCAGTTTTTCTGGTTTGAAAATATAGTTTCTAAATGTAACACTGTACTTATTTATATATTTTACAAAACTTAGTCAATCCAAATTAATTAAAATACTATATAGCCTATGATATTTATTAATGTAATCATAGTCTTAATTATTTTTAAACAAAAAAATTGTCTGATTACAAAACAAGACTTTCCTAGATTTTAAGTATGGTCTTAAGACAATTTACAGTATTTATTTATATTTTTACAAAAGATATAATTATATTTAACTAAAATATGTAGTCTAAGAATTATTTTATACGGAATAAGAAAATAAGGAAGGAACAAGTTATTTAGTAAAATTAATATTTAAATAACTTCACAAATAAAAATGTCTATTAGTTCATTGTATTTTTTATTGGTTCGGGTAATTCGTGTAAATAGTGATAAATATTGAGCAACGGAAGATTAAGTGAAATGGCAACTTAGTCTTACTTACTCTCCGATTGATTTTGAATTTCTGACTGAGCGCAAGTCTTCGCAAGCTGCAATAATTCTCCCGATTAAAAATCCCAATAATCTGTTCCCCATAACTATTCGAATAGATTTTGTATGCTGATTTAAACGACTTAATTTATTCCGAAACAATGTTTTCTACAATGTAAAATAAAATGATAGGTTAAAAATTGAATTATAAAAGAGCCAAATAGTGCAAATGGGAATTAAATAATCGATCTCACTGCTGAAGACCTTTCTTTTCAGCCCACTCTAGCCAGGAGCCGTGGTAAACACTTAAGCTGTTAGATATAAAAGGAATAAATAATAAATCAAGATTTTTATTTTTGGCTGTCAAAACTCACTTGGTAAAATCAGCAGATTGGGCGATTTTGGCCGCCTCCTGGTTACGTCTGCCGGAGCGGCAAGTGAATATTATTTTCGCATCCCGTGCAGGCTTGGCGCGTCCATAAGTCTGTTCAAACTCCTCCGGCTCAGCTTGTAGAGCGGACTCCAGGTTGTGCACTACAAAAAAATTAAATTGAATAATAATGAATAGTCAAATATATAATATTCAGATATGGCTTACAGGGTATATTGATGCTGGCTGGAATGGTGCCAGTTGCCGTCAGCTCCTCGGGATTGCGCACATCAATCAAATAGATCTCCGGATGATTGGGCACATCTTTTACTTGTTCATAGGTTGCCATCGCAATACTGCTCAAAACTTTACTTTCACTTAGCTTGCCTTCCGACGAAAGATTAACACTAAGCTCATTATTTTCAGTTGTAGCCGCACTTATAATAGGCGAGACGAGAGCAACAGCCGCAACACAGACAATGGCAGCGACGCCGACGTTAACGTTAATCAGCCGCATGTTGAAGATAGAATAAATTTAAAGCGACCGCAGCTGGACTCAGATGGCGAAACGATATTTAACCTGTTGTCGGTTTCCCTTGTTGTCGCTTTGTGGTAACAACAACAAAAAAAAACGCTAAACGCTGGCGACAACGGCGCCGGCCACTCACGAGATTTCGACTCAAACACATATATATGTATATATATATATATATACATATCACACATATATATTAATAAATATGCAAACACTGAATATCGCTTTGAGCGTGCAAAGCGTATTGAATGCACAAACGTTTTTGCGGTTTTATTGTCTTCTTTTTTTTTGTGTCTCGCTCTTAAAGCTCTCCCTCCTTAACTTCGAGAAGATTTTCATAATGGCGCCTCCAGAATAATCGCAAGAGTCGCTCCAGAAAAGCTTACTCTGTCAGAGCTTTTTCCTGGTGCCCACCTATAAAAGTCGGTACTGATAGCAAAAACTTCACATTTGCGTGCCGAAATTGAAGTTAAATTGTGGATTTTGTAGTTGAAAAACCCAGTTCCCATTTGGTAAATCATCCCTCAAAACTTCGCCCGAAACCAGGTTGTAGTCTCATTTAGGTTCAGTGAACCTGCACCAGATACAGACTCTGAAAATTTGTTGCACGTAGAAAAAATGCCAGATATTCCGTTTGTACTCAATCTGGACTCACCGGACTCCATTTACTATGGACACGATATGTTCCCAAATCGTATGTATCGCCGGATGCACTCTCGCCACCATGATAGCCTCGATATGCACACTCTCGGCTTAATTGCCCAAATGGGAGCACATGCTCGTCACCTGGTGGCCCACAAGAATCGCGGTGAACTGGGCGGCAGCGGCGCCGCTGTCAAGGATAAAAAGGGTAACTTTCAGGTGAATCTCGACGTTGGCCTCTTTGAGCCAGCTGAGCTGAGTGTGAAGTTCGTCAACAATTGCGTCGTTGTCGAGGGCAAGCATGAGGAACGTGAGGATGAGCACGGTCAGGTTTCACGTCACTTTGTGCGCCGATATCCACTGCCCAAGGAGTACAATGCCGATGGCATCGCCTCGACGCTGACCGATGATGGTGTCCTCACCGTCACTGTGCCGCCCCTCGTTGCTGAGGAGCAGGGACTGGAGCGTATTATACCCATTAAGCATGTGGGGCCATCCGACTTATTTTTGCAGCCTAAGAATAATGGACACAAGGAGCAAGCAGCTGACGACACTAAAAAGTGAATTTACCCGAATTTGCCAACAACTTCTAAGTGATTTACCAAGACTCTTAATTCTATTGCACCGCAAACATAATATATAAATTTATGCACGCTAAAAGTTATATTAAACATATAGTAATTTATTTATTTGTAATCCATTTAGACTTAAATCATATTCAGCTTCAGTGCTAATAAATATCTTTTAATGTCCTAAAATATCGCCAATTTCGTGTCCTTAATACACATATACATATACAAACATATACGCACACATGTTCTACTTTAAACTTTACAAAATATGCCGCACAACATGAAATATATTCGATAGGTTTTTGACGCAGCCAACATTACTCGTTTTCTTATAAGTGATAAGCGATATTGTAAATGTGAAACAATTGTCAGTGTAAGGATTCTCAATATCACAATACGCTATGTGACGTGATTATATTATTCAAATGCACTTGAATTTAACAAATAAATTGATTTAATTTTGAGAACATCTGTGGAATAAAAATCGGAGGCTGTGCCCAAACATACGCCAGTGCGCTCTGTTAATAACATGTGTTTAAATGTTAAATAATTTGGGTGCCCACAGCTGCATCTAATTTTGTAACCTTAAAAATGTTTTGTTTACTTTTGCGCCATACGCGTAATTCTCCTCGAATAATACTCAAGCAAGCTTTAAAATCACAAGATAACACAGTCAGCAAAGGATTGCACATCACAAAATGTAAGTAGCCTGCCCGCTGAAGTGCCGGGAACAGATGTCATTTTCTAAATGTGCGTGCAGATTATGAAATTAACTTTTCGGTTTCTGTGTTTTTTCAGTACTGCAGCATGGAGAATACGAATGGAAAGATCCCAAATCGCCAGATGAAATGTAAGTAATTAGCGAGCGTAAACTCAATAAATTATTACTATACCTGCAAACTTATTCATTTTAGCGTTAACATAACGTACGTGGACAAGGACGGCAAAAGCATCAAGGTGCAAGGAAAAGTGGGCGATAATGTGCTGTATTTGGCGCACCGGCATGGCATCGAAATGGAAGGTGCCTGTGAGGCATCGCTAGCTTGCACCACGTGTCATGTCTATGTGCATCACAACTATCTGGACAAGCTAAGTGAGGCCGATGAGAAGGAGGACGACCTGCTGGATATGGCGCCCTTTCTTCGAGAGAATTCCCGCCTCGGCTGTCAAATAGTTCTCGATAAGAGCATGGAAGGCATGGAACTGGAGCTGCCCAAGGCGACCCGCAACTTCTATGTTGATGGACACAAGCCAAAGCCGCATTAATGAAGCGCTAAACCGTTATTTTTGTTAAATTCCAATAAATAAAAGATTGTGTTTTAATTGTTTTCGTGCTCCCAACTTCTATATAATTCTTAAGTTTATAAACAATGCTCTCGTTCAGTGAGTTTTCATCTGGGCAATTAATTAAACTAAAGACAATTGTTTTAAGTTGAGCCTATATAATTACATTTTCTAATCGATAAAATACGATGCATGAAAGCAGAACAAAACAGATGAGAACAGCTTCAGTTTGTGGAAAGGAAATTAGTGAGTAATGACATAAAAATGTAGAATGAAACAATATTGTAATAATTATGTTACAATTAAAGAAAGTATGTAAAATCTAAATGTACGTGTGTGTGTGTGTATAGCGACAAACTAAAATTCATTTCAACAAATACACACACGGCATAACACAGCAAATTGTGTCAGTGGCTGTGTGTGTGTATGCCTATGTGTGTATCAACTGTGAATGATGATCGTTGGGTTTAAATGTGCGTTCAGTTCGACGAGGGGCTGCTGGAACCGGAACGTGATTGGACGCTGCCACGGTCATTTTCGCTGCGCTCCTCGTCGCGATCTCGACTCTTCTCATCCTTGTCCATATCACGCTCGGGCTCCCGCTTGATTTGCTTCTCGGGCGCTGCAGCGACAAGCTCCTCTTTCGGCGATAGATTTTCACGTTTGATCGCTTCCTTTTCAGCTTTAATGATGCTGGCAGCTTTCTTATTGTTGCTCTTTTTCATCACGGCCAAGTCCTTTTGGAGGCCGGTAACCTTGCGATTTAAAGTGTCCACCTTCATGTCATGCAGTCGCTCAACTTCCTTTAGTCTATTGCGCATTTCATTCTCCTTTTCAAAGTTTTTGCCCTTTAGCTCCGTCAACTGAAATTTGCAGTATTTCTATAAATAAATTTATCAATGGTTTGAGAGTGAAAAACTTACCTGTTTATCCTTCTCTAGGAGTTCCTTGTCTTTTTGATTCAAGCGCTTCTCCAAACTGGCAATGCGCTCCTTCAGATATGTAATGGCAACCACGTGATCCGAAGAATTAGTGTCCACTGTGATAGCAGCTGGTGCCGCAATTGTGCCGTTCCCACTATTGCCACGCGACATCTTATCGGGCAGATCGAGGCCGGCACCACTCACAGCCGTAACACTGCCAGAATTGGTATTGCCACCAGCGCCTTTGGAAAGATCACCGCCACGTGCCGATTTCTTGACGGCCGCGTGACTCTCTCTGTGCGCCGACGACGAGGATTTCTCGTGTGGTCGCTTTTTGGACATGGATATTCGGCCTTCCTGTTGCGCTTTCAGCAAAGCACGCTTGTAGGCGCAGGTACACAGCCAGCACAAAACTTTTCCATTAACCTGCAAGACGGTTTGTATGGAAAGCATAAGCATTTAACGTACATAATAAAAATAATAATAATGGCTTAGTTAACTAAATCCTATACTCTCTTATGAACGCAACACATAATCTCTTGAGACTCGTCACTGTCATTTTACATGTCTTTGACAAACAATCAACAATCTTATAACTATATGTAGTATTAGTATTAATATCAAAAGTAGTCGCAATACGTTTGTTGACTGGATTATGCATTGCTTGACGACGGACGAGCATCGTAATTTCGCTGACCTTTTTGTTCTCGTCGCGCCTGTCAAAGGCCGATCGCAGCTTGCACTCGTCGCATTGTGTGGGCGGTCCGTATTTGGCCTCGTAGCTGGCGCATCTATTTGCAGTTCAGTTAGTGTTTTTGGTTTTGGTTAAAATGTTTTGTTCATTTTCATGTTTGTGGCACACATATGTTGTGGAGCAGAAAAGAGAAGAGAGAAAAATGTTTTGCGTTCATAAGAGACGTTGTTTTCTATTCTTTTTGTTTTTTTTATTTCTTTTGTTTTGTTTTCGTTTGTAACTTGAACAAATCAAGAAAAGAGACAGAGAGAGAGTTTCAAATCTACTGTAAAGGGCAAGGCAAACGCGCATTTTATTTCAATGTATTTTGAAGGCACAATTAGTTGGGTGGACAAGGCAGGATATGTACATACATATAAACATATATATTTATACAAAGTTTGCTTTATATGTAATTTAATTAATTTTAAATTTTTTATTCGAGCATTTCATATATTGTGCGTTCAAATTACAGCGGCTGCCACGTTGCTCGTGCAATTTTTTTTTAGATAAATAAAAGAAAGTTTTTTTTGTGTTGAGAAAATTGAAAACATACCTCATGCATTTGGAGCTACCAAAGGCAGCAACGATTTTGCAGCAGTCGCAGGCGTTGGGTTTGCCATATTTGTTCAGATAGTGTTCGCATTTTTTACAGGCACTCTGTGACTTGCTGCGAATGAAAATAAGAGTAGTGCGGTGCCATGCATAAATAGCAATATTTTTGTTAACTTACGAGGCGGAGGGAAATTCCGAGCGGCAGTAAGTACATTTAACTACTGAGGTAGAACCACGGCACACCTATGGGGAATGAAATTGGAAGACGAAGCATTAGTTGACAGTTGATTAGAGTTCAGCCTTGACCGAATTAAGCAAGCATTTATTGTATTGGTCAACACTTTTTACGGCGTCAGAAGACTGGCTTAGTTGGATATTTAAACTTGTGTACACTACAATAACGACAGACTCAAGATTCAAATTTTGTTTGATTAGTCACATTTGCTTTTTGCTACCGGAGACAGACAATTTTGCAACAGCGAGAGTTGCTACCACCGTGCTTCCTCTTGCCGTTCATTTTCACTGTAAATGCGCAGCAAAAATGTCCGGAAGAAAGCGTCGCTTATTTTTTTTTTATTGTTTAGCCAAAAAACGTAATTTTCTTATGACACATTGCAAATACACTTTGAAAAGTTAGCTGTCTTTTTTGTTTGTTGCATTTTGTGTTTGTTTCAAGAGATTTTAAATCTCTTTTTTATGTTTGTTTGTTAACCTTGCAAAGCTGCTGGCCCGAGGAAAGTTCTTCGTATGGGTGCCGAGAAAAACATTTAGAGCATGCGAATAATAATTTTGAACTCATTTTAAAATTATGTTTTTATTTATTTTTCTTTTCCTTTGTGCTACTTTTTATATTTCGTTTAGTTTTCTAGTAATTTGCGATTTACAAGACGACGCAAACAGTGTCACCACAATATGAAAATAAAATCTAAGCTTGGCATCAGAGTGACCGTTCTCTTGAGCATTTTATCTATCGATGAGTCTATCGAACGCCGAGCAACCCTCTAAATACAGTTTTCTTTAATCGAAAGCAAGGAAGAAGAAGAAAGAATGACGCCTCAAAGCAAAATTCAAACAATCCAAGCAACGATCAATTTAAGCTGTACTAGTTTTACAAAATAACAAAGAAAACAAAAGGAAATCGATAATAAAAACAAAAAATAAGCGAAAAGTGTCACAAAGCAGCAGTTTTTAGAAAATATGACTGAGCAAACAAACATAAAAGTGGTAGTGCGCGTGCGCCCCTACAACCAACGGGAAAAGGATCACAATCAAAGGTGCATAATTAAAGTGATGGACGCGTCCTCGTTGCTTTTCGATCCCGACGAGGATGACGACGAGTTCTTCTTCCAGGGCGCCAAACAACAGTATAGAGATATCTCAAAGCGTACAAATAAAAAGCTAACAATGGAATTCGATCGCGTCTATGACACGGATCAGCACAATGAGAACATGTTCATGGAGTGCACGGCGCCGCTGGTCGACTCCGTGCTCGATGGGTAAGTTCAATCGTATCTGCTGAGTATGCACCTGTTAAATATATATATAATTGTGAACAACAACAGGTACAATTGTTCGGTGTTTGTATACGGGGCTACGGGTGCGGGCAAAACATTCACAATGCTGGGCAGTGATAATTGCCCGGGCCTTACTTTCCTGACGATGCGTGATCTCTTCGAAAAAATTCAAGAGCAACAGGACACACGCAAATTCGATGTGGGTGTCAGCTATTTGGAGGTATACAACGAACAGGTTATGAATCTGTTGACGAAATCGGGTCCGTTGAAGCTGCGCGAGGATGCAAATGGTGTTGTGGTCAGTGGATTGGTTCTGACGCCTATCGACAGTGCCGAGGACCTGCTGCGCATGCTCAAACTTGGCAATTCGCATCGCACACAGCATCCGACAGATGCCAACTCAGAGAGTTCGCGATCACATGCCATTTTCCAGGTGCACATACGGATTACGGATCGCAAAACCGGCAACAAGCGCAGCGTAAAGCTCTCCATGATTGATTTGGCGGGCAGCGAACGTGCCTCCAGCACTAAGGGACTGGGCATGCGCTTCAAGGAGGGCGCCAGCATCAACAAGAGCCTTTTGGCGCTGGGCAATTGCATCAACAAGCTAGCCGATGGCCTCAAGCATATACCGTATCGAGATTCGAATCTAACACGTATTCTGAAGGACTCTCTTGGAGGTAACTGTCGCACCCTAATGGTAGCCAATGTGTCTATGAGCTCGCTCACCTACGATGACACCTACAACACCCTAAAGTATGCCAGTCGCGCTAAGAAGATACGTACCGTGCTACGACAGAATGTGCTCAAGTCTAATATGCCTAAGGAGTTCTATGTGAAGAAGGTCAATGAACTGATGGCCGAACAGGACCGTCTTCTTCTCCACAACAAGACACTCGAGGCCAAGCTGGCCCAATTGGAGCGTACCGGTGGCAATGACAACGGCTACGATCCGCAGGAGCTGAAACCTTGGTACACCAAGATTGATGCAATCTATGCCAGCGTCATAAAGCTACAGCAGTGCGTCATTGGGATACGCAGCAAAGTCCAGAGCCTGAGCTATCGGCAAACACTCAAAAAGGATTTCGAGCAGCTGCGCAAAATGTTGACGCTGGATCAACGTCTGCTGCAGGAGGTGAGTATATATATATTAGACTTTAGACAAGTAGATATATGTATCTATCTCCGTATTGATAACTTTCTGAGATTCACTTTCTTGACAGTCACTCGTTAATTTCAGCTTATATTTAAAGTGTGATAAAATTGAATAATAGGCAGTGGCTTACATTTATCGGAGCAACAGATCTATATATATAAATCTCAATATTTAACATCAGTCTTAGGGCATCATTGGCATCAGGCATCGCCGAGCAGTTCCTTTTGCTTGCTGGCGAGCAGTTTATCCGCCTCCCCGATGTATTTGTCCGCAATGGCGGTGAGCTGCGCCTGAACGGCAAACACATCATCTTTGGAAATGTCCGTCTGCTTCTTCAACTTTCGTATCTCGGCATTCTGGATGTCGCGTATGGCGTCGCGATGCTTAATGAACAGCACCTTGGCATTTTTTGAAAGGTGCTCGCGATGCTCCTTGGTCACCTTGGGTATGGGTATGAAGAGTGTGGTGCCGTCCTGCTGCGGATTCAGATTCATGCCGCTCTTCTCGATGGCACGCAGCACATCGGGTATTGTTTGGGGAAAGGCGATCATGTTGATGACGATAGTCTTTGGATTCTTTCGCGATATCTGCGCCAGTTGCTGCAGCTCATGCTCAGCACCGTCCACTTTGATGCGTAGCGTGTCGATGGCGCCGCTCGTCGAGCGCAACGATAGATTCTTGATGAAATCATCTTTCATCTGGAGCACCGACTTCTCCATTTGGGTATTGAGGCCATCCAGGTTGATCAGTTCGCGCAGCTGCTGCTCGTTGATCTCCACCTTGACAGGTTTGCCTTTGGCGCCCTTCTCCTTTTTTCGATCTTTGCCTTTTGCATAATCGCGCGCTTGTTGCACAAACAAAGCAGGTGCGGCTGCATCAACTTGTGTCTGCTGCTGCAAAAGCTGTCGGCTAATCGGAAGCACCACACGCAGTGGTGCCAGCCTGGTGTTTAGTGCAAGTAAATGCACTCCTGTCCTGGCGAGCATCTTAAAAACAAAAATAATTGCAATTTGCAAGTAAAATAAATGCAGAGCTGCCAACTTGTGTTTAATAAAAACAACCTGCAAAGCAGAAATGCCAACTGGGTTAGCTTTTAAGAACAGTACGCTGCTGCGAGCAAAAAGCTTAGATATTAATATATTTATTCTGTGAATATTAACAAAAAAAATATTATATATAGAAACAATGGAAAGTAAATGAGCTTTTCTTATTGCTTACAATAACAGCCAAAGTCACTTTATCATCTATATTTATAATATTCTACATTATTTTGTTTATACAGGACTATATACTGTTTACAAACTATGTGAGCGAATTGAACGTAAGAAATCAGAAATATGCCGCTGAGCTGCCTAGGTGGCGTAGCAAGCTGGAGGTGGCCTGCATCAGCCTGAAGAAATTGAAGCTGGAGGTGAAGGAGTCGAAACATCAGCATATTCTCAACTTGTATATCAGCAACAAGGATTTGGAGGTGCAGTTGTCCAAGCAGCAGATAAACGGTAATCATTTGACCGGCATAAACAATGAGCAGGCGGAGAATGCCAGTCTCTTGCGCAAGTCCCTGACAATGGCCTGCGAGGGATTGCACCACCTCTACAGTCGTTCGGAAGAGACGCAAAAATTGACGCCCGAAATTCAGTCTGTGTATGAGCGGCTGGAGCGCAGATTGCGCTTTACCGAAGCTGAAACGGCGACTTTGGCGCAGGACATCGATTTGGATGCACTGCTCGCTGAGCAGCAAGAGACAGAGCCATCAACATTGACCAGCAGCGGCAGAAAGCGAAAATGCGATCGTCGCTACACGCACACAGTGGCCAATAGCGAATTTGTGCTTCATCTGGGCGTGGATAGCTTCGAGGACACCGACTCCGACTCTGACTTAGACCCAACTGACTACAGTCAGCAGCAGGAGTTTAAGAAACCGTGTAATCTCAACGTAACCCAAGTGGTTTCCAACAACAAAGGCGCCCAGCACAAAGCACTGACGGCGACCGTCACAAAATCCCGAAACATGAATCATGGCATGATGTCGGACATGCTCTCCGATCAGAATGTCACCGGTTCTGCGAACAAGGAGAAGCTAAAGCAAGGTACCACACATCCAAATACTTTTCATCAATTCCTTATTTAATTTTTATTGTTTTATTTAGCCATGCTCAAGTCCAACAAGTTTACGGCACAAGGATTGCAGCGCACCTGCGCAGCGGCGATACAAAAGGAGAATTTAAAGTTCTCCACAAACTGTGTGCGGAAAAGTCCGCGAGCCCTAATCGCAAAGAGTAAGCTCAAAATGTAAAATGTTCTTTGTTCGATTTATAATAACAAAATCCCTTTTAATTTATAATAGCACTTGCCGGCGCGGCGACAACGATGCGCAAGCCGATCTCCCGTCTTGCCGGAACGATTGGATCTGGCGCCAAGGATGCGCCAGTTGTCAGGATAAATCGAGCAGCTTCATTTCGCGTTAAAAAATCATAATATTCTTTGCATTTATTTAAAGCGTTTCTTTTTTATTTCGTTTATTTTGTACCGCCCGAAGCGATTCGAAGAGTTTAACTTCTGTATAAATATAATATAACCAACACATAAATATATATATATTATGTAAGATATTCTAATGTAAGTAACGTCCTTAACTCTAAAAATACATATCGGTCTCCTTGCCAGCACCCAATTGTTGTCTGTCGTTTCTATAAATGTCGCCGGCATGAAAGGCGCCTCCAAAACGCTGCGGAGGCGCCAGACCCAACAGCGCCAGCAACATGTACAGTAGAGCGCCCAAATTTACGCCCAAGAGCAGCATGCCTGGTCCAAGCAGAGCAGTCGGCGACGCGGACAGCCCTGAGACAGGCCATCCACTCTGTGTGCCGCCAAAGCCGGTTAAGGATAAACGACGCCAGGGTTGCAGTTGTTCAGTGGCAACAGCCGCAGCACCGGAGTCCTGATCCTGTTTTTTGCTCTCGGCCAGAAGTGTGTAGCGCGGCACATACTGTTTGCTATCCACTGCACTTTGAGCATCGCTAGCAAACGCCGCAATCACCCAGCAGAGTGCCAAGACAATAAACAACAAAAACTGCATGCCGTCAACTGTTTGACTACTTGGCGAGAGTAGCTCTCTTTTATATTGTGGCGGGTCTTGCCACAGCCGAATGATTCTTTTGAGATGTCAGCAATGTACACAGACTGTCGCATCCATCAGGTTAAATTCATTGTGAGCAAAGTCTGTCATTTGAAGTTTACATTTATTTAGAAAAGATAAATACACTTTGTAAAGATTATTGTCATATATGTGGCATGTGTTGTGGTCTAGTTTATACGCTGCGCTTTAAGAAGCACCTGCGGATGCTCGATTTCAAATTTGCTCTGCACCAGCTTCAGCTCACGCTCCCAGGCCTGCACTGGCCCACTGCTTTTGGGTAGCGACTTAACCGTCTGCCTGATCACAGCCTGCAGAGTGGCAATTGTCTTCTCGAAGGCGGCGGTTACATCGCCGTTTTCATGGCTATGGGCGAGAAAGAGGGAGGCGAACAGATCGCCGGTGCCGGTGAAGAATAGATCTTTGTCTCCCTGCTTGGGTATATCGATGGCTAGCCGAGGACCATTCAGCTGGCTGAGGAAAGCGCGCAACACGCCTGCCTGGCCCAAATCACTGCTCGAGATGACAACCGTTTTGACGTTGCGTTGATGGAACCAATCCATAGCCTCCCAAACGGCCGCTTCGCTGCGCACTTCCTTGCCGGTAAGCAGCTCCACCTCGTACTGATTAGGCGTTATAATGTCGGCCAGTGGAATGATCTCGTCACGGTACACGGGAAGCAGTTCCTTGGGCACATACATGCTGCCGTTGTCCCCCATGACGGGATCACAAACGAAAATCAGCTGCGGATTCGCCTTGCGCATCTCCTGAAGTATTACGCCTACCTGGCGGAGGAACAACGGATTGCCAATGTAACCAGTCAACAAATGCGAGTACTGAGACAACAACTCGTTTTGCTGCAGGCCTTCAAAGATGGTAGCTAGTGGAGTCGATAAAGGGTTAATAGAAATTGCTGAATCTAATTGTGATTGTGAATATATTTAATACCCAATTCCTTTTCAGTTGAGACCGGACCCTTGAAGCATTTGTAGCCAGTGTGATTTGAGAATTGCACCGAGTTCAGTGGGTCCACATCGAAGCCCAACAGCTAAATCGCAAATATTGAGTAAAGGAATAATGATAGTACAAGTCACAACTCACCTGGAGGGGATAAGTGGCCACCTTGTTGCCCACATAGCCGTGCACAACGTGACTTTGTATAGAAAGCACTCGTTTCGTATTCGTATTTGCGCTTGGTGTTGTCATTTTGGTGCTATTTGTCGGAGTGTAACAAGTGCGCCGTTCTCAACGGTTCGACGTACTGTATGCAATTAAGTATCGATTGTAAATATTCTCGCGCTAGTCAAAAACGACTGCCAGCCAGTTGCTGATAAGCCGTTAAGCAATATAAAATGAGTGTTGTGTAAATAACGATAACAATCTGAGTTCTTTGACACTGGCTGATTATTGTTGAAAACAATTGAATCGCCTTTGTCTTTGGAAGTCAATTAATCTTTATATATTACATACAAGTCTATCCATACAAACCCCAACTGATACAAGCATTTATGTGCTAGTGGTACGCGAACGCGGAGCCCCTATCGATATTATCGTTGGTACCATCACTGCCTTTTTATTTCCTAATTTCTTATTGCCTATGTGCTCCCAGAAGTATGCCACATTATTAGAATAGTAGGAAAATCCAATGCAGCTACCTAATTGGTATCGATGCTGAAACAGCTGACGTGCAAGCTACACACGGTGAGTGGCAAATTTTATCGCATGGTTTACGTAAACTTGTAAGCGGCGAGTTTTTATAAAAAGTGGCATTTAATTGTAATTTGTCATCTTGAATAAACTGTGATTAAATATGGCGACAAATCTAACACGTTTTCTGGAATTTGGCATACGCAGCACCAAAGCAGCAGCAGTGCAAAACAGAGTGCGGCTTTTTAGCAACCAGCAGCAGCAGCAGCAGCCAGAAGTTGACGATGATGAGGGTAAAAACAAAGTAAAATTAATACTAATAAACAATCTAAAGGAATCGACTTTTTACAGAGTTTCGTGTGCTTAATCTGCGTACGATCAAGCAGCAGGCGCGTCGGCGGGTCTTCAAGAAGGAGGCAGTGCAGCCGCCGCGCACAAGGCACATGGCTGTCGATCAGGATTGGAGCGCGGTCTGGTCGGGACCCCGATCCTTTCATCCGGCCAGTGTGCCACTGCCACTTCGCCAGGGCTACACGGAACGTGGAGCAGCGGCGCCCTCAAAGTACGCCAACGCTGAATTGATGAAAATACCAAATTTCTTGCACCTGACGCCACCGGCCATCCGTCAGCAGTGCGAGGCAATTAAACAGTTTTGCACGCCCTGGCCAAAGGGCCTCGAGACGGAGGCGAAATGGAAGCGCATCTTCCCCGTGGAAGTGGTCACCAGCGACTATTGCCATAGTTTGCCTACCATACGACATCCGGAGGCTCGTCGCGTCAAGATTACGCTAAAGCTCTCCGATCTAAAGTTTGATGCGCATGCGAAGGATAAATTCCTGCGACTTGTGGGCGAGCGATTTGACCAGGAGACGGGGCTGCTCACCTTCGTTACCGATCGCTGCCCGACGCGCAAGCAGAACTACGAGTATGCCTTATATTTGTTGACTGCTTGCTATCACGAGTCATTCGTTACAGAGCCCTGGGAGGCAGGCAAGTCTGAGGCAGACATGGAGCAATATCTTTTCGAACGAAATCAGGCAAAACGATCAGCGGAGGCTATTCTCAATTGGAATGCGAGCGGAGAGGAGAAAGTTGGGCCACATGCAGGATATGCTGAGAGTGTGGAGCAGTTAATAAATGAGGGCGAGAACGAGTACAACATAGCCAAGTATAAGGAAGAGGTGCTGAAGTTGCTCAAGATAGCCATCTAGTTGGCATTTGCATTAAAATAAAAGCTTATCTATCAAAATAAACAAAACAACCAACCGTCATTTTTTGTGGGCGCAACAGCTGATTGCCCGCCGCGCGTTGTTCTGTGAATGGCAAAAGAACTGGCCGCATTTAAGAAGCAGCAGCACCAATTTCTTAGTCCAAACAAGAAAACCGTTTTAGTGGACGTGGTTGCGGTTTTTGTTATAATTTAGTAGTTATTACAAATTTTTTAACTTCCCAAACAAATAAAAATAAAAACGCTGACGTTTATTCGACACCGCTACATGACAGGTACAAATTTCTTTGAAAATAACTGCACAAACAAAAAAAAAACTTCAATTAAAAAAAGAACAATTTTGCGTTAAGCTGAAAGTTTGTATTTTATCAATGTTCTTTTATTTCGCTTTCGCTGCTGGTGCCGGAAGTTAACTATTTTTTAAGACAACATGTTTAACTATCACTGGTGCAGCTTATCAGCGGAATGTTTGGTTTGTTATTGCTTTGTGTGGCACAAGCAAATATACGTTTGCGTCTGTTCTTTGTGTGTGTACGCATGTGTGCTCAGTTCTTGAGAACGTTTGTAGAGTGGTGTTTAGCCAGAGTTCTCAGTGAGTACCTGCCCTGAGCCACAAGCAATTTGTGATTAACTTCATTCAAAGTGGTTTAGTTAACACCCGACTTACACAATAATGGTAGTTAACACCTTTTGGCAATGTTTGACGTTGTTGTAAACTGCACTTGAGACAAGGAGGCTTCTCTCGGTCTTGCAAAAAACCTAATTGAAAAGGCTCACCAATGAGAACAAAGATTTACATTTTATATTTATATATATATATATATATATATATATATATATATATATTATTTCTGTTACTTTTAATAATGTTTTAACATTTTAACGCCAAGCAAGCAGAATTGCTTAAGTGTGCAAAAAAGTAAAACTAAATATAAGAACAATTATAACTATTCTCAATCATTGTTAAGCAAATAAGTCATGGTCACATTTTACTGTACTGTATTGTGTTGTGTTCTTTTCTCTCCAATCTTTCAGTTGCTAATTGGCTGGCTGTTACGACTATTGCGAGTCGAAACCGTCGCCGCAACAGATACAAAGTCAACGTCAAGCAGCTGAGCTAATAATACACCTGGTTGCCCTTTTAGTGTTCGACACTGCGCATCTGAGTGGGTTTCATGTGCAGAAGTTTTTTGCCAGCATCGTTATCAGTCGTCAGCAGTGGTTGACACGTATTTATTTATTTCGAAGAAAGATAGACAGAGAGACATTCAAGCAGTGCTTGCAGAATGCGTCGTCCCAACATCAAATGGCTGATCAAGACGGCAGTTCTGGTTCTATTCTCGGTGATGTTTTTTATGCTGATCACCAGCTGGATTGCGTCCGCTCCATATACAAATCGGCCTGTGCACCACGGCATCAATCCGGAGGAATCCGTACGGGCAGCGGCACTTCGATTTGGTGATCAACGTGTGAAGCATGAGAAATTTAAAACGCAGGCACAAATTGATGAGCCACTGCACGGAAAGCAAGACGAAATCATTAAAGGACAGGAGATGGAAGGCCCAGCAAAAGAAGCTGCAGACGACAACCAAAATCAGGTTGAGCCTGATGTAAAATTACAGAAAGACGATGAACCCAACTCCGGATTTCAAATGGCAGCGCCCGTTGATGATCTCCAAAAACGGGATTGGCATGACTACACGGCCATGGAACGGGATGCCCAACGTGTGGGCATCGGTGAGAAGGGTCAAAAAGCCAAACTGGATGATGAGAGTATCCGTGAAAGCGAACAAAGAGTCTCGGTTGAGAATGGCTTTAATGGATTGCTCTCCGATTCGATATCGGTGAATCGCTCCTTACCCGACATTCGACACATAGAGTGAGTAATGATAAAGACATCCGTTAAACATTGTTGCTAATATTGTCCATTGTCTACCACAGCTGTCGAAAGAAATTGTATCTCCGGAAGCTGCCCACTGTTTCGGTTATTATCATCTTTTTCAATGAGTATTTATCGGTGCTAATGCGCTCTGTGCACAGCTTGATAAACCGATCGCCGCCAGAGTTGCTTAAGGAGATTATACTCGTAGATGATTTCAGTGATCGTGTCTATCTCTTCAAAGAGCTGGAGGAGTACATTGTCAACCACTTTGCTATCGGGCTGGTGCGCGTGGTGCGTTTGCCAAAACGAACGGGATTAATAGGCGCCCGGTCGGCGGGTGCACGGAATGCCACAGCCGATGTGCTAATCTTCTTGGACTCGCACGTCGAAGCGAATTACAATTGGCTGCCGCCGCTGCTGGAACCGATTGCGCTTAATAAACGGACGGCCGTCTGTCCGTTCATCGATGTCATTGATCACAGCAATTTCAATTATCGGGCACAGGACGAGGGTGCACGTGGCGCTTTCGATTGGCAGTTCTTTTACAAGCGCTTGCCGCTTCTGCCAGAGGATCTTAAGCATCCAACGAATCCCTTCAAGAGCCCTGTCATGGCTGGCGGTCTGTTTGCAATTTCTTCCGAGTTCTTTTGGGAACTGGGCGGCTACGATGAGGGCCTCGACATTTGGGGCGGTGAGCAATATGAATTAAGTTTTAAGATCTGGATGTGTGGCGGTGAAATGTACGACGCACCCTGCTCCCGTGTGGGTCACATTTATCGCGGACCACGCAAGAGTATACCCAGCCCGCGAAAAGGTGACTACTTGCACAAGGTAAAGAAATGTCTCAATACGTCATCCATCCAATTGACTAATCAATGTTTAATTTACAGAATTACAAGCGCGTTGCCGAGGTCTGGATGGATGAATACAAAAATTACTTGTATGACAACTCAGATGGCATCTACAATGGTGTGGATGAGGGTGATTTAACGGCACAGAAAGCTATACGCAAGAAGCTCAAGTGCAAATCGTTCAAGTGGTTCATGGAGAATGTGGCATTTGATTTGATCAAGAGTTATCCGCCAGTTGATCCGCCAGACTATGCCAGCGGCGCCATACAGAATTCGGGTGATCCTACAAAGTGCGTCGATACGCTCGGACGAAATCACCACAATCGCCTTGGCATTTACCAATGTGCAGATGATCTGGTAAGGCCGCAGAAATCGCAGTACTGGTCACTTAGCTGGAAGCGTGACTTGCGGCTGCGCCGTAAAAAGGATTGCATGGACGTGCAAATATGGGGACTGAATGCTCCAGTTTGGCTGTGGGATTGTCACGGACAACAGGGCAATCAATATTGGTACTATGACTATCACACAGGCCTGATCAAGCACGGTACGGAAGGCAAACGCTGCATGGAGCTGCTGCCCTCTACCGATGAGCTGGTGGTCAATAGTTGCAACGAGAAAAACTCGTATATGAAATGGTCCTTTGGTTTTGTGAATAAAACAGCGATTGACAATTACAATATAGATTTAGAAATAAAACTTTAATAGTATTAAAACCAAAAACTGCTCGACACTTGCCATGGTACTTATAACGCAATCGGGAAGTCTAATTTTGTATTTTATGTAGTTTATATACATAAATAAGTACCTAGATTTTAAGCAAAATTTGGCCCAAATAACGCAATCGCGCACATTCCAATTGTTAAATATTAAGTACTTATAAATTATATCCGACTATAAATGAAATTTCACAACATGTTTAACTTTGTTTGTCGTTTTATTTAATATTAATATCTGGTTGCTTTCAATACGCGTACTTTAAATAAATATAATTTTTATGTTTTACTTCATATTCTTTATATACGTTTATTTTTATTTTATTTCTTTTGTTTTTTTTTTCAGTTTTGTTTTACAATATGTATCGTCATCATTATCATTATCGCATCGGATGCTTTGCAACATCTTGCATATGATTCTTTTGTCGATCTTTTGCGTGCAGTGGTTTCTAGTGTTTCTTTCATTTTGTGAGTCGACTTGTCATTAAAACTAATATACGCCAATATTTATAGTATATATTCTCAATATATATCATGTATATATATATATTTATATATATTTTTTCATGCTCTTCATCTTGCACCCCGCAAATAACTCAAAACACATTGTAAACTCGTGTATAAATTAATAATGGCAAAAAGTTGGTTTTCCTTTTATTTCGAAAATTATATAAAAAGCATTTACAAACTATAATAGTTGTTGGCTTGCGTAATCAGTTAATCATTTAATCAATTATCAATTATCATAATTTATATTTATATATATAAACATTTAAATATTTATCAAAACATGTTTTTTCTTGTTGCTCAAAAGTCTTCTTCGCTGCCTTACATTTACATACATACGTTTTACATTAATGATTCTCCTGCACATTTCTCAGTTTCAGTTTCATCGTCATAATTTCAAATTATAAGCATAAGTATACAATATATATTAATTAATAACCATTTTGTGCAAAATAATGTTAATTTCTTGTTTTTATGTTTAAACTAATTTGATTTGAAATTCAGTTGCGCTGCCATTTTGTTTTTTTCTTTCTTTTTTGGATGGATGTAAATTAATTGAGTTTGCTTTTTACAACAATCCACGTGTGAAATGATTAAGCAAAGTGTTTTTTTCTTTAGTTCAATTATAGTTGTTAGTTTTTGTGTACTTAATACTTGCTTGGTTTCGAGTCTTTCTTTTTTTTTTTTGGGATTTTCGTTTTTATTTTGCTTTTTTAAATTTGCTTTAACATTTACAGCACATTTCTTAAAAAAAAAAGATTTTGCCTTTTTTTGTTGGGGCACGCATAAATAAATAAAACTTCATCTCTTGCTCTTTATTTTTATATATGTATGTGTGTAGTATTTTTGTATATTCTTTTTGTTTTGCTTAAACTTAAATTATGAATAATGTTTAAAAAATGTCTTGATGCTTTACGCGCTGCTCTTCTATCATTTCATTTCATTCACTCTTTGCTTCATTTGTTATGTTTTATGCTTACTTATGTGCTTTTTACGTATGCTTAGCTTAAAATCCTGCCCGCCCCAGCCCCCCCTCGATGCGTTCAAATCGCCAGACACACACATACTACTACATGCAAAATATGTTAGTATGGAAAATTAGATTGTTTTTTTTCCTCACTTTGCTTTGATTTTTTTTGTTTTACTTTTTTGTTATTGTAGGCTGCCTTTGATACGCTCTCTGTGTGTTTGTGTGTGTGTGTGTGTATTCTGTGTGTATTTGCAGTTAACGGCAAATCAAATGTGGCAAATGCAGCTTTCTTGCGTGCACAGCGACCGACGATCATCGACGGAATGCACCCAAAAATGGCAACATTTGCTTCTGGCAGACAATTCGAATTCGCTTGGCGCTGCAAAGTATGCAACAGCCCCAAAAGATAGTCAAATTGTTGCTGTTCGTGAAAGTAACGGGAAAAGTAAAGTATTTGAAAATATATATATATATATTTGATGTTGTCTGTAGTGCTATTTCAGTGTGTCTTTTTGTAAAAACTTGTTACCAACTATTTAATTATGTTTGTTTGTTTTGTTGCTTGCGAAATTCTTTAAGTTTTTTTCATTTGTTTTTGTTTCTAGTTTGCTTTTTAAAAAATTGGTTTATTTGTACTTTTGGCAATGATCTTTTACGAGTATCCGTCCACTAACAGTTTTTATTTTTTTTGCTTTTGCTTGTTTTCTTTGTTAACCTTAATTTGTTTTTATTTTGTTTTTGTTTACTTTTATTTTTGTGTTTTGCTCACGATAGAAACTCAAGCAAACATTTCTTTAGCAATTTGTTTATTAGGTATTTTTGTTTTGTTTTAGTTATTAATTTGTTGTTTTTGAATTCTAGTGTTTTGTTCTGTAGTTTGTTTGTTTTTTATAGTGTGTTTGCTGTTTTGCTTCTTAAACAGAAGAAGAGAACAAAAATTAAGGAAAATTTTCAACTCATTTAACATAAATTTGCCAACAATTTAGCTGATCTTAAGAAACTAAAATATATTTGTATTGTTTTTCTTTCTATATATATATATATATTTATATATGTATCTAGCTGCATTTGATTGTTTTTCTTTCTGCCAGTGTATAAACTGGGCATATGTTGCTGAGGGAGTGTGTGTGTGTTTGCTTGTTTGTGTGTGTTTGCTTGTTTGTAGTGGAGTTTTGGTTGTGTATTACTGCATGCTGGAATGGTGACTCGAACCGACACCCGCTGCTGCTACTGCTGCTGCTGCTGTTGTCCGCCTCCTCTCCTCGTATGGCACACGAAATCAGGATGCGTTTTACAAAAATAATTGTTGTGAGAATATTTCAGTCGTTTGCGGCTTAAGCTTTGAGCTAAACAGCAATTGAGGAGCTAAGCGGCAACTATAACAACAACAACAGCAACAACAACCATTGCAACTACCTTGACTATTACCAATAATAGTAGTTACCACACATTTGGTGACGATAGGCGCTCAGGTTTGCTGCTGCGTGGGCAGCGTGGGCAGCGGCGGCTGCGGCACGCCCCCGGCTGCTGTTGGCGTCTGTGGGGCATTGCTGTTGCTGTTGCTGCTGCTGTTGTTGTTGTTGGCATTGGCGTTGTTGTTGCTGCCAGTCGTGGACGATGTCGGACTGCTATTGCCCTCCTGATAGGGCCCCGTAACCACACATGGATGCATAGGAAACAGGGTCGTCCACGACGTTGTTGTTAGTGTTGGTGCGTGGAGGGCAACTTTCTCGTTTTTTGGCTGCTCAGTGTTGCTGCTGTTGTTGTTATTGTTGTTATTATTGTTGTTGTTCGCCTGCGATTTCTTGCTGTTATCGCTCTTCTTCTTTTTACTGCCACTGGCGCCATTCTTGATGGCATTGCCGCCATTGCTTTCCTTTTTAATGCTGGGCATCGCTGGAGTCGCCGCTGTCGCCGTCGCCAGCTGCTCATCATGCATTTCCTCATCGTCATCATCATCGCCGGCGGCCTTCTTTAGCAGACGCTCGCGCTCCTCTTTGGCTTTGTTGTCGAGGTCCGTGTTGATCTTCTTGACGCGCATCTTCTCCTCCCACTCATCGATGCCGTGCCGCGCACGATTCAAATTGCGATGCTGGTAGAAGATCAGCGTCATCCGTGTCGGCGTATGTCGATCTGGTCGTCGCACTGCTGTCGTCGCATGCATCTCATGCTTGGCACACTCGATCAGCACACTGCCATGATTCAGCGCGATCGCAACGCCGCCCATTTGTGGATCCTGAAACGCTTCGATGTTCTCATTGATTTCGGCCACCTCACCGATGGGTTCAATTTTACTCGAATTGGTGCTGGCGGGCGCCACAGTTGTTGTTGTATTACTGCCAGCTGCAGCTGCTGCTGCTGCCGCTGCTGCTGCTGTGTTGCCGTTGGCATCACTGCTGTTGCTGCTATTGCTGTTGTTGCTGCTGATGCCCACCGGGGGTGCTTCAACAATCGGTGCTGAAATGGGCGTCACGATTGGTTCCACAGCCAGTTGACCATTACTCAAATCTGGCAAAATAGTCTGTGGCGGTGTAACGGGCAACTGTTGCTGCTGCAGCTGTTGTTGTTGTTGTTGATGTTGCTGCTGCTGTTGTAGTTGCTGCTGCTGCTGATGTTGCTGCTGTTGATGCAGTGGCAATGCTGTTGGCATCACTGGTTTGACCAGAGCCGCTGCTGCTGCCGGCGGAATGCCACCATGTGTGGCCATCATGCTGCCCCCTGGCACTGTTGGTGCGCCCGCTGTTGGTCCATATCCGCCGGAGCTCTGATGATGTCCATAGACATTCCAGTTGGGCGATGGCGGCGGCGGCGTCGGTGGCGGCGTCTGCTGTGGATACATGCCATACGGCGAGTACGCCTGGTGATGATACCCATAGTTGTAGTTCATATTCTGATAGGCATCGTAGGCGGAGTATGCCGAATGCGGCGGCGGAGGCGGTGGTGGATACATCTGATAGTTGTTCGGATACTGCGAGTACTGATAATCGCTGGGCGGTGGCTTTGGCTTGACGAAACCCTCTGGCGTGTGCGGATGATGGTGATGATGGTGGTGATGAAGTGGTGGTGCTAGATTAGTCATGGGTTGCATGGCTGTCAAAGCGGTTAACTTACTCTCGACCAGGGAGTGATTCACAAGCGTTGTCGAGTCGGGATTCTCCTCGCTGACGCGACTCTTCAGCTCACCACCAACAACGGCGGACATGTCGACACCACTTTGCTGCTGTTGCTGCTGCTGTTGTTGCTGCTGTTGTTGCTGTTGCTGCTGCTGTTGTTGCTGTTGCTGTTGCTGCTGCTGTTGTTGTTGCTGCTGCTGCTGCTGTTGCTGTTGTACGCTCAATGCTGTTGACGTTAGATTGTTGTAGCTGGGCGTGTAGCCATTGCTGGCATCATGCTGCGCGGGCGTAGGCGTTACTGTAATGGGCGTGGCAGGCTGCAAAGCGGTGCCAGCCGCAGGAGCAATTGCTGCTGCAGGCGCTGCGATGGGTGCAATTGGTGCAATTGCTGTTGCTGAGGCTACTCCGGGTGCTGCTGCTGTTGCTATTGGCGGCGTCACCGTGTGCGTATGTTGCACCAGCGGCGCTGCCGGCGTCGTCGGCGTCAGTGCAGCAGTACCAGCAGCCATCTGCATCGCATGTGGCGGCCAGTTGCCGTAGTAGTTGCGCGAATCAATGTAGGAGCCCGTCTGGTAGTCGTAGGAATAGGGCGAGTCCAGCACGGTGCTAGAGATCTGATTCGATTGCAGTTGGGCGTCCGTGAACGTGTCGATCATCGTGGCCATGTTCATCAGGCTCGAGTTGGAGCTCATCAGTTGGTTGGGCTGGGCGCCAGGTGGAGCAACTGCACCAGCCGCACCTGCCACACCATTGTTGTTGCTGTTGTTGTTGGGATTGGCGCCGTGTTGATTGACTGGCGGCGTGCTAAATGCGCTGCCAGCCGGACTGGGATTGTTGGTGACGGGTGTCTGGCAGCGTGGCGATGGCGTCGTTGGTGGCGCCGAGCCGGGTGTGGATGCGCTGGAGTTGTTCGACTTTGACTTGGACTTTGATTTGCTGTTGCTGCTGTTACTGTTGCTGTTGCTACTGTTGCTGTTGCTAGTACCGTTCTCCTTCTTGATGGCAAGGGCGGGCGGACTGCTCTGCTGGGATTGCGTTTGCTGGGCGCCATTGCTGGAGCTCTGACTACTCCCATCGGCGGCTGCATCCTGCTCGCCATCCGGCGTTGCCGGCTCATCCTCTTTACGCTTTTTGCCATGTCGGCGACAAGGTATCAAGGGCGTGGAACGCACGCGTACTTCGCAGGGGAATCTATGTGGGATGGAGCGAAATGAGATTGAAGATTAATGTTTGCTTTGATGGCGCCGAGCTGCAACTGGTAGCTCAAAACTCAACACTACACTCACTTGTCCAGCATTTGCACGGCACCGGTGCGATGCTTGTCGCGCTGCCCCTCGACGCTCTCGAACTCGTCCGTGCCGTCCATCGTGTAGAGCGGCAGGACATGGAACTGCTCGTCGTCGGGCAGGCGGCTGTCGCGATTACCGGGCTTAAGCAGTGCCACATGCACTGTGCAGCCATCCTGCATATTGTGCAGATCGCGATGCGAGTGCGCACAAAAGTCCAAGCAGGCTGTGACGCCAGAGAAGGGTTTACCCGGCTCCAGGCCCAGTCGGCAGTCGGATGCCTCATGCTCGTACTTCGTCTGGTTGTCATAGGAGCGTGGACAGACCTGCTTAAAGACCGGCGCCAGCAGTGTCGCTATCAGATTCATGTGATCCTCGATCGCTGCCTCCTCACTCTTCACAGACAGCCGGAACTTGCGCACAGTCTTGGAGCGTGCATATTTGCATCCATTGTAGTACATGGACCAACTGCAGCCAAAGCTGTACGACGCCCCAGACGTCTCCGGATCCAGACCTTCAATTATGGGATGAGCAAATGATTTATTCATTAATATGCTGTCCAGCTCAAAGAGTGGGAGGATTGGGCACTTACCTTGGCAGGCACAGGTGCGATTCTCGTTGGTGGCGCAACGGCGCGTGGTGGGTAAACCATACTTGTTGAGCTTGGGTATCAAATTTTTGTAGGCATTGTCCGCCTCCAGACGCGGCACTCCATCCCAGGCCACCATGCACACCACAATGTAAGCGGCGATGCATCTAATCAGATAAAGCAAAGGATTCATGATGCACACACGTGTTCCATCAGGTGACTCTTGCTATGCTTGACTTACCTGTGACCTGGTCGCTTTTTCACCACAACCAGTATCTTCTCCTCGGGATCGGCGCGTCGAATCACCCACTTAGCCACCGGGCAGCCCTGCGTGGTTTTGCCCTCTTTGCCCGTGTAGACGATCTTCTCGATGCGCAACTGACGACCCGTCAGCTGGCAGCGATCCTCGAACTCGCGTCTCAGCTCCATCAGCGACGAAGCTGTGCCTGTGTGGACAAGTGGGTAGGATTAGACTATGATAGGAGATGATAAGATTTAGATTGGACTTACCAAGATGCGTATAGTAGGTGCCCGGTTCGGGTGGATTCTTGTCGGACTGGAAGCATTCGCATTCTGGTATCTCCGTCTTGTTGCCCTTCTCGAGACGATCCGTTGTGTCGAACATGGGATTGATTTTCTCATGCTTAACCACAATCTCGGGAATCTCGTCCGGTTTCTGCTTCTTCGCCTTGGCCTTGACGCCGTTGTGCGCCTCAGCGAGCTCATCCTCATCCAGTAGTTCCTCCTTGGGCGTTATGCCCAATCCCAAACAGGTGCCATCCTTAAGGTGCTCTGCAGTCGGGGGTCGGGTGCCGCCTTGGCGACAACACGAGAAGCCATTGTTGAGGGGCTTACCTTCGCCCAGATAGGGATAGCCATGACCATGACCATGTCCATGTCCCAGCATGCCCATATCCTCCAGTTTTGGCTCCAGCATGCCATGGTGGCTGAGATGGGGCGGCGGCGGCGGTCCACCATGTCCGAGCGCATAACGATGCGCCGGAATGGGATACGCATGCGCCGGTATATCCTTCTCATAGTTGGTGGGCAGTGGTATGATGCTATTCGTGTCCGGCTTCCTTTCCAGCTCCAGCATGCTATTGCCACCATGCCCATGTCCGTGTGGTCCATGATGCGATGCATTCGACGGCGGCTTCCCGCGACTCCCATAAGCCGCTGCCTGATAGCCGGGCACAAAGCTCTGCTGGAAGTTCTGCTGGAAGCTGCCGGCGCCGGCGCCATAATACGCCGAATTGTGATGATAGCCGGCATAGTCCTGCTGATGCTGGTGCTGGTGCTGCTGCACTGGCTGACCTTGGCCATCGTTCTGACAGAAGTCCGCATACTGTATAAAGTTCTGATAATTCCGCTCGTAACCCTCCATTTTATTGGGCTGTCCGCCCGGCGGCATCAGACCTGGCTCCGTTTTGATATACTGCCCGTGGTAGTCCTGACTGCTGCCCGGCGGTGGCGGATAGTGTGCGCCCAGCGCTTTTAGTCCACCCCCCGGATCATTGGCATTGCGATCCCTCTCGATTTCTGCAGCAGCTGCCTCTGCAGCAGCGGCTGCAGCACGACTCGCCTTGCTGCGACTCCGCGACTTCTTCGGCTGCGGCTGCGGCTGGGGTTGGGGAGGAACCGGCGGCTGCTGTTGCTGCTGTATGGGTTGGGGTGGGGGCGGTGGTGCGACTTCGCCATGACTGATGGTTGTGTGTTGTCCGGGTTGATGTTGCTGCAGTTGCAGCTGCAACTGATGGTCTATGCCGGCATAGTTGCTGCTGCCGCCCACGCTTGGCTTCTTAAATGAGTTGGCGTGATGCGGCTTCCAGATGTGATCGCCACCACCTCCGATTGGCTCGGCAACGCCCAATGACGTTGGAGTGACGCTGCTCGAGCCGTTGGCGCTCAGCGCCGTCTCGGGCCGGAGATGGTGGCTATACGATAAAAAATGACCGGTCTGTTGTTGCTGCTGCTGCTGCTGCTGTGCGACTGTTGCTGGCGGGGCACCCTGCAGCTGTATATCGGGTGGCGCATCTTTGGAATCACTCTTGCGCATTATCATCGACTTGATCCGAGTATTCAGATGCAAGCGTTCCCCCTGCGCCGCATAACCATCGCTGGTGTGCTGATGTTGCTGTTGCTGCTGAGCAGGCGGTGGCTGTTGCTGCTGCTGCTGCTGCGGCTGTTGATTGCTCCAGTTCCAGTCCTGCATGGGCGGTGAACCAAGATGCGGATGCGTTTGCTGTTGGACGCTGCTGCCGTATGGCTGCAGTCCGTTGCCATTGGGCGAAGGTGGCACTTGGTTGGGTGACTGGGAGACAAGGCGTGGCTGCTGCTGTTGTTGCTGCTGCTGCTGCTGCTGTTGCACCTGTTGAACCTGCTGCTGCTGGATGAGACTGCGCGTTGGTGATGGTGGCACGGTTTGTGACTGTGTTTGCATTGGTGAGCCAGCTGGTTGGGCCACTACAGTGCCAGCGGCAACTGGCACCGCTGTGGGCGTGGCTGCTGCGCTGGGCGCTGCTGTTGTCGTTTGTTGTTGTTGTTGTTGTTGCTGTGAAGAACCGCTGTAGTCGCCTGGATACCCGTTACAGTTGAGTGAGCGCGGCGGCACGCTGCTCACCCGCGGATATCCAGGCGTGTCGTTTCCCGACATGCTCTTGTTCAGATCAGCACCAAGATGTTGCTGCTGCTGCTGCTGCTGTTGCTGCTGTTGTTGCTGCTGCTGCTGCAGACCGACTGCAGGTGGCGCCGGTGCTGTGGACACTTGACCGGCATAGCTAACGCCACCGGGCGCAAATCCAGCGGCAACACTTTGGAGACCCACCTGGTTGATGGGCGCACTGGAGAGCTGTTGGCTCTGAAAGTCGTAGCGTTGGACCGGAGCACCGTAGGGTGAGCGACCATAGTTGGGATCGAACCCAAGACCCGTCTGCACGTAGCCATTTGATGGATAGGCGTAGGACTGTGTCTGGAAATCCAACGAGTTGAGCGATGTGATGGCTGGAGTATTCTGTGGTATTTGCTGTATGAACTGATTCTGCCAGCCCTGCGATGGATCCGCCTGCCACGTCGGATAGAAGGCCATCGGTGCCTGCAATATGTCAAAAGTCAAGTTGTTAATACTGTGAGTACAACTGTCTGTCTGTCTGTCTGTCTGATGACTGATTTTGTGGTAAAAGTAAATAAATGTAAATAAATATTTCAAGTGAACCTTTTCCCGGAAATATTTAAGTGCTTGATTAGACATTTGAATTATGTGCGTTCAGTTTAATCAGCACGACGGAAACAGGAAGTTGTTTTACGATATGTACATATATATATAGTTAAATATATATATATATGACATGTATGACAAACACGCTTATGCAACTTATCAACATTATTTCAACATTTATTTAAATTACATGCATATCAAAATTATATAAATAATAATCTTGGCTTATTGATTTTAGTACACATTTTGTTATATTTCACATTTGTTACTGTTGTTCTATTTATTTAGACTTTACTTAATGACCACCCCTCCACAGATCACTTGAAACCACCCCTTTTTTTTGGCACTTTTAAGGGTAGAATTTCTTCAACTATTGCCTTCTAAAATTGTTTTCCTGTTCCTGTTGCTGTCGAGCGTAAATCATATTAGCCGCGCCCTAATTTACCGACCTACTAATTGGCCCAAGCCCCTCAAATAAACACACACACACACACAAAAAAAACACAACAAAATGCCAAATATTTATAAGCGACTTCCGGTTCCAAATGCTATTAATGCGGTTTGTTTGATATTTATTAACGCGCCTTAAATTATGCTACACATTTTTTTGGGCGTTCTGGCAAACAAAACACGGAACAACCCAAAATACCCAAAAATTGTCTCGATTTCATTTTATTTTGCATTTCGACGAGAGCAAAAAATGATGAAAGTGAATTTTTCTACATATGTAAAGCAAATGGCAAAAATAACAATGGAAAACTGCCAGCGACTGACGCATATAAAATCAAATAAAACATCAATTTATTTCCAACAATTTTAATAGCTTGTTAAATTTTACGAGTTTTATAGACTTCACTTTGGGTGCGACTGTATTGGTTTTTATGAGCTTTTTTTCTGCTAAAATTTGGGCTTTATTTTTGTCTATCTATGTAGATATGGAATATGGGCACCTGGTGCTGACAGCTGCGATGCTGTTGTTGTTGTTGTTGTTGTTGTTGTTGTTGTTGCTGCTGTGTGGTCTGCGTTTTATTTTTGAAAGCATTTAGCAATCATTGATAAAAATCGAAAAATGGTTTATGAATGAACGAGTCTGCAAGAGAAGCGAGTGTCTGTGTGGGTGTGTGTGTGTGTGGCTGTGTGTGTGTGTAAGAGAGATACCAGTTGTGTGTGGTCTGCCCTCTCCCAGTTTGTGCCCCTTTTCGGTTCGTTTATGTGCACAGCTGCAGTTGATATGCCAAATGACGTATACGCAATGTTGTCGAGAGGCAAAATACAAACGCACACACAAAATTTGTGGTATTTTTTTTTTTATTTTTTTTATTTATTGCTAGCAATGAATGGAAAACGAAATGAACTGATTGACTAGCCAATCGTTTATGAAGGTCAATGCTCGATGCCAGTTTTGTTATTTGTTCTTCTTCTTCTTATTGATGTTTTAATTGGAAAATTGTAAAGTGAAATTGAAAATGTTGTGGCTGTGGTTGTGGCAGTTGTTGTTGTTGTTGTACTTACCATGGGTTGTTGCGGTTGATCCTTCATGGTTTGAATTTGTGCGGTTATTTGATGCTGCTGCTGATGCAAATGTTGGTGTTGTTGCTGCTGCTGCTGCTGTTGCTGTGCGTGCTGCTGCTGCTGCTGCTGCTGATGGTGTTGCGTTTGCTGTTGTTGTTGCTGCAAATGTTGCTGTTGCTGAAAGTGCTGCTGTTGCTGCTGCGGCTGCTGCTGTTGATAATGCTGCTGCTGTTGCTGTTGTTGATGTGACAACAGCTGCTGCTGTAGCTGTTGCTGCTGCTGCTGATACTGCTGCTGCTGTTGCAAACTGCCACTCGTTGCGGCAACTGTTGCTGTTGTAGTATTTGGCGATTGCTGTGGCAACAGTGTTGCTGCAGGCACTGGACTTAGACGTGGCGAAGTTGCTGATGCGGCTGCAATGGCACCAGCGGCTGCATTCAGTTTATTTGCTTTGGTGGAGGTTTTACGGGCTCGTGACTGCAAAAAATAGCAATAAAATATATATAAGAAAATTGTTTTAAATTGTTAGTTAAGTTAAGCTAATGGATGGCATTGACAAAAATAACCGTAACGCGCTTAAATATATATGAGTGCAAAAATTATGGAGCAATTTAGTTGTGTTGCTGTTGTTGCTTGCACTTTAAATTATATGCAATTAAATTATGGCACTCGCTTTTGCTGTTGTTGTTGCTGTCATTGCTGCTGCTGTTGCTGTTGTTGTTGATAGTGTTATGGCTTTATTGTGGGTGTCTCAGGCTTGACCTTCATGACAACAGCTGTTTTATGTTATTTGCATGTCGTTAATGCCCCAGTTGCACAAGCAACTTGAAGCAATTTTACACTAGTTTTGTGTGTGTGTCTCGCAGCAATTAGTTGAATAAGTTTATATTTTTTAATTAAGGAAATTTGTTAGACGCGCAAATATTTTAATTGCCACATTTTGTAACATTGTTACCACCCTCCCGCTCTGCTCTGGAACGCTCCCCTTGCTTGCAACGTTTATATAATTTATGCTTGCAGCGGACACATAATTTCGACTTGTTTTTGAGTCTGCACGCCGGCAACATGTAAAATTTATGTGGCCAGCGATTTATGTGCAATTTATTTGTGCAGTCAAACACACACATACACTAACACACACACAGACACAGATATATATATAAATATATATAATAAAAAAGAGCATGGTAAAAATGCAGCATGCAACAACAACAGCTACGTCGACGATAGCGAGCAACAGCAACAGCAACAGCTGCGGTTGCCATTTATTGTTGCTGTTACTGCTGCTGCTGCTGTTGCTGCTGCTGCTTGGTCTAAAATATGTTGCGCGCACCATTAAAGGCTGCGACAATTTATGTTTATAAAAGACTTTTGTCGTTTTGCGCACTGCAAAGCGCTGCTACCAAAATATTTGTATTTTGTTGTATTTTAGTTAGTTGTATTTTATTTAAAAATATTACTTTTTTTATATATAGATTTGATAATAAAAAATAGATAGCTGCAAATTCATTTATAAAGATAAAGTAGCTTAACTTTGATAAGCACCCCAAAAACTCTCAGGAAAATATCTCTGACAAATTTAGAAAAATTCACATTTTGCTATCTAACTGAAGTGTGTGTATTTTTAGCTGTACATTATCTAAATCAGATACTTAATTTATATTAAACTGATTAGCAATCATATTTTTTTGTCCCCTTGGTCGCAACCGAAGTGAATTTAATTTTGTATCAATTAATTGATAAGCCAAATAAAATTCTTATATTTATATTTATAGAGCATGTGATGTGATTATAATTATTTCTCAATCACATAGCCTATCAATACGGTTGGTATTTTTTTGTATTTTGATTATATTATATTCATTGATTGCTCAAATTCGATTTATAATTTTTGGTTCAGTTGTTGCGCTTATCTTTGCATATTGCAAAATGCAAACCACAAATTGGCTAAACTGTATAGAGCTGCAGATTGGCCAATTAAAGAGGCTTATTTCTCGAATTTCTAGAACTTTGACAGACAATAAATAAATTTTCAACACACACACTCACACACACACTCACACACACACACAATTTGCATACAGCAACAAACCAAATCGTTTGTGCAAATTGCCTGCAAAAATATGATTTATATTTAACACATGTGTAAAATATATTTGCCAGCTATGCATGTGTGTGTTTGTTTGTGTGTGTGTGTGTCTGTGCCTCGTAATACAATACAAATAATCCAGTAACAACAACAATAAATACAACAAGGACTAACAAGGAATTGAAATTCAAATGGTTTTCGGCTCTGGAACCCAGCTGGTGACAAAGCAACAAAATAACTTGAGCAAACACAATTCGAGCCTTTTATGTATGTTGCCAGAGGGGGGAAGGAGGAGGGGGAGGAGGAGGTTTGGCGTATGCTAAAGCTTTCGAGAAATATTTGCAATGCAAACAATGTCGCAGGTGACAAAAAAAAATAAAATAAAAATAAATAACAAAAATTAAAATAAATTTGCACGCAATTTAAAATCGAAAAATTGTCAATTATTTGTGTGGAGATTTTCTTAAAATAAATAGATTTGCGTATATGCGAGGCATGCCACACACACACATATATGGCATTAACTAAGATTTTTGCACGTTCCACAGTGTTTGCTTTTGGCCATGGCAAACATGGCAACGACAACGAAAGGCGATAGTTGAATAAAAATGCCAAATGCCATTTGCAACTATTCAAAAACACAATTATAAATACCCTAACAAAGTAGTTGATGCATTCAATTCGCAATTAAAATATGTCCAAAAATGAATATTTATATTAAATTACACAATAATTGTTTTTAAAGTATTAGCCAGCCTGAAAAGCTAAGACCCGTTTGAGTGTCCTGGATTTTAACAATATCTCAAATCTAAGGGTATTCGAGCCAAATCACATTTTTCCACTATTTACACAGTTCATAAAAGCTAATTAAATGTTTATGATTGTCGCTTGTTTGCATCACGATGACTTTACTTTTTTTTAGTTGTTTTTTTTCCCTGGAGACCTTACAATTTTATGTTGTGTGTTTTGTTTTTTTTTTTTTTACTATGTCAATGCATTTTTATTTATTTCTTGGTAAAACAAACAAATATAAAGCAAAGAGGCAAAAAGATAGAAACAGATGGAGATTAGTGGCCTCTTATCTTGGAGTACAACAACAGCAGCAACAACAGCAACAAACAGCTGCAACGTGCAACGAACTAAACGATGTGGCCTTCGTTTTCAACACACACACAGAGAGAGAGGAGAGACAAGAGACAAGAGACAAGAGACAGAAGAGGGGCAACAACTCCTCCACTGACCCCCTGTGTAAGTAAAGTTGCCATCAGCTTATTTTATTTTATTTTTTTAAACTGAAAATGCGTTGAAAAGAAAATTGCGCGCTGAGTAAACAGCAATTAGTTATGTGTGTGTGCGAGTGTGTGTGAGTGTGTATGTGTGTGTGTGTCAGTATAAAACTATTTACATTGAATTGCGGGCTGTGCTGATAAGCAAGAAGGGAAATACTCGTATTAAACACGAAATAAAATAAAAGGTAAAGTGAAGTAAAGTATTTTTAGTTAGGCTTCAGCGACGCCGCCGATGCGCCACAATGCATACGACTGAGCAGGCTAATGGCACATACATATATATATATATATATATATATATATATAATGGCTTTATATAGGTATATACACATATATGCACGTTGCACTCGTACATATACGTGCAACAGGAAAATGTGGCACATTGGCACATACTACGCCAGGGTAGGTAGTAAATTATGCGCCAGATAGCAGAAATGATAAATACTTTATTTAAAATTGTTATAAATATTTTTGGTTTGTAATTAGCTATTTCCAGTTTTATAGTTAACTGCTCAAAACTAAACTTTATTTTTTGTTCAGCATTAAATATTTTATTATTTCTGCTTCTTTCTGTGCTTTGTCAGTTTTTTTTATTTATTGTTAACGCAGATATTGTAAATTAATGATTATCTTTCAAATATTTTTGGAACAGTAATAAATGATTTTGCTGCATATTTATGATATATTTTTATTAATTATGAGTTTTATAATAATTGGTACAACTGGAGTTATCTTGAGCAATGTGGCCAGTAACTGCTGGCAATAACAAACTGAACTATCTACCACCCCTTCCAACACTCTCCCTCTCTCTCTCTCTCTCTCTCTCTGTCTCGGAGTGACGCTAGCTGTCTTCCTCTGACATTGATAAGAGCGAGGACTGAACACCATAATAATAACACCTCGAGCCGATGTGTGTGTGTGTTGTGTACCCTGTCATAAATTACACACATAACAGGGTATGCCATATAAATTATTTACATGTCCCCAACGTCAAATTCTGCTGATAAGTTGAGCGAGAAAAAAGACAAAAAAACAAGAGCAACAAATAACGAATAAATAAATATAAAAACAAAGAGGAACAAGGTGAAAAGCAGCGAAAACTGAATGCCACAAAATGTAAATAAAATATAAATAAATCAAATATTAGTTATCATGTTTTCTTCGATGTGTTGTGTGTGTTTTTTTTTGTCGTCCTTATCTGGGTGAGTCAGAGAAGAAATATGAAGAGAAATGGATTCCAATATGCAAAGAAAGAATTCAGTAAATGACTGTAATTGCCAAAGTCCTTTGCAATCCCGGGAATAATACAATTGCTGCCTGAATTTAATAACTGAATCATCACTGAATTAAAAACGAGTTGCAATTAAAACTCGAACCAAAAGTAAATCCTCTTTTGCAAAACGGCTGCTGCAGCAAAATGTTGCAATTTACTAGACAGAAAAATATACATTCCGATTTGCCTGAATTGGTATATGCAATTTCTATGATTGTGCAGGCAGCCCCTCACTCCGCCAATTGTCTCTCTTCTGTCTGTCTGTCTGTTCCGGCGGCAGCTCAAATATTTAACTTGTATTTCGTATTCATGCTAATTTTGCACATTTTCCACAATTTTCTCACCCACAAGGCGAGGCATGCACCATCATCTCCATCTCCATCTCCTCTTTGACCACGTTGCATTATTGTCCTGCAGGCAGCGCCTGGCGAGCCTTTTTGTAGCAGGCTTCAATTTCTTGCTTTTGGATGGACACTGTGTGGCTAAATTGTTGGCCAGCTGCTTGTTGGTTGGCTATCTACTTGCACACACACACACACAGACACACACATAAATTACTGATTGTGGGGAGTGACGGTGGTGGTGTGTGTGTGTGTGTGTGTGTGTAATTGTACGTGACGAGTGTGCGCTGTGTTGATCGAGCTACAGTTTCCTTTTTATCCTCTGCTCTGCTTTACTCCAGCTTGTTAGCATGTGTCGACATTAATGTAAGTGTGTCTGTGTGTGTGTATCTGTGTGTGTGTGTATGTATTTTTATTCAATTTAGCTTTCAATTAGGCTGCAATTGTTCGTTTGTTCGCTGCGCTGCCTTGCATTCTTAAACAGTTCCTGTTCCTGGCTGATTTTACCCAGAGTTGAAGCCAGTCAAATGTGCAGTCAAATTTTCCGTATAAGCCAAATAAGCAAGAAAATGCCATTAAGCAAATAATACTACAGAGTGCTAATTTAATTTGCCACTCTAACATAATTATATATATATATATATATATATATATATGAACTGCTGCAAATAATCAGTTGATTGTTGCTCAAAATTTGATTACCATCTGATTACAGGGTATGCTTAATTTGATCTTCAATTAGTTTAGTCTCCTATTGGCATTTTAAACTTGGCCTGTTTCATCCTTTCATTTCGTCCAACCATATAACCATCAACGTCAGCACCATTTCCGTTGGCTCACTCACATCATTATTTTGATTGAATATTTGCGATAAATTAAATTGGAAAAAGCAGCAGCAGCAACGAAAATATTTGCTGACTGCGTTACTGACTGATGCGTTGGGATCGGAATGGGATTGGGAATGGGAATGGGAAGTTGAATTGGTGGATTGGTGGATTTCCAGCACTGAGCAGTAAATTATAATGCGGCTGGTAATCAATAGTGCAAATATTTGCAAATCAGCTGCGCTTTTTACCACTCATCCAAATGCATTTCATTGCATTAATGTCCGGTCCACAAAAGTCTCCTTACTCATCCACCTACAACATCAGATTGTATGTTATATAATTTAGCAAAGAGTTGCTTTTATTTTGCGCTGTGTCGAGCAAATTTGAAAACTAGTTTTCAGCTGCTTCACCTGGTTTGCTTGGTATACCATGTAATGGGCTGTGTGAATGGGTATATTTTGGCCACGTTTAAATAGTGTAAAACATAAACCGCACAACATATTACTAAATGACATTATTTTAAGTGTGTGGCAACAACAAAATGTTGATTTCACACACATTTAAAACAGTTATGTTTAGTATACTCTTTAGTTAGTGGAATTGTTTGAATGAGGTGCTAATTGGAATAATGTGCAAAATTATGCGCTGTATTTAATTAACTCATTCAGAATGGAAAGTAGACTCGTTAGTGCAATTTCTGAGGAGAAAACGTTAGTAATACAGCTGAGTAATTGGTGTGCTAAGAGAAAATTGGTCAAAATGCCATTTAAGAACATAGTTGAAAACTGCAAGCTGTACTCTAAATAACAAGCAGTTGAAGTTGTCTAAAATAAAACTTAAATATTTACGGAAAAAAGTGAAACTAAATTACAAACTTAAACTTTAAACTATTATTTTTCTAAAGCCAAGAATTTTCTTCAAAATTAGCTCAAAATAAGATGTAAGAATTTAAATCTGCTACAAAAACAGAATTTACTTAATTATTTTCTATTTAAACAGGGTTTCTTTTTTGGATTACAATGCATTTAAGAATTTGTCCAGGGTAGCCAGGAAACTCACACTTTTTGCACTTTCTGAAAGTATTTCTTTGATTTTGGCTTTGATGACTTGGCTTTTGTCCTGAGACCAAACTCAAGAGTTGTGTTGGGAGATTTCTTCTCTTGTTTTGTTGCTTTTGTTTTTGCTGTTTTAATTATTGCCATTAATTTTGGCATGTCGGAGTCGTTAACGAATTCCTTGGCCTTTTTATGTTTTTGTTGTTGTTTTGTTTTTTTGCACGCTATGCTTTGATTTTTTAATGCCTTCTGTTGTTTGGTTTATTTCTCCCCTTTAAATTCTTATATTCTTTTTCTAACCACTTTTGCTGTATGCTTTAAAATTAATGTCATGTCATTTGTCAATCGCAGAAGGTATAAATGTAATGCATTACATAGAAAAAAGTCAGTTTTAGGTGTGTGTTGTGCAAAATTAATGCGTTGCTAATTGAGGTATAAATAAAATAAAATAA
The DNA here is from genome assembly GCA_035042365.1 of Drosophila dives. Classification (NCBI taxonomy): domain Eukaryota; kingdom Metazoa; phylum Arthropoda; class Insecta; order Diptera; family Drosophilidae; genus Drosophila; species Drosophila dives. The sequence continues at coordinate 403,145 of JAWNLJ010000093.1, read as the reverse complement.
CGCCAATTACTGAGGGGAGTAAATTGAAAAAATAAATAATATATTAAGTCGAGCATTGCATGTAATAAATAAATGAAGTTTCCACTGATGCTTTAATGGCAAAGCCAAGAAATTGAGCCGCATCAAATGTCCCCATGAGTTGAATCGTTGTCCTAATCATTGCCAGCTTCGTGACAAAAGTTAATTACAAAGTTGCAGCGCGGAAACTGCAAAATGAACACGAACAAAGCCAAATGGCGAGAAAGAGGTTAACGGGTTTGCAAAGGGGGGAAGACTATCCAAGTGGTGGAAGGGGGGCAAGACTGAAGTACACACACACAACATGACTTAAACGAGATGCTGCTGCTGCTTGCTTCGTCACAGCCTGTTAGACATTGTTGCATTAAGCGATTGGCAGACAAACATTGGAGAGCTGCTTGCAACAGCTACAGCAACAACAAGTGAATGGAGTGATAGAAAGTTGTTGCACTCATCATCAAGAAGAACGTCAGGCATTTTCTGTTGGGAATTCTAATGAGCATACTTGTTGAAACACATCCATCAAATGAATTCTTAAAACGAAAACTGCAAAACCAATTTCAAGCGAAAAACTCAATTAAAGAATTATAACTTCAGATAAAGCTGTATCATCTCAGTTCAAGAATGTGGTCTTAATAATTTGAAGTAGTAATAAAATCAACTTTTTTTTAGAATATGTATTATAAGTGCTTTAGACTTATAACTGTTTAAATAATGTATTTAATCCAATTGAAATCTTTACTTTGTTTGCATGCGGAAAGCACATTTAATGCAAATTGGCTGCAGTAAATCAAATTTCTATTAAGACACATAATAATAATATGCATTGGCTCAAATGTAAATGTATTTATGTTTAATTAGGCATATGGCCTGTAAATAATAATACACCATAAATGCATAGTTTAGTTTTTTTTTTTTTTTTGAGTTGGTTTGTAAAAGGCGTTGCCTGCATTTATTTGGCAGCAGCTGCAAAAGTAAACAATTATGCTAAAATGCAGTATTTACGGGCTGGAGACCATTATGCTAATCACATTGTGTGCCTATCTGTGTGTGCCTGTGTGTGTCAGTGTGTGTGTGGGTATCTCCATCTGTGATAAAGTTCGTTTTAATAGTACTCTGTGTGTGTGTGTGTGTCTGGGTTTGTGTGTTTGCTTGTGCATTGTCGATTTTATTTGCATTTGCATACAAATTGCATTGCAGATGAAGAAGCAGCAGCAACAACGACAACAGCAAAGCAGAACAAGACTCGCATAATTACATTACAGCAACAACAACAACAGCAACAACAACTACAACAATATCAGCAGCAAAGAATTTTGCAAGCAACATTAATGAAAATTGTTGCTTGTATTTATTTTATGATGAAGCATTTTTTATATTGTTTAACGTGAACTACTTTTCATGATTAACATTTTAATTGTAAATTGTTCCACATATTTGCAGAGCACAGCAATTTCTGTGTCAAATTCACATGATTCGATGTTGTTGTTGTTATTGTTGTAATAACGTTGCTGCTGCCGTTGTTGTTGTTGTTGTTGTTGTTGTAGTTACTGCTGCTAGTTGGTTATCCTTTAGCTGCACGCGATGATTTAATGACTTGTGCCACTTCATTTCAGCTCGCTACCATATTTAAATTATTATTATGCCAAGCAGCAACCAGCAGTAACAACAACAACAACAATGACAACAACAAAAAGCAACAACAACAACAACAGAAAAAAAATAATTAAAAACTTGTCTTAAATTGCCATAAATTCACGTCAAAGAACGTCGTCCAAATTGCCATGCATATTTTTGCCAGTAAATTTACAAAGATTCACTTGACTACGACATGCAACTTGCAACTTATGCCACAATAATTATTTTTCTGATTTATTTATTGCCACAATTGTGTAGAATAGTAAAAAAGTAAAATTGCGCATATTTATTTCTTTGCTTTGTTAGGGTATTTAACCTTCGGCTTGCACTAGTCGCAAATTGTCTGCTTATTTTTTTGTATTACAATCTCTTTGTTGTCGGTTATAAATTGAAGCCATTATTATTCGGACTTGTTTTTAGTTTTATTACTATTTTTTTTTTTTGTCTTTACGTGCTGCGTATTTGTGTTATTTTTGCCATAAACTAGTTTATGGCGTTTTTTTTTTATTCTGGCTAAGTGGAAATCTGTTGCAGCTCTTGCATGACTTTCTACTTGCAACTTATCTGTCTACATATTATCCGATTGAATGCTGTATATTTTAGCAATGACATTTTGCACTCACTGTAATTGTGTTTCTGGATTGTGACTCACCGCAGAGCAGGAAAATTTTCAAGACTTATTCTCTTAGCGGAAATACCTAATTGCCAGGCACAATTTGAAGTTTATTTAAGTTTGGTTTTTTCGCTTTTATTTTCTCAACAATTTCAACAATATATGCAAATTAAATATTCATAGTTAACAGAGAAAAGTTAGAGTAAACAATATGTTTAAGTATATATTGTCCAGGCAGAGGTGTGAATCATTTACAGCGTGTGAAAGTTTGTGTGTCTGTGTGTATTTCCATTTACATTATCTTTTTATTGTTTTTCGTAGAAAAGTGATTATATAAACGCTTAGTCATTTGATGTGCTATAAACGAGCCAACAGTTCATATATTATAATAGTATGTGCATTCATTATTGTTTTCTAGTTCTATCAAATTTACGAGGGCATTAATTAAATCATCGATCAAGCCAGTAAATAAGATTAAGTTAATGGGCACCAACAGTGCCACACAAAATTATACTCTCCAGCTGTTGGTTTTTTTTTTTCCATTTTGCACTAATTAAAGTGTACATAAATTCAATTCTAAACTGCCGCTAGGCATTTAATTAGATTGTCTGTTGAAAGGGTCAAATATGTAAATTTTATGTGTTGCTGGCAAAATTGTGATTTTGAAATATTTAGGCAATTAAATGTTATGTAATATGTATTTTTGTTAATTTCAATCATTTGTCTTCAATCACTTTGGCATTCGTTTAATTCAATTATTGATTTGCATTTTATCGTTGTAAACAAATTTATGAATGTGTGTAAATGAATATATTTCTATGAATTGTATTCATTTTGCACACCTGTGCGGCAAAATAACGTTCGTTCCCTAATACACCTCCCCTCTGTCCATCATGCGATGTGATATGAAGCCAACAACAGACTTTTGCTTGGCAACGAAAAAACGATTTTGCTGCTGGCCAATAAAAAAACACTAACAAAAATCAACAAGGCAACAAAGTTGTTTATAAAACACAATTTTTTTTGGCGCGCACAAAATTGTGGCAACAACAAATTAAATCGAAGTAGAATAACAAAAACAAAAAGCAGAGAACAAAAAGTGGATTGCCGGCAAATGTATAAAATGTATAAAAAAAACGAGCAGCACGTGAGTTTGTCCGACGGCAACAACAGCAACAGCAACAGCAACAGTATCGATAACCAGCAGGGGTAGCGAATAACAGAGGGGGGGGGGGGGCTGATGAGTGGGAGGGGTTCAAATGTTGTGCCAGCAAAGTAAATATAAAATAAATACAACTTTGCGAGTGTTGATGAATGAGCATACAATGTTGACGTTGTTCTTGCTGTTGTTGTTGTTGTTGTTGTTGTTGCTGTCGCTGTTGACGTGTGTTGTCAAGTGCATAACAACAGCAACAGCTACAAACAACAACAAGAACAACAACAACAAAAGACAACAAGAACAACAATCAAATGACTCAATTTACAATTGTAAAAAATGCGCAACGTGTTGTCCGCTGTTGTTGTTGCAATTGTTGTTGTTGTTGTTGTTGTTGTTGTTGTTGTTGCTGCTGCCTTTTTTGTAATAGTGCAAAATGTCAACGACGGCAACAACGTCACAACAATTTTTAATGTGAATGTAAAGCGCGTGTGTTTGTGTGTGTGTTTGTGTGTGTAGTTTAAAATTTATATACATACACACACACATATATATATATATATACATATGTAATTGTGAGTTTGTGCTTTGCGTTTGTTGAACTCGCGCTGTGGCATGAGGTTAATTGACCTCGTGCTTAATGCAAAAATAAATATAATTTTTTCGTACAGCAGCAACAGCAAATATCAAATGAAAAAAGGGTTGTTGCTTTTGTGTTGTAGTTGCTTGTAGTAAAACGAGGCAAAGAGCAAAGCAAACAGCAGCAGAAATGAAAACATGTTTAAAGTGTTTTAATATTTGCCTCTTGGCTCTCGTTAGATCTCTCAAAAAATACATATATATATATACAAATATATATTTATAATACGTTAAGTACGACTCCTCACCACCGCCTGCCAATCAAGTGTCAAGTAATCGTTTTATGAGCCACTCGTAAATCTATATTCCCAGCCACACATACATCATATCCATTAGGGAATTCATTCATTCATGACTTGCCTATGCCAATAGCTTCATTATAGCCCAAAAATAAATAAATAAAAATAGAATTTAAATAAAATAAGAAACAAACCAAGAGGTGAAGCTAAAGCCACCTGCCACACCCAGATCATAAACATATATTCTTGATTATTTGCTTGTGCCCGATTCCCATTTATATTTTTCGAATTCTGGCTGTGTTTGCTTTAATGCTGTTCGTTGATTTTGTTTGTTTTAAGCTTAAATTATTTTCTACACATAATTAGAAAATAATGTTGCCTACTTTTGGTTCATTGAACTGATGGTAATGTGGGCCCAACAGCCACGCCCCAAAGTACTTAGTAACCAGCATGTTATTATCAAGTGGTATAACAAGTTACCAAGCGGGTTGAAAACTGAATATTTTTGTGATTTATACAAAAAAATGAGTATTTTTTTTTTAGTGATTATCATAAAAATGGCAGAGCAGCGACGGCTATTTGAATATTCTAGTCGTGTCCCACTTTAAACAATTTGTTCATTTCTAAATCGGTTTATTGCTCATTAAAACACGTGCTAAACTTTTTTTTTTCTTCTAAGCAAATTTTTTAAATAAATATTAACCATGCTAAGCAGCCAACTTGGATTTTTAATAATACATTGAATATTTCATTAGCTTGTGCTTGTTAGTTGGTTCTATTTTTTGTTGGCCTCGTATCTAATTTGCGATCATATTTGTCTCGATAAAGTGCCAATTAAATTATAATTTATGACACGATCGGTAAGTAAAGCTTATATTTAAATAATAATGTACATTATGTATTCATAATATAATAATGCTAAATCACATTGCTGCTCAACTATTCCACCTGATGTGCATACTTGATTGCTTTTAAAGGTCTTTGCTACTTCAGAAAAAAAACCAAAAACAAAAAAAAAATATGGATGAAATCTCTCGATTCGCCAAAAATTAATTGAGCGCAACAGGTGCAAATATCTCCTTCGTTTTTAATTAAATTTTGTGGCAGTTGAATGTCTCGGTTAGTTGTTGTGAGGGGGGGGAGGGAGGTGCTAAGCAAAGCGACTCTAATTAAACACCATTAAAATGTTGCTGCTGTTTTCGCCGTTTCTCTTGCACAAGAATAAAAACACAAATGCAAATGAGCCACAGCATAGAAATAATGTAAATTTAAGTATAATAAGTAAAAAGTTCACTGAACCTCAAAGTTCGCTGTGCGAATTTACCAAAGGCCCAAGCAACTGAACTTTGCACCACTACAACAACAAGAACAACAAGCATTATCTTGAAAGATCTTGAACAAAGAAACTTTTATTCATATATATGTCGAATGTTCGATGTTGATGTAAAGTATATGAAATCATCTGAGCAAGTGCCACACTCATATTCGCAATGCAGATATCACAAGTATTTTTTTTATAATAAGTATATTTTGATTGATATTCCCTGGAGAGCTCTTCAAGTTTTGGAGAATACAGTTGAGATATAATTTTTGTCATTTTGTTTTACGAAATATAACAAATAATTGTTTGCTTTTGATAATATAGTTCTATAGTTGTAATTAATTAAGATCGCTATTCACGAAACTAAGCATTGGCTATAAACTCTATATAATAATATCCTCTGGTATTTTAATTGTTTTTGATTATAAATTCTGGTTCAATGCCGACACAACTGGCAGACTTTTGATTGTTTTCCTAGCAACAACAGATTAGACAGCACACAGGCATTCCGAGGCAAGTCTCTGTTATATCTGGAATTTAAGATCTCAATATGACCAAGGCTGCAATTCAGTCTCCAAAATGACAGGCACTCTCATCTTAATGGCTTATCTTCTATATATAGCCTAAGAGCGCATCAAATTGAGCGGCACAAATATTATATATATATATAAGTATATATTTATATATATATATGTATGTACTATATTATAAAGATGAGATGAGCATGTTTTTGCTTGGCTTTGGCTTTGGCTTATATCCCACGTCATTAAGTTACTTAATCACTGTATTTAATTTCCTACAGTTTCAGTTTTGCCTCATTATCTGGCTCAAAAACGAAACGAACTGGCAGGAGTTGCTGAGGGCTGAGGGGGCGGGCTGAGGGTTGGAGGGGGAGTGTATTTGCCAGATTCTCTGGGCACATGTGAGTTGAAGCGTGTTAAAAATGTAAACGCATGAATCACACGACGAGTTTCAGTTTCGGTTTCGGTTTATTTATTTACAAGCTCTTTTTTTTATTGTCTTCTCTCTTTTTTTTGCGGAAATGTTTTGTGTTTCTGTATTTTTAATTTGCTTTGCTTTGTTTCGCTAATTGGTGAGAGAGACAGACAGAGAGAGAGAGAGAGAGAGAGAGAGAAAAGAAAAAGCAAAAACTCAATTTAACCCAAAATGCATTGCGTTATGCGATCCTATAGGCAAACCCAAATTAAGATTGAGTTGTCTCGAGTTTGTTACCAACTGGGTTACATGTGCACGCTTAACCAGGCCAAAAGCGACTTACCTGCAACAAGAAAGAAAGAAAGAAACAAGAAGAGTAATCATTAGTAAAGTGGAAAACAGCATTTAAATCAATATATATACATTTATGCTTAAAGACGAGAGACGCAGAGATCGGAGCTAAATAGCCCAATTAAACATAAGAGCAATGCGAGAGAGAAAAGGAAAGAGAGAGCTGGGTAGAGTAGGGGGAGAGAGGCAACTCAATTCCCTTGGTTACAATCAGTGTATATTCCTGTTTTTTCCCTCTTCCTCTCTCTCTTTGTCTATCTCTCTCTCCCCCACAAGTCGTAATTATATCAATTGATTGCAATTTATAGTGCTGCAGGCAGGCAGGTAGAAGGGCAACAGGGGAACACACAACACACAGCGAGGCCAGACACACTCACACACATATACACTCGCTCTCACACACACACACGCAGCCTTTTAGTTGTTATCCTTGAAATAGTACAATGCCTGGCGGAGGCTGCGCGACTGCGCCGAAGAAGAAGCAGTCGCTGGTTAGCGACGCAAGGTAAACACTCAAGAAGCGCGATAAAAATCGTGTAGAAGGAAAATTAAAGAAAGAAAAAAAATGAAGAGCGAAGTGAAAAAGAAGAAGAAAAAAACAGGCTCGCACTGCAAAGCAGAGAAGCAGGCAAAAAAAAAAATATAAATATAAAAAACAAACGAAAAGGGAAGAAGACAAACTGCTTTCAGATTCCAATTCTTTTCTTTTCCATTCTGTTCTGTTCTTTACTTTGTATGCGCATGTGTATGCATGCATGTGTGTGTGTGTGTGTGTGTTCTTTGTTCTGCTGAACTGGAAGATGTGCCTACTGCTCCTCGACAGCCAATAACAACAAAAACAACAAAACTCGATTAACTCGACATTAATTTTAATTCGACAGCGTTTTTTTTTTCTTCTTTTCTTGTGTTTGCTTTTATTTCAGTTGCCCCTGTGAAATGAAATTTGGTGTTTTTGTTGCTTGAATTGAATTTTGCCCTGTCTGTTTTATGTTTTATTCCCTTTGCCTTCGCCTGCTGCTTGCTCTTGTTCTTGTTCTTGTTTATTTATTTATTTATTTTCACATTTTATTTTTTGTTTAACTTTAACCCCATTATGCAGCATTTCAACTGATGTCTGTCTGCCTCTCGCTTTACGCTGATTTCAATTCCTCATTTTAATTCCTGTTCCCATTCCCATTCGCATTCCCATTCCCATTCCGAATTCCCATTCCAAATCTGCCCCTTTCACAGTGCTTCTCAGTCCTTTCGCTAGAGTGTTTTCTCTGTTAAACGCTCGCCGGTTAATGTTAATTAAATGTTGCCCCCCCCTCCCCCCTTTTGTTTTAAATATTTAACATTTTTTCAAACTAAATTTAAACTTTAGGGTTTTCCTTATTTTAATGGCTCTCAATTTCAAAGTATTTTTGAAATGAGTTCTATTTCCGTTCCTGCATATTTATGAGGCGCCATAAAATGCTCTTGCTGACCATTAAAGACAGTTCCTTGACTTTAACGGCCAGCCATGAATCATATGAGGTTATTTTACATATACATCGCTTAAATGTACAAATACTACGATTGAAATCCAATTTAGTTGTCGTGTTGCAACGACTTTTTTAGGGATGTTTATTACCCGCTTGTAATTAACTGATGAATGGGAAGAGCAAACTAGACTTTTGTGAAACGAATCTTTAATGGAGGTATTTATTTATTTGTTTTCTTTAGAACAGTAAATTTACTTTAAAATTAGGTATTTAGATTAACTTTCTTAGGTCAGTTTTTTTTTTACTTTAATTTAATTGTCTAGAATATTAAGAAAAATGGAAATACTTTTCAAATGAACTATAAATTCATGTCTGACTATTAGGCAAAATTAATCGCAATTTCAATATTTATAGCTATTGCTGCAAAAAGCCATCAATTCTCTCCCGTTTCAATTGTAAGATATGTATGGCAATTGGTACATTCTACATGCGAAATAAAATCGAAATTGAAAAAGAGCTAAGCAACGAAAATAAGGATAACAAAAAGGACAACAATTAAGCTACTTGGACGACTACTCGCACAGCTAAAGCTACTTCAGACTCTCTGTGGATTTTTGTTCTGGTTCTCCCTTTAGTTCTACATTCGAACGAAGCCAGCAAAAACAGAATATTAATGAAATTATATTGACCTTGAAACACAACTCTGACAAGGTTTAACTAAATATAACTGATATCATACCACAAAAGATACTGGTGCGTACTTCTTATCATCATTTCCAAAAATAACCAAAACACATTTTAGTGTTATCAATTCTGCTATTTGCCAAAATCTGGGCCAAATAATTTTGTATGCTTATTTACTTATTCTGTAAGTATTTGTAAGTAAGAAGAAGACTTCAAGGTTTTCCATTTAATTACATCCAAAAATGTTCCCTCGAAACACTTTGTTTGCGTTAGTGGTCCATGTAATTAAATTCCCATCTTTTGCTGCCATGCGGATGCTACCAATTACCGAAGAGTCTCAACGAAATGAGGCAACGTTGTCACTTGCCACTTGTAGTATTTGTTTTACTGCTACGCATTTTTTATGCAATTAAAATTTAAACCCATTGTTTATGGGCAAATTAAACGATTTCATTTAATTAGATTTACTTTTATGCGATTCCACTTTAATGTTGCTTCTCACATATATAAGTGGGGCTTATTTACGCCTTTACTAAAAACATTCCCCCAAAACATGGAGCGAGAGGAGGAGTATTCTGCTGCAACAGGAAAAGATTGGCATTGGCATGGGGCTCTTACGACTATAAATAACGATAATACCTATAATTGCCGACAATTCATTATTATGGTAAGATAATTTGATATAAATGGACTTTACGTGACCCCAACACAGACTGCAAAGTGCCAACAACAACAACAACAGCAAATCGCATTGACTTAGTAGATGAAGATGCTGTCGGCAGTCGTAAATGGTTTCTTCTGCCTCTAAACAAAGTTGAGGCGTCTCCGCCACTGGCCTCCAAAAGGTGTCTGCCCCAGCGAACATGCTGCACTTGAGTCGATCGACTAGGCGTTGGTCATGGACACTTTTTATGGCCACATTTGTACAGATTGCGTTGCCGTGCGATGCAGAAAATCAATTTACTTGCCACCATCCACACAATATATATATATATTTTTTTTACAGAAATGAATGTTTGGCAATTTGATTGAGTTGCTTTGTGGAAAGAATTTGTTGATTAAAATGGAAATTGCGCAGTTGTAGAATGCATTGATTAAATGGTGAAATTGCGCAACTCGAAATTGTTTTAAAACTTGAGTGATTTATTTAAGTATTGTATCCTCATCGTTATAAAATATTGAAATGAATTTATTTTATTATAACCATTTCCACATTGTAACACATGTAATGGGAAGAAACACTTTTCCAACATCTTGCAGCTTGTTGAGAGCTGCTCCTGAAGTGTGCAGACAATTTCTTTATAATTTAAGAGCCTGGCCAAAGTAAATGCTCTGGTTGCAAGTGCATTTCCAATGTGATTTCCTGCTTGGAGCTTGGGCAATGCCAATCAAGCAATGACTTGAACTTTTCCAATGCCCTCGCTTCATTTACTCAAATGCAAGAGAGAGAGAGGCAGATAGAGAGAGACAGAGATAGAGAGATGGTGGTAGAGTGCTACTCCCCACTCTCCCCGCTCTCAAGTACTCAAGTATATTTACATTTACAAATGCCCAGGCTCTTTAAGGTTTAATTAAAGTTGCGCTTTTATTTCTCATTTCCTGTTTGCCACAAAAGTGCATAAGAAAAGCCACTGAACAGCAGAAAAAGCAAACATAAATTGATCAATTAAAATATTCATATATAAATAAAATATGAAATAAAACTTGAAATGAATTCAATTTTTCATTCTTGTTGCTGAGGAGGGTAGTGCGGAAGTGTCACATGAATTTGAATATTTATAAATATGAACACACAGCAAATTATGTTCATCATAATTGAGTTTATTTGTTGTGTGTTGGTGTCTTTTCGGAATTAGAAATCTAACACAAATCAAATATGCTAAGTCTATGCAAAACCGGCTAATCAAAATGGCTTAAAAGTTGCGTCAAATACCCCTCACAAATGTGAATAATGAAACGAGGTATACACAACTTGATATTATTATTGAGCATTCTCAGCAAGTGAAGTGCAGGGTATCTCTGAGTCGAGCATGCACAGCTTGTGGTTTTGCATTTCTTGGCCACAATTAAGCATTCAGAAATGCACATCAAGTAAAAAGTTGATTTGGTTTTTGATTGCAGTTGAAAATGCAATTGTCACGTTTTTATGTTCATTCATTGATTGCCTGTAAAATTAATTCCATATTTGTTTTGCCGGTTTTCGTTCAATTTTTGAATAACATTTAAAATTTATTTTTATTCATTTTCAATTTTGTCACATTAAAATGCAATTTAATTGTTGCTGTTTTTCAAAATTGTATTGCGTTGAGGAAAAAGAAATCAAAAATGCAGCGACAACAAGAAATGTGTCAATTAAATTTGAAACTTGACAGCAGCTTGATATTGACTATGTATCCATATGTGGCATTTGCCAATGTATGTGTCTATTTCTGTATCTTTGTATCTTGTAGGTTGTAGCTGCTATCTGAGTGTGTGTGTGTGTTTGTGTGTATCTGGTTAGTTGCAGCGCTAGCAATTTGCATTTCTTTTCGTCTCTAATTTGCTGGCAATATTTGTGCAAAATAAAATTAAACTGCAGTTTAAACAAAGCAAAAATTAAAAGCAAATATAAGCGTGTACATAGACAGAGAGAGGGGAGAAAGAGAGGCGGCACATTTACATATGCAAACATGACATAAAATGTAGCTACCTTCCCCTCACACTCACCCTCACCTCATCCCTCCACCTCCACCTCGTAAAAGTTGCCACCCAACATCTTGTGCCCCATGCCGACAGAGAAGCGACTTTGGCTTCGCCTTTGCCTCACTGTTGGAATTTTAATAAACGAATGTCAATATTTGCACAACATAAAGCAGAAAATACAACGTAGCTCAAGCTGCAACTACGAGATACATTTATGTATAGATACACGTATATATATATATATATATATATACATAATTTATTTGTAGCTGTGTTGGAGCAGATCAGAGCAAAAAGTTCAGAACAAAGCAAAGTTGTATCTAAAGTCAAATTTTGTGTCTCCTGCTGTTTGCTTTATATTTTTTTAATTTAATTTTATTTTTTTGTGATTGCTCCAGCAGCAGCAGCTGCAATAACATTACTGTTACATCACAAAGCTGAAATAATTGTTACAAAATCGATAGATGAATAGTTGATTTTTAAGAAAATATTGTCTTAAATGTTGTTATTAAAAATAAAACAAACACAAGATTTAAATGGCTTTAATAAACAACAAACAAATAAATATTAGCATAAAGAAATGCAAAACCAGAAAGATATATTATACCGATATATATCAAGCGACATCCCTGATAACAATTACAAACTGCCAGGGTTGCCAGACAGACAGACAGACAGTTTTAGATAAAGTCTCCAGCCTGAACATACCTGGATATCAGCTAACATTTAAGCTAAGCCGCTGATAAACAGACACACACACACACAAATACAAATACACACAGTGTGTAATTTTACATCCAATCTCAACAAAACACAAGCAGGATAATCTCACATTGCTATCGTCTCTAAACAAGCAACAAGACTTGCTGCATGTGGCAACAGCAGCAGCAAGCCATGCAAAAAGGAAACACTTAAAAAATAATTTAAGCATTTTTCTAGCTGCTTTTGGTTTTATTGTTATCAATTTGACATATTGACGTTGAGCGTTAAAAGTGCATTAAAGTAGCTTCAGATACTCGCAGATACTTGCGAGCTAAGCTCAGCTGGGGAGGGGGCATTGAGGGGGGCTGTTGGACAACTGACACCTGACCTGGTTCAGGGCCACTTTTAGCGATGACAAATTGTCGCTATCTGTGACAAGCCGATACCAAAATGCATACAAACATAAAAAAAAACACGTTGTATCTGGATGAGTTTTCTCTGTCATTGTATCTGAATCTGCAGACCAAAGTTCTGAGCTGAGCTGAGCTGAGAAGCGTTTTCGGCTCTGCTTGTTAGCAATTGTTTGTGCAGTTGCTGTTGTTGTTGCTGTTGTTGCTGTTGTTGTTATTGTTGTTCTTGTATTTGCATAGTTGGCTTTGCGCTTTGCATGCTTTTTTGGTTTTTAGCAAAGTCATGAAGCACATTTCTCACATTGAGCAGAGACAGAAGGATAGAGAGAGAGAGGGAGAGAATGAGTGGGGAAAACGGCGACGGAGACAAGCTGTCAGTTTGGCTTTACGCCGTTGACTAGACCAAAGCAGACCAGACAGGATATGAAAAAGTGTCGGTGTATAATGGTAAGACCAACAACAACAACAGCAACAACAACCGCAACAACAAAAACTATTTGCCAAGTGTGCTGTAAAGAAAGACGAAATAAAAAAAATGGCAAACAACAACAAAATAAATACAAAGTGCAAATAAAGACAGCAAATGCACTTAAACTGAAGTAAACTCTGCAAGCAGCCAGAGTGAGCAAGATGGTGCATGGTGGCGGGTGAGGGGTGAGGGGCGATTTGCAGTGGTTTGTTTGGTTGTGCTTTAGAAGAGGTATTGCCTAGAAAAAATGCTTAAAAGGCTCACAGAACTGACAGCGAAATTAAGTTGTTTAACCAGAGAACGCCGACTCCCAGTTGGCGCATAGAACGCAACTACAAAAAACCGTGCAACATGAGTGTGCAACAACCACAAAACAAGGCAAGAAACCCCTACTGAATATGGTGAAATGTGTCTAATAATGATGTGTTATGAAAATGACCAATTGTGCTGATAATAAGGAACTAATCTTATCAGACCTTGAACCTTTACTAATATTTTAAGGTGATCAAAGATCAAAAACTAGTAAAAAGCTTAATTAAAGTTATTTATCAATGATAATATTTATTTTATTTTATTTTAAAGAATCTTGCAGGAGATATGACTAATATATACTAGAAATATTCCAGGTATAACAATGACTAATACACTTTTCGAATTTCTATGGAATAATATCTTAATAAAGCAATTTACACATTGCAACGAAAAATGCGATAATAATTCGCTTGACTGGTTTCTTTAGATTAGCGATAATAAACCAAAAAAAAAAACAACATTTTTATTTATAAGTGTCATGGATTTATGAGCACCATAAATAGATTATAATTACTCTCAAGGTAATTTTTTTTATCGCCAAAAAAAAAGCAAACTAAAATTACTCAATTATCAGAAGAGTTAAGGTAACACGTGCCAGCTAAATATTGGTTAAATAATTATAGTGTTTAGTGAATAAACATTAAGCATTGTTCAACTTTCAAAGTTTTGGTTTTAGTTCACACATTACCAAGTTATCTGAATTGTAGTCATGGGCCATCTTGGCGAATTTAAATGGCCTGCCCTTTTAACTGTTATAAATGGCTAACAAGTTTAAGTTGCCGGCATTCGAAAAATATCGCAAGCATTGTAATAAATTTTAAATAATTACCTATTATGGCTTTACTTGCAAGTCGTTAATGGCCATGCCACTTTGCCACTATATATATATATAGCCAATGTCTGCGAGGGTTGTCACCAAAACTGCCAATTGTTCTCTCAACACAGTTATTAAGTTGAGAATATACAACTACTGTGGCTACCCTCGCTTACATAAACATATGTATACCATATTTATATATATATAAATATATTTATATAGTATAGGCAGTTATGTACTCTGTATATAGGCATTTGCACTTAATGGGCGAATGAAAGCGAAGAAGAAGAAGAATGAGAAGAGGCAGACGAAGATGCCACAAAATGAAAATGCCGCTCGAAATTGTTGTAATTTATGATGATGTCCTAGATTACATGAAAATTGTTTTCTTTCGATTATAGTGCCACACTCTTTGTGTGTATGTGTATGTGTGTGTGTGTGTTTGTGTGTGTGTGCGTGTAAGTAAGTGCTTTTAGCGTAGGTAATTTAAATGCAACTGCCACGATCTCTTTTCTTTTCATAGGTTAAATTAAATGTAAATATAATAAACGTGTCGCATAAATCTATGCGTGACAGTTTTTGTGCGGGCCTCCGCTTAAAAAATCGACTCCGCTAAACTGGTTGTGACAACTTTCTATAGCCTCAAACACACACACATAGAGAGGCACACACACACGTCAGATACATAGTTAGATAGTCAAGATACATTGGGGCTGCTTCCTTGAGCTTGTTGCATTGTGTAAAACAGCAACAGCAACAATAATAACAACAACAACAACAAATACAAAAGTAAACCTAAATACTTGTTGTCTAAAATATGCCAACCTAGTTCCATTAAAAAAAAAAAACCAAGCAAGAACAGCTAAATTTTGCATGACTTGCCTCTAATACCCTTGCAGAGATATAAATTTAATAATAAATAATTATTATTTAAATAGCCTATAATTAATGAATAAATATTTCAGTATTTATAAAAACATACTACTTTGTTAATTTAGCAGAAATGGTTAGAAATAAATATATATATATTTATATATACCAACTTCCTCATTGCTTTACATACTTCTTGACAAGATCGTAATACCCTCTGCAAAGGGTATTCCAACTATTTCATACTACTCGCAGTAGCTGAGTAATGCGGTCAAATGACAAGTCTGAACTATTTCCAGTTGATTTAATGTTTGTGGGTTTATCTCTCAGAACTCAGCTCAGCTTTCTTTAAGCTTTTATTTGATTGTGGCCAACTATTGTAATATTTTATAAGCTTCTTAAATTGATTTATTAACAAAAAAAAAACTTTTGAAATGTTTAACCGAAAACAAAAACAAACAAAACTGTGCAATTAGTTTTGGTTGCATTGCGGAAACTCATGTTGCCACTTGCAACACGTCGACGCACTTGGTTGTAAAATTAGCCACGCTCTAAAAATGCATCAAAAAACTGTAGCGAAATGTCTGAAACAGAAGCAGCCAGCGAAACGGCGACGCATTCGCAAATACCAAAACAACAAAATAACAAAATAAAAATAAAAAATTACAAATAAACTAACTAAAAATGTAGCCAGACAAGAAGAGCGGGGAAAAAACACAGATATTGCCACGCTTGCCAAGTTTTAACGTAATAAATAAATATTCACATGCCAAATTAATGTGAATGCACAATTTTAGACATTGTCAAAGACGTAAATTACTTGTTGCTGTTTTTCCTTGTTTTTGCTATGCAAATATTTTTAATTAAATATATTTTTGTTTTTTTTTTATTTAGAGCGCAGCTAAATGAAAATTGCAATTTAAGTGCATCAGATTTGGCTTTGTGTTTGTTTGTTTTAATAGGCGAACTACCAGAAAGGTTAAACGGCATTCAAGGAGTGGCAAGTGAAATATTATTAGATACACATAGCTAGAATTATATCTTTGAAATAGTATCGATTTAGCTCTTGTTTAGGGATAGCATATCAAGTGATCATTTCATACAATACGCAAAGTATCAGAAAGGTTAATTGGCATTCAAAAAGTGGCAAGTGAAGTGGCAAGCAAGTGAAATATATTAGATACACATATTAAGAATTATTTCTTTTAAACAGAATCGATTTGTCTCATATCAAGTGATCATTGCATTCAACAACTTTAATTTCGGGTTTATACAAGCTGAGTTCTACTTGTGAGACCATTTGAGATACCATTTTACAGCCCTTCATAATATATAAATTTCAGTTCGGGTATATACAAGTTGAGTTCTACTTGAAAGAGACCAAAACATTTCACACTCCATCATAATATAACTTTCAGTAGGGGTATTTACAAGTTGGGTTCTTGTCTCGCTTTCATTGTTTGCATTTTGTTATTTTTTTGAGTGTGCAGTTTATTATGCATAACATTCAAAGGGGGGCGGTGGTTGGTAGGTAGGTTGGTCGGTTGGCTTTAGCTTTTCAACAGGGTTACAAATGTATTTATATGCTAATTGCATTTGCCATGGCCTCGTATATATATATATATATATATATACAACATGTGTGTAGATAGTCCAAAGCAAGCGAGAACTAAGCAAAATTAATTACATACAAAAAAGCTCATAAATTGCTGAAAAGAGATTGAGCGAAACCAGACTTCTAATTGTCATTTGTAGAATTACTAGAAAATACTATTATGGATTTTTAAATGGAATTTTGAGCGTTTAAGTTTGAATTATTTCAGACTGATTTGTATAATTTGTTCGATTCAATTTTCACATTTCACGGCGCACATTTCGTTTTGGAAACGTGCTTGGTCGATTGCATGCAACTTTTTGCAGCAACAACAGCCACAGCTTAATGCAACACAGCTGCAATGCAAACAACTTTATAGAAAACTTTACTCTCAGGTTTTACAAACAATTGTTGTATTTTTCTTTTTGCCATTTTTTTTATCTATCTCTTCCTATGTCTTTGGCCTGTGTAATTTTTGCATTTTAATGAACGAACTAAAACTTTAATTTATGTATAAATTTAATTTAATGCCGGAAAAACTGCATACATTTTATGGTTGTTGTTGTTATTATTGCTGTGTTTTCTTTTTATCTTTTCTTTAATTTTGCATTTTTCGTTTGCAGTTTGGTAATACCAACAACAACAAAAAAAGGAGAAGAAAAAATTTATCTTCACGGCTTCGCGCAAATGTCAAGCGTTCAATTTCTGTTTTCTGTACAAACTTTTGTTTATTATTTGCAGCTTTCTTTACAAATACCAAATGACTGTTGTTGTTGTTGTTGTTTTAGCTGTCAGCATTGTGTATTGTTGGTTTTGTTTAAATAATATATATGTATGTGCTTATAAATTGTACAAACTATTATAAAAAAAAGGCGCGAAAGCAGTTTCGTAATTTCAAATGCCATTTTTTGGTAAAAATCATTTTTTTTATATTTACATTTGCATTGGCAGCTAACACGAAAATTTGTAGTTGTAGCTTAACACGAGATTCAATTACGTGGCTCCATCTGCCCCACTCTAGCGTGGCTGCCACATGCAATAAGTTGCATAAGACGCCTGCCCCAAAGTCGAAAGCAATTTATGCAGCAATGTTGTAAATGCAATGAAGTAATTAAGTCTAAATATGTGAGCCAAGTCGTCAAACCAAATGTGATGATTAACACACAGCTCACAGCTATCTATATATATATATATATATATATACAGATATGAATTTATTGCCAAGTACCATTTGCGTTCCCATAAGGACTTCGAGCTGGTTCAAACTGTAAACGCTCAAGGCTAAGATATATATCTGACAGGAGTAGAGATATGTTTTGCGAGAAACTGTCGGCAGCAGCTGCACAATAGACAACGAGCCGAACGAGAGATTAATGAGGGTTAGAGTTATAACCCTAAAGGGTTGATAAGGAATTTTGATTAAAAACCGCGCGTGTGTGTGTGTGTATATGTGTGTGTGCGTGTGTGTTTCGATTGAGGGAACCAAAACCTGAACCTGAACATGAACCTGAACCTTGAATAAAAAGTGCTGTCGAGGGTAAAAGAAGCCAAAAGTTAAGGGCGGCTTTTTTTAATAAGAATTTAAAAGATGAGCATTACTCCAAATACCCAGTAAAATAAACTAAGGGGTATATAAGAGAAGAGTAGTAACGATTGGTTAAAATTAAACTTAGCCTGCCAATATTCTGTTAAGCCACATCCTTGATTTATTCACAGGATATCCTTTAGATATATTATCAATAAGAAATATTCACTTAATTACTGTTTGTTTGTTTGTTTGATTTTTATCATCGTTGTTGTTTTCTCATAGAATGTAAAAAGTTATATTTATATGCGCAAGTTTTGCATGAATTTATAAGGCAAAACTTTGTCATAGGGCAAAAGATGCAGCAATCCAACAACAACAACAACAACAACAATTGGCTGGACGTTAGGGGGCAAAACTTTTTATGCAGCATCAAAAAATTTATGACAGTTTGGCAAAAGTTGGCTACATAAAGAAAAAAAAACCTAGAAAAAAGCTGCCAAGAAATGCAAGTACAAATTGCAAGTAAAAAATTGAGAAAAATAGACAGAGAGAGATGGAGAGAGAGATTGAAGGCGTTGGGCGTGGCACATGGAGCACATGACGAATATAGGAAGTTTTATGAATTGAATTGCATAAATCAAGTAAAAACTTGGTACAACAGGGCGTTCGGCAGTGGGCGGTTTTTGCAGTTTTGATGTCCAAGGTACGTGTGCTGTATGCAGCTTGAGTCTGGGCTAACAACACGGAAACGTTGGGCAAAAACAAAAAAAAAAATAAAACTAATAAAAATAAAAATAATGGATACCGTATACTTGATATGGTAATTTATTATGTTTTTATTGCCTTTTGTTGTGTGTGTGTGTGTGTGTTGTAGTAGAGCAAAATGTGGTTCAGCGTTGCCGGCCTGCCTGCCTGGTTGGTTGGTTGCTTGGCTGGTTGCTTGCCAGCCCTTGTTGGTCATTAATCTTTGTTATGGCACACACACACACTCTCACACACACACACACACATGCATAGACAAATGGCTGCGTTATCCTTTTGCATTTTGGCGTAACTTGAGTCGCGGCTACACGCATAATTTTCAGTGCATGTGTGTTAATGTGTGTGTGTGTGTGTGTGGCGTAAATTTAATTGCGCAGATAAATTTGCGCAATGCTAATAAATTAATATTTATGTGCGTGCGCTTGCACCCTTACTGTCCCCACTCCTCCCCCGCAGCCCCTGGCCATTGTACACCTTGCTTCGCTGCCTGTGTGTGCATAATTTGAACTGTATTTTCAGTTGCATTACTTTTTGTTGTTGTTGTTGGCGTTGGGCCACGAATTTAATGCATCTTCAAGATGCACAGGCATACAGACATACATACTTATGCACATATAATATATATAAAAACATATGCCATGTACAGCACTTATACATTTATATATATTTGCACATGTACATACATACATATACAATGTATCAGTGTTGTTTTTGTTGTTGCTTCTTGTGCGCTGTATTTTATCTCTTGCCTTTATTGTAGTTGCTTTTGCTGTTGCTGTTGTTGTTGTTGCGTTTTATGTCGTGCCATTTCAGCGAAGCTCGCAACAAAGCATAATAAAACTAATTGTCTGCGCTTCGCTCTCGCACACAGCACACACACACACACACACACACATGTATAGCACATACACATGTGTGAGAGCGTGAGAGCGGGACGGGACATCCACATGTTTGCCATTCTGTGTTTCCTTTGGGGCCGGCCAAACTATGCGACGGCAACAACAACAACAACAACAACAGTAAAAACAACAACAACATTGCCATCGACGCGTTGCCGTAAAACAAAAAGAAAAGCAAAAAGCAAAAAAAATAAGTATTTGCAAAAATTTAACACGCTGCATTTAGTTTATTTGAATTTGTGTTCTCTTTTGACTTTTCTTAGCAGCATTTTAGTTTTCTGTTTTAGTTTTAGTTGCGCCTGCTGCTGCTGCTGCTGTTGCTGCTGTTGCTGCTGCTTGTTGCAATGTGTCGCGCTTGAGTAACAAAATTTATGCGACCCGCCATTTTGCCATTTTACATTAGAAGGCCCATCAAATTGAATCCCCCCTCCAAGCCCCTTCAACCATACACTGCTGGCTCACTCTCTTTCCCTCTTTCTCTCTTTCTCTGTGTGAAGAGCCCATTGGCTGAAATGGCTGACTGCAACTGCAGCTTGTTGCTGCTGTTGAGTAATTTGTTGCAATTTGGATTTGTTATGTTTGTGTTAATCCGTACAATTTGATATCTAAATTGCTGCTGACTGTAAAGTGACATTTTCGCTTTATCAGCCGGATCCATATTATTTATTTCTATATCTCTCATAGCAAATATCTCGAATATTCGCTCAGAATTAATTATTACATATCTTGTAAAAAAAAGAAACTAGAAAACATATGTAAATTAAATTAATTTATAATCAATTTATTGTATTTCTCGTGACTCGACAAAAATATTAATTTTGTGTTTTGCATATAGAATATCGAATGATCGGTAAAAATAAACAACAACAATATTTAAACATAAATCTAAAGTGGCTGATTTACGATGCAAGTAATTATGATTTATATGACAGATTTTATGTTTCGTCTGTTCGAATAAAATTCCCAATGAATTAAGTTTTCGATGTGGCCGCCAACGATATGCGGAGAAGTTCGATTATAAACGTTATGTCCCCCAATGATGATGAACCGGATTTAGCCCGCTTTTTCTTCGAGGAATGCCAATAAATGAATAAATGAAAAAATTAACAAGAGTACCTAAAACCAGTTTGGTTTCCATCTGCTGCTGTTTGCTGCTTTGCTTTCTTGATTCTTATAAGAAAGAAACCCAATTTATCGCTCTAATGCAATTTTGCTTTATAATACTATTACAATTTGTTGCATGCCTCATATGCCGCATGCGATACATTCGACAGACGCCTGAAGGTGAGATACAATGTGTGTGTCTATATATATCGTTAGATAATTATCGTATTACCAACTTAATAAAATCACTAAAAGTTAATTATGTAAAAATACATTGCATGCGCGCTGTGTAAAAATGAATTATTAATGGAAAAGCGCAGCGCGTCAAACGTAATAGACACATATAAATATGTATATAGCTATATATATATATATATATATATATATATATTTATTCATAAAAGGTTCTCCCGGATGTCGGCCGTATGTTGAGCTGTCTCTGTTTCGATTTTTGCAAGTGTAATCAATGCCGGCGAGTGAAGTTCTTTTTTTGATTTTTAAATTTTTGGATTTGGTTTTTTTTTCTTCTTTTCTTTTCTTTTCTTTTCTTTTTTTTAGATTTCAATTCAATTTCAATTCATTTTCGATTCGCTACGCTTTGAATTGATGGGGATTTCTTTTGATAATATGCACACACACACACATATATATAAATATATATATATATATATATTTTGGCAAAAAGTGACTTTTATTGATTGTATCGGAATGAGTAATTGAAGTTTGAATGCGATTGTAATGACAGCAAGAATGTGAATATTGAGTGGGTTAGTCGGCGCAGCAGAACAGTTTTGGTATTGCTTTTATCCTTCATCCTCTTCCCCTTCTTTTTCTTCTTCTTCTTCATCTTCTTTATATATATTCTCGACTCGAATTCGAACTCGAACTCGAACTCGAGCTGGATATCAATTTCAATCGCTTGATCTCGAACCTAATCCCCCGTTTGCGACCTTCTCTGTCTATCTATCTCTCTGCATCCCTGTCTCCCTCTCTCTCCCTCTCTCTCCATTGCCACGATCACAAAAGTTCATGCGCAAAAAAAATAATTAAAATTAAGTTACATTTTTTTACGTATGCTTTTTGCGGTTTATTGTTTTCTTTTATTGCTGATAGCGTTTTTAATTAACAAATTGTACAAATTGTTTATGGTTTTTTTTTTTAAGTTCCATCTAATCTCTAAATGAGAACATTCTTCATTCTGTTCAATGGTAACCTTGGTCTTTTTTCCTATGTAAAATTCACTATATAAAAATGTGGTTTCAGGGCAGAATCAATTAGCAATTGCACTTGAGATAACTAAAAACTATTTATTCAATTTAGTTTTTAAGAAAAAAATAAACATTCAGAAGCACATATGCAATTCGAAAGCAATTTTAAATAATTGTAAATAATTTTTATGATTGGAATATAATTTGAAATAATTGAAAACATTATTAAAATATTTTTTAAAATGTCGGTTTGCCTGACAATCATCGTATCATTATTTCGGAGAAAAAAAAAACTAGCCATCAATCAAAAATTCGTTCCATAAGCTCTTGTGGATTTCGAAATTAAAAAAAAACACTCATTTGCTTAAAAAACATTAGACGAGATTATTTGGGGCAAATGATTGATGCATTTGAATTGAATTGATTTCATTTCGTAATCGGATCCACTTACTTTTCCTATCACGTTTACTGGGTTAAAGCTGATGTTTATGTTGGAGGGTGGTGCGAGGGGGCAAGGGTTCTTCAGTCAAGTCTTGAATTTATTCAGTTTTGATTCTGTTTAAGTTTCTTAAATTTATACACAAGTGTCTGTAATTAATTATAGTTAACGATTATTATGGCGCTGATCGGCTTGTGAATTATTGTTGTTGTTGTTTGTTTATTTTAGAAATAGATTGCACGGAATTTAAGTATTACTTAGTTGTTGTTTTTTTTAAACTACTAAAATATTTATTTATAATTTACTTGTGATTTTTTGTTTTGTTTTCGCACAACACTATTAAACAATTATATTGTTATTGAATTTATTTACACATTTATTGCTATGGTTGTTAGTTTTTGCTGTTGTTGTTGCTGTTAGTTGCTATTGTCAGACACAAATTGGTTGCTGTTGTTTTTGTTTTTTTTGGTGCGACTGTTAGATTCATTCCACACTCATTTGTTGCACTCGACAACACAAGTTTTTTCTTTCAATTCATTTTAAATTCTGAATCTATTTCGATTTTTGAGCGCGCGCGAATTTTGTTTTCTTCTTAATTTTATTATTTTTGTTGCTGTTGCTGTTGGTGTTGCTGTGTTGTTGTTGTAGTTGTTGCTGTGTTGTTGATTTCACGGGTCGATCGCTTGATTGCGTCGTTCTTCTGCTCACTATTTCGCTCTCGCTCGTTCTATTTCTTTCAATCTTTACACACGCGCACACACACACGATTGTGTAATTGTGTGTGCATATAAAATGGAATATAATGCGCTGATAACGAAATCACATTTTTCAATTGGCAACTGCCCCAAATATTTCGTTAGTTGCTCGAGTTGCTTTAGTTGTTTGTGTTTTTTTTTTTCTGTTATCTATTAGGTGTGCCTGTTGTTGTTGTTGATGTTGTTGTTGTTGTTGCTGTTGTTGTTATATGTATGTGAGTCACATAGGCAACATTGTTGCTGATGTTGCTGTTGCTGCTGTTGTTGCAGCAACGGAAATAAACAATCAATTTTAGTTAAAGAATTTATGCACGCACTCAGCGACATGGGCACACACACACACACGCACACACACACTGAGAGCGGGAATTAAGCACGCGATATTTGCATGCAAAGATTTTGACGCGTGTGTTTTGAGAATTCTCCAACAACTATTTATGATATTTATATTGAGCACCACTACCAATGCACTCACAATGCGCTTGGGGGGGCGAAGCGGAGACGGCGACGACAGAGAGACAGACAGAGACGCAAAAGAAACTCAAAAGCTCAACTGCTGCGTAACCGTTGGGCAACCGTTGAGTAGTCGGAAAGCGCGCTTGCCGTTGCCGACGTTTCACCGTTACGTCCTCGAGGAATCGCGTTTACAGAATGAATCTGAATCTGAACGTGCGGAGTGTAAGGCAGCGTAAAAGATACAGACACACACCAATACACTGACACACGCACGGTGACGGCAACGACAACGACAGCGACGACGACGACGACGACGGCGACGACGGCGGCGGCGACGACGACGACGACGACAGCGACAAGCAGGCAACAGCAATTGGCGTTGCTTTTGCTTGTGTGCTGTTTGTAGGGAGTGCGCGAGTGTGAGTGAGAGTGTATGCATGTGTGAGTGTGGTGGTGGAGCCGCTGCTGCTGCAGCTGCCGCTGCGAGAGCGCATGCGAGCGCCCAGAGAGCCAAAGACGAAGAAGCAAGCGCAAAAAGCAACAACAAAAAACGTGTTTGCCGCCATTGCGAAGCCAGTGAGAGAGCGAGTGTGTGAAAGAGAGTGTGTAAGAGAGAGCGCGAGAGTAAGAAACGTGAGAGCATTTGTCGAAATAACAAAAAAAAAACAACAACAACAGCAACACCGGCTGCGGCGACAGCGGCCGCGGCAGCGACGTCAACGTTAGCGCAGCACAACGGTTACAGCTGTGTGTGTTCGTGTGCTTGAACTGCTACGAAAAAAGGTAGTAAAAAATAACTGCGGTAAACCGAAAAAGGCACAAAAAACTGAAAACGAAAACGCAGCAGCAGCGGCAGCGGCCGAGGCAGCAGCGACCACAACAACGTAAAGACAAAAAACTCGACGGCAACAAAGGCTCAGCCGGAGAAGTCGATGCCAGGAATAGGGGGCTGCCTACCTCCCACCATCCCCGCTCCATAAACTGCTAAAATATTTTGCAGTGAAATGCGTCGCGTTTAGTTCTTTGCGGGCGTTCTTTTTTCTTCGCCTTTTTCCCTTTTAACCTTTTCATACGAATTGTTTTTTGTAAGAGAGAGAGAGAGAGAGAGTAGGATAGCGAAAAAGAGCATTCTGATAGTGAATGCCATTTGTCACGTTAGATTTACAGATCATTTAAGATGATAATGTGGGGGAGGGGGGCTAGGTTATTCTGGATATAACTTTTGAGCTACTTACAAATTTGGTCACATTGCAAATTGGCCTGACAGTTGAAAGACTTACCTGCAAAGAAGAAAAGGAAGAATGTCAATTTAAAATAGAAAGAAAAATTACAGATTTAAAAAAAAATTGATTTTGTTTTTTTGCAAAAAATGTTCTTATTCAAATTATAATTACGGTTTTATATTGGAATGCAACTTTGTTAATTTGCAATTTCAATTAATTAAGTTTATATGAGAAACTAAATTAAGTGAAACTATATTGAGTAGAATACTAAATCTGGCCATATCATCAGGCCAATCAGCTGAGAGAACATTGCTAATTGGACACCAATTGGTACATTGAGAATTCAAATGGATTGCAATAATCCCATTCAATTGATTGGACAGATTTGAGGTGTTGTCCCCGAAAAGTAGAATTGGATTTGCTCGCTCGATGGATTGATGTTAAATTGATGACTAAGTTCAACAGCTGCAAACGTTGCACGAAGAAACTCAACATGCGTTGCTATGCTTGTGTGTGTGTGTGTGTGTGTTTGTCTCTCTGTTTTTGTTTTTCACTTTGCTTCTCTTGAGCTACGCAACTCATTTGCAAAACTTCAGCCGGCAATATATCATGCCACCCATTAAGCGAAAGAGCGTATGCCCCAACCCACCCCTCCCTCGCCATCTCATTTTGATTCCCTGCTCTCAGCAAATTTCCGCCCCCTCACACTCCCACTCACACAAACACGCACACATCAGAGAGTTTTGCACGAAATATGAAAAATGGTTTGGGGAAAAGTGGCTTCATTACTATTTTCAATTTTGTTTTATTATTATTATTGTTTTTACTTCAGTCGTCTGTGTGTGTGTGTGTGTGTCTGCGAGTTTTTTGCAATTTTATTTTTTATTATTATTATTTTGGGAAGCCATTTTGGCATTTCCTTTTTGTTTTGTTTTACTCTTTTATAGCGAAAAAGAATACAAAAACAAATTGATAGAAGCAAAAAAAAAAACGCTTTTAAAATTTTCATAAAAGTTATCCAGCAGCAGCAGCAGCGACAACGGCTGGAAAAATCATCAACTTGCGGCGCAGCTGTTGGCTTATTATTTATTTTGCTTTTATTTCTTTTAGCATTTGTTTATTTTTGTTGTTGCTTTTTTGTTTTGCGCTACAGCGGCAGCCATCATAAGTTTAATTTTTGCCATTTCCATTTTAGCAGCACTCTTCTTCTAACCAGCTGTAGCCCGCACACCCCAGCTCCTTGCAGCTTGGCCTGCCACAAGTCTTAAGCTAGAGCAACACCCACCATCATCGACCTCTTTTCAGAACTGGAGCTGGAGATGCAGCAGCAAAAGCAGAAGCAAGGCATAAAGAGAGAGGAATGTGGGTGCGGGGGAGAGGGTAGCGGAGGAGGGGGCATCGTCTCAGTCGCAGCATATGCCGGCTTCTGCTGCTTCTTGCTCTTCTCCGGCAACAACACAACTGCAGCAGAACACTAATACATTCTCACACACACACATTCACATAGAGAAGAGCGCGCGCGCTCTCCGCACATAAAATAGCAGTCAATAAAAGCAGCGACAGCAGCAGCAGGATCATCAGCAGAAACAACAGCAACAACGAAGAGCAGCAGCGAAGCCTTGGGGTCATTATTCTCTTGGTCTTGGAGGCGCTTGCTGCTGCTGCCGCGCATTGACGTCGCTGTCGTTGCTGCTGCTGCTGCTGCTACTGCAGCCTAGCCTTGGTGGTTGCTGCGCTCGCACAAACACTTGCACAACTTGGGCAGACAGCACTGCAAATGTGTATGCACGTATTTGTGTGTTCGCCTCTCCAAACAATGTAATAAAATTCAATTATTCTCATGTGCGTCTTGCACTTTGTTTCGTCTTTTGTTGCGCGCATTTCGCGAACAGCCGCCACAAAAAGCAAAAGCAAAAACAAAAAAATGCCAAAAGACGGAAAGTACAGGCAAAGGCAAAAGGCATTTGCAAATGCAAATGCATTGGTTGTGTGTGTGTGTGGGGGGATATGACTCCACATATCTATACAAAATATTTTCTTGCCGCCGACGCAGGCACACACACATGCATGTCCATTCGCTCACACACATACTAGCACTTTCTTGGTAGCCGTCGCTGCACTTTGGCGTTGGCGTTCTGTTTGCGTTTTGCCTTTTGGCTCTTTTTCCTTCGCAGCAGCAGCAGCAACGCTTCTCATTTCTTTGTTGCTCGCCTGTTGTTGTTGTTGTTTCTGCTGCTGCTGCTTTGGCGCATTTTGCATAAGCTGCCTGCTTTAACTAATTTCTTTTGCCTTGTCTTCTTTTTTTCTTGCTGCTGCTTTAGTTTCTTCTTGTTATGCTGCTGCGTTGCCAATTTTCTTAATTTTTTTTTGTTGTTGCTAATTTTGTGCGCTGTTGTTGTTGTTTTGCTATTTGGGGGCTGCTTGCATTTGAGTGCCTCCCTCACACTTCCAAACGACACTGCAGCGCACTCTCTTCGCCTTTGGTGCTGCTGCTGTTCTTACGCTCTGCACTTATTTACGCTCTTATTTGTGCGCTCTCTCTCGCTCTCTGATACTGCGCATGCGCTGCATTGATTGTGTGATGTAAAAAGCGTTGTACGCTCACCCTTCAACTCGTTTCTTGTTGTTGTTGTTTGCTGTCAAAAGTGATTTTGATTCTTTTTTATGTCGTTGTTTATTTTATGTTGTTATTGTTATTGTTGTCTTTGGGCATTTGCTATAGTTTCAAGGCTCTAATCAAAGTTGGCCCCCAAAAAAACTGGGCACTTTTTATAGTAGCACCCAAAACCCAACCCAACTAAACGACGAAATGCAAAGCAAACGCAGCAAAAACAAAAAGCAAGCAGCGCTGCCTGCGCTGACGTCGCTGCTTGCGTTCCCTTGGCTGCCTTGCAGCGTATTTTGTAAATTACATTTCCGGCAATAAATTTGCATACCTCTGGCATCTTTCTAAATTGCTATCGTTTGTTAAAAGGCGCCACCCAAAAAAAAGAAGAAGTAAATGAAAAAAAAAACTCTCTGCTCAGAAAAGCAAGCAACCACCACCCACCCCAGCAACACCCTTATACAAAGGGGGTTGGAGAATTTGGGGTGTAGGTACACCTTTTAATCTCTTGCCAGTTCCCCCACCCACTTTTTTGCACCCCCCTTTCGCACTTAACTTCTCCCTTGGCTAACCTGCGCGTGCCGCACCTTCTTCTTCTTCTTCTTCCTCATCCCCTTTTACTCGGCTAGTTGTTGTGGGGGGGTTGGGGGTGGTTTTTGTTCGTAGCTACTTCAATTCACCAGTCAATTGTCTGGCAATTAAAAAGTTGCGTTTGCCAAACTCTGCCCGAAAAGACTTTCGCTCTCATTTTACTGCCTCAAGTTTTGTACACCAACAAAAAAAAAAATTATATATATATATACAAAAAGGCAATAAAATAGAAACAACAAGGCGAAAAAAAGAAACCAAAAAAGTTTCGTCTGATCCTGGCCACAGGATTCTATGTACAACAGGTTGTTGCATTGCGAGTACGTCGAAATACTACGTGACGTTAAAAATAGTTGCAGTTGTTGCCGCTGTTGCCGCTGTTGCTTTGAACTTGCATTACACGTATCCAAAACGAGAGCCGGATCCGTAGATGAGTGCGGCGAAGGGGAGGAAGGGATCGAAAAAGTGGCAGGCAGCTGCCAGAGTCCCACGTTTATATAGGTCGACAAACTTTTGTGGCATGCTCTCATTGTTGTTGGTGCTGCAGCATAAAAATTCAAATTACGCGACGCGTGCAAAAAAAAAAGAATCGACAAAAAACAAAAACAACAACAACAAATGAAACTGAAAATAAAAGTGCAAATGTCGTGAAATGGCCACTGAATCTGCGGCAAAACTGGGCTGCCATAGGAATCATGCTGGCCAGTTTCTGTTGTTGGCCTGGTCTGGTCGGTTTGCCGGGATTGGGTGCATTCTATGTGGCAGTAGCGTGGAACACTCAATTAGAGATGAACACAGTCGGCAATTTCAAAGTCACGACACACACTGATTTATCAGACACGACAATTTGGAGCAGTTGCTGCTCCAAAATATTTCAAACTAATCTAAATTTATCATATTAAATTAATGTACAAATAAATGTTACTCTTCTTTCTAGCTGCAATCATATTTTTCACCTCTTTTTATGGATTTCGTGTTACTTTCACAAACGTTTTTTAATGTGTGTAATTTTTTTTAGCTCTATCTGAATTACTAATAAATAATATATTATGTATAGCCTAATTTTATAATTAATTTTATTTATAAAAATTTCAACAGTTAAAATCTGCAACTGAATTTATAACATATTTAAATAAAAAATATTTACTTATATGCAATAAAGCAAGCCCAAGTCGAATAACTATTTTTTTTTTAAGTCATATTATTTTAATATATCATTTTTCCTGTGCTTAAAAAATACTATGACTACAAATCATGCTTTTGCTAATTTTTTTTTGACTAAGCGACTTCTTAAGCTAGTCGAGCGAGGCACAATTTCAAAATGTAAAAACTGCTTTTTTAAGTTAGCAACATTTTCACTTTTTATAAAAATTTTATACAGTTATAGATCAAAGTTATAGTTGTAGAACTTGTGAACAACTTGTCAAGCATGTAGAGAATGAAAACCTTTGATTTGGGTGATTTCGTGACAAGTCGTGTGGCAGCAACAGCAGCCGCTAGTTTTTGCATAGTCTCACGCGGCGTATGAGTAATGTGAGTGTGCAAAAAATGCAGCAATGCGTGTGGGTGTCTGTGTGTGTTAGTGTGTGTGTGTGTATGCGAGAGAGAGTTCATTCATTGACGCCGCTGCTGCTGCTGTTGCTGCTGCTGCTGTTGCATGCGAAATCAATCGGCTGGCAGGTGTTTTATTTTGTGAATTCAACCGGGCAGCGAATGCGGCAACTGGTCGGCAATTTTTGTTTACTGATAGTTTTGACCTCGTTTTATGGGTTTTTGTGTGTAGCTAACTGCTGTTGTTATTGCTGTTGCTGTTGTTGTTGCTGTTGCTGTTGTTGCATGCGTAATGACGTCCACGTTGACGTCGTTGCACAGCTGACATTTGTTGATGTCGAAAAACACAACAAAAACAATATCAAAAGAGGGGAAAAAAACACCATGCAGTGTGTATAAAAAAGAGCGAAACGGAAACTGAAACTGCCCCCACAATGTTTCCTGGCAACATGCACGCAAAAATTGCGTTTGGATTTTGTTTTCGTTGCTGCTGTGGATCTGTTGCCCCGGCAACGCGCCAGACGTTGATGTTGCCGCAGTGGCCCCCGCCCTTTTTTGGGGTAAGCGATGGCAAAAAATAAAAACGTAATGCGAGCACGAGACCAACGTGTGGCAGCAACAAAAACAACAACAGCAGCAACAGCAGCAACCAGCAGTTGCTAGAGTAGCTGGGGCAGAAACAGTTGCTGTTGTTGTTGCCGGCGTCAGTCATCGTATGCCATGCATTCATTCATAAAAATGTAGTCGCGCCCCTCCTTCTCCCTCTCTCTCTCTGACTCTTCCTCACTCTTCCTCTCTCTTGCTCTCTCTGTTTCCCTCTGCACGCCACCGACAGAGTAATACAACTTTCAAGTTCATAATGTCAACCTTCAGACACAAATTCTCCGACAGACATACACACTCACACACACACACACATACAGAGAGACACTTACACGCACTCACGTAGAGTTGCGGATACTGGTAACAACCTTGTCTGCTTGCCACTGATGGCGGCAAGGGAAAGCGTGAAACAGTTTTGCTAGTCAGGAGCTGAGCTGTTGCCGCCGTGGCACACACCGGGAAGCCCAGCTGGCAGTCAAGCTCCAGACACAAACCCAGACCGAGAACGAGACCGAGACCGAGACCCAGTAGCAAAGCCAACGCCAAAGCCAAAGGCACCAGAAGAGTTGAAGCCCCAACAGCAGCAGCAGCAGCAGCAGACGCAGTGGGAAGTCAGCGCTGGCAATTCCTTTGTGCCAGGCTTTTAGTCAAACGTTTTACTTTCGCACGCGCTCCTCCGACATCCTCATCCTCGTCCACATCACCAACATCATCAGCACTCGCTGGCTGAGTGCTCTGCGAGCACACGGTTCGCAGTTTATCCTTACTTGCCACACTGAGCGAATGTGAAAATAATTCAACATTTTTGTGTTTTTTTTTTTATATATATAAAAAGAGTTGTGCAAATCCCGAAGGAGAAGTTGAAGTTGATGTCTTGATGAAAGTCAAGTGTTTTCTCCTTGAAAACTAACATTCAATTAAGACTAAACATTTTAACGATAGTCCAGAGAACCATAATATTTATGGGTTTATTTTTTTACCAGTTGGCCACGGAACAATTAAGCTTTAAAAATTAATAAGATTTGAAGATTTTTAGAGTTATTGACTCTCTAAACATAAAATAGGCAGAAATATGTTATTCAATTGTAATTTATAATTATAATTTTCAATTTCAAATACACACTTTTTTTTTTGATATCAGAGATATTTTAAGCATTAAGTTAATGATATTTAAAATAAGGGCAGTTTTAATATCAACAAAATTGATTTAAAGAAAACATATTTTTAGGAATCAAAATTCAAATTTATGAATATCAACAAACTTCTGTATTTTTCCCAAAACACTCAAGTAATAAGTTTATTTGGTTTAATTTTAAATTTTCAGAAATGCCTTTCATATACTTTAAAACTGAATTTATTGTATATTTTTCCTGATTCTAAAAGTAAAAATAGAAATATAAATAAAATTAAATAAGCTGAAACTGACTAAAAATATGCTGGAAAGTGCTAAGTTTTTTACATTGTTTAAAACTGAAACATAATACAATAAAATACATTTGTCTAAAATGGAAGTCTTTCGAGTTTTAAGCTCTTTTTGTTAAGTTAATTTTGTTCAGTGTTCGAGTTCTTTCAAGTTCTTGCAACGTGCAAAAGTTTCTGTTGACGAGCACGCGGCACAAATCGTTGCAACAATTCTTGTGCAACTTGTGCCTGCAGGTTATTGTCGTTTTCCTTTTTCCCTTTCTTTTGCACGATTGTTTTCTGCTCAATTTTCTTTACACTCCTCTGGGAAGACTAGGTGACGAAGTGCAGCCGCTTTCCGAGAGCGGGCTGTGGGCAGGTGGACTTCTGACACCTTTTTAATACGCAATTGCTTGAGGGACTCTGGCGAAAGTTTCGATGATCTCTAATTGACTGCTGCAGCCAAAGTTGTTCATGATAAGCACAATGATATCCTTAATCCTGTTGTTGTTGTTGTTGCTGACAATGAAGATGAGCATTATTATTCGCACGCATGGCGCTTTAGTTCATTGACATTGGGCAAGGAGCATCTAAAAATAGCAGCGCCCAAAAAAAAGCCAGAAAACAACACACAAGCTGAAAGTCGCCTTTTGGCACACACACACACACACACAGAGGGAATGTCATGTGGCCTTTAGGGCTGTGACGCGCCCAGGACAAAACGCCAGGATATGCGAGCCAAAAAATCGATATGCCTCAGACGTGCAGCAGCAGCAGCAGCAGCAGTGGCAGCAGTGGCAAGCGTGGTCAGGCTGGTGGCAGGGGTTCTGTGCTTTGCCCTGCCAAGGGTAGCAAATTGTGAGCAGCAACAACAACAACAACAGTGACAGACACACACGCAGAGTGTGTGTGTGTGTGTGTGTGTTGTGTCGTTCATTGCCTCTCTTTTGGCATTTACTTTCATCGGCCTGTTCGTTTTGGGGCTTGCCTTCTCGCTTTGGGGCTTGGCGTTACTTCCGCTTTCTGCAGTTGCCGCCGACTTCAAGCGCGCTCGGAGTTTGCGCTCGGTATTTTTGCTACTTTTGCTTTGTGCTTGACTTTCTTTTTCCTGATTTTGCGCTTTTGTTGCGCCATTTTCGACGGCGTCGCTTTCTCGGCTCCAATTTTGTTGTTGTCGTTGTTGTTGTTGCTGTTGTTTTTGTTGTCCTGCTTTTGTTGTTGTCATCTCATCTTCGTTGTCAGTTTTTTGGGCAATTTGCGCACGAAAATTGTTTCGTTCTTCTTCTCTGCTGCCTGCCGCCTGCCGCCCGCCTGAATGTCTGCCTGCCGCCTGCCTGTGCGCCTTTCTGTGGCACTTCCGTTCTGTCAGCAATTTGCAGACGCCATTGATTTTCATGGCGCGCAATAATTATTACATTCACAATAGCACAAGACCCCCCCCCTTGCAACCCCACCACTCCGGCGCCTTCAAGTGTGCTGTGAATTTTTTGTTTTGCGCTCAATTTTCGTTTTTTGCTTTGGCCTTTTTTGTTTTTATCAATTGCTGCGGCAGCGCCCCTTTTGGCCTTTTATTTCGCTTCGCTTTGCTTCCTTCCTTCCTGTTCCGGCTGCGGCTCCGGTGCTACACCCCCTCGACCCCTCGACCACCACGGACCACCTTCCCCACAACCTTTGCATTCCTGCGGCTTAAATTGCTCTTCTTGTGTATGAGTGTGTGTGCGTGTGTGTGTGTGTATTTTGTGGTGCTGGTGTGTGTGTGCCTCATTCGGCTTGCCATCGGTAATGACAAGGGTGGGTTTGCTTTCGTCTCCGTCTCCATCTCCGTCTGCGTCTTGGTCGTCTCATTCTGCGGCTCGCTGGCGTATACGTTATTTTATTACATCAAATGTTTTACAGGCACTTGCCTGCTCTTGCTTTTGCTCTCTCTCC
Organism: Drosophila dives; assembly: GCA_035042365.1. Taxonomy (NCBI): domain Eukaryota; kingdom Metazoa; phylum Arthropoda; class Insecta; order Diptera; family Drosophilidae; genus Drosophila; species Drosophila dives. Next base: position 369,180 of record JAWNLJ010000093.1, on the reverse strand, counting down.
CTCTCTGTCGCACACACATGCACACACACACACCCTCTCCCTTTCTCACGCTCGCTCTTTATCTTCCTTTCTCGCTCTCTGTCTTCCATTCGCTCTTGCGCTGCTGCTGCTGCTGCTGTTGCTGCTGCTCTTACAGCGACAGAGACTGCGTTGCGGTTGACGCTGGCGTCGTCGCCGCCGCCATCGTCGTCATCGTCGTCATCGTCGTCGCCGTCGCCGTCGTCGTCGTCGTCGTCGCCGTCGTTGCTGTCTGCTTCTTCCTGTTCTTAATTGAAATTTGCGGCTGCATCAATATTTGCTTTTTTCTTGTGTTTTCCACGTTATTAAAAATCCTTGTGCAAGTTTTTGCTGTTGCTTTTTTTGTTTTGCTCGCTCACTCGTTCCCCGTTTCTCTCTCGCCTGCCCTCTTGCCCCCCCTCTCAACGTTTGGCTCTATTGTTGTGCTTTTAAATTTCTCCTAATTACGCAATTTATTTTGATGCATTTTTTATGGCGCGAGAACTTCAAGTTGATTTAAAAAAAAAGCAACCATTTGGGAATTGTTAGCGAAAGTAAATATTTAAGCATTTATTCTTCGAAATGTAAATTTTAGACAACAGATTCCATTATGTCAGCAACTTTTGCTATTGCTTGAGGTTTTTAAGTAGCTTTTACAATAAACTTATTTCAACTAATTAAATAGATTTGTGATCTAATACTTGAACAGATGCGTTGAGAAATTATCTTAGCTAAGCAAATATTGAATTTTGTTTAAATTTTCCAAGAAAACTGATGTTTTAATTATGTTAAATAAAAAACTTCTATTAACAGTTATATCAGAAAAATAGGATTAATTCTTATTTAAATTAAAATGCGATATCAACAACAAAATATAATTTCTCTACCTCAATTCTGATATTTAAGAAAGGAGTTTTATGCTGAGATTCTGCAACAATGCAGATAAACCACATCCAGACAACATTTTCAGAAAGCGAACCTCGTTTTTTGCCCCATTTGAGTCTGCTGGAATTATGCCTAATTGAAAATGCATTTTATAGCAGTTTGCAGCTCGTATAACTGCAGCAGTGCGTCGCACCCAGCCCCTTGCCCCATGCCCCATGCCCCATGCCATGGGGCAATGCCATGGCCAATAACTAGACAGCAAAATCAACGACAGCTCCTCGCTGCCTCCCCGCCATTCCATACTCCATCCTCCACCCTCCCGCCCGGCACTCCGCGCGCCTGTCTGGCACACGCTGAAGGCTGCAAGTCTAAAACTGAAGGCCACGTTTCTCAGCTCTGCAACTTCCACTGAAAGTTGATGCTGCTGTTGCTGCTGCTGCTGCTGTTGCTGCTGCTGCTGCTGTTGCTGTTGCATTTTGTATTCGGAATTTGCAGCAGAAATGCATTAATCAATCATTCATTAAATCAATCAATCAATTTATGTATTCTTCGCGTCATTTTTTTCTTCTTCTTTGCGCCAGTTTCGTATTTGTTTTTGTACGTTTTCGTAGCTGTTTTTGCCATTTTTACTGCAATCGGTTTTAGCCATTTTCTTGATTGATTGCCATTAATAACTCATTTTTTTTAATTTATTTGTTTTGCTTCGGCGAGCGATGCCCAATCGAAGTCGTAATCTAAGTTATAGTTGGCAAATCTTTACCTCAAGTTTTTGAGTGGGTTGTTCCCGCTAAATAATTGCAAATGAGTCTTGAGAAGTCTCGAGAAGTCTTGAGAATTCTCTGCTCTTATAAATCTTGGCTCTAGATTCTAAAGTTTAAAGACTCGAGCAGCTGCAGTTGGGAAATCCAAGTTGTGCCTGACTAATTGCTATTAAGCTATGAAAAATTGTTGATCAGATCCAAATAGAGTTAACAATCTGAGTAATTATTAACTGTTTGCATGTTCAGCATTTAACAGTCTCTCTCAAAAAACTAGTTTACAGTTTAGCATTTACTATTTTAAAGTTTATTGCTTTTACTCAGTTTGTGCAACTTGCATTTGACTTTGCTTTGTTGCAGTCAACATTTAGTTGCAGCTTACTTTTGCAATATTTGCTAAGCATATTAAAATTTAATTTAAAAAGCATTTCAATGGAATATTTTATCATAATTTTCATCTGTGTTATTTCTTTATCAACATATTTGGCTGTGCTTTGAGTGCTTTAAGGAAAATTCGTAATATATTTTTGTAATAGGATTTATTCCAATCAGTTTCATTATGGCTATGCATAACAATACATAATACGAATAATGCAATTTATGAGTTGCAATTCTTGTGGCAGCCTCTTGTCTCCACCTGCACCTGCACAGCCATGCAACGAAAACCCAGTCGATGTCGTTGCCGATATATAACGAATTTTGCCAAGTTATTTGCATATTTGTGAGCACATTATTCCGCCTTTCTCTTCCCTCTCCCCTCTCTCACTCTATCTATGTCTCTCTCTCTCTCTGCCTGACAGTTGTGGATGTAAGGATGCGCAGTATATCCTGCGGCGCCACAGCGCACATATAACAATGTCCTTTCGTCCAGTCCATTGTGGCAAAGCATGTAATAAAATGCATTGCGAATTCCATGCAACATGCACGCATGCAACTCGTGTGGTAAATATGTTAAATTTAATAAGCCACCAATCAGTGGCAACCAAAAAAAAAAAGAATACAGAATTGTTTAGTTTTACTTACTCAACAAACAGCAGAAAATTGTGATTCAAATCGATCGGAAAAAACTTACCTGCAAAGAGAAAGAAAAACGAGAAATGAGAAATGAGATCGAATCATTAGTAAAAAAAAAAAAAATACATTTTGATACATGCAACTAATTTTGCTTATCTTTGGCTTAGATTGAATTGATGGCAGAGGGGGGGGATTGATGAGGGGGGAGGGAGAGGAGGCAGAGAAATCGAACTGCACGCCACTGGAGCGACAGGTAGTTTAATTTATGTCTTGCTGTTGGTGTTTTTTGTATATGTTTCTGTTTTTGTTGTTTTCTTTTCCTTTTTGCCATTTGCTCTTTGCTGTTGCTGCCATTATGCTGCGTCTTTTTAATGGTCCCCAACAACAATAGCAGCAGCAGCAGCAGCAACAACAACATAGTCACGAGCTGACCAACCAACAATGCCGTCGCTCAACAAAAAGGATAAAAAAAAGGCAAATAAATAAATAAATAAAAATTGCAAAGAGCAGCGCAAAAATAAGAAGTTGGAGCAACTCGCCACTCGCAACACTCGCTGCTGCCACCGCCACCGCGCCACCCCCACTTCCCAATCAAAACCTGAATAAAAAAAAATATATATGTATATTTATCAACGTGGTGAAAAGATTCTTGTTTTTTTTATTTTTATTTTTTTTTTTTGCTCGTATTCGCCCCCAAAACGTGACCGAGCATTTTTCAATGTCAGACGGAAATGTTTCAACACAAATTGTATGCGCTGCTTTTTTTGGTTTTTTGTTTTTAATTTTTGTTTTTTTGTGGGAGTTGAGCTAGTGCAATATATTTGATGGGTAACTAGAAACCACAACCAAATGGCCAATGCCACCAGAAGCTGCAACACAGTGGCAAAACAGTTTCCAAATTTGCTCATGTGTAAGAAAATGTCGTCTGTTTTGCGATGCGTTGTGTCGGTTTTTCTTTCTTCGTACTTTGCCTCATAAAGAATTTACGCTACATAAAATTTAATAATTTCATTTTTTTATGGACGCACACACACACATGCTCACACACACACACACCTATGCTGCTGGTAGGAGCATGAGTTACATTTGTGTGCGCGTTGAATTATAGCATACTTTTAGGCGCGTGCCGAGGCGTCGCATTTGCCGAGTTTTTATGGGTTACATAACGAGCGAAGCGACAAGCGGAAACAAACACACACAGAAACAGAGAGCAGCAGCAGAAGCAGCAGCAGCAGCAGAAGCAGCAGCAGCAGCAGCAGCAGCAGCAGCAGAGCTAAGTGGAGCAGCAGCTGCTTGGAAAACTGATAAAATTAAATGAACGAAATATAGCAAAAATATTATAAATTATATGTCAAGCCTAATGACTTTTTGGTACAGTGAACACCACACAACAGGGAAATCTATTTCAGAAAGGCTACTTAGCTAAAATGCATAAATATTCAGCACTTAAATTGAAGTTTGCATTTCGGAAATTCTTATTTGCAAAAACTTTTTGCCTGCAACCAAATTGATTGCTTTTTACATAAAAAGTAGTGGAAAAATGCATTAAAGATCCAATTGTGTCGCAGCTGTTGTACGTCTGTAAGATATATATATATATATATATCCATGTATATATATATATTTTTTTTATGTCTTTCGTTAATATTTCACTAATGGCATTGGCTGGCAAAATTGCATTACGCTCAAGTTGACTCATTTTAATTGAATTTTAACTTCAGTTCGAAATTGAATTACGAGCCATGGCCAAGACAGACCCAGCGAAAGCGACACAATGTAACTGTATATGTGTGTGTGTGTGCGTGTAAGTGTATTGGTGTCACTCTCGTTTAAGTTAAGCTGAACACGAAAATGTCGCTGCAAGCACTGAAATTTCATTTGGGGCAACGCGAAAATTTCATTAAGTCATCTGCCATATTTGGATATAATGAAATGTGGCCAGCGTGCAACAGCAGCTGCAAATTGTTGCATTAAACCAGTAATGGGCAGCGCCTAAAAGTGCACTAAATGCAGCACTGCCAAAATTCACTTTCGCTGTCCAAACACACAACACGAGTACAACAACAACACACACACACATACACACACAGACTCCCACATGTGAAATTCATTATTTTGCACTTAATTAAAAAACGCGCGCGTGCATAAAAAAATAAAAGCGTATCACACAGTCCCCTGCCACCCAAAGCTGCGAGTACATCCCTCTCTGGTTGGGACCATGAAAAACAAGTTAGAGTGCTGTAGTTGGAGGTAAGCACAACTGTTAGATACCCTATAAATAACTGTTTACCTTTCATAGTGTAACAAAAGACAACTTTTAAGGTTACTTTTTGTGTAGAGTTATGCATATCTTTGCTGAACAATAATATATATATATATATATATATGTATATGTATATACATATATATCACAATATGCACAAGCTCATCATGCCCTTTTTAGCCATTTATTAAAGCTAAGAGGTATGGGAAAAAAATCGCAGTCTGGTCAACTGGAAAAAATAATGCTCAGAGCAGTTTTTGTTTTTGTTTTTTATTGTTTTTGGATTGGGAGTTTGAGCTGGAGTCACAGTTGGAATTGGAGTTGCTGCCATCGTTAGTTGTCTGGCTGCTGTTGTTCCCTTCCACTCTCTCTCTCTCTCTCCCTCTCTCTTTCTCCTATTCACTCACTCTTACTCTCTCGATTGCTGTTGCAGTCGTTTTTGCGCTTTGTGCGCGTCGCAATTTTTTGCTGTTTGATTTTGGACTTTGGCAAAATCCTTTCGCTTTCATGCATTTAAATGTTTGCACGGCCAAAAGCACAGCGCAGCGGCCGATGGGCCACAGCACCAGACTGGGTGCCCTCCAGTCTGGAGTCTGGTCAAGGGGGAGGCTGTTGTTGTTGTTGTTGTTGTCGCTATTGCTTTGCCGCCATGTGCCAAATATGGTCAGACAGTTTGGCCAAGAGCGCCATTGGTGGGCGCGAAATTGCTAACTGAATTTGCATGTGACGGCGCTTGGTTAGACACAGCACGGACTGTTGAACACTTTTGGCCATGGCCAACAGGAAATGACCAAAGCAAAACAGCCAAACAGCCCGATAGCGAGACAAATTGAAGATTAAATGTTGCCACAGCAACAGCAAACAGCAAACAGCAAAAAAGATGAAAAACACCTAAATCATTAGCCAACCGAAAAAAAAGGGGCTCCCAAAAGCGCCTAATTCAACGCCAGTCAACAGAAGACACAAAGTTAATTTCTTTATTTTTTTTCTTTTTGTTGTTGTTTTCTTCTTGTATAACTCAACTCTAATAAATACGTTTTAATTGCCTGTCTTGCATTTCTGCATTCAGTTTTATATCTGTGAAAAGAAACCAACTAATTTTTCCATTTCAGTTATTTTTTTTTTTTTTTTTGCTGCTGCTGCTGCTGCTGCTTGTTGACAGTAGGTAGAAGAGCAAAACGCGAAAGTTTTGCCACTATTTTATTTATGTCTGCATGTTGCTCGAAATGCAAAAGGAAGCGCATACAAAAAAAAAAACAAAAAAAAAAAAAATTAAGATAAAAAAAACGAAAAACGAGAAGAAACGCAGCCATAAACTACAAATCATGCCAGCGCAAAGACAACAACGGGCCAATGATCAACGGGCAAAGGAGCAGAGAAGAAGGCAAGCAATAAACAATACAAAAAAAATGAAAGAAAAAAAAAACAGAAACACTGAGAAACTAAATGCATAAAAAATTGTCTAAAAATTCAACATAACCTCCAATGATTTATGGCCGCCAGCGAATATTTAAAAGGTATACAAGGCAGCGACGACGACGACGACGGCGACTGCAAAAAAAAAAAACGAGCAGCGAAAAAGCATACTGCGCAAAGCAGACGCAGACGCAGAGGAAGAGAAGGCAGAGCAGCAGCGTCGGCGGCTGCAGCAAAAAAAATAAATAAAAGAACAAGCAGCGCTTGAGTTTGGATGCCATCAAGAAATGCAATAAAAGAGGATCGAATGGACTTGCAGATATCCTGCTACTTTTGAGTACAATACAATAATATATTATAATATTATAATATATGAGAACGAGAGGGAAAATTAAATATTTTGAGTTGATATTTATATAATATATTATAATATTATAATATATGAAACGAGAGGGAAAATTAAATATTTCTATCTGGTAATTATTGATATTTTTCTTGCCCAGTTTCATTGACAATTATAATTAAAAATCAATTTTATTTCTTTGCCAATTCCGTTCTGAAAGCGACACATTTTATCTTGCATCTAGCAATTATTTAATGCTCTACTTTCTTCTCAAGATGTAATTTTAATTGTAATTAAATGTATTTTTAATATCTTCATTTAGTTATACATATTTCAAGTCGATAAAGATCAATATTTTTGAAAGTGTAAACTTTAATAGATATTTAAAAATGACTTATTTGATTCGGCATTCTTTTAGCAATAAAATAAATTCTGAAAACATTGGAACTTTGCATAAATTTTCATCCAACTCACATATATTTTAAATATTTTACCATTTCAATTTTTAAGCGTAGAATTTTAGCATTTTTTGAGAATGTTGCATATCCATAAATATGCAACAGCTTGGCAAAATACCTGTGCATATTTAAATTGTAGAGGGTATGGTAACAGCAAATCAAAGTTATGGGCAAAATATTGTGAATGCGGCAACCTACACGCTGGAGGCTGTAGTTGATGCTGCCGCATCTTCACGTTGCACGTTGCACGTTGAACGCCGCCGTCTTGCTTAAGTGCATTTTACAACCCGGCAACAAAAAGGACATAAATGCTTAAAAAGGGAATGCAACAACAAGCGGGACACAGAAAAATGTGCGAAAAATTGAAAAACGAATGCAAAGGAAATGAGCAAAAAAGAAGTTGTATGAAATTTACGACAAAAAGGCGTTAAGCTTATTGTTGTTTGTGTTGTTGTTGCTGTTGGCCGACGTTGTGTAAAGACAATGGACACATAAATTGCATTTTCACTTTTAATATTTGCCTTGGTCCTTTTTAATGAACATTTTGTTGTCATTGTTATTGCCCGCCATAATGGCAACATTTAATTATTACCAGTCAGCGCTGCAGATGAGAACTTGATCAGCGTAAATAAAATTAAAAAGACTAAACTGACAAAATTAAAAAGAATAAAACTGGCTGAAAGTGATAATTAATTATAAAAGTTTAAAAATAAAAGGATAGTTTTTTTGCTTTAAGTTGCTCATCTTTTGAAGACATTAGCTGAAAGGCAAGTTCTAAATTCTAAATATTTAAATCAGTTTGTAGAAAAAAATGAGCTGGAAACATATTTTAACTATAAAAACAGATCAACAACAAAAATAAAAGTATTTGGAGCAAACTCTCGACTTCAATTAAATGTCAACTAAATCACATTTAAGCAATTCCAACATTTTCGCTTCAGCATTTTGATATTATTGCCCTTTCTTTTTACGAGGAATGCGCAAAGTTGAAAGTTAATGAAGCATGGCTGGAACGGCGAATCAAATTCTTAAATCGCCTAAGCCAATGCCAAAGCCAAAGCCAAAGCCAAAGCCAATGCTAAGACCAAAGTCAGATCCACAGAGCTAAGCTGTGCCGCCTGCAACTATGGCAAGGAGCAGTCAAACCACTGCTCCGGGGTCAGAATATTTCATGAGCCAACCCCCTGTGATTTTTTTACTTGTATTTTAGGTTACTTTTTTTTTTGTTGTATTTTTTTTTTTTTTGCTTTTGCTTTTAATATGCATGCAATTGTGTGTGGCTAAAAATATGTTTAAATCGCGCCCAGAGCCCAAGCCAGTCGCACAAAACTTGTTTTCGTTTGCTGTTTGTTGTTGTTGTTGTTGTTGTTGTTGCTGCTGCTGCTGTTTGTGGCCAGTTTTGCCTGGCCTGGCCAGAGTCAAGGCGAGTCTTGGCTGTAAAAGACTGCATAAAATGCAGCTGCAGGTCTGTTGGCTAACTTGTTATTGTTGTTGTTGTTGTTGTTGCTTTTGCGCACTTTTGACCGTGACCTTTTGGTAGAGTGGCAAATGAATTGCCTTGTACTAGCTGCGGCTCTCTGAACTCTTTGTGGCCATTAAAAATCGCATAAATATTAATTAAATTGTATGCAAAATGTGCTGCATACTTTGCGGACGCAAAATGACAATGACTAGCAACATCTAATGGCCAACAGCGCACAAAGGCCAATTTGTGTCAGGTAATAAGTTATTAAGTGAAACAGCAACAGCTAGAAAGGGACAGATTGTAAGAGATATGGAGTTAAGGGGGAGAGGGAGAAGAGATCGAGAGTGCTCGCCCAAGCAAAAGCACAAAAGACAGCAAATTGTTGATAATAAAATTAAAAATGTTTATCTTTGGCAACGTTGGCGCAAGAATCTACACAAAAGCCAAACGTTGAGCACAAAATGTATTACTAAAAACACTCTATGTATGTATATGTGTGTGTGTGTGTGTGTGTGTGTGTGTGTGTGTGTTGTGTGTGCGTGTGTTCTGGTTCGCGAGAGAGCGAACCGAAAAAAGCTGGCAAATTGAATTTTCCCTGAGTAAAATTAAATTTTCCAAGGAAATTGAATTTTTTGATTAGTTTGCATTTTGCATCTCGCTCGCTCACACACACACACAGAAATGTGTAGCAAAAGAATAAGAAGAAGCAGGAGGAGCAGGAGGAGGAGCAGCAAGAACAAAGAGGAAGCAGCAATAGCAGCAGCAGCAGCAGCAGGCACATGATTTAAAAGTAAAATGAAATTAAAAAACACAATTTACGTGTGATATAAATGAAAGCAATTTTTCTTAATGCTTCTTCTTGACGGCTTTTTTGCTTTTTGTTTTATCTACATAATTTGGCAGAGTTTTATTTTTTTTTTATGCATACTAAGTTGCTCAATTCGATAAAATCGAATTTTTTTTGAAATTGATATAAGGCATAAGTTCTATGCCCAAAAATAAATCAAAGAACCAGCCTATAAAAAAAGGTCTTTAAACAGCGGGGGGCGCCTCGTCTGAACCGCAATTTAATGGCGTTACGCCCCCTTCTCTTCCGTTGCAGCCAGATTTGATACCAGAACTCAACTCAACTCTTGACTCCATTTCAATTCAATTCAATTCAATTCGTTTGCGTGTCTTCTTTAGCCTCTTTTCTTATTCTTTTGCTGTTTTTATTTGTATTTTTATTTTTGCCTTTTTTTTTTGTTTTTTTGTTTCTGTTTAATTCTTACACATTTTGCGTTTGGCGGCGGCGTCGAAGTATTTTTAATTTTCTGCCTTTTGCACTTTTGCAGCGTTTTTACCGACCATAAAAATAATAAAAATAAAACTCAAGCAATGCGCCAAGAACGAAAACGAAAATGAAAACGTGTACGAAATTTGCGATTTTAATTAAATGATATGAAAATTGCAAGGCGCACTAAACCGAATAAAAAAAAAATACACAAAAAAAAAAACGTGAAAAACTGGATAAAGAAAACTATTTGAGTCGAATATGATTTGCTCTCTCTCTAATATGAAATTATATATAAGAATATATTTTTAAAAAGGTTTTTCGAAAAAGAAATAAATTAGTTTTAGTTATATTTTTAGTTTTAAGATTCAAATTCTTAATCAAAGAATTAGCATTATATAATAGAAAATTCGTATTCTTTTATATTAAAGCGGCGTTATTGTTTTTAGAGGTGCAAGCTATATGGAATAGTTGGAAAACTCTATCCAAGGCACAGGAAATGACGTTGCCAAAGGAAGCGCACTGTGTGTGAGAGAGTTTCAGCTGGGTGTGTGTGGGGGGGCAGTGTGTGTACATATAAAATGCATATGTCTGTAGTATAAGTGTGGGCGTGGGTGTGGCAAAACGTGCCGCCTGATGAGACCGTACTGAATGGTTGCTCGGGCGGGGTGTGGGGTGTGGGGGGGTGCCTGGTGTTGGGGGCTCGAGCTGGAGCAGTGCCTGTTTGCCTGTTCAATTATCATCAAGTCTTTTTATATCTTTGGTATTTTCGCGTGCGACATTTGAACTGCTTCAGCTGCAGCTGCGACGACGGCGTAGGCCAATTTATCAGTGGGAATGCGGCAAACTTAATTTGCCAAAAAAGTTCATAATGATAAATGTCATTAAATTATGTGGCGCGCATATTGAAACTCATAAAATAATAAATGAAAAAGCAAAATAAAATAAAAGTAACAAAAAAAAAATAAGAAGGAAATGGAAAAACAGCAAATAAAATGGGCAGCAATATTAAAAATGTTGCCAACATTCTCTCGCTGTGTTTGGATGTGTGTGTGTAAGGGAAGCTGGCAAAAATAACAATATAAAATGGCGGGCAGTTGAATGTTGTTGTTTTTGTTGTTGTTGTTGTTGTCGGTCCTTGCTACTGTTTGCTGCGAAAATAGCCATTTTGCTTTGTAATATATTTTGCTGTGGTTGTTGCAGCTTTTATGGCTTTAGTTTGCTTGCAAGGCAGACACTGACCAAACAGCAGCACCTACACACACACACATGTATATATATATATATACACACACACACACACACAACGCTCCCTTTTAATGACACATTAAAAGCAGCTTGTGTACTTTATTATTATTGTTTTGTTGCTGTTGATCGCAAAGAGTTGCTGCTTGTTGCTGCTCAACAGACCAGACTCGGCCGCAGAGCCCACATGATGTTGCACAGCTCATCGAGCTTTCAAATTAAAAGCGAAAAAGCGTTGCGTTGCAAGCAGATGTTGTAAGTTACATTTATATGCGGAAACTTCAACATCTAAAAACATCAGTTAATGCAAATGCTTTTGCCTAACTTAATCTTAAATAATTAAATTAATTAAGATTTTGTGTGCCACAAATTTAAATAGCTGAAAGCATAATCTTTTTCAATGACTTGCAATGGGGGCTTTGGGTTTGACATTTGCATAATCTCATTCGGCAAGTTCCGGTTTCCGGTTCGTGTTGCTACACTCATCACATTTTCATCACTTCCGCTGTTAGAATTTGTTAGAGGCCAAGTAATAATTACACAAATTTGGTTTTTGTCCACCGAAAAAACAAAAAAACAAACATCGACAACAACAATAACAACAAGAACAGTTTTTATCAACGAACATTATTTTCTCTGTGTGGAATTTTGACTTTTCATTTCTATTTGCCTGTTCTTGTTGTTGATATTGTTGCTGCTGTAAACTTTATGCATTAATTTTACATTTTGCTGCCACAAATGCCCCACCCCCTCTCTCTCTATCCACAGTGTGTGTGTGTGTGTGCCTGTTTGCATTAACTCGCCACATGCAAAATTTACGTTTATTTATTATGGCTGTGCCTGCAGCCAGTCGCCCTACGACTCCATCCTGCTTCTCCATCGACAAAGCTCTGGCAAAAATGTGTAGCAAACATTTGTGTGAGATTCCATACATATATATAAATATATACATATTTATTTATATATACATATCCTGAAAAGTTATGTAATTATCAAAGTTTTAATGCTGCTGCGAGTGAGATCTGGGGGCCAGTTTAAGCCACACCCATTTCTCTTTGTACATATATATATATATATAGTATATACATATATCATTCAACTTATATCATCTATTCAGCATCCTTTTAAATATTGTGTGTGTGTGTGTGTGATATTATTTGTGTGCGCTTGAAGTTTGTTTAGCTCAAAAAGTTGCAAAACTGATCGCAATAAACTAGACAATATTTAAAGGCAAAAACTTAATATTGCTTCAAAAACAAAAAGCTGCATAAAAGAGTAGAAAATCTGTTCTAGTCTTGTCAATTTTACATCATCGATTATTTAATATTTTGCTAAGTTTTTTTTTATTCTGACATAACATTCTAAGGCAATATTTGTCTACTGCTGGCAACGAGCTGAATTTGAAGCTGGACTCCAACCATATCACAGCTGTGAGTTTGACATGAATTTTGGTCAGGTCGGGTGGGGTGGGGTCGGAAGGGGTCATTTCTGTTGGTTACCATTTTTGCCTTTTGATGTGCTTGCCATCAGGTAGTCAGTCGTGTGTTTGTTATTGTTGTCCAGCAGTTCATTAGCAATTCCAGAAAATATTTGACTTAATTAGCGCATAAATTTGGAATTCGTTGCAAATTGTTGTTACATTTTAGGCTAGAAATTTGGCTAGTTTAATGTGGGGTAATTAGCGGTCTGCTGCATTGTTTAATGACTGACAAACTGTTGTGTTGGCAACCGTTGCGAAAAATAATACCAGCTGGCAACTGCTCCTCACTCCTCACTTCTCACTCCACACGATGCAGTTGCTTTCTTGAAATTTGCATAAAATTCTAATTTAACTGCTTCTTATTCTTATTCTTCTTCTTCTTGTTAGCAGAAGCAATAGCATTAGTTGCTCCATCTCTTTCCCACACACACACACTCGACTTTCTGTTACATATTATGATGCAATTTATTTTATTTTCTCTTTGTATTTCCAGCAGTTTCTTATTATTCTTCTTGTGTTTGCGAAGGAGCAACAGAGAGAGAGAGAGAATGAAATTGAGAAAGAGAAACAATTTTCCATTATTTATTTTAGTTTTCTTTCTCGTTCCATGGCTGCCATTTTGTTGGTGCTCGTTTTTGTTTTTGTTTTTGCTGTTGTTGATTTTGTTGTTGTTGTTATTATTGTTGTTGGTTTTTTCTCATGGCTGCTTCGATTATTTCGCCTGCTGCTTCCTCTTCTTATTGCTTTGCTTTTGTTTGCTTTGCTGCAAACTTTGTCGATTGTTGTTATTTCTCTACTCATTGCTTTTGTTGTTGTTGTTGTTGTTGTTGTTGTTATCATTATTATTGTCGTTGCTATTGCTGTTGTTGTTGCTTTCGTATCTGTGGCAACACATTATTTATATTTATATGTTTATTTTATAGTTTATTCATGCAAATTGCTATAAAAATTGCCTTTATTTTTACATTTTTGCCCGCTTCGTTTGCTTTTAAAGCAATCCAAATTGACAGCAGTGGAGCGCTCGAGCGACACACGGGAGTGGGAAAGGGGGAAAGGGACAGGCCGATGTTCGGGCGGTCGTGTGGGTTGTGCACCTCAGCTGTGGCACGTAAGAAAATCAATAAGCTTCCTCAACTGTTTCTTTTTCTTTCTTTTTTTTATATTTTTATTATTTTGTTTTCTTATACCCTGTTTTATTTTTTTTTTATTCTTTTTGCAGTGTCTGTATTTTTTTTTTTTTTTTTAATTTCTTGTGCATGCGCGTTCGTATGAATTATTTATAAACCTGCCTCGCAGCCGGCCCCCAAAATGCACAAGCAACAATTTTTATGGCTGCTCGTTTGAAAACAAAATATCTGCATTTTTTATTACTATTATTTTTTATTATTAGCTGCTGGAATTTCTGGCCCAAAGAGTTTACAGTTTTTTGCTCTTATTATATTGTTTAGTTTTTTTTTATTTTGTCTTTTTGCAAACAATTTTCTTTAATGTTTTTTGCAGAGTAAAAAATATGCAAGAAAAAACTGTAGAAATCTAAAAAATGTTGCAGGCATTTTAAGCGCAAGCACACACATTCACACACACACATACATAGTTACATACTCTCTCGCACACACAAAATATGCAAAATATTCAAATTTTCAAGTGAATTGGAATTTTAAGCAAATGAAATGTGTTTAGTGTGAGTTGTTGAAGGGCGGTTTTAAAAGTTTTCTGACTGCAAAAAGGGTTGCTCGGATCTTTTTTTGTATGGTTAGGGTAGGGGAGGGGGCTAGTTGGAAGGGTGAAAGGGGGGTGGACATACTAATGGATGCGGAAGTTAATGGGGGCTTGAAAATTATTGGTTTGGGCAGCTGGGTAGTTGCCAGGCGACGAGTTTGTTTATTGTGCAAAGGAGGGGGCGCGAGGGGATGAGTTGGTGGTGGGGTTGCAGGAATGTTCAACACAAATATTCATATTAGAAGCATGTCAGTTGTGTATAGGTGTGTGCTATATGCATAATGGAACCAATTAAATTGAGCTTGCCAACTATTGAAAGTTATTGCCAAGAATTCCGCGTAATAACCGAGAGCTGACTTAACTGCCTTCTCTGCCATTTAGCTTAACAAGATGATTAAGTGTTCGTTATGGGGGCAACTTGGCAAATGACAGCTAAAAGAACTTTCGAAATAACAACATTAGAGTGGATATTAAGTTTGCTGAGCACATAATCAGCTTTAACTTCTTAACTTAAAACTTAGAAAGATGTGCTCGAAATTGTGCTGGCGTTTTTTGTATTACTTTAAATATAGTTCAAACATAAATAGATATAATCATAGAAAACTTAATTTGATTACAATTTATTTGCTCAATTTAATTAAAATCGATAGAAGCAGCAAATTTCACTAAGACCTAAAACTCAAGACGATTTTGCCTTTGGGGCCAAAATGGTGCTGTTTATATGGGAAGTCTTAGTCGACGCCCCTGGAGCCAAAAGTGCAATGCAAATTTGCGGAAAATGCAGCCAAGCAAATAACAACAACAACAAGAAGAACAACATCAGTACATAATGACAACAACAACAACAAAGGGAAGAGCATAAAGCGAGCGCATTAAAAATTAAAAACGCTCAAAATTCATTTAATACAGGTTTCAGGTTTTTTGCTTTTCCATTCAGTTTGCTTTTGCCTCGAGAGAGTGCACGACAAAATCAACACACACAATATACACACAACATGTGTGTGTGTATATTGTATATTGTGTATATGTATGTGTTTGTATAGGTAGTGGGCGAGGCGGTAACCAATACATGGATAAAGTGCACATTACCGTCGCGTAAAATGCAAAAGGAAGAAAACTACGAATATTTTTCGTATGCACGCCCAATTTAAAATTAATTGCCAGACACAAAAGAACAATAATGATGATCAGCCTGATGATGATGATGATGATGATGATGGTGATAATGTTGGCCAAAAGCTCGAGGAATTGGGGCGTGTTGCAGCAGGGCGTGCCCTTAAATTGCGTTGTGTGTACATGCGTGTGTGCGTGTGTGTGTGTGTGTGTTTTCGTTTGTGTGGGTGTTGCCATAGTTTGCTCTGACTGTGCACTGAAGTATGCATGCAGAAAATTAAAATTAATAATTTATGTAATAAAACAACAGCAGTCGAGCAGCAGCAAAAGCAAAAGCAGAACCCAAGACCCCAAAACAAACAACAACAATAAAAAAAAATATACAATTTAAGCCAAATATGTATAAATTCATTATATGAAAATCCCCTTTTGTTGCATGTGCTAAATATAAAATAAGAACAAACAATTTAAAAAAGAATAATTTTCCATAATTGAGCAGCGGTTGTCGCTGTTGTTGGGCGCCAACAATTATGCGACAGCTGTCCAAGCCCTCTTTGCCGGCCGACTTCAAATTGGTCAGGAAATTGCAGAAAATTGTAGGGCTGGCCAATTTGTTACAAGCAATGGGCGTGGCAGATTTTTAAACTGCACGCAATGTCACAACACGTATACAATATATCGACAGACAGTTACAATTAGCACCACGCTACATAATTAATAAAATAATAGCTTTAACTAAATACAACGCGGTACAAGAAAATTGCAAAGTTTGAAAATCTGCCAAATAGTTTGAAAGAGCTTTGAAGTTAATCTTTAATAAAATCAAGTATATAAGGTTTATTTATGGAAACCAACTTAGTGTTGACATGTTTTTATATATGTGTTGCATTAACTGCTTAATTGTCTATTGTCGATTACGGTAATGATAATGATCTTATGGTCAATGCATTCCAAGTAGTTTTCAAGCATATTTCAAGTTATTTCTTTCACACGCTTCATATTCAGAGCTAATAAGGCTGGCATCTTCTCAGATTGCCTTGGCAAATAGATTTCTTTGCCAAGAGTTTTTTGTCTTGATTTTGTTACTTGATTGCTGGCTAGTGTTGCTGGCTGGTGTTGCTGCTGTTGTTGTTGCTGTTGTTGCTGGTGTTGCTGTTTACATTGGCTGGGCATAAAACAATCAGGCAGACAGCAACAATCAACAAACAAGCGGCTGTTGTGCATTTTTTGTTGTTGTGTTATTGCTGCTTTTGCTGTTTCTTATTCAGTTTGTTCTGTTGCAGCTGTTATTTGCAGGCAAAGTTAGTTTTGTGGGCCCAACCCAGGCAATAATAATAACAGCAATAATAACAAACAACAGCAACAACTACAACAGCAACAGCAACAGAAAACAGCAGCAAAAATGTTCAACATACAACGTCAAACTTTAATTGCATAATTATGTGCAGTTTGCAATTTATCATTTTCATTTTTCCATGTTGTCGTTTTTTTTCTTTTCTTTTTGTTTTGTTTCGTTTGGTTTTGTTCCTTGTTTTATTTGCTGCTGTTGTTTTGGCCTTGCACAGAGTACTTTAACTTTGTCGCAAAGAAAGTAACGCTTGAAAGAATATGTTTTTTAATTGCAAACTAGTTTCTTAACTAATAAGTCAAACTGATCTGTCATATATCTAGTCAAATACAATCCACTATTAATTCGTACAAGTTTTTAATTATGCTTATGGGATGATAATTTAAGTTTTTGAAAATTATACGAACAGAAAAAGCTTGATGTTTTCAGTTTGTGTAATATATGAACCACTTTAGCTTAATCGATCTGATTCTTAAATTAATTTAGCTATTTGACTCTGTTTGGAGAGGGTAGCTAAACTTTGGCGTACTTCAAAAAATGCTCTTCTTAGTTTGCTTTGTTTTTGCTTGCTGTAATTTATGTGTTCGCTGCTGCTTCTGCTGCTGCTGCTGCTGGCTCTGCTGCTGCTGCTGCTGCTGGCTCTGCTGCTGCTGCTGCTGCTGCTGCTAGCTCTTCTGCTTCTTCTGTTTTGTTCGCTTTTGCTGCTGCTCTAAATGAAGGAAGCAGAGCCAACATCAAATTTAATGCAGCGCGAATATTGTGCATATATACATATATATATATATATATATAAATGCATATATAAATATTTATATATATAAATATATGCATATAGATATTTGGTTTTGTTTTGTTTGCGCTCTTTTTGTTTTCTTCGTTGTGGCTTTTGTAGTTTTCGCTTTTTGTTGTTGGTTGTCACGCCCTTTTGTCGTGAGGCGGCGGCTTTCTGGTGTGTTCGGTTTATTAATTATAATTTATGTTTAATTCCATTCGTGCTTATCGCATCGCTTCAAATCGGCAAAATGTTCATTTGTGGCCAACCAAATCAACCACCCGCTGCCCTTGGCTCTTGCTCCTGAAAGTTGCAGACTGGCGTGCGTAGGAAATCGTATTGGCAATCAAGCAATTAGCGAGTGCCATCAAATTTGCATTAGCCAGCCAGACAGACAGAAAGAGAGTGACAGACAGAGAGAGAGGGAGATAATGACAGCAACAGCGAATATCCATTCTAAACTTATGTACAACAACAACAACAACAACAACAATCTTTGTGCATTTGCAATGTGACAAAGTTCATGTCTATGAACGTTTTGGCATTTTGGCTGACGTCTCGAGTATGGAGGGTGGTAAGTGGGCGGCTAAGAGCAGCAGCAGCAGACGTGTGTGGTTTGGGTACAGACGAAGTTGCAGCCAAAAAACAAGAAGAGCAACATCTTTGCGAGAGTCTGCTGAGTGACAGAGGGACAGAGAGATTCGAGCAAAAGCGCAGAAAATATTGAAAAACAAAGAAAATTAGTGGCACAGCATATGGTGTGTGTGTGTGTGTGTGTCAGTGTGTGTGTGGGTGCAAAAAGTTGACTGCCAAAGACAACAACAGACAACAGACAACAAACAGCAGAGGGCAGACAGCAGACAACAGACACCGAATGAGCGACCAACGCGACGTATAAGCAATTCCAATACAATGGCGCCGTTTCATGTTTTAAGGGTTGAACTAATCACAGACAACGTACGTGTGAGTAACTGGGTGTGGGTGTGAGTGTAGGTGTGTGTGTGTGTGGTGTGTGTGTTGTGTTTGTAGCTGCGCACAGGAACAATGGCTTAGAGCAAACTCCCCAGAGAAGTAGTCAGCAGCCAGTCGATTCGCCGTTCACAATGAGTCAAATTGCAAATTGGCTGGCCAAATAAATGCGTGGCATCACACACACACACACACGCACAGACAGAAATTGAAACTGAAACACGCTCAAAAGTATGCTATGCTAAATTGCGCCCCAGCTTAAAGCCAACTCACATTAAAGTCTAACACATGAAAATGTGGCAAAACACAAAACCAAAAAAAAAAGCAGTAATAAAAATAGCTGAACGCGAAACGGAAACAACCCCCGTGTGCACACTTAATGCATGCCAAAATTAAAGCGACTCCACAGCCGCCCACACACACACACACACACACTCAACATACATATAAAATATATATGAATATGTGTTCGAGTGTGGGTGTGTGTGTGTTTATATACGGCATTATAGACGCGCATTTCATATGCTGGGGTCGGGGGGTGGCAATTGAAAAGCTTTGCTGCTGCCATCGTCGTCGTCGCATTTTCTTGCTTACTTTATTTTTTTTTTTTTGCTTTTTTTTCCAACAGACTCACAGCTAAGTGCGGGCAGTTTGTGAAGTAACCAGCTAAAAGAAACGGCAACAACTAATTAAAAATATCTATTCCTGTTTTAAGTAAGAAATGTCGCAAAAAATTAAAAAAAAAATAAATGAAATTTAAGCTAGAAATATATATAGTTTGATCCTTAGCAATTTTGTTGTTATTTTTCAAATCAATCTTCATTTTTAAAGCACATTTTTGGCTTAATATTGTAAGTCTTAATTTGAGCATAATAAATTAAATCTTGACAGTCGTATTACATTTCTATATATATATATATTTATATATATATATAAATTGTAATTATAATTTTGGAATAAATAAGCGTAGTTACTAAGCAACCCTCGTATGATGTGCTACATAGACAACATGGCGTATGCATGTAAGTGTGTGTGTGTGCGTGTGCCAGCCATGCACATTTATCAAGTGTATATATGTGTGTGTGTACATACGTATATATAGATGTATGTGTAAAGTCGAAGCTGAAGTTGCTGCTATGTACAACAACAACAACAACAACAGCTGAGCTGAGCTGTGCTTGTTGTTGGCGTAGGGGTTGGGGTTGGGGTTGGGTCTGCATTGGGGGTTGCTGGAGCTGCGACGCGTAAGACAAGCAAGATGGATGGAGCCTGACAGAGAGGTTGAGCGGAGAGTGAGAGAGAATCAGTGAGTGAAAGAGAGTGGGAAAGAGAGAGAGAGAGAGAGAGAGAGAGCAGTAAATAAAAAAAAAACAAGTACACAAGAAATTAACGAGCAAACAATTTTTATGGCAGCATTTTGTGCCTTAAAGCGCTTAATGCGCTTTATGGCTATACATAGATGTATGTGTGTGGGAATTGTATAAATGTGTGTGTTTGTGTGTTAGTTGAAAAATGTTTTAAAAATGACATGCTTCGAAAGTTTAAGCAATTTATGTTCATTTTAAATTGAATTTCAAATTTATTGCAGCAATTTTGTCTGCCTTGCTGTAAATTTATATATATATATGTATATATATAAATGTGTGTGTGTGTGTGTGTGTGACGCAGGAAGCGGAAGTGCTTGGCTTTTGTGTAAAGCTGTGTGTGTTTGCTTGCGTAAAGTTGTAAATTTCATTGTTTGTTGCTGCTGCTGCTGCAAAGAAAATTAATTACACAAAACAAAACAACAAAAAAATGCGCCTGAAAAGCGTTTTGTCTTAAATTGAATTTAAATGTCAAATGCACTAAAAACTTGATTTAATAATTGAAGGCAGCAAGCATGAAAGAAGCTGAAAATAAAGAAGCAAAAACAGAAGCAAAAAGCCTGTTGAACTTTGCTCAACCGCAGGGAAGGTCGATCAACTTTTGTCAAAAGGAAAATGCCCGAAAATTGGGAAACCTTTTTCGACTTCTGCTTTCGAATCGCAAAAAGGCAAAAAACCGAGGCGGCTTTTGGGATTGCCTCAGACAATTGGCAGACGTGTCTGCCAGTTGACGCTGAGCCGGACACAAAGCCGGTTAGCGGACACAAAGAGGAAACACCAAAGGAACATGCAGAAATATCGCTACTGCCACAGGTCCTTGACTCAGCAGCAGCAGCAGTAGCAACAGTTGATATGGCGACAGCAACAACAACAACAACGAGACGCCAATAAAAAAGGACGCTGACTCTGACAAAAGGTTGACGACTTTTGCCAGCCCAAAAGGATACCGAGAAGAAGCCGGAAAAAAAATCTAACCAAAATAGAAACAAATTTTAGGACACAACGGAAATGGAAGTGAATCCAAGCCAAGCCAGGCACATTATGAGCCCCTGTCAGCCCAAGGATATTTGAAGCAACAACAAATCCTTTGGTTTGTTTTTTTTTTTATTTTCCCTCTCTCGTCGTCATCAAAAGGGTCAAGTGCGTGCGCGTGGCGTCCTTTGAACTGACGCCCGAGCAGGAACCCAAGGCAAAGGGTTAGTCCACCCCGGACATAATGAAGCACAATGACCTTTTTTTTATATTTACTTATTTCTCACACAGCCTTTGGCTTATTATTAGATGAAGCGGAGGTTTTTATATTTGCACGACCTTGGCCCAGTCAGCGCGCCGCGGGACTAAAGACCTTGAACTTAGCAAAAGGCAAAGTAAGCCGCAAAAGAGCCTTGACATTGAAATGGATGCCTCGTAAATGCTGCCACTTTGTTGTTGTTGTTGCTATTGTTGTTGTTGTTGTTGTTGTTGCGCGAGCTTTTTGGCTCGGTCAGATTTCCAATTGGCAGCCTGAGGGCCGCTTTGACGTGGCCCCAAAACAGCAACAGCAAACAGTCGACAGCTGTTGCCAGTTTGCCAGTTGCCAGTTGCCAGTTGCCAGTTGCCACTTTGCGTGGCCTTAACAGCCGCTTTCATTGTTCGGCTTAAGTAACATGGATCGCACACTTAGCAAGCAGCAGTCCTCACACTCGAAAAAAATAATGGGCTAGTCATTCACATTCCTTTGATGCCAAAGGCAGCTGTCTTTGTTTTTAAGCAAATCAATTTCTAAAATTAAATTTGTTACCTTTAAAAACACTTAAATTATTACTTAATTTGAACATCAATTTTATATAATATTTTTAATATTTTACTATTTTATATTTGACATATATTTGTAGTTAATAAATTGATTCCAAAAAATATAAATGAATATTTTATTGATTGGAATATGCTTAACATTTATTAATCTTTTTGTAAATTAAAGTTGTTTATATTAGAATATTTTACTGCCAATTACAATTTTTATTCTGTAGATTTTGACTTGACTCCATAGCTTTGCTAATTAGTTGTCCAAGTTCTGTCGTAAGTTAAACTGATATTTAATATTATTATTTATTTATTTGACATATATTTGTAGTACAGAAATTATAAATTAATATATTATTTATTGGCAAATGTTTAACATTTATCAAGGTCTGTGTAAATTGATGTTTTTTATATTAGAATATTTTATTCTCAATTACAACATTTCAGTTTGCTAATTAATTGCCCAAGTTCTGTCGATATTTAAATATCATTTTATAAATTGCATACTTGTTTTTGCTGAGTGTAGCATTACTGCGCCCCTCAAGCGCTGGCTCATATAAATAAACCGCAACAAGCTGGCAACAACTGGCAACTGGCAACTGGGAGCTGGGAACTGGGAACAGCTCACGTGCTGCTTGTGCCAAAAGTCTGCCTTTTGGCTTCCCCTTGGCCACGTCTCGATTACGTTTCGGTTTGGGACATCACAAGTGTTGCCAAGTGCCAAGCTGCTGTTGCCGTTGTTGCTGCTGCCGTTGTTGCTGCTGTTGTTGCTGCTGTTGTTGTTGCTGTTGCTGCTGAGGACGGACAAACAGTTGGACGACAAATTGTCTGCATGCTGCCAAGTTGCCAGTTTGCCTGCCTTGCGTCTCTGGATAGCTGCCTGTTAACTGGCTTTGGCTCTGGCTCTGGCTTTGGCTCTGACTCTGACTCTGCCGTGGGTCTCTTTTTTACGAGCCACATGTAAGCTGTTTGGGTATAGTATCATAGCCATGGCATCGCCCAAGCTCACGTAGGAGTCAGCCTGTCGTCGGTTGAGGCAACTGCCACTGCTGCCACCGCTGCCACTGCTGCCACTGTTGCTGCTCTTTGGTTGCCGCAATCACAGTCTGCTTGTCTCACTGTCTGTGCTCCCTGTCACGGTTGGTGGTGCCGACACAAACGGCTACTGAGGTAGCCGCCGTGGCGCCTCAACTTGTTCAACATGCTGCCAGCGCGTTCTTTTTTTTTTATTTTTTATTTGTATCTCCATGTTTTTATGTGTGGTTTGTTTTTTTTTTATTATTTATTTTGTTTTGAGTGATGGCCAAGGTGTGGTAAAGTTGCGGACATGCTTTGACATTGTGTGGCCAGTTAGCAGTTGGACTGCAACCCGTTGAGCGGCTTTTCAGCGGCGCCTAATTAGACGTTAAGTGCAACGCGCCGTCTACCATTCAAGTGGGGCAAAGACACACACACACACACAGACACACACAACCACACACAGTCACACACAGTAGTACTGACAGCCACTGTTACCGACTGGGGGGGTCGCCTGGAGGGGGGGCGGACAATGCATGTCCAAACATTGTGACAGCTGATTGCATCGCTGTGGCATGTGGCATGAGGCATGTGTGCGTTGACTAATTGCCGCCAACGACGCGTCGCAACGTTTGCAAACGTTTCGCGTTTCCCATTGCACGCAGCCACACGACTCGTTTTGTCGTCAAATGTGGCAGCAGCAAAAAAAAAAAAAAAAAAAACTCAGTTCATTTCAACGGGTGGCAGAATGTGGGAGTTGCCACTCGGCTTTAAAATGCAACACGACAGCGTCAAATGTGCTATAAGCGAGCACTATGCAACAAAGTTAAGTTTGTGCAACAAATAATGTTTTTTATTAATTTAATTAATTAATTTACTCTTAAATAAAGTAGAGAATGAATATATTTTGCTTAACAGAAACAAGCAAACAATAATTCTAATCGAATTTGTTTATTTCCCAAAATATGCAGCATAACTAATAAATAATTTTAAAAAAAATAAGTCAAGATAAATGTTTAATATAATATTTACTAATATATGTAAATATATTCGAATATATTTATAAATATCCTGTGTGGTCATATTGTTTATTTATTCATTTATGCCACAATTTATAATATTTTTCAATTAATTTTATAATGTTGAAAATTAGATTTTGAGCTTCAAATATTTAAATTTAATTCACATTTAAATATGACTAAAAAATACAGACACAAAATATAAATAAAATATATATATATTTTTTTTTTTGCTTAGGTGCAGTTTGTGTAATTAATTCAGGCAACAAATGGAAATAACTAGTTGCCTAGTGTTGGACAAAGAAACACCAAAACGATGACCATCAGGAGTGGGCTACACACATACACATACATACATACATACATATGCATATGTATATACAGTTACGTTATGCAGATTGCATGCCGCGAGGGCAACAAGTTGCAGCTGGCTGGCTGGCTGGCAACATGCGACATTGACCGTGGACCGAGTCCGGGATTGGGATTGGAATTGGGTTTGGAATTGGGTCGGCCTCTGGCCAACAAAGGCCGACACGGACATGAACAATGGCCTCCAAGAGTAGCGCAGCCATTGCCAAAAATGAGAAAACAAAAAAAAAAAACAAACGCTTGCAACTAGTGCTACATGCAAACATGAATGCCGCAACTGACGTGGCGCGTTGCACGTTGCACGTTGCTCGCGGAATGGCTGGTTGGTTGGCTGCCTGGTTGGCTGGCTAACTGTGTAGGTGTCAAAGAGTTGGAGAAACAACGCTTTTTGGCGTTGTCCTTGCTAAATCCCAAATGGCAACGTGTGCTGCTGTTGCAATGACTATTTCATGCATTGTGTGTGTGTGTGTTGTGTGTGTGTTTTGTGTGTGTGTTGTGTGTGTGTGTTATTCTTTTTTCTTCTTTCAACAGTCAGGCGATGAAGGTCACAGGCTGCCAATGCGACCTGCATTTTTTTTTGGGGCAACGTGGTGGCAGTCAAAATGGCAGCTGTTGCCAGCTGTTGTTGTAGTTGTTGTTGTTGTTGTTGTTGTTCTTGGTCACTGGGACAAGCGAACATAAACTTCACTTTCACCCATTCACCCAGAGGCAGGCAGAGGAAGAGGCAGTGGCAGGCAGAGAGGCAGCCAGCCTGGCATTGCCTGACAGGCAACCAACAAAAGGCGAACATGGACCAACTTTTGCAACTGTTGCAAAAGCGGCAAACGGAACTGGGGAACGAGGTAACCAACGAGACACCCAAGTCTAAAAGAAATACCCAAGACCAAGACGAAGACCAAGTCGCAGACCCAGACCCAGACCCAGACCCAGACTCAGACCCAGATTCAGAGAGAAATTCAAAAGGCAACCGCAGCAGCGAAACTTAAGGAAGCTGCCACAGTCGCGCTTTCAGCTTCAGTTTCAATGTCAAGCGTCGCAAACGTTAGAGGCACGCAGAGTCAGAGTCAAAGCCAAGAGCCAAGTGGCAAGTGGCAAGTGGCAAGTACCAGGGAGACCGCAGCCAGTCCAGAGCCACTTGGCAACTTGTTGCTCACATTGCCATTTTATGGAGCAACGTGATTTGGCTACGACTTCGACTTCGACTCGCTTTCTGGCTGCTAAGGATGTGGCAAGCTACCCTGTCCCGCCCCGTCCTGCCATGCCTTGCCTCGCCTGTTGACTGTCTGCCAAACGTTGTCTCGTTGTCTGGCTGCGTTTTTATGGGCTTTGCCAAGGAATGTCAAGTTGCTGGCTGGAAGTGTGTGGCTGTGTGTGTGTATGTGTGTGTGTGTGTGTGTGTGTGTGTGTGCGTTTGTGTGTGTGTTACTGTGGCAATGACGACATAATCAACGCTTCATTGACGGGGCGAATGTGGACATGAACACAGCTGTTGCCGCAGCCGTTTTACAAGACAAATCGTCAGATTAAAGCAACAGCAGCAACAACAACAACAACAACAGCAGCAACAACAACAACAGCAGCAACATCAGGATGAAGCCGGCAGCAGCAATGACTATCAACTTTTGGTTAACTTTTTACGAGCACTCCGGAAGCGGCAGGCAACAGGAGTCGCTCTGTGTGTGGCAAGCTGCGTAGCAATTCCTTACAATTGCTTCATGTTGCACATAGACATGAAATGTAATTGCCTCTGTGTGTGTGTGTTATGGTTGTGCACATACCAATATATATATTGGGTAGATATTATTATATATTAGGAGATATTCGTAAATGTTGCAGACAATATTTTGGTTTTAATGGAACTAATTTCTAATTAGAATGTGGCAAGTGTCAAAAATTGGGAGTTTAATGAGTACCTGATTATTCCAGGAGAAATTGCTCATTTTATGACAACAATTTTCAAAACGAATGTGAAACGATTTTCACATTGTCATCTTAATAAAAAATGATATGTGAGTGATTTTAAAATTAAGAGAAAAACAACTGTTGCGCAGCTGTTGTGTGTGTGTGTGAATATGTGTGTGCATTAAATGGGAAAAGTTTTTACACCGCGACGACCTTGAAAGGCGGGCAGAGAGAGAGAGGGGGCAGAGGGGTAAACCCAACCCGCCAGGCAGCGTATTATGGAAGTTGCGTGTCAAAGCCAAAGCCAAAGCCGGCTAAGGTCAAAGTCAGCCTCTGTCTAGCGCGACGTCAGTGGCCCAAACGGTCCGTTCCGATTCCCCAGTCGCAGACAGAACCCGGCCCCTTCACCTCCCCCACCTGCTCATACGACAAAAACAATCCACGACTCGACGCGACTCGCTACGGGTCTGCTCTTTGGGTCTGCGTCTGGGCCTGGGTCTGGGTCTGGGTCTGGGTCTTGGTCTGGGTCCACTGTTTGGGTCTTGCTACGTGCGGCACGTTGCTACTTCAATGCGCTGCCTGCCTTTGGTGGTGCAACTTTATCTGGCTTTTTTACACTTGTGTTTTACACTTTTAGCGAGTATTCTGCTTGTGGCATAAACTTCGTAACACAGCGAAACTAAAAAAAAAGTCTGGCAATTTATGCTCTTCATTTGTATATTAAACTGAGTTCAGTTTTTAAATAATTCAACTCAAAATTAAATTAAATTAAAAGTAGATAGCATTAAAATAACTTCAAATTGGCAGACTTTGCCTGTAAGCAATTTTATTATTAAATTTTAATTTGAATTGAGTTATAGAAATTGAATCTTTACGATGGTTTTTATGGTATCAATTCTTGTATTAAATTTTTTACATAATCTTATTTTAATTTTTAACAAACAAGCTTTAAATTTTCTCGAATTCCTCTGATTAATTTAAGTTTTCGAAGCTATTCCGAATAAGCTAAAAGTTTGTCTTATTCGAAGAATGAAAGGGTATTTTCAATTCGACATATTTTTAAGCTTCCTTTTTTTTGCTGATGAAGTTGCTTGTCAGAGCACAGAGCGAGACAGAAGGAGAGATACAGAGAGAGAGAGAGAGAGAATGTAAAATGGTTGACCCTAGCTAGCCTTGCCAATGACTCGGCGAGTTGGCTGCGTGCAACGTGTTGCGGCTGCTGGTTGCGAATGGATGGATTATGTGGCTGCTGCTGGCTTTGGCTTTTTTGCGCACTCAACTTTTGCGTGGTGGACGCTGAGCTGGAAGGGGTCGCAAAATTGGCAGACGCGTTGCCCATTTGCCTGCGCAAACAATGCGGATGGGATGCCCCAGCGTGATGACGTGGAAAATGTTCGCCGCGAGAGGCATTCCAAATGGGTCTACCAACTGAGTCAGCCTTCGATTCCGGCCATAGCCTGATGGACTGGGAAATGAGTGGACGGGGTAAACGGGGTTAAGCCGCAGACAGGCTGTCTACCGTTTTGTCGCGTGACTTAATTAGCTATCAACTGTGAATTGTGAATTGTGATTGTAAGTGTGACCCGCAATAAAGTCAAGTAGCTGAGGGCGCATTAAACACACTTGGTTGGTTGCACTTACCCCAGTTGTTGGTGTTCCATTGCCAGCGGCAACGGCTGTGGCATTCACAACGGCGCCACTCGCATTCCCACCGGACTTGCCCTTGCCGCGTCCGCGCTTTGCATCTGAACGCACGGGTTGACCGTCGGCACCGTAAACGATCTGCGAATGCAATAAAAGGAATACAAAAAACGAATTAATTACAATATATTAAATATAATTATTAGTGACTTGAAATTGTTTGTTGTTACAGTTCTTTCTATTAAATATTTATATGCGTCTTCATCTGTATTCTGCCTTAAATTAAAAAATATTAATTCCTCAGAGAAATTATCCTAATAATTGCTTAACAGAATCAGCTTATCCAAGTCACACACCAGCAATGTTAACAGCCATTTATCAATCGTTGAGTTTTTAAGGACAAATTGCGAGTCCAGCAAGTAGTTTGCAGTAGGCGTACAAGTAAACATTGCCATAGCCAAGTCGCAAACCAACGCTGCTAACAGCTACACAAATTTATAAGTATGAATATGTAGGCAAGCAGTGCAGTAAAATGAGTGTCACGCAAGTATAAGACAAGCAGTACTTATAGTATTCACCAGCAAGCAGTTCACACAAGCAGTTTTACACAACGTAGATACGGGCACACTGTGTACTTGCACGCGTTTTACGCGCGATTTTTATGAACTGCTTGCTTATTTGATGCAGACTTTTTAAGAAAATAAATTTTATAAATGAAATACAAATGATATAAGTATATCGAATATGATTTTCACATTGAAAATGATTATTTTTATATATGTATAATTAAAAAGACACAGCTGATGTCAATGACCTGTGTGCCATGCTGTATATCAATTTGTGGATCTTCTA
Organism: Drosophila dives; assembly: GCA_035042365.1. Lineage (NCBI taxonomy): Eukaryota > Metazoa > Arthropoda > Insecta > Diptera > Drosophilidae > Drosophila > Drosophila dives. The sequence goes on along the minus strand of JAWNLJ010000093.1, from coordinate 340,716 downwards.
AGTCTGTTTGGAAGATAATGCCAATAAGCATGACAAATGCAGCACATATTTTAATCGGATACTTAAAGAGCTCTTTGGGTACTTGTGAAACCGAACTCGGCATCTATTTCCGGCGCAAAGTCATAAATATAATTCGGAGAGTCTTAAGACACGGCTGCATCTTGGGAAAGCGCACAGGAACCATTAAGGAAAGTGGTGGGAACGCACCACCAACGGTAAATTGTAAACGATAAACGGAAAATTGAAAATCCAAATGTAAGTGAAAAATCTTTCAAACGCCTCCACAACAAAATACATAAATACAAATGTGTTGTGTGCGCAGGCGCAGCAGCGGATCAGCCTAAAAATAGCCAGCAGCCAGACGAATGCGACATATGCGTCCAGAGGAGCGCCAACTGCGGGGCAGGGTGGATTAGAGCGAGGGACTTGGGTTGGGGTTGAGGGATGAGGCAATGTTATGTGGAAATGGACGTGGCTGCTTCGCAGGAGTGCTGCTGGAATGCTCTCTTGAGTGACAGACGGCTGCGCCTTAACGGTAAATAAGCAACGAACCGACAGATGCTGCTGCGGCTGCTGCTGATGCAGATGCAGATGGAGGCAGTTGCAGTTGCCGTTGCATTTGAAGACTGTGGCAACATTAACAATGTTGGCACGCGCAGGCGTGCAGCTAGCAGCTGAGGCATGAGGCATGAGGCGAGAGGCAAGAGGAGCGCACATGTTGCCAGCACATCACATCATCAACATGAAGATCTTCTGCTGCTTCGACAGGGGCACAAACGACATCCACTTTTAGCAGCCGTTGTCATTTCGGAAGCAATTATTTTAATGCAAGCTGCAAGCGTGCCATGCTCCCAGTTTCCCAGTTTCCATTCTCAGGCTCCAGACGCAGACGCACACGCAGACGCAGTCGCAGAAGCCCCCTACAAAATGACGACAACGACGACGACATCTTGTCGATGTCACATGCGCCTCGGATTTTGGTTGCACATTACACACACACACACACTCGCACACACACACACATCTATATAGAAATATGGGACTTGGGGCTGGTTGATCTAAAATTAGTCAAGCTAAGAGTTTCAGAGGTGATTTTCACTCGAAATTGATATGCTGCTGCTGCATTCCCAGAGTACAGTTGTGCCCAAAAAACAACAGAAGTAGCAACAGCAACAGCAGCGAGTTCAATGACAATGATTAAGCGGGGGGAAGTGGGAGTTACGCAGATTGACAAAGTGCCACATTGATATCGATCCCAAGGGAAGACATTTAAAATTAATGCTCAGTCAAATATTAAGTATTTTCTATATATTTTGACGACTGAATCCTTGAGAGAATTTACAGCCTATTTAATGCGAACTGTTTGTCATTTATAAAGGTGTCCTTGAGGAATCTAATGAACATTCATTTTGTATAAGTAACTCAACTTAAATTCTTATGTTGAGAAAAAATAATATTAAAATGCAACTAATCTTTGCTTATTGTTTATTTAGTTGAGCTAATTTAGCTTTAAATTTAAATGAGTATTTTCAATTATCAATTTTCCATCAAAATTTGCACACATTTTCTGCGTTTTCTTGTTTTAAAAAATAGTTCTTATCTGGAGCTCAAAGTTTTTAATTTAGCTTTTAAAATTGTATATTGTACATTTTGTACTCAACTCTGTTTGCAAGTTAATTGTTGTAACTTTTGGTGTTTGTTATTGGCAATTTGTATTGGAGCCACAACGCTGTATTAATGACAATAAAAATGTCGGCCGGAAGTGAAAGCCATGTCGTCAACCTCTGCCCAGACACAACAGCAGCCGGCGCACTCAAAACTCATAATCAAGTTAAACGAAGATGGTAAAAGGAGCCGACGAGCAACGAGGCCGACGACCTACAAAAGTCGCCTGAAATTGGGCCACAAATAGGCAAGCACACACACACACACACACACATGTATGCATACATATATAACGGGAGGCAATCAGGAGTCAGCAGCTGCTTCCAACTCCTGCTCCTGCTCCAGCTCCTGTTGCCTTTGCTGACAGTTGATAAGCAGCAAACCGAATCGGAATCAATTTTGAAATCATTTTTTTTTTTGCCACTTTGCCACTTTGTTTTTTTTTTATGCTGACTTTATTAGCGTTAACTACTGAAACGCATGTTGACTTAATTGCCGTTATTAGCTCTTTTTTTATTAGGGCCAGCAGAGAGAGAGAAAAAACGTTTTCGCAGCAGCTGCAAAACAATAATGAGACGCAATTTCGACTCGAACATTGTTGTTGGCCAGGCCTAAAAAAAAGCCTCGAGGGCGACAAAAAACACAACAACAAAAAATACAAAAAACGTTTCAACAGGTAGCAAAGCCAAACCGCAAAGGCCACACGCACAAGCACAAGTTAAGACCCTGACCTAGGCCAAGTGGATTTCGGGTAGGTGCCAACAGCAGAGCGCAAAAAAATAAAAAAAACAAAACGAGCAAAATAAACGAAATGAGCGCAAAAATGTGGAGCTGCTGAGTAGCCCTATCAAAATGCTGAAAGCCCCGCACATGCAGAGACTGTAGACTGTTGCGCCTTTTATGACACATTTGCCACGCCCCCTCGCTGCGGCTGCTACTGCTGTTGTCCCTCCGCTAAGCCCAGTAGCAACAACAACAACAACAACAACAACAACAACAACAACAACAGCAGACGTCATCATCATCATAATGAGCAAATGGGCGCCCCATAAAAAGTTGCCAGCGCTTTTTAGGCAGGGCCAAATGTGCGTGTCTCTCTGTGTTGTTATAAAATATATATATATATAAATACATATATATATATACATATATATATATATATATAAGTCTGTTGTGTGCAGCTTTTGGCAACCCTTCGCTTGATATATTTGCTGGCTAAGAATGCCAACTTGTTGCCGCTTATTTGATTGCTTACTTTAGGTGCTGCTGCTGCTCAGCGAAACCTTTATTGATCCCCCTTCCCCCCGCATCATCTTTTATGCCACACTCTCCTTTTCTAACTGTCGCTGAGTTCGTTCAACTGCCTAGGCAACCCTCGCTGTTTTTGACCTTGACCTGCTGCTGGTTGCTGCTTGGTTGACTTTTAAATATGCCAAAAATATTAATTATTGCCTCGCTTCCAAAATGTGAAATGAGAGCAACAACCCTTTGGCTGTTTGGGGCGCCACGCATACAAACGTAACACAAGAAGAAGAAGAAGAAGAAGAAGCAGTTGAAGGCGACGAGGCAGGCAGCTGGAGCAGTTGCAAGACTTAGGCATGAAATCGATTTTCATAGCGACAAACATTATGTCCTTGCCACACCACCCTCCCCCCTCTGAGAGCAACAACAAAAATGTTTTCAAGGTTAAGCGTACCTTTTGTCAAATGGGGGTAGAAGTGGGGCTAGAAGTGTGTGTGTGTTGGGGGGGGAGGGGACTACAATGCTAATCCTTGTTTATTTTGATTATCACTTTCGTGTGACGGGAGCAGGCAGCGCCACAAAATGTGGACAATTGTTGATTAGCCGGCACTCGAATGTCCTTGAAGGTCCTGTAAATTGCGTGACTGACTCACTAAATAACTGACTGACTGAATAACTGACTAAATGACTGACTGACTCACCAGCTGGGCTGTCTGGCTGTCTGCCCAGGCTGCTAGGTGTTGAAATATGCGCCTGCTGCAAATCAAAAAGAAGTCCTGCTGATTCACGCTTAAACATGGCTGTTTGCAACGATGATGCACATATATATACATACAAATATATTATATATTGTATATATATATAGTTGCTTATCCCATTTTGCTGTGCTTCTTTTATTTCGGGGGTTGACTTGTGCGATTTGGGGGTGGGTTTTATATTGCAACGTAATTGAAGCCAACCCCTGAACATATATATATATATATATATATATATATACATACCAGTTTTATGTGAGGGTTAGCTGGGTGGCAAATGCGTCATCTCCGATTTGCCACACGCAATTTAGTTGCAACATTTTCAATGTCAATGCGAGGCGCTTTCTTTTTTGGGGCGCGCAGCACTTGGAGAGGTGACAGCGATGCCGACACTTGGCTTAACTACCTTACTCAATCTGCCCCAAACCCACACGCTATGGCCAGCCTCCCCTTGTGAGCGATTCCCCCTCTCACTCCCTCCCCCTCTCTGTTAAGCTTCGAGAGCCCCCTTGAGATGTAACCATTTTGATATGTGCTAAAAAGCTCACTTCACAAATATATCAAGGTCAAGTTCAAGCTGGTTTGGGTTGATGAGGGGTTGAGTGGGGGTTTTGCGGACGTATAATGGTGTTGTATGTGTGTGTATGGAAACGGGGCAATTTTTATTGTTTGTTAAGGTAGCAGCGAAAACGCTAAAAAAAAAGGGGTTACTACAAAACATTTGATGGCTGCATTGTGACACAATTTAATTGCCAACCGAAGGAGGAGACGGGAGGGGAGGCGCTAAGTGGGAGATTTGTAAATGAGTCTTGATTGGCCATCACCAGAAGCAGACTTAACTCAGACTTGCAGCTAAAATTGGCTAAGTAAAATGGGAATAAGCCACACTAAGAATTAAGCCAAGTATTTCACAAATATTTCAACTAAAACTGATTCGGAATTAAATAAAAAAAAAAAACTTGCCACATTTTTAGGCCAACAAAGCGGGGAAGCAATTAACGACAGCTGTGCATTTTAGGCCTGGCATTTAAGCCCAGGCATTGTAATCCCTGAGGCATGCACACATTCCCATCCGGAGTAACTGGCTCAGACTGCAGTCAACTAATTAGTTGGCATCGTGTGTGTTGGATAAGTTGAGATTTGAGTTGAACTCTGGCATTTTGTGGGCCAAATGATTACTGGTAATGAAAGTGCATTAGTATTAAGGAGCGATGTCTGCAGCAAGGATGTGCCCGTCAAGGATGTGCCAAGGCAGTGTAATGAATTAATTTGGAATTCCATTCCGTAGATTTAATTGAGTTGAAATCAAATTAAAAGCAATTTATTTTCAACCCTCATTGCGAATTTTTTTGCTGCTGATGCTTCTTACTTTGCAGAACCACAACCCACATACACTCACACACACACACACACACTTACACACACTTACACACACACTCTTACACACTATCCTTTCATGCTGCGTCTTCTTTGGTTTTCAGTTTTTCCACTGTTTCTGGTACTTTCTAAAAGTGCGTGCGACGCAGCAAAAACATTAATGTAAAAAGCAAAAAAAAAGAAAAATAGAAAATAAAAATATAAATAAAGAAAAAGAAGTGAAGTAAAATGAAATAAAAGTCGGTTTGAGCATTATTTTTGGGGTTGCAAATTATTTCAATGCCTGCATTTTGCCAGAGCTGCGACGAAAATCGATAAAAATGTGCCGCATCGTGGCAAGAATGAGTGGCATGTAGATAATGCCCGTACTTTTGTACCTACACACACATCTGTATACAAATATATATATATATGGTTAATCTGCTGCATTGGTTTCTAAGGGTGGGGGTGGGGGGGTAGGCTGTTTTCCTATTGTTGTTTTTATTGGAGTAGGCTGTGGACTCTGTCGCTGCATTAATTTTTAATTTGTCGCGTGATTTCCGAGCGATGATTTATGCATTTGGCATTTGCCAAGCTCGCCAAGCGCACAAATTAAAAAATCATTTCAATTGCAAACTAAGCAACAACAACATCAGCAACAGCAACAACAACAACAACATCATTTGGAACAACAATTCAAATTATGCAATGGCAAAAAACTTTTCGCATTCGGCATTCGGCAACAAGAAATGCAAATAATGCGCTCGAGTTGACAGACCCAGCTAAAAATTGCATTTGATAGAGAGAAAAAACCACCCACAACCAAACCCATTAAAATGCATTAAAAATGCGCAAAAAGCTGACGAAAAAAAATATACAAAATAAATAATGGGGAAATGGCAAAAAAATGAAGAAGAGTTCTCAACGCTTAGAGCCAACAAATTTGTGTTTAATTTGGCAGCAGTGGGAAAAGTTGCAGTTGCAGTTGTTGCTGCAACTACTCAAAAATATCACATTTAATAAGGGATGTGCACAATTTAACACTGAATATGTAACACTTCGACTGCATTATAAAAGCTGGAATTAATTTATATTTGTCAGTTATTAAATATGTAGAAAATTGCTTATTTGATAATAGAAATATAAAATAATAAATAAAATAAAATGGTCAACTGAAAGACGCAATTTTAAATTTCCTAATTGAATAAATCATTTTTTTGAAGCGATCATCAGCTGCAGCTGCAGTCGAATATGAATATATATATAAATATATATATATTTTTTACCTTAATCTCTTTTCATACTCCTAAAATTGACCATCATCAAGGTTACATAAATTTGGTAAATCTTGCTTAAATATTAGCATTCCGTAATAAAGTTCTTTTATTTCCCAATATTCTGAAAACAATATCTTATTACAATTTCTTGCGTATCTCAACAAAAAAAACTTAATGCAGATAAATTTCATGCCCCGATCAGATCTATTCAGCAAACAAGGAACTCCCGCACAGGCAAGAGAGTGTGTAAGAGTCGAGATTATTAAGGCTGATGCAAATATATATTTTTGTGATTGTTGTTGCTGTTGTTGCCGTTGCAGTTGCTCAGTAAAAGTGGCTTTTGTACGTACAATGACCTAGCAACACATAAAAAATGCAAAAAGTGGCAAGGCAGCGAGTCGCGCGCTTAAATATGCAAAGGACGATGAGGATGCCACGTTGGCTAAAGGATGCCTGGCCAAAAGATGTTGCTGGCGTTTGCTAGCCCCAAAGGCGAAAGTTTCCCAACAGCAGCACAACAGCAACAGCAGCAGGAACAGCAACAGCAACAGCAATGGCAATGGCAACGGCAACGGCAACAACTCAATTCAGAGCAACGGTTGCTGGTGTGCATTTGTGTGTGTGTGTGTGTAAGGATTCTGGCGCAACTTCAATAATAGTCAAGTGCAGTGAAGCGTTCTGTCAGCTGCAGCGACCCAGCCTTGCCACACGCCCCTGCCACAAAAATCAAAGCTAAGCTCCCCTTTTGGCAGCAGTTCGCCATTTTATTTGCACTCGTTTCTTTGGCATTTTTATTTTATTTTATTTTTGACGCGGCTCCGGCAACATCTTTTGGCCAACACGCGTACTTTTCCTCAATTTCCAATGGGTGTGCGTGTGTGTGTGTGTGTAAGTTTTGCATTTACCCTTGGCAAGGACTTTTGCCAAAGCAGGGAAGCCAACAGCAGCAACAGCAGCGAAAGCAAAAAGTTTTATTTGCACAGTTTTCTTTTTCTTAAACTTTTGTTGTGCGCCAAACCGAGGCGACGCCACGCCCCCCCCCCCCCTGCCCACCCCCTCTCTCGAACGCCCAGCGTAAAATGCTGGCTTGCAATTTGTACAAAACAGGTTTACATATAGTATATATATATATATACATGTATATACTTGGCATTTCCTGCTGATACATAAGCCAAAGTTGGCAAAGGCGTCATCTGAAAAGTGTAGCATACTTTTGAGTGACGCTTAGGAAATTTCTGCGTCGTCCCCTCGAAAAACGAAAAAATGGAAAAATTTTATAATTAACAACGACAAAGTAGCTGGAGAACAAGTCCAACAAGAGCAACATGAAAGTCACAGCATCAGTTTATCAAAGGCGACAATCGCCCAAGCAGCTGGCGACTTGTTCTGGGGAGGCACAAGAAATACAAATTGCACTCAGGCAGAGGCAGGCAGGCCGAGAATGCAACCAGCAGACGGACGGGGAGGGAGGGGTAATGTCAAGCACATATCAGATATATACACATATATATATAAATGTATATATATAGCAACATTTTAGGGTGCCAGTGTCACTAGCTGCAAAAGGGGGTCGGCGGCCGGCAATGCAAATATTTGCGTCAACTACTTATTTGCAGCACGAGGCAAATGCAGCAGAAGGCGACGCAAATTCTCAAAAGTCCGCATTGCCCCAACGTATGCAGAGAAGTGCGTCATGCACTTGCTTGAGTGCTTCAAAGAAGTGGAAAATGCGATGCAAGAAAAGAAGAAGAATAAAGAAGAAGAAGAAGAAGCTAACGCAATGTAATGCGACCCGTTGCCACAAAGCCTGTTGTGCACGCTGGCGTATACGTAATATGCGTAAGCAATGGCTTCAAACAGCGCCTCAAAGCACCCAGGTGCGTTTGCTTAAGTGTGGGTGTGCGTGTGTGTGTGTGTGCGTGTGTGAGTGAAGTGTGTTTGCCTTATTTGCACATGCTTCCTCATGTATGCAAATACTCTCAAAGAGCACATTAAAATTGCCATCCAAAACGTGAAATGCATTCAATGAGTATTTTTCTGGACAAAACTGAGATAAATAAAATACAAAATAAATAATAAAAAATAATAAATTTAAATAACAAATAAGTATTTTGTATAAAGGCAATACTTGTTATGATAATGTAAGTTATCAGACCAAAAGTGAGTTTTATAGAATATATTTTTGCTAGCCAAAATCAGCTAAACATTTAATTCTGCTAACAAAAAAATAATTCCTGACTAATTTTCAAATTTATATATAAAATATTATTGCTGAGTTTAAGTTTTTATATATAATCTGTCAGGGTATATAATGTGCGACTTGTCGAATCTAACAGTTTTTTCAGGCTGCTGCTGCTGCTGTTGATATGTTGCTGCTTTGTTGTTGCTGTGTTGCTGCTGTGTTGTTGCTGTGTTGCTGCTGATGTTTTGTTGTTGATTTTGTGCGTGTGGAGCTTTGCTTCATTTCTTTTTACTGCATTAAAGGAGTGCGTGAGCGTATTTACAAGTGTGTGCGTGTGTGTGCGTGTGTGTTCGTGTGCATATTTATGCGTATTTATTTGCATAGCTGATGATGGACCAGCAATGGCAGAAGGAGCAACAACAGCAGCAGGAGCAACAGCAACAATGGGTTTCTTCTATGCGTACGTGTGCGTCGACCCTTTGGGCAAAGTTGTTGTTGCTATTGTTGTTTCCGTTGTTGCCGTTGTTGCTGTTGTTGTTGCATTGGCAGCCTCATTGCTAGCTGTATCCTTCGGGTATTGCGAGTGCAATTAGAGAACTTGCAGCGCAGCAATGCTGCAACTTTGAGCTGCTAGATGCAGCAAGCGCTAAATTGTTTGTTAGCACGTGTGTGAGGTGTGCGTGTGCGTGTGTGTGCATGTGTGTGTGTGTGTATGGAAGAATGCTATTTGGTGCGTGCTAAGTGGAAAGTTCTGCTGCTGCTGCTGGTTGCTCTACTGCAGCATTTTTATGTAACGCCGCAATTCGGACAGCAACAACAACAACAACAACAACAACAACAACAGAAAGAAAAGCAAATAGCGTTTTGCTACGTGATATGAAATTTTTTAGCGCATTTTATGTGCAGGTTGTTGTTGTTGTTTTTGTTGTTGTTGCTGTCGTTGGTTTCCTGCTGCCTTTTTGAAAACATTTCTTTATAATTTTTCCTCCTCTTTTTTTGCTTTCTTCGTTTTTATGCCCGTGCTCTTTGCTCTAAACCACCCTCACGCAGCAGCACAGCCAGCACAGCCCGTTAAGGGATGTTTATGCACGCCAGGACTTTCGTACTTTAGTAAATGACTTGACTTGTTTGACTGCGTTGCCCGGCACCCAAGCAGGAGCAGCAGCAGCAGCACAGGACCAAGCAGGATCCCAGCACAACTTTTAGTTTGGACTCAAGTCAAAATAAATAAAAAAAAAAAATTTCTAAGAGCGCAGCAGAAAAAAAGAATCGACAAAATTAAATTGATTTTGTTGTTGTTGCTGTTGATTTTTATCGAAAAGTTGCTTGTAGCGTCAAATGTATTGGAAAAATGCGATGAGCTAATTTCCGACTTCTCCAAAAAACACTTTCCAAACACTTTCAGGCGCTGATTGGAACCCACGGAAAACATGGCTCGCAACTCTTTCGCTTGGCAAAGATTCGAATTCGAATCGAGAGCATCGAATTTATTGTTTCAATTATGTTTTCAATTTACGCCGACAAACAAAAGCAGAAAAATGCAAAAAAAAAGGCTCTCAGCTATAAATAAAATAAATAGGGAAAGCAACATGAATTTTCTTTCCTCTTGTTTTTTTTTTTTTTTGTTTGTTGTCAGGTTCATGCGCGGAATCGAATTTGGCGTGAGTAACAGCCACTGTCCTCCACTCCCGCTCCCGCTCCCTCTGCCAATGCCTGTCCGCCCCTCAAGTCATTGAAAGTAAACATGATAAAATATACTTGCAGGAAATACAAAAATTGTATTCCAAACTGAACGCGTAATGCATGCGAAATTGTCTCAAATAATATTTAAGAAAATTAAATTGAATTTACTGCGGTACGAGAGCTGAGTAGGAAATTGTCAAGCAAATGATCGAATTTGAGATACCCTTGACAAGCAGAAGTCAAAGCATTTTAAACAGAATTGGGGGTATATATTAGAGGACTATCTATGTATATATAATTAGGAAGGAAACAGATATTTGGATGCTGTAAATCTGATTAGATATTAGGCATTTAACAATAGAGTATTGAAAACAACTTTTTTAAGATATTCGTCTTTTGTATGCTGAATGCTAAAACTTTTTCACGTATATTAAGTCTGGCAAACTTTACTGTCAGCTACATTTACAGGGTATTTAAGCAAGAACGTAACAATGTAGCAAACGCAATGATAACACAAAAAAAATATAATCAAAAATCGATTTCAAAGTGCGGCTTTGTTTTTGTTAACAATATGCGAGAGTTTTTGTTGTTGTTTTTATTGTTGTTGCTGCTGCTGATGTTTTTGTTGTAGTTGTTGTTGTTGTCAAAATGCAATCAAATGATATGCCAAGTTGTTCTTCTTGATAGGCACTTTGTGAGCAAACTTTTGCTTTGTCTTTTTTTATATTCCCTCATTTTTTTTGTCCATTTTCGTTTTTATATTGGGTATAATGAAGTGTATGTAAAAGCAGAAGTCAGCCTTTGGGATATATGACCATATATATTCAAGATCATCTGCAACAACTCAGACTTTATATGATATAAAAGGGGAAACCGATCTAGCTTAGAATGTTTAATAATTCTTTTTAGCTTCGATTTGTATTGAAATTTAAAAGCTTTGCTTTTCGAATATGGTTTCACTTTTGGAAAGTTTTGATCGGATCCTAAATTCACCTTTTGATATATTAATCTGCTAGTCAAACTTTTGCATCCACTTTCGACTAAATCGCTCAATTTGGTTGCAAATTGAAATTGTAAGCTTTGTGTCTCTTTGTTGTCTGATATGGCTGACTTGGTGCTTAAGCGGCTTTGCAACAAACAGGGGCAGTTGGGAAAATTGTACAAGTGTTTGCGAGAGGGGTATGTGTGTGAGAGGGGCGATTGGTGGATAGGTATTTAGTTTTTGGCTGCAATTAGGCGCCTGGTGTAATTGTAACCTGCTTGTGTTACCTGTAACCTGCTGACCCTCTAAACTAACAGCAAAAACACCCATCATTTATGCATGCCTTCCACTGCAGTGTTCAACCCCTTTTTTTTTGCTGTTTAACGCTGACAAACGCTTCGCTTGCTGCTGCAACTGCTGCTGCTGTTGCTGCCCCTGCTGGGGTGCGAGTTCTGTTGCCGCATTGCTAGAGACCGAAGGGTCGCACTCTCAACCACGAATCGGTCAAGCTGAAAAATACGCTGCAATTGCACCTTGCTGCACACACAAAAGCACACACACACACGTGTGGCAAGCCAACAAGTACAAATGATGCAATTGAGACTAGCCGACCTGATAAATGCTCATGTTTACATAATAAAAAAAAAAGTTTAGTTTAATAAGAAAAAAACTAGAATTTATTTGCAATTGGTTTGTTCATGTATGAAAAGTGCTGTTTTGATATGTTTAAGTTTTTGCAAAAGTTTCGAAATTGATATGCATTAATCGAGCATCTCTTTCAGCTGCAGGGTATTTATACCAGTTTTTTCCCTGTTCGTTTTGGCCATGCATCGTTGGTATTTAAATTGAGCCAACGGGCAGTAAAAAAGCGCCGCTTACAGGGCGAAATGCACTTCAAAAATAGAAATGCAAGAAAATAAAAGGGTTCAAAGTGCTAAAGTGTCTGTGTGTGTGTGTGTGTGTGTGTATGTGTGTGTATCCTGTATCCTTGAAATGCAACGCATGGTCGCAAACTGAAATAATATTTTCGCTCATTTGCGTGTCAGTTTTCTATCTATTTAATTATCTCTGTCTCTGTCTCTCTCTCTCTGTCTCTCTCTCTGTCTCTTTCTGTGTCTTGCTTCGTTGCTGTGGCAATTAGCATTTTTTGTTTATTTTTTGGCCATTGTTTTTGTTTATTAATAAACAATAACAAGCACGCTTAATTGCATATATATGCATATATTTATATATATATATAAATTCTGCTGCTTGTTAACCTCATTTTCAGCGTTGATCCCTCTAAAACTCTAGCTCCCTCCCCCTCCCCCTTCTCCTGCTTCTGCTACGTCTCCTCATTAACGGCGCTTCCACTTTTCCTCTCACTAATTCGCTCTTCTCCGCTTTCTTTGCATTTTGTGTCATTAAAATGAGCAAATGCGAAAATCATTTCCACTGCAATTTTCAACGGCAAGTGAAAATGCAGTGGCGCATTTTCTGCTCGTTAGTGTGTGTCTGTGTGTGTGTGTGTGTGTGTGTGTGTGCAGACAATGCGGTACTTTTGTCCTTTAACTAAGTTGCAAGGATTTCTCGCGCAGAGTCCATTGGCCATTGGACTTAGCCTTGGCGCTTATTGAGGTTTGCCAAGCAAAGCACTCATTAAGTATACGCAACGTTGTCTTTATGGCGCATAGTAAGCAATTATGTAACATTCATTTGCATTTAGTGTGCTTTGGACTTTTAATCAATGCAAAGCTCTTCATCGCTTTGATGTCATTTTCTGTTCTTGTTGTCGCATTCAATGTGCGCTTAACAAGGATGTGAAAATTTATTTATTAAAATTTAACAACGCATTATAATCAGCGCAGATTTATATAAATGTGACAGTGTGTGTATGTGTGTGTATTTACAGTTTCGACTAGCGGAATGAATTATTGTCATCAACAACCACCAGCAGCAGCAGCAGCAGCAACAGCAGCAACAGCATCACAACCCATCAGCAACCATCATGCACATAAGCAGCCGTCGCGGCAACAGCAGCAAATCATTTTCAACAACAACAACGACAAGAACCTAAAAGCATTCAATTGCACAGACAGACAACACACATACGCACACACACACACACACATAGAACTGCACCAATACACACATAATCGTTTTATTATTTAATTTATGCGCCTGATAAAAAAAAAGAAGCGAAACTGCCACACAATGCGGACAAGCACAGACATAGATACAAAATATACAACAGATACATATACATAGATACACACACACACATTTGCTGCAAAACAATGGAAAACTTAAAGTGTTATTTGCATAATATTCCATAGGGGTCGAATTTGTACACGAAGCGCACGCCTCGAAAAACAGTTTTCAAGGTCAAATTACTCGCTAATTTTTACAGAAACTTTGCCTCACAAACAGCTGCCTTGGGTTAAAATTCTGGAATTTACGTGTGATATATAAAAATAAATAATATATTTCTAAATATAAGACTTATGTTTATGTATAAACATCTGCCTAGAAGTCGTAAATGATTGATAAATATCCACTTTGGTATACCACACCTATATAGAAGTCTCAATAAATTCTGGGAATTTGATAAGCGACTTTCTTATCTCTTTAATCTAATGTTGATTTTAACAATTATTCACTAATAAATTTGATAAGCAAATTGAACGCAATTCAGAAAAATATATGTATATAAAGATATATGTGTATATATATATAAAATAAAATGTGAATACATACGGGTTTAGCTTTGGGTTCCTGCAAAATAAAGAATAGAAAGATATAAATTAAAAAGTTGCATAGAAAAAAATACATTGCTATAAAATAAGTAGCCTAATACAAAGTAAACTAGATTTAATATTTTATTTATATTGATTTCCACATAACATAAAATATAAGTGGGGCAAAATCCACTAATTAGATGTCATGGCAATGTGCATTAAAAACAATAGCAAAAAATATGACCATTAAAATGATAAAAACATAAAAGCAGTTGAGAAAAATATGCAAAACCTTTCATTTATGTTTTAAAGTTTTAATTTAATAGCCACAGATGTGGAAAAAATAATAATAATGATAAACTCTGGTGTTACTGCAGTTGTTGCATAAGCTGCTTAAAAGTTGCAAAGCCCACTCAAAAAGCACACAAATGGTTTTTGTCTATTTCATATTTTATATCATCATATTTATATTATTATTGTGTGTATGTACAAAAAATTTCCCTCAAACTGTGCGTTCATCAAATGTGACTATATATATATATATAAGTATATATATTTATAGAAAGCATGGAGTAAAGTAAGTGCAGCATAAATGCGGCACGTTTGGCTTAAATCCTAGAGCAGAGCAGAGCAGAGCAGAGCGTCAGAGCTCAGCGCTGAGGCTCAGGAAAGGAAAACAGGAAAAATAAAAAGGAACAATGCGAGCAGATGTGCAGACAAGCCAGAAACAAATGCAGATGTTTGCCTCAAACTGCGAGTGTGTGTGTGTGTGTGGTGTGTGTGTGTGTGTGTGTGTATTCGACAGATGAATATGCATTTGGAGCAGAGCGCAAAGGAAATAAAACAAAAATTCAATCGGATTTGTGGCACACACACACACACACACACACACACACACACACTAGATAAAGAGAGAGCCTGCAACTGGACGTTGCAACGACTTAAGAGTTTGTCTTTTCCATTTGGTGCAATGAACTCTCCGTTGCGAGGAGTGGGATTAATGTGTGTGTGTGTGTGTGTGTGTGTTCAGCTGTGCGTGTTGTAGCAACAAATTGAGTGATTGAAACAATATTGCGGCAATGAAGAGCGAGCGTGCCTCTGGCAGCACCTGGCCAAAAGCGTCAATTATTGTTGGAAAAATTGCTGAAAAACTGTTAAAAAATTGGCAAAATAAAATTGAATTGCATTACAAGATGGGGGAGGGGGGGAGAGTGTTGCTGCAACTGGATATGCAAGGAGCAGGGAAGACCACGGCATGATATCAGATTGCACAACACAAAAGGTACACACACACACACACACACACCCACACACACATTGATAATAATGAAGCCCAAAGCTGAAGCTCATCAACAACAACAACATTTGCTCAAGTATCAAGTGTGCCAGTCTCCCCTTTCTCTCTCTCTCTCTCTTTATCTGTCTCCCTCGCTCTTACTTTGTGTGCATTATCCTGTTTTCCAGGAGCTCGCTATAAGCCAACGTGCCAAAATGCGAATGTATGTGCAAGGATGTGTGCCAGGAGGCCTGAGGCGGCAATGAGGACGAGGACGAGTGCTTTAGAGCATGGGAGTGTGTCACGAACGGTGTGTGTGTGTGTGTGCTTGTGTGTGTGTGCTCAAGTAGGAGCGAGCATTGCACTCGCAGCACACGTTGCCAAGATACTTTCATGGCTCGCATGCATTTTGCAAGCAGCCAGCACACATTTTGTATGCATGAAGGGAAACCTTTAAGTTGTCATGGCTGGCTTAGAGTTAGGGTTAGTTTAGTTGGAGTGCATTTAGTTTGATGAAGTTGCTCGCTCCGGCGGCCACAAAAGTGAAATTGAAAGACTCTTCGACGATTACAAGTGACAAACCAGGAAAGTACAATACGAATACATATATATTCCTGCAGCCCTGCAAAAATTAAGTCAATCACTCAAACTCAGAGTTCTCCTTTAACGTTGTCCTTTCGTTTTGGATGATGGGATGGGGATTGGGGGTTGAGGGTTGGAATGGCTCTTGGCGACTTTACTTTCGACCAGACGCCTTTTAATATTTGCTCTTTCTCTTTTCTTGTTGATTTGCCTTATTTGCCAGTCGTTTGACGACCAACGCAAAAGAAAACGAAAAAAAATTGAGGAAAATAAAATTGCGAAATTGAGAAAAAAAAAACGAAACGTTTTAATGAGAAAATTCCTAAGAAAACTGCATATTTAAGGCCAAGTCAAGTAAAGGAGGCTGGCCAAAAGGGAACTGCGACAGGAAGCAGCATCCTCAGCTTTGAGCCGGGACACGCGAACGACGTCGCTATTCAAATAGCCAAGTTAATGACTTGTGCTCGAGGCATTTTATTTATATAAATTTTTTATTTTATTTTTTTTTTCATTTTCAGGCCAGATTTGTGAAAGTAAAAACCAGACAAGGAGCAGGGCCCAATTGGAGTGTGACCAGCTGCCCTGTCGGCCAGAAAACGAAAACGAGAACGAAACCAAAGCCAAAACCCAAAACCCAAAACTGAAAACTGAAAAACTGACAGCAAAGCAGAGGCGCATTGAATATTGAATTACAAGAGCTGCACAAATACCACAGAAATAAGTCACAAGTGCATTGATCCGCATTCGATTCGTGCGGCGGCAACCGATAACCGACAACCAACAAACAACAACAATCGATGTGGAATCACAACAATGTGCCAAATATATTGGCGAACAACCGACCAGCTGTGGCCAGACCCTGTCGATGAGGGCAGAACTTCCGCGAAAACCAGAGAAACAAGACGACATTCATATTATTTTTTTTTTTTTTGTATGTATTAACACAATATGATATAATAAACTCAAAGCCAGAGAGTTTACACTGTGTAACATAATTGGAGTTTAATACACAAATAATAAATAATAATAATATTAATATTCGACTGCATTTTCTATATATTCAATATCTGATTGCCAGAGTAAATAGTTGGGTTATTTGCAAAATTATAAACAAATAATTAAATGTTTGTTGGCTAGTGTCTTGTGTATTGTTTATTGCAGTCGTCGCCAAACAAATGTGTTGGACAGCAGCAGAAGTAATAATAATGATGATGATGATGATGATGATGATGATGTTGTTGATAATAAAGCAGAGGAAGATATAAAATAAAGCGCCAATTGTGTGTCGCAAGCGCGGAAGGAAGAGCTGCCAACCAACATGCATTGCTCTTATTCTACAACTTATGAATGCATGTGCCAGTGTGTGTTTATGTGTGTGTGTGTATTGACATGTCAACTGATGTCGCAGCAACTGCAAAATTTACAACTTTATCTATGTGTGTCGTCGTTGTGGGGCAGCAGGGAAAGCGGACAGCAGGGCAGCGGACTGCGGACAGCAAACCGATCGTCTCTGCCTATCTTTGCGTGCCATTTTCTTGTTTGACAACCTTTTGTATCGCAGGCTCAGTCTCAGTCGCAGTCGGCGTCACCGCTCTGTCAGCGTTCTTCTCCTGTCAACCTTTTTCTTAATTGTGTGACCAGTCGTGCGCGCTGTCTCCGCTCTCTCCCTCTCAGCTAACTATCTTAGGAGCTGTCTCGCTCTCGCTCTTGATCTTGCTCTCTAGCGTACGCCTGCGCGCTCTTTTTCAATGTGCTCGTTTCGTTTGGTTTTTTTTTCGGTTTCCTGTTTGCAGCCGCTGCAAACGGCGCTGTGAACGTCGCTGTCGACGATGATCGTAGCAGCGAGACAAAACGTTGCTCGCAGTCGCTTATTTATTTATGTCTGTCGCTTTGTCTGTCTGTCTGTCTGCCTGTGTGTGTGTGTGTGTGTGTGTGTAAGCTGTGAACATCTGCTCCTGCAGGCGGCAGCGGCTGCGAACGACGTTTGCTTTTCTTTTGTTGTTGCTTCTGCTGTCTCGTTTCGTTATTATCGTTTTTATTGTTGTTTTATTTCATACGGCATATTGGCATTGCTGTTTCTGTTGTTCTTGCTGTTGTTGTTGCTATTCTTACTTGTTGTCTTTTTGTATTTTATTATTCTTTTTTTTTTGTTTTTTTTTGCTTCTACTTTTAGGTTTGCATTTGAAGCGAACGAAGCGCGTCCAAATGGAAGCGTTTCGTCTGCAAACATGACCTTAATTTCGATTTTGGCTAAAAACTATTGTTATTTTTTTTGGATTTTGCTTAGACCTAGCTCAAAATAATATCCAGAATTCAAATAATAATATCTTGTAGATCTAATAGCTTATTTATAACTTAGATTTGGCTTAATCTAAAAAACAGCTAGCTGGACTTGCAGAGTCCTTTGCACACTCCTTTGGCTTGCCTGGGCGGCCAATGAACTTGTCAAGCAACATAAGCAAAAACCACTTAAGATCTCAAAATGAACTCGCCTGGGCGCTGATTTGCTTGTGTGTGCATGCGTGTGTGTGTGTGTGTGTGTGTGTGTGTGTGCGTGTGTAACCTGATTTCCTCAAAGGATATGCGCAGCCTGCGGCTAGGCTCTTAAGTGATTTTGAGACGCAATGTAAACGGCATGGATAATGAAGGAAACACAGACATCTTCTTCTGCTGCTGCAGCCTGGGAAACCTGGTAAGCTTAAGGATACCCGATTGCTGCACCCGATGCACTCAAGTGCATGCATGCAAGTACTTAGTCACACACACACACACACACTAACACACTCACGCACACACACACTGAGCACTTGTAGGTTACTAGTTAAATGTGTGGACAGGCACAGAGTGCGTCTTGTTGAATGCATTTGGATGCCGGACAAAGGAGGAGAAGGAGGAGAGAATGGGCGCATTAATTTGCACTCTTGCTGCGACTATGGAACATCTGTTGTGCTGACATAAATCTTGAGTGACTGACCGCTGGAGCAAAAGACCGCGCGAACTCTTGTTGCCGCAAGCGGCAAAAACACCAAAAAACCAGTTTGCACTGCCAAACGACTTGGATTCATGCACAGTAATAAAAAAAACCATGAAAATTGCCTTAACGAAAAGTCCTTGCATATAAAAATCACAGCTTGCATAATAAAACTGTTCATTAAGCAATTTACTGGAAAATTTTTATCTAAATTTGAATTAAGTAAGATTTCTTATTAAATAATTTGCAGATTTGTTTCATATGAATATAGTATATATAGATATGTTAACAATATATTTGTATTTGAGCTTGGGCTATCCCCATATCTTTCATCAATTAGGTAATTTAAAGTCCTCAGCTGGATGCTAATAAAATCAGTATTATTTTCATCTATAACAATACGTTTTTTAAATTAAATTCGAGTGTATTGTATAATAAATAATAAATGATATTATTTTTAATAACATTTCGAGCATTTCAAACCACTGTGAATTTACCAGGCAGCATCAGCATCACCGTTGCTTAAGTTTGTTGTTGCCGTTGAGCAGATGCAGAATTTTGCGCCGATTTCATTGAGTAACTTTTTTTGAATGAATGAGAAACGAGGCTTGTAAGCCTGTCCCTGTCCCTGTCTCTGTCCCTGGGCCAGAAACGGAGCCTGGGAATTGCCTCGTAAGCCTGAATGGCCAAATGACCAAATGGATTGGCCCAATGCAATGTGGAATATATACATACAAACACATGTTGTATGTTTGTATGTTTATTTGTATATGTTTTTTTCACTTACCTTTTTCTCGGTGAGCTTTTCGCAGCGACGCTGCTTGCAGATCTGATGGCTCTTGTCGTTGCGGCATGGGGCACACTCGCCGCAGTTATCCTTGCGCTGGCATCCAACGCATTCGCCGCAACGTTTGCGCTTCTTTTTCGACTGCAAAACAGAGGCGGAAGCAGAGAAGGATTTGTTGTTGGTGGAGTGATGGTGATGGTGGTGGTGTTGGTGGTGTTGGTGGTTATGGTGGTTATGGTGGTTGGGTTGGTGTTCGAGTTCGTATTGGTGGTATGGTATGGATGGTAGGTGTTCCTATTATTCGCAGCGTTTGCCAGTTATCGCCGGGAACGCCCGTTAATCTATAACTTACCTGCTTATCGCATCCATTGGCATTTGTTGCATCGTTGCTGTCGCCCATGAGTGCGCTGAGCGGACTCTTGAAGTTGGCGGTGCTGGAAACGGCATCCACCTGACCGGGATTGTTGCCACTGGGATCCACGTCCATGCCGCTGGCCTCACTCTCGGCACTGGACTCTAGCGAATTGGGCCGCTGTTTCCGTCGCTCCTTCTTCCGTGCATCCAGCCGCGCTATCGGCGACTGCAACAGCTTCTCCACCTTCAATGGTGTCGTTGTTGTTGTTGTTGTCGTTGGCGTCGGCGTCAGCGGTTGTGTGGTGTGCGGCGTATGGCTGCCACTGCTGCTGGCCGCATGTGGAAAACTGTTGCTGTTATTCCCATCATACGATGTGGGCGTATGCATGCCAACTGCCACGCCCAGGCCAGCATGCAACTGCTGATGCTGCTGCAACTGCTGTTGTTGATGCTGCTGCTGCTGCTGCTGCTGCTGCAGATGAGTGCTGTTGCTGTTGCTGTTGCTACTGAGATCAAAGTCATCCTTCTTGAGCAGCATGCTGCCCGTCAGCAAGTCATAGTCCCCCGCTGATGCCTCCTTCTTGCTGCCCAATGCAGGCCCAAAGCCCGGATACAATTGCAGATCACCAAACGCAGCAGTTGCTGCCGGCATCAGTGGATAGCCAGCTGCTGCTGCTGCTGCTGCAGCAGCGGCACCTCGATGATGCGAGTGCATGTGATGAAATGCATTTGGTGGCGGAGGCGGTGCACCCAACGGTGTGAAACTGCCCGACGGCGGTGTTATGCTCGTCTGCATGCCCGGCAACTGGGTCAACGGAGAACCGACGCTCATCATGCCCGGCGAACTGACTGAGATGCTGGCCGGAGACATGGCCACCGTTTGGAGCGCACCGGCTCCGGCTCCAGCGGCTGCGGCGGCGGCGGCTGCTGCTGCTGCTGCCGCTGCTGCTGGTATTGGCATTGGCATCGGTGTTCCATCGGGCAACAGTTGATCGTTGTAGCCGTGAAATTGACTCTGGAATGAGGGCAACTTTGAGAAGGGCTCAAAGCCGCTCTTCGGCTGGTGTGGCTGGTGCTGAAGTTGCTGTTGTTGCTGCTGCTGTTGCTGTTGCTGCTGCTGTTGGTGTTGCTGTTGTTGTTGTTGTTGCTGTTGCGGCACACTATCCTTGGACTCCATTTCCCAGGGACGCGTATAGCTGCCGTTGGAGTTTGAGTTAGAATTTGAGTTTGGATTGGAACCGTTGCCGTTGGTGCCTACTGCGACTGCAGCGGCGGCGGCGGCGGCGGCAACAGCAACGGCATTTGTTGCATCATGGACGTGTTGATTGCTGTGGGCGTGGCCACTGTGGGCATGGCCACTGGCAGCGATAGTAGGACCATTAGCATTGCTGCTGTTGCTGCCCAAAGGTGTGGCAACATTTGTATTGTTGTTGTCGTTACTATTGCTACCGTTAACGTTGCTGTTGCTGTTTGTATTGCTGCTGTTGTTATTGTTGGTGTTGCTGTTGTTGTTGGCGGCTGCCAATTGTTGCTGACGTGCATAGTAGTCCCAATGTTGAGACTGTTGTGGATCCGTCAACGGCTGTTGCTGATAGTGTTGCTGATGTTGCAGATGTTGCTGATGTTGCTGTTGCTGTTGCTGCTGCTGCTGCAATTGTTGCTGCTGCTGTTGCAGTTGCTGTTGCTGGTAGTGATGATGATGGTGATAGGGCGTCGTATAATGCTGACTGAGACTGCTCAACTGATTGAGATGCGTATTGTGCAGCTCGGCCGTAGCGGAGGCAACTGTTGCTGAGATTGCTGGCAATGGATTGCTGCTGGCGCTGCCAGCTGTCGATGCTGGATGATCGACGGGGCCGCCTGTGCTGCTCTGTGCTGTGATTATTGTGGACGCCATTTAAGTCCGGACACTAGCATGGCTGCGCAGCTTAAAAGCCACTGCGCTGCCAAGGAAATTGGTGTTGTGGGGGGAGGGGATTGTGTGTGTGGTGTGTGCTGCGTGGGTTGCTCGAAGAGTTTCAAAGTTTGTTTTCTACACTGACTTGAATAACGCAAGCAAATTGCTAGTTCGCAAATCTTGTCAAATTTATTGTTTTTGTTTTAATTTTTTAGTTTTTGAGTTTTTAAGTTTTTTTTAGTTTTTTTGGTTTTTTGGTTTTTTGTACACGCTCACTGCTCTTGAGGTAGTTTTTCTTCCTTTTTGTTTTTGTTGCAGAACTTTTGCAGAAGTTTGCAATTTGAAATTTGTATTTTGAACTCACTGGTTTTGCGTGTTTTTTTTGTGCTTATTAACTTGTTTGTAAAGTTGTAACAATATATAATTATAATTGTTGTTGCTTAGGCTTAATATTTGTTTTGTTTAGTTTTATATAAATATTTGTTTGTTTGTTTATTTTGTTAATATTTATACTTATCATTTGCATTTGTTGTTTTTTGTAAAAGTGCTACTATTAAATTGTTTTCTTTTTGTATTTGTTTTTTTTTTTTTTTGTATTTGTAAGTTGAAAATTCAAAAAGTTTTTGTACTTTATTCGTGGTTGAAGATGCTTTCTCTTTTTTTTTTTGTTTGTTTGTAAAACGGCAGCTATGAATTCTTGTTTTGATAAAATTGATTTTGTATTATTTTAATTGCAATATTTGTTTATTTGTTGCTTAACATTAATTTGCAATATTTATCATTTGTTTGTTTGTTTGTTGTGCTTTGTCTCAGACTTCGACTTGTTTTGTTAGAAAATTTGTAAATTTGTAATTTGTAAATTTGTATTTTGTATGCGTCGTTTGTTATAGATATATACTATATATGTATATATATATATATTGATGTATATACTTTGAATATTTAGCTTGTTGATATTTTGTGATATTTTGTATTTTGTATTTTGTAAATTGATGCGTTATGAATTTTTTTGTACTCTGGTTTTTGCGTTAAAATTTAATTTGCTTGTTGTTGCTTTTTGCGCTTGTTGTTTGTTGTTGTTGTTGTTAATATTTTTAAATATATAAAAAATAGTTGCAGTTTTTATTGAAAATGATTTATATCCCGTTATGCAATATAATATTATTACTTAATTTGTTAGGCTTAATCTTTAAAAATCTTTGTCTTCCGTTTGTTTGTTTGTTGGTTTGGCTTACAAATTAATTAAACATTATCGTGTTATTTTGTTATATGTTAAATAAAATTATTATTTATTATATAAATTAGTTGAATTTTCTTTTTCGTTTAATTTTAATGCATTTTTGCATTTGTATATTTGTTGTATTTTTTTTTGCTTTTGGTTTGAATTCAATTTGAAATTTTGATTGTACTCCAAAATGAAATTTATATTTTCAATTTCAATTTCAAATGCCTAAATGTGGTTTTGTTGTTGGTTTCCTCAAATCCTTTGGTCAAAAAGCTGCAAGTAAAATATAAATAAATTAATATGCAATATTTAAATTGAGATACTGACTAGAAAAATACATATAAACAAACTGTCTGTAAAATGTTAATGACTTTATAATGGATATAGTCAACAATTAATAATTATTGTTAATTTTACTGCCAGTTGCAAAACACTGAATAAAATTTCTTCACACAAAAAGATATTGCAAAAACGATTCCTAGAGGAATCTTTGCTTTGTTTTTATCCTAGCTCAGACCGATTGTTGGCCAAGTTAAATGACTTTGGAAGGAACTTTATTTGGTTTCCACTTGTCTCAACTTCTTCTCCTGGTTTCTTTTTTTTTTAGCCATTATCGTTATGACGCTGCCTTTAAAATATCTACAAACTTCAGCACATAATTATGGTCTTTGACTATATAATGAGCAGCGTTGGCCAAGTCCAAGTCCGCGCTGACAGGAAGCAGCGAGTAACAGCAGCAGCAGCAGCAACAACAACAACAACAAACAACAAAAAACAACAACAAAAAAATGTAAAGGACACTCACTTCTGACTTTTTATTGCTGTTGCTGATTGTTGTTGTTGTTGCTGCTGCTGCTTGTAAGTTATGCTCTGGCTTTGTAAGAGCTGCACACACACACACACACACATATACACACACACACACACACGCTTGCTGCGTTTTTCTGTTTGCTGTCGCTGCTGTAATTTTCTTGCTTTTTTCGCCATTTTTTTTTTCGCAGTTACTCGCTTTGTTTTTTAGCCGTTGTTGTGTTTGTCTCTTTTGTGTTTTGTATTTTGTTCTCATAAAAAACGGCACAGGTGTACATTTTTTTTGCACGTCCTTTGCCGTTGCCGTTGCCTTTTGACTTTTCGCTTTTTGCCTCTTATTTTTTTTTTTCTTACAACCTGCCAACATTTCGTTGCGCTTCACAAAGTTCAATGGGCTGTGTATGTGCAACTTTTTTTTTCTGTTTTATTTTTTTTTTTGCCATTTGAGGTGTTGAAGCATGTACAAAATTTTAAGTTATACTTTGACTAAATGTAAACAATATCTTGTCAATATTCACAAGCTAAAATATATTTGGCTTTTGAATAATATTTTCATAAAGTTGTCAATTATTTTCTACTCCATTTTGACTTTAAAAACTACATTAAAATATTTAAATATCTACTCGAAAATCGTTTATATCTTAAGACACAGTACAACAGTTCTCTCGAGGGACTTTGTAGCTGTCAGACAAATGACACTTAAAGCCTGGCAATTTCCGTGTTGCAAATTTGAGAGGCAGAGTCGACTCTACGCAATAGTGGCAACGGTAAAAGGCCAATGGCCAGCCGAAACTGCCAGAGTGTTAAGATCAACGAATGCACAATGCAAGGAAACCGAAAGAGTAATATGCAGAAAAAAAGAAGGAAAAAAAAAACATTGATGTTGCAGCTGCCACAATTTGCTGCACTTTCCGTTTTATGCGACTTCGTTTCGCGTTTCCACTTTGGCCAGCCCATCCTGCAGCAATTGCGTCTCATATATTTACATTGTTCGTCAGACAGGTGGTGCAGCAGCAGGGGGGCAGCGAGATAGAGAGAGAGAGGAGGTGCAACGCTATAAGTTGCGCGTTGCAAGTTACGAGTTGCGGGTTACGAGTTACGAGTATTGCGCCGCGGCGATAAAGATCCCGATTTCAAAAATTAGGCCAATGCGAATGTGTCTGCTGCGCCTGTGTGTGTGCGTGTGTGTGTGTGTAAGTGTGTGTTGCCTGCAACATGTGCACAATTAGCACTTCCTCTTGCAGCCGGCTCTGCTCTTGTAGCTGCTGCCACAAACTGATAAATCAAGGTGATTTCATGTTTCTTGGCAACGGTTAACAATTTGTTTGACTTTTGTTGTTATTCAAATCCGAAATGCTTCAACGAGATGTTGCTATCTCTATCTCTATCGCTATCTCTCTCCCACTCTTACTCTCTAGCTTAAGCCTGTATTTCCGTTTTATTTATATAATAGCTATAATCGAGTAACTGTTCAAACTTCTATATCTTATCTAACAGCTGAAGTTTGAAGGTCTGCAAATTTGGTGCTGGTTTTGAGGCTCGCTTATGTTCCAGCTATACAAATAAAACACACACATATTTATGAGTGTGTGTGTAAGGCTTACAAAAAAAAAGAGAACACGAACAATGCGCGCAATTCACTTCAATTTGTGTGTGTGTGTGTATGTGTGTGTATATTATTTGTGTTGCTGTTGCACAGTTTGCAACATTTTGCAAATTTTTGCTGCGAATTAAACACGCAGCACACACACACACACTCACACACACAGATGTACATATATATGCTATATTTATATGCACATAATGTAAATGTTTGTGTATTTGTGCATATATATATACTATATATAATGTGCTGGCAAACAATGCGTCATTTGAAATAAATGCAGAAGGGCAAATACAAAAAAAAAAGAAAGGAAATAAAAATGAAAATGGCAAAAGCAGCGAAATGTAGGTGACTCTGAGCTGCATTTGGTGTATAAAGTAGGCTACACACACACACACAAACACAAACACATAAATACATATAAATAAACATATACACGTTGCATGTGCAACATAGACCAAATAATATAGGGGAACTCAGCCATGACGAGGCGAGGGTGAACAGAACTGAGCTGAGCTGAGCAGAGAAACCAGACTTTTGTTGCAGTTGCAGTTGCTGTTGCATGTGCTACCTGTGCGTAAATCAACTGACTTTGAGCTGAGTGCTAGACAACGGGGCGAAAACAGCAAGTGCAACACCAACTGGCAGTCATTTGGCGCTTCTTCATTCCTCCCAGTTCCCAGCTCCCAGCTCCTGCTGCCCAATTTGACTGTTCTCCCATCTGTCCGCCTGTCCTGGCTGCCTGTCCTGTTGTCTGTCTGTCAAGCTGATGCTGTGGCAGCAAACAAAGTGGCCATGTAGCTGCCACTGCAAGCTTCAGGCTCCTGGCTACCAATCTAGAGCTATTGTAAATGTTGCGCATACGCCCCATGTTCACCAACATGTTATATTTTAATATGTACTCTGACATTTTTGGTGCGCTTGTTCTCAACTTTTCCTCATATGCATATGAAATTTGTTGAAAATTGTTTCTGGCAAGCAGCCCCACTAAAATATTTATTAAAATATTCACATATTCAGCTGTACTGCGTGTTGCAACATAATTAAACAAACTTTTAAATATGCCAAAAGCACTGCACAATGCAAAAGGGTCTGCATTATTGCAGTCTAGCTATAATTTCATGTGTTGCAAGTGGCAGATACAACAGTCGCAAGCCACTCAACAGTGAAATCGCATATTTATTAAGAAGTTGCGAGCAGCAGTTATGAAGTAAATATTCAATTCAAAGAACTGTTTAAAATGCTAACTTTTCGTTTGCTACACATTTATATTTAGTTAATAAAAAATAATAAATATTTTATATTTTAATAAATTTTTGTAGTCTGCATCAGATTTATTTATAACAATATTTTGTGTATCGAAATTGAGAGCTATCAAGATGCAAGATATCTGAATTATGAGGCGTCTGTTAATGGGTTAATTTTCTTGGCAATGTGTCACGTGTAAATTGAGTTATTCAATGCGGGGCAAGGCGGAGTTGCGCTTGCGACGTGTGTGCGAAAACAGGGGCAGACACCGAGGCTCAGACTCGTATTTGGATGCAGAGTATGCGAATGAAATGAAACGTGCTGTGTGCCACAATGAAGCCATGCAAAGGAGCCAAACCGAACGAATACACACACACACTCTTGCAGATTTACGAGTATGTCATTTAGCTCGCATACTTTCAAAGTCACGCACGTTACCGTTAAAGCTACACAAGCACAGGCTGTATATTTAGAGTGTGTGTGTGTGTGTGTGAGTGGGTGGCATAGCGTGTGTGTTTATTACGAGACTGCGTGGGTGTTGGTGTGTGTGTGCGTGGGTGTGGGTGGGTTGCTTGTTGTTTGTTTTTCTCTAGGTCAAAGCCTTAATTTGCCTGTCAAGTCCTTTGACGCTGCCTTTTGCTACCTGTGCGTGCTTTTTTGGCATCTACTTTTATTTTATGAATGAAAACGAAAACGAAACATTTCTCTGTGTGTGTGAGTGTGTGTGTGCTTGGGTGTGAGTTACTGGCTTTGTATGTGCAACAAATGTTCCTGTGTTTATTTTTAGTGTGACGCATTAATTCATTGGGGGTCCGCAGCGTCGGCTGTGGCCGCATTTCCAAGACTCAAAATCCCATAAACTGCAACAGAAATAGATGCAACAGTAACAATAACAACAGCAACAACAACAACAACAACAGCAACAACATTGATCGCGTCCAGTTGGCGGCACATGTGCCACTCTGGTCAGACAAATTGCGGCATCATGTGCGCCAAAGATACACAAACTGCAAGATACAGAAACATGCGTTGCTTGAACTTGAACTTCGTTGTTGTTGCTGCTGTTGCTGTTGCTGCTGCTGCTGCTGTTGTTGTCGCTGCTGTTAATGTTGCTTCAATTTGTATTACTTTATTATTTATTTTGCTTTGCTTGCGTCGTCGTCGTCGGCTTCTATGGCGCTTTAAATTCTCTTTATTGCCCATGTCAAGGCAGCTACCGCTTCAGCCTCCTCCTCCTCCTACTCCTACACCCCCTACTCCTACTCCTACTCCTGCTTCGCTTTCTGTTTTTCTTTCTGTACTTTTTACATGCGGGGCGGGGGCCACTTCTGTCATGTTTCGATGTCTGACTTCGACTTGAAGTTTTTGTGCTTCTGCTTTTTGTTCTGTTTCTTGTGTTTCGCTTTCGCTTTTGCTTTTGCTTTTGCTTTTGCAGTTTGGCTGTGTTTTGTTGTGTGATTTTTATTTGTACTTTTTTTTGTTTCTTTTTTTTTGGCGCTTCTGTTTTGAGCGCGCCAAAAGAGAATCGCTTTAGAGTGTGAGTGTGTGTGTGTGAAGTTTCAGTGACTGCTGCCTGCTGCTTGCTGAGCTGCCTTGAAGTACGCACGTTACTGTTAGTTAGTTACGAGCAGCAAGTCGAGTGTTGAATATATCTGTATCTCATTGTCCCTCTCACTCTCTCTCTCTCTCCCTTTTTTTGTTTTTCTGTGTGTTGAGCTTTTTCTTACTGTTCGTTTGTTGCCTGCCAAGTTCATTGCAAATCGGCCTGGGAATGGGCATAACTCTTCAGCAACAGCAACGGCAGCAGCAGCAGCAGCTTCAGTGCTTTAGAGCCTTGAGTTGCTTTTTAATTTAGCTTGACAAGCGTGGACGCATATGCGCCACAGATACAAATGTATCTAGCGTATTTGGCGGCGTCTCTGATGCTGGCAAAAAGGCGCATTATTGCTGCTGCTGCTGTTGCTACTGCTGTTATTGTTGTTGTTGTTGTTGCCAGCAACAGTTTTGGCATTCTGCCTTCTTGTACAATATTTCTATTTGTATTTGTGTATCGCCAAGTCTTTTATGTATTTGAGTCGTTTGTTGCCGCGTGTTTATTGTCATTACTCATCTGAAATGGTTTTGTGTCAATTTTCGGCAGTTTATTGCCCAAAATAAGAAAAAAATATATAAAAAAAAAGAACTTGAGAACTGCTGCCAGTCGTTGTTGTTGTTGTTATTGTTGTCGTTGTCATTTTATGCCTTCATTTAATTTTATTTCTGGTTTCGCATGGTTGTTTTGCTTGCATTTTGTTGACTCTTTTCACTTTGGGGCATCGTCATCAAATCGGTCAATAAATCTGCTTAATCTGCTCAGTTAATGCGCTATGAAGTAAATACGGAAAGTGTGTGGCAAGTGCCGCCGTCGGCTAGTGATTATTGTAATTTGATCTTTAATGTCCAAATAACTGTTATCTCTATTTATTATTCTTACTGTATCTCGTTTTGACGTAATCAATTATATTTGTATATGTCTCAAAAGATTAACAAAAGTGCAGGTAAGCTAAAAAAATACACACAGCTAAGCAAAATATTGGGAAATCTAATCCGACGGAAATATCACATTCTGATTTTATGATGACTTTAAAATTAGTTAAAATATGAATTAAATAGAAGGATTAACAAAAATCTTATTAAATTATAAATCGAAATAGAGTGAAATATAAATTGAAATGAAGAGGGTTTTCTCCGTATTCTTATCCAGAATATCAATTAGTAACAGTTGGGATTATTTATTGAAATATTGATTTCTTTTTGGGGGGCACTTTCTTAATATTTTTGAGTAACGAGTTCAATTTGATTGTTGCTGCCACAGCTTAAAACGATTCACAGAATAATTGATAATTCAATTTGCACATTTATTGAAGTTGATTTCTTATTTGATAACTGATTTATTTATATTTGGAACTATATACAAACCGTTGTTAATCCATTGACATTGATTTGCAGATGTTGTTGTTGTTGTTGTTGCTGCCACTGGTAAATTATATAGCATGCTTATATAAACTGTATACCGTTGATATAGACGCTAATCGTAAGGGATCTCAAGGGAAGATGAAGTTTGTTTTTTTTTTTAGCGAAGAGCGTTAAGAAAGAAAACCGCGAAACGCGAACGAACGTAACGAAAAAGCCGTCAGAAAATTGAGAAATTGTTTACAATACGAACAAAACGCGAAAGATGCGAACGCGACACGAAAAGGAAACTAACGCAAAGAAACGATGCGAAGTGGCATGGAAATTAAAATTGTTGCTAATATGTGCAAAACATTTGCTGTTGTTTTTGTTGTAGTTGTTGTTGTTGTTGTTGTTGTTGCTGGCACTATTTACATTAGCAACATTGTTGCCAGTTTTTTGCTGTAACTCATTATGAAAACTCGTTTGCCCAGTTGCGACAACAATCCTTGATCAAAGTGTATTAACTTGGGCTGCCTAATTGCTGTTTTGTGGTGTGAAATGAGCAACAATAACAAATCGCTGACGATGACGGTTGATGTTGGCGACGGCAACACTACACACTGCACTCACAACAACACGAGGCACACACAACGCACAACACTCGCAACACTCGCACTCGTTTCTGTGGCGCTCGTTCGAAGCGACGGCAACGCGGTGCAAAAGTTTTTGTATTTAGGAAACTTTTCACCCTTCGAAGGATACACAACAACTGATTGTGCCGTGCACAAGCGAACGGCAAACCAACCCCGACGCCAGCAGCAGCAGCAGCAGCAGAAGCAGCACACAACGCATCGGTTTGACGACGCCGGCAGCACCAAACACAACAAGCACCAACACACATGCGCACAGTTAGAACGAGTCGCATTGCGTTGTCGAACCGCAACGTGTTGCTGACAGCAAGCAACAAATAATCAGGCAAAACATGTGTAGATATTTATTATCAATTTATTAGTAAAAGATTTATATTTAAATATTTTGTTTATATCTTTAAAGTTTATTAAATAATAATGAGTTAGAAAGTACACTTTAATCTAAATGTGGCATTTTATAAGTATATTTTAAAATGATAAATTAAAAAATTACATAATTTACATTCTTATTTGTTTCTGATATGTATAAATTTTAATGGAACAATGAATTTGCAATGCAAGTTTTAATTTTTTCTAATTCACTTTTAATATATGCGAACTAAGTTCTATAAGATTTAAACTTTAACTAATTTTACGTTTTAATTCGATTTATTTAACATACATTTAACTTGTGTCACCCTGTTGCGTTGACTTGTGTGTTGCGGCATGTTGCGTTGCAACCATCGATCGGCAACTCATACCACAGTACAGGCATGTTCGCTGACGCAGTTGGTTGCTTGCTGTTGAGTGTCCTGCTTCAAACAAGTCCTGTGCACACACACACACATGCACGCAGGCAATCTCACACACACACACACACACATATACGTCTACATCAACAGCTGCATGCTGCTCTCTGCTGCCACTGACATACACACACACACACACACACACACATATAAATCGACACATAAACACGACCATGCGGCGTTTGAAGTGCGCTTTTGTAGTTGTTGTTGTTGTTGTTGTTGTTGCTGTTGCTGCTGCTGCTGCTGCTGCTGCCACCGCGTCTCCTGTACAGTTGTTGTTCCAATTAAAAATTTTTTCCCTAGTTTCGCGCGCACAATGCGAACTTGCAATCTATGAGCTATGCAACAACAACAACAACAACAACAGCAAAACGAATATTTTCTGGTTTTATTTCGCTGCTGCTTTTGCTGCTGCTGTTCTCATTTCTATTTGATGCCTGGACCTTGTGGGCGTAACTGTGCATTTGTGTGTGTGTGTGTGTGTGTGTGTGTGTGTGTGTGCCATATCCTTGCTGGCATTGCACTGGCTGCTGCTCTTGTTGTTGCCGTTGCGGGTTTTTCGGTACAATTTGCCTTCTTACTACAATTTTTTTTTTGTTTATTTTTTGCTGCCAGCTTTGTAAAGAGCTGCTCGACACAGAGCCAGAATCAGAATTGGAGTGGGAGTTGGAGTGGGAGTGGGAGTCCTGCCAGTGGCACTAGTCCTCATTCCAATAGCTGACTGGCTGACTGGCTAGGCTTCTCTCTATATGTCAGTTGATTTCATTTCACTTTTTTTTCTTTTTCTTTTTTATTTTTTATTTTTTTGAATGTGTTCCGCCAAACTATTAGTTGAGTTTGTGTGCGGTTTTTCTGCTGAATTCTTGCTGCTCCTCCGCCCATGCAGGATGCCGTTTGGATGCCATTTCATGTGGGAGTGAATGGCGCTTGGAGCTTGCAACTTGCAACTTGCAGCTTGCAGCTATTCATGTTGTTCAATTACAAAAAGGCAGCCAAAAACCTTGACAGTTGCATTGTTGAATGGCGTGGGAAACGGCAGGGGATATTAGTAGTTCAGCAGTAGGGGTAGGGAATGGGAATGGGTAGAGTTAGGGTGTGGTGAAGTGAGGTGAGGTGGGCTAAAGCCGCTGCGGCTTATTTGCATTGCGTAATGGAAAAATGGTAAAAGGCAACCCTTAACCCAAAATAAAAAATTGTTATCCTGCTACGCACAGGCAACACTGACCTGTCCTACACACACCAAAATCACACACAAGGTAAATACAGAAGGCACACACACACATACACACATTCACACACAC
Organism: Drosophila dives; assembly: GCA_035042365.1. Lineage (NCBI taxonomy): Eukaryota > Metazoa > Arthropoda > Insecta > Diptera > Drosophilidae > Drosophila > Drosophila dives. Next base: position 308,431 of record JAWNLJ010000093.1, on the reverse strand, counting down.
ATTCGCACACACACACACACAGAGAAAGGCCAAGAAAACTGCTCGTAAAGTTACATCTGCACAAACAGAAGACGCAGCCGGCAAATGGGATAAGGGTGTGGTAGGGGGTAGGGGGTAGAGTTGTGGCAGACGTTGTGTGTAGCAATTGCAACTGCAACTGCTGCTGCTGCTGCTGCTGCTGCTGTCTTCGTATTGGTCTCTCTAACGCTGTCTCTGTTTTTATTGCTGTCTCTTTTTGGTTTTGGCTTTGCCACTTTGCCGTTTGATTGCGCTGCAAAAGTATTCGCAAAACTTTTGGTTGCAAGTTGTGCGTGCAACTAAGTTACTTAAGCGCCACAGCTCTTTGCCACTGCCACAGCCATTTCCACTGCGGCTGCCTCTGCATTCGCCTCAAGCCACCTCCATCTCTGTTGCTGTGTGTCCCTCTCGCTATTGCCAGTGTATGTGTGTCCTTTGCGAGGCAACAAAGGACATTCACATCGCATGCGGCAACAGCAACAACAGCAACAACAACAACAACAATGTAAAATTATCTGACAGTTGCAGCAAAGTATTTGAAAAATGAAAGAAACGCGCGCGTTTCGCAAAATGCAAAAAAGAAAAGAAAAATGTAGCACAAAAAGAAAGCTGACGAATTTTGAATACTCTTTTTGAGAGTTGTTGCAACTTGGTAAAAGTATTCGAGGCAAAAGCAATGAAGCCATTTCCACTGCTAATAAAATCTAAATAATTAACATATTTAACTGAAATAAATAAATTTAATTTTAGGCATGTGGTTTTACTATGTTGCATAAGCCCTAACTGAGGGGTAAGTGTATTAAAAGCAGGCAACTGCAACGGCAACGGCAACACTTTGCCACAAACAGCAAAAGCAAGCAGCAGAAAAAGGAGCCAAAGTTCTCTGAGCTGATAACTGAAGTTGAAGTTGAAGTTGAATGCACGCGAGTCATTCGGTCCGTCATCAAGGACCCATCCGGTCTTACGTGTGTGTGTGTGTGTCCTGTGAGCAGCGCTTTAGCTATGTTGTTGCTGCTGCTGCTGCAAAAAAGAAGAGATCTTTCAGCTACAAAACTGCGGCACAAATGCACGTAATACGAGTAACACAAGCCAAAATGCATTAACAGTCAGCAGCAACAACAACTCACACACACACACACACAACACACATTTATATTTGTTCCATTACAGCCCTGCTGCTGCTGCTGCTGTTGTTGTTGTTGTTGTTGTTGCTGTCGTACGAGTTTTGAGTTTTCCGAAATCATGAAAGGAGCAGATGTTAAATTTTTATACACAACTGCGTTCGCTGCCAGCGTCAACTGCGCAGCCTGCTGCTGCTGCGGATGCATTATTATTGCCCGCTGCTGCTGCTGCTGCGGCTGCTGCTGCTGCTGTTGTTGTTTTGTTGCTTCCTTTTTGCTTACTCTCTGTGTGCTCGTTTGCCAGGCATTCGTAGCTGTTTTTGCTTTGGCACAAAACTTCAGCTGCTCCTCATTCGACGCGAACTGCGACTGAGACACAGCGTAGCTGATGCTGACGACTGTTGGCTCAGCTCAGCTCAGCTCTGCGCTGCTTAGCTTTGCTCTGCTCTGCTCTGTGCTGCGCTGCCAGCAATTTCATATTTGACTTGGCATTGCATCTGAACTTCGACTCAGTTGCACATTTCACACACACTTCGATTGAATTTTTAGCATTTCAGTTTTGTGGCATTTTGTCACAAATTTGCAAATATTTTTATGTAAAGATATATGTATATATGTATATATTTGTTAACATTTCAGACCACTGGCAATTTAATTGTTGCACATTCCTCGGCTTTGTTATTCTTTCGTACGTCGCATCCCTTTGCTTATTTCCACCATTACCTGATTTGTCAATGTTTTTACCTGGCTTTCAGTCTGTATTGTTGTTGTTGTTGCTCGACACAATGCTCTGCTGCGTATTGGAACAATAGTTTTTCATTTCGTGATGCTAATCATTGCAAAAACTCACACACACACACACACGCACACACACACACATTGCACACAAAATGAACCCCTGTTGGAGGCAGGCTGCTCACAGGACTCGCTCTCACAGTGGGTGGGTATGTCCGACTGTGCCGGCTCTGAACTGAATTACAAGTTCTCACTTGGCCATTTAGCCAACAGGTAAAATTAAGTGCGAGGCTGTTGCACCTTTTCCTATATTGTCTGTCTACTAAGCACTGCACAATTCATTCAACTGCGCAACTAAAGGGTATAAATTGGCCAGATTTACTTAGTTTAGATTGAGTCTAAACTAAATTATTCTATATATAAAATAAAAGAAAAAATAATATTTAATAAACTTCATACAGATAATATTTTAAATAGCTTGTATTTTGAAATGTAGAATAAAATTATTTAACATGATAAAAAAAATATATTACGATTTTAATAGAAAAGTTTATTTGCTGTGAATATTGATAAGAGTACAAATGATTGCTGCTTTGAAGAAATCCTATTTATCAAGTTTTGATAAATATTCCAATTATAATTTCACTACTTGCAAATTAAGAGCCTTTTTAAGCCTATTTTGTGCCTGTGGAACTGATACTGAAATATTAAACTGTCCACACATCCGTTGCCCTTAGATACAGCTGTGTCTCTGCGTACATTGCGTAAAATAGTATATCCTCGTAGCCATAAATTGAATGCATTTGGCCTTTTCAATTATGCCAACCAGCCAACCATCCATCCATCCATCCATCCATCCATTTATTCAGCCTTATATGGATTCTCCGGGAGATGTGGCCCTTTTGACTGGGTTCCGTTTTGCGCGTGACACCTGATGTTATTTTACGATTATTGTTTTTGGATTTATGAAATGTAATTCCATTCCAATTGCAGCAGGTGCCTTGCAACATTTTGTGTTGTTTTTGCGTTTGCAATTTGATGCCATGTAATTATTATTAAAGTGCAGCAATCGAATATTTTGTTATATATATATTTAATCGCATCGTTGCTTGGGGCACAATTAACTAATTGATATTTTAACTAAAAAATAAACTGAATAAATTTATATGTGAAAATGCGAATGTGCAACAAATAAAATATAGAAATAACAAAATATTTATAAGCTGCTTTAAGCTACTTATTAATATTTAGTTGCACATATTAAATTAAATTATTAAATTGAATTCAGTGTATTATTTTGTTTTTTATTTTATTTATTATATTTTTAAGATGATTTAAAATTCAGTTTTAGTTATTTCGATCATTTATTGAATAGTATTTCCATTATTTTTGCCTTTTTGTTTGTTTCTTGTTTTTTGTTTTTTGCTACTTGGTTTTTAAATTAAATGTAAAACTACAGTAAATGTGTATGTGTGTGTGTGTGTGTATGAAAGCATGTGTGTGTGTGTGTATTTCTTGTTGTTGATTTGTTTTTAAATTTAGTTATCAATTATGTGCTGCAAAAATCATCGCATTTCGGCACGACATTAATTATAATGTTGAAATGTCGTTGGTCTCCTTCGATGTGAAACAGTTTGCTCTCTCTCCTCCCCTCTATACCCCTCTCTCTCACTCACTCTCACTCAGTATCTGTCATCTCTTTTCGCCGATTAAGCCGGTTCCGGTCCTGATGCTGCTTCTCTTGCTGCTTGCTGCTTGCTGCCTCTTCTGCTGCCTCTGCTGCTGCTGCCTCTGCTGTTGCTGCCTCAATTTGCGGCTATCGTGCAGACACAGCAACTGGGAAACCAGAACGTGTCCGTGTAAAGATTTTGTCCATTGCCCTGGAGCGCAATTAAGCGTTTTTGTACGAACTTCTGCTCGCACCTGGAGTTATATCCATTGGGCAAATCGCACAGGTTCGAGCATGTGTTTGAGCTGAAAAACAGGTCAGGAAAATTATCAACAACAACAATAAGAAGAACAAATAAAAAAATACAAAAAAATAAATGCGAACGGAAACAGCAACAACTCGGCCAAAATTTAGTTGTGGGCTGCGCTCGTAAATAAACAATACGAAAAAAGGCCAAAAAAAAAGTTGGCAAAAAAAAGGTTGAAATGTGCCGGCTGCAAAGTTGAAAGTTTAACGAACTTGTTAAAACGGGAATCGTACGTAATTGATAAGGAGTTGAGCAACGGTATTCCGGAGGCACTTGTGACTGGGGAGTCCCCAGCTGTTGGTGCACCTTGGCCTGGCCAAAGATTTATGCTGCACAGCCAGCCAGCCAGCCAGCGCCGCATCTACTCATTTGGTTAAACAAATTGCGCACTAAGTACGTGCAACACCAGAAGGACCAGCCAGAAAGAGTTCCCAAAGAGTTCAGTGGGGCAAGGAAAGGGGCTGTGCCGGAGTGGGTTTCCCGGTGAGGCACACAGTCCACAAACGACAAACACAATTAGGGCACGCATTGACCCCAGTCTCAGTTAGACCGAATGCATTCCTCTCCCTCTCTCTCTCTCTCTCTCTCTTTCTCTGTCTCAGTCTGCGCACTCTGCCTCACTCAATTTATATGCACTTCAATATAGTCTCGTCACCCTAATTTTGTTGCTCTGTTTGCGCTTTTTAGCTCAGCTCGCTGAAAGGTTTGGGAAGCGTACGCATAAAAAGAGGCATTTTATCGGACACGAGTAGGGGGAAGGGGAAGGTGATGTGGAAGGGAAAATGTTACTGGGTAATCTTGGCCGTTTTCGGGGTGTTATAATTCGTTTAGCCGCAATTATGACACAACACACACATAACTGTGCACAACAACACACGTATTTTACTTGTGTAGTTGCACTTCTTTTCTGCCCACGTGCCCAGAGTTTTCAGTTGGATTTTCAGTTTTGGATTTTTAGGGTTGCCCCCTAAATACCTAAATACCCAGCGATACCAAAGGGGAACACACTTTGAAGAGCTCATTCCTGGTCCTGCTGTGTTGACAGCGGCTCGAAGAGGGGGGATTGTTTTTTGTGTTGTTGCTTGTGTTTTTACCTCTGATTGCAAGTGTTGTGCTCAATTTAATTAATGAAAATCAGTGCAAGTCATTGTGCCATTAATATCTTAATCAACTTACGGCTGGATAATTTCATATTGCAGAACTTGAATTTAATTTAATAAATTTTTTGTCTAATAACTCAGGCGAAAAATGTGTTTTTAGGAATAATGACAATTTTGTACTGGGTCAGTAAATTAAATTTGAAATTATCCAATTTTCTTTAACTCATCACCGGTGAGATGCAAAAACAAATAAAGAAACTGTCAGCACAGAAATTATTAAGAATTTAATATATTTATTTTAATAATTATTCCAAAATGTATTTTCAGAAGCAGAAATAAAATAATTTGTTAACAAGCTACAGCAAGCAGTGCGCAAGCAGTGAATTGCTAGCTGCAGCAATGCAGTTTACTTTAATACCTAGCTGAGACGCAAACCTATACTGCTTGCTAAGAAGCAAACATACAAAAAACGCGCGCAAAACGCTACATTTGCTAAGCGATTTTGAGTAAGTGAATAAAATTAATATATTAATATTAATTTATATTATTATTATTTATACTTACGCACAAAGCTCCGCTTTGACCATTTGACGAGCGGTTCTCTCCTCGTTGACCACAAACATCCAATTGCCACGCGAATTGAGTGCCGCTTGTGGCGTTATAAATTGCGACGTGGTTTCGCAGAGCGAAGAACGCGACGAACTTTGCCGCTTAATCCGCGACTTTCGGCCATTCTCGTCCTGGTTGTCGCTGACTCCCACAATATCTAAGAGATCCATGTTAAGCGACACATCGCGCACACTGCGCTTCTGCTGCTCCTTTTCCTGCTCCTCCCCCTGCTCCTTCTGCTGCTTCTCCTTCACCGGCTCCTTCAGCCGATCCTTCTCCTGCTCCACTTCCTGAATTTTATCTGGTGTCGCCTGTGCAGCCTTCTTTAGACTTAAATCACGCACCAGACGCTTCAGCCAGAGCGTTGCATTGTATGGCGAATGGCCATTGTAGTAGAGAGATGATCCCGATCCCGATCCGGCTGGCTGATTGCCCGTACGCTGCCCAAGACGCAGATTCCCAGCACCACCACCCGCCGAGGTGTACAGCAAATAGCTGCTGGTTGAATTAAGAATTGTTAAGATCGCCCAAAAAATGTATCCATGGCTACTCACGTGGGTGCATCCGTTGTGGGATTGGGCGGAAAGAGGGAGTTGCCTGCCCCATTGCGCTGAGGCACACCGCCAAATGGCGTCTGATAACTGTAACCGTTAAAGTCCTGCCCATTGGCCAGATCCCGCTGTGGGAATATCGACTTGGGATCGTAAAAGACGGGCGTATCCGTCCAAGCAACCGCCGAGAACTCCTCCCAGGTCTCATCGACCAGCAGCGCTGATGCCTCATAGCCCCATTTGCGAACGAGACTCTTGATGACGTAGCTGCAACAGTCAAAGACAATGAGTGAAGCTTCTGTTGTGTGTTGTTGCATGTGCATGTTGCAAGAGATTTAATTGTTGCCACATGGGAAAGTGGAATTGAGTTATGTAAGACAAACCCAAAACATGTGCCACTTTTGGAGTCACTAAATCATAATTAATATGCAACCAGACAATGTTTCAATACTTGGAAGTAATTCATATTTTTAGCTCGTCTTTCAACACTTTGAGTCTTCTTATCTGCGTGCATCGCATGCGTGTCACGTGCCACAGGTGAAAACGAACTATGTATTTTCCCAACACACTCTTTATAACATACATATGTATATATATGTGTGTGTTTGTGTGTTTGTTACTTTATTTTAGAATTATGCAATATCAAATTCCGTTGGCATCATAAAAATGCCTATTTAATGGCTGAGACGGCGCCAAATTGTGGCATTAACTGGCGTCCACCTTATCATTATCGTCATTATTTGACGCACATTTTATTTAAATCGAAGAAATTGTCTAAAAATAGCAACACCACAATTGGAAAAACAGACCGGAAAATAAAACCACAAAATAACAAAAATTAATTTGCATTAGATGAATTTAAGAAGATTAAAATTTATTGAGCAACGTTGCTCAAATACGCTGCTAAAAATACTTTAGTTGAATCATCAAATAAATATTTTGTAAGAAATAAAATATTAATAAATTTATATTTTCAAAACTGAGCATAAAATATATATATATAAACTATATATAAAATAGAAAGAAAAGCTTTTTTTATATGTATAATTTGTATGCTTATTACAAATATAAATTATTTGAAAACATTTCATTTAGAAGTGTTGCTAACTTTATCAAATAGTTGTTATGCCCGAAAATACAAGTTGTATACAAATGCTAAATTATTCAAAGAGGCATTCATAAATATTCGAGAAGCACTCGGTGCTTGAACTGTCAATTCAAGTTTATTGGGTCAAGGAGGAGCTCGGCCAGCTGGTCGAGCAGCAGCAAATGGAATCATCAGAAGATGCTGCTTTGTGTTGTCTCGGAAACAGCAGCCAAATAAACTGGCAAGTGGCAACTGGCAACAATCAGGTAACAGGTATTATATATATATATATATAAAGGTATTAACAATAGATGTGTTTATGCAAAAACGAGTTTATTGCTTGAATTTGTATTTGATTTGAAGCCAATAAGCCAAGCGATGTGTTATGGCCAAACATTTGTTTGAAATGCATTTGCATGTATTTGTTTGTTGCTGTTGTTGCTACTCGAACTCTCTTGGAATTAATCACATTAAGTGTATTATTTATGTTGACAACTTGGCCATTAGCCGTTAACCATTAACTATTAGCCGGCAACTTACGTGGGATAGTTGGAAACGTGCTCGCAGTAGGTTTTGCCGGGCCTGGCACAGCTGTTGAAGAATTTATTTATCATATCAATATTACATATATATTATATATATATATATATATTATATATATTTATATATATATATATATACGGAACTTACTTGGGCGTCTGTCCCGGCGGCGCTGGCAGAAATTGGCAAGGCGGTGCGCCATATAAGCCGCATGCTGGCCGCGTGCTAAATGCAGTTGAGATACAAGCTAATATCTGGTAGGGGAAAGGGGAATAAGCTGCTGATCAGATGGAAAGCAGTTGTGTTTTGTGTACTCACCACAAAGGTAAACAGAATACCATTATAATTACTAGAAGTGTGGTGGAAACGGAGACATTTAATACTCTTTGTCATTGTCAATTCATTCGTCGTGTTGGGTTTTGGCGATTTGCATTTGCATTTGCGTTTTGCCTGTTGCCTCAGATTATTTACACAAAAGTTGAATTTTTATTTGCTTTTGTCTTCTTTTTTTTCTCTTTGGCTGCTTGGCGTGATGTCAGTTTTGGCTGATGAGCTGAAAGTGAGTGTTTAAGAGAAATGCCAATAAATCACTTAATTATGCACAATTTGATTAAGCCAAGTAAACAGCCTGTTAGCCCAAAATGCATACAATTAGCTTAAATTCAAACATCTGTAATTAATTCATTGGCAAGATTGACTCTTGCCTGAATAGTTCAAATACTTTCGCTTATACTAGAAATTAATTTGCTTATTATTATTTATGCATTATTGTCTAAAGACTTATTTTTATGTATTTATTTATTTTTTTATTAATATAAGAAAGAAATGATATGATTTTATTTACTTATTTTTATTTATTAATTTATTTATTTTTTTATTAATATAATTTACAATTTCATTGGGAAGAAATGATAATTATCTAAGTGTTGCTTACATTCCATTAACTTTTTATTTACTTATTTTTATTTATTTATTAATTTATTTATTTATTTATTAATATATTTTACAATTTTGTTTGGTAGAAATGATAATTATTTGATTGTTGGTCACATTCCATTAACTTTTTATTTACTTATTTTTATTTATTTATTTTATTTATTAATTACAATTTTATTTTGTAGAAATGATAATTATCTAAGTGTTGCTTACATTCCATTAACTTTTTATTTACTTATTATTATTTATTTATTTTATTTATTAATTAATTTGTTTTTATTAATATAATTTCCATTTTTATTTGGTAGAAATGATATTTATTTGAGTGTTGCTCACATTCCATTAACTTTTTATTTACATTTGTTTGCAAATGTGCAAAAATTGTATTTGAATAAATTTCATAAAATGCATTAAGTTAACTCAAAGTGTGGAAAATGCTTAGCAAATGTCAAACAGAAATTATGCAATTTCAAAAAGTGTCACTTTTAATTTGCAATGCTTTTTACAGCTCTTCGCGGAAAACTGAAATTGTATGTGAAAAACTAACAAAGATTTGTTGTGCAAACAAAAGTGCAGAGTGCTCCAAAAGGTTTTTCACACACACACACACAGACACACATACACACACACATACACACAATCCTTAAGCACTCATAAATATGTCGTAAGAGTTGAGACTTCCTACAAGTTCGCTAATTAGTTGGTGAAGCAAGGGGAGTCTTGTCAGGGGCATGGAGGAAGAGTTCAGTTGGGAAAGAAAATCAACAACAATTCGTAAATTACGAAAATAAATTTGCAATAAGTGAAAGTGTTTGCGACAATGGAACGAGTTGCGAGTTGCTCCTTTTAGTCATAAACTTCATTCAGACAATGCCACCAGCCACGCCCTCTTGTAACCACCCGCCCATTTCAAGTCTATTTGCAATTGCTGGTGATTATTGAGTTGGCAACTCATCCAGTGGGCGTCACAAATGCAAATGCAAATCTTAAACGGTTGCCAACAATTGTCTAATGTTAATAGTTATTTATAAATGTTTTCAATTGTTTTCAATAAAACTTAGAAGCTGTCAACTGAGACATAAAGCTGGTTATTAAATGTGATGATCGATATTATCAGAGATTTAAATACCCCTTTGAATTATTAATCAACTTGGGAGGCTTCAACAAATAGTTGTCCATCAGCAAATCAGTATTCTATATATATTTCTATATCATTTTATATTTAATTAAGTCAAATCAGTTGCCTGAATCAAGTTTGTTTGACTGCTCTGGCTAATTAATGGCTTAATACATGGCAATAAAATGAGTCAGTTTAAAATATTATTTTTTTATTGTTCATTTTTAATTAGCCTGGCATGTTTTACAGTTCAATTTATATGCGTGATTATTAATTAATTAATAATAGATTTGGCATGGTTTGCATGTTATACTAAAATAGCAAATAAAATACAATTTTAATTAAAAATCTAAAAATCTGATTAAACATGCTGTTGTTAGCCAAACTTAACTGTATAGTTATAAATCACCGTTACAAATTCAACAGCTACTGCAAATAAAAATGATATTCATAAAAATTGAAAGCTGTTTCAATCAAGAGCAAATCAAACAAAGCCATCAAAAACCGGATTTTGTGAGTGCCTGTCAAGTGTTATAGAATCATACAAATAATATGTAGAATATATAGAATAATCATATTAAGTATTCACTACAATTCATATGAACAAAAGCCATGTCATTGCGAATTGATCTTTGTGAGACACCTGCCTTGGACATGGAATGCTTGTGGCTCTGATAGGATTTCCGGGATCACATGGTCAGTGCAGGCTTGGCTTGGAGGCTGTCTGTCACTTTCATTTTCATAAATCAATCAACACACAAAAGCCAAAAGACAATATAACAAAAGCCCATAAAAAACATAAAACATACAACTCAAAAGCGCAAATGAGTTTGACAGCATCGCCATTTGGGCCAATCGGGCCATTTGGGCCATTTAGCGACATTGTCGCCTCCATTGGCAACTCAGCTAATGGAGTCAACTCTAGCACATTGTATATGTGTATATATCTGTGTATATATATAGTAAAGTTACACCCACATGTCCAATTTGGGTATTTCCCATGTTGCGCAGACGCCTCAAACCACGGCCAATTCAACAGCTCATAAATCACATTTTAAGTTTTTTCTTGTTGTCTCTTGGTTTTTTTTTTTTTTCGATTTTTGACTGCTGTTTAAGATGTTTTATGGCTTATTGAACATTTAGCCATTTGCATGGCAATATGGCCAAAATGTACTCAATGTGTTGCAAATGTTTGTTAGCTGACAATTAACACTTTTTTAACAGTTCAATTGTCACATTGTTATTTGGCCCGCAAATACTTTAAGTACTTTTTGTGTTATTTAAGATCTGCCTTTAATGGCGTGTAAGTTAATAATTTAAAAAATTCGTATTATATATTATGTATTAGATATTTGTTGAAAGGTATAAACATATTTATATATTTCTTTAATTGATTTTTTAATAGCTAATTAATTTAAGTAAGATTTATTTGGCTTTTTAACGATTTATTTAAAGAAATTAATAAATGAATGTATTTAAAATTAAAATAATTAAGTAAATATTTATATATTTCTTTAATCGACTTTTTAATTTATTATTAACATAAGTAAGATTTATTTGGAATACGCCAATGGAGAACCTTAAGATTATTAAATATTAATTAAAAGAAATAAATAAATTAATGTCTATAATATTAATTTATAATTTAAACGATTTTTTAATTAATAAAAGTAAGATTTATTTGGCTTGTTGGCTTTTTAACGATTAATTAAAAGAAATAAATAAATTCATGTGTATAATATTAAAAATAAATAAGTTAATATTATTTTATTACTTTAATCGATTTTTTTATAGCTAATTAATATAAGTAAGATTTATTTGGAATAAGCTTATTAATGATTTATTGCCTTGTGCAGTGAATAATAAATATAAGTTGAGATTTATGTTAACCTTTTGTCAGCTTATAGATTTCATAACTGAAGATCTTATAATGAACTGCGCTAATTAAAATAGCTGAACTAAAATCTCTGGCAACTATTTGTGGCAACCTTTGACTAATCACAACGGTTGACCTCCCACTTGCCACAGCTCAGCTCTGCTTTGCTCAGTTCAATTAGCTAAGCTTTCACCCATTAATTTTGACTTTAATAAAAATGATTTAACTTAATTTGGCACTAATTTGGCAGCACTGACAACAAACACACACACACAAGCACATGTTTGGGATGCTGGCTGTCGAAAGACAATGGGCTGATATAAAATCCACATACCAAATATCAAATACCAAATACCAGATACCAATACCAAAAGATCGCTTCATTATAATTTTTTAAGCATATAATTTATACTTGAGTATAACTGAGAAATTAAGCACGACTTTTCAAGGCTGTTGATTTTTTTCTTCTTCTTCATCTCATCTTCTTCTTCTTCTTCTTTTTGATTGTTGCTTGTTTGTTTGTTTGTTTTGTTTTTGTATTTCATTTTGACTTCATTTGATTTTAATTTGTGAGTTTTTATCTCATATTATTTAAATTTTTGGTTACATGTGCTGCAAACTTTCCGAAATAGTTAAAAATAATAAATCAATTTGATGTTTTGCCCCCTTTTTTATTCATCTTTTGGAATCGATTCCATTTGTCAACAGACACGAGGCAAATTAAATACATGTGTTGAATATATTATATATATTTAAGAAAAAATGAATTTATTACTCACCTTGCTTATTTATAAATAAAAATTCATTCAGTACTTGCGATCATCAACATCAGCAACAAAAACTGAGCGGCTATATTAAAAACAGAAATTATTTAATTTTCTACAGATTTTGGGCACAGTTTACAAAAAATTCACACTGCACTTAAAGTAAAATTGTATAACTTATTATTATGTTGTTTTTTTTTTTGTTTTCTCTTTTTTCAATTAGTTTTGATACCAGTTGTGATTTTTATTATATTTTGTGTCGGCAAACCAATCACTTGAAAATACAACTACCAATTAACAAAACTTAACACGTACGTTTTGCGTAGAAAGGCAATTCGAGTCCCAAATTTCGTTTTGAATTTCGTATTTCGAATTTCGGTTTTAGTTTCAATTTCGGTTTCGGTCTTTCCGTATCACGCGGCTAGCCCAATCTCGGCTGCAGCTCGTAGCCAACTGAGCACGTTGGCCCAAACCATGGCTTCAGTTGGAGGCAGAGCTTGGGCTCTATGACGCCGGCAGCGACAGCGACAGAATTCATGCCGGTTACTAGACGGCTAATATATGCAGCTGCAAGCGAGAGAGAGAGAGAGAGAGCGAGAAAGTGAGTGAGAGGGAGAGCGAGAGAGCGAGAGAGTGAGGGAATATCAGCTCTGATCTGAGCTCAACCTGTGAACTTTTGGTGAGATTGGCCAAAAGTGATTCATTGTGCATCATGTTGTGGCTTTGCCCATCATTATTTGGTCATAATCAGGTTGTGTGTGCATCACATTGGCCATAAGTAAAGACCGGAAGTTCATTAGCTGCCCGGACAGCTATACAAACAATATGGCTTTATTTAATTTATTGTCAATTTTTATACACTTTACATTGTCGCGAATATGCGAAACTGTAATAAAGTGATTTTTATTTAAATTGTTAATTTATTATTTATTTTTTTGCTCACTGCCATTTGTTGTTTTGTGTTGCTGCTTTTGTTTTGTGGCCAATAGATACATTTCATTGTTAGCTGTTGCTTTTGATTTTTATGGCCAATGAAGGTTATTTCATGCTTTTATCTGTTTTCTGCTTATTTTGACTATTTATTTTATATTTTTTTTAATTATTTCTCAGAGACCTTTTTTAATGTAAGCTTTGACTGACTTCTTTGACTATTGCAAGAGGCGATTTCGATATTTGCTTTTTAAAATACTCTGTAAAAACCACGCATAATTGTGGGTGGGCTTCAAACAGAGGATTAGCATTTTCTTATTGCCATTTTAATCAATAAAATAAATGGTCAAATGTGATTTAAGATCCATTAACGATTCTTTTTCAAATACTTTTTATTATATAGCCATATTATAATAATATTTTAATTTTGACCAACACATTTATTTCAAATTTACTCGTAAAATAACTTAATGGAATAAATATTTTGCGAAATATGGAGAAGATTTATTTGGAGAAAATTGTATAACAATTTCTTATCTATGAATTAATAATTGATAAATATTTTACATTGAATTTCTTTGACTCATCAATATTTCGATTTTAACAATAATTTCTATTCAAATCTGGTAATTTTTTTTTTGGAGCAAAATTGCTCTAAATAACTAATTTGATTAGAGGCGTCGGCGTTGGGTGATTTTTGTTTATGGCAAAACTTTCACATAATAAAGAGCTACAGAAAGGCAAGTTTTCGGTGACTGTGACTCCGACTACGGGCATGTCGATAAATACGGAAAAACCCTGCGTGTTGGCCACTACGGTTGCTTTGGCCAATTGGATGCTATGCGTGATCGGCAGTTGGTTTTTTCTTTTTTTTTCTGTTGTGGTTTTTATCAAAAATGGTTTTTAATGCGTTTTTAAGTCAAATTAGTGACTTCATCAGCTGAGCTTGCCTTTTCTCTCAGTCGAATGGTCAGATTGCGCGGTATCACTTAAGCCGGACATTTATCAAAAAACCCTACTCCAAAACTATCGGAACCATTTGCAAACACACATAACTCATTTTAGGGCCATCCGCAGCCCCTTGCCCGAGGGTTCAATTACGAAACTGTTAATTAGAGAGTGGCCAACTGGCCAAAATTGATTAACTGACTTTGGCTGGCCTATTGCGTGGTCTTCGTTGTCGTTGGCTAATGAAAACATCAACTGCTCGTTTTGATGGTGTTCGATATATGTGTGTGTATGTGGCACTATCATGTAACCAATCAGCTGTTGCCTAATTGATGCCACATCAAATAACTTTTAATGTTTTTCAAACAACCAGCGGGAAACGCACGCAAGTCGCATTAAAAAACGCGTGCGATTTTTAGTTAGTCAGGTAGCTTTCATGCTACAGTTGTTGGTTGTGTTCTCTACTTGGCTCAGTACAAAAGCTGGTTGCTATGAAATAAGATTGTAACGCATATAATTTAAAATGTTTTTGAAAATTAACAGTTGTTTTGTTCCAAAATTCTAACAATAAGAGGAAAATTTAGTTTTTTTTTAATAGAGCTTGTTTAATAAACTTATAAAAAGTTCAATAAATAATTTATTTATTTTATGCGATTTGTAAAGTAAATAAATTACTTTAATATCTATGTAAAAGTTATATTGCTAAATCTATCACAGTATTATATTTAATACGATGAGTAAGAGCTAGAAGTTCTTCTATACGCATAGCTGTAAACATCAATTCAATATGCGCCCCTACGATTTGTAATTTATATTCATTGCTGCCGGAAATGAAAAAAAACTTTTCTTTTGACAGAAGCAGACACATATACGCACAAACACATGCTTATGTCGTCACATATTAAGTAAGCGATAAAAAGCAGATATAAAAGAAAGCACATCCATATGCTTTAAATTATAATGAACTGTCACGTGCCCCAACAAAGTGACCATAAATAATAAAAACCCACCAAAAGGGAAAAAAGAGACAACTCTTACCAACTGATAGCAGCAAAAAAACCCAACAAAAACAAAGAGAAGGGAAATAACAACAGAATATGAAAACTTGACAATGAACGAAACAAATATGAACAGCAAAAAAAAGTTAACTTGCAGAAGGAGCTGAGGAAAATTAACGGGTTCTATGGCTCTGGCTCGCTTTTTGCTTTATCACTCAGAGCAACAACAAACGCATACACTGAAGGAGACAGAAAGAGACTGACAGAGTCAGATAGACAGAGACAGCGACAGAGCGCGAGAGAGGTTAAACGAAAGTGTGAGAACGAAAGCAGAAAAGAGCGAGTAGCGAGAAAAAGTTTTTCTATTGTGAAAAGAACTTGACGTGGTCGCCATTGGCAGCGCCATCATCAGTTCAGTGTTCTGTGTTCTGCGTTCAGTGTTCGGTGTTCGGTGTTCAGTGGAGTAACGGACATAGCTGAAAACGGACGTGTCGTGACGTGTCGTGTCGCCTACAGAGCACTCTAAATACTCGACTATAAAACGCACCAATATCAAAAACAATAACAAAAACAAAAACAAAAAAAAAAAACAATCAAACAACGTGTGTGTGCAAGCGATTTAGTGTTAATGCAGACCGCTTTGGTTTTTACCTTGAAAAATACCGACATCGATGCGGTTTCCACTGCCGTTTCCGATGCGTGTAAGTGCAAAAGTACAAAGTGTCGCGACAAATTTGCAAAAAAAGAAAAATAATATTTTAAATGTATTGAAAATTAAGCAAAATGTGCTGGGAAAATTCTTGAAAAACAGAATAAATAATAAATAAATACAAAATAAAATTTAAAGTTTAAAGCGTCAAATAAATCAAGTGCGACAAAAAAGCACTTGAGGGACAAGCACAAAAAGAAGAAAACCAAACACACACAGCTGCAAAATAATGTGGTTGTGTTGTTGTTGTTGTTTTTGTTTTTGTTGTTATTGTTGAATCACAAATTTGTAGTGACGCGTTTAAAAGTGCAGAAAACAGCGGCCAATGGCAATCCATTGATTTTTTTCTATAGTTGAGCCAAGCATCCACTTGATTTTTACCAGGCAAAAGGACACACAAACACACACTATTTTCAATGGGAATGTGTGTATAGTGTGTGTGTGTGTGTGTGTGTTGTCTAATCCTAAGTGGCGCATGGGGACCCGCAATCAAATGTACGCACATTAATAATGTCCACAGCATCCGAAAAGCAACGTTCACTCCCCCGTCCCACATTTGCCCATTCTCCGATTCCGGCCACTTACAGCAGATAAATGGCACAAAAATCGAAAAATAGGCAAACAACACACAACAAATTGCCAACAAACAGCAACCGTAGCAGCAGCAACCAAAACAAAATCTCCATCACAGGGTTGGCCTTATGATTGACAATAGTCGCTGGAGGAGGAGGAGGAGGAGGTGGTGCCGGAGTAGGAAGTTGGTGCTTTTGGGGCCAGAAATGCGGGGCAGATGTTGTCGCTGGCGTCAGTTTGGAAAGCCAAAAAGATACGCAAAATAAAAAACACGGAACAGACGCAGACGCGGCGTCGCAATAATCATAAAAGCGTTGAGCAGCAGGCAACCAAGTGTCGGCAAGGGAGGGGTTAGATAAGTGGGGTGGGGGAGGAGGTTATGGGCATAATTTCAAGAGTATGCGTCAAAGTAAACAGGGCGCGGCAACATCGTCGCCTCTTAAAGCAAACGAACTGAAATGATTGAAGGGCAACTAACCGCAGAGCGCTGACAACTTATTATTAATGCAGCAAACGGTAATTAGCTAGTAGACAGGAGTTCTCAGTAATCGGGAATAGTCAGTAGTCTGGGCCATTAGTCGAGCCATGTGCAGCTGCATTAATAATTCGTCAAGGCGCCTCATCTAAATTGCCCCAAAAAAGCGACCTGACCAATTAGGCTCATAAGCCGTTTACAGCAAAGGCGAAAACAGACAAAACGCATACTCGCACACACACATATATATATATATATATATGTATATATATTGTCACGTTTTCACTTGACTAAGGTCAAAAGATTCAACTTCCACTCGCCTCGTGCAGCGTCCGTGGAGCGTTTTCTGTCTGTCAGCGCGATCTGAACTTGATGCTGTCGCTGTCGCTGCCGCTGTCGCAGTTGACGTCGATGTTGACGTTGTCGTTGCTGCTGCTGCTGCTGCTGCTGCTGCCGCTGCCACTGACGAGGCCTGTGGCATCTATTTTTAAAGTTTTGTGCGCCCGCACACAAGCATAAAAAGCATAAGCATGGCCAATAAATAAATGCTTAGAAAATGTTTTTTGTTTGTTCGAAAAGTGTACAAATAAATTTCGAATTGAATGAAATGCCGAAAACAAAATGCGGTTGTAATTGAGTGGCTAACAAAAAGAGCGACCGTTTGGCAATCAGAGTTTGCATCAAAACTAATTGAGAAGCCAGTGAAAGTGTGTGTGAGTGTGTGTCTGTGTGTGTGTAAGAGTAAAGCGCAGGACACGCATAATAACAGGCAGCAAGTGCCACAGCACGCACACCAGCCGACACAGAGAGACAGAGCGAGAGAGTGAGAAAGTGAGCGTAATATGCTTGGAAATAGAGAGAGCAAATAACTGGTAAAGAGACAGAGGTAGAGCAAGTGTGAGAGTGTGTGTGCGTGTGTGCGAGAGAGAGAGACTTCTTCCAGGCAACAACATATTGAAATGCTTCCAAAATAACACATTCCGCACACCGAGTAAGCTTTGTGCTTCGTCCTCGTACAAAGGATTGTACGCAGGCATTGGAAAGGAAGTCCTCTCGTTTTGGGATTTTCCTTTCTTGTGTGCGCTTTTCGGGTTTTCGCTTCTTGATGTGAAGTTTCGCCTTGGCTGGCTCAGTTCGTGGCTAAACTTTGGAGCGTCTTGTGCTGGAATTTGTGCAAAGCGGATAGCAAATGAATCCAAATCCAAACCAAACCCAATCAATTCGTATAGCATCAATAAATGCCAATCTAAACTAATTAAACAACTTTAAACAACAAATAAACTGGCAACTAATAAAATTTAGAATTTGTGTGCAGCACGAGCAGAAAGTGTTTGAAGTATGCCGAAACAAAAAATATAAATATATTTCATTATTGTGTGTGTTTGAATGTGCTTTGAAAGTAAGGCGTGTACCACGAACAACACCACAACTCACACACACACACATACATTCGCATAGGAAAAAGGGAGACAAGCAAAACGCAGACAGATAGGCGTACAGCAAAGCAGACAAAAGGACGACGCGAACGCGAATAAAGGAAACAACTCTGCGAGTGACTACTGTAAATTTTGTAGTGAAATGAACCCATGACCAGCAGGACGTATACGCATTATCATAAATGGCAAACCAAATAAGTTTTTATTTGACTTTGTTTCCATTATTTCATATGTTAGTTTTTTCCTTTTTTTTAACTACTTCTTCTTCTTCTTATAGCCAGTGTTGTTGTGTGTTGTTGTGTGTGCGTGCCTAGTGCCATAATTTAGAACCAAGTGAAAAAGTATATTATACAATATATGTACAGATGTATATACATATATACATAAATATATATATATATATGTTTTTTATTTGTAGCCACATAATAAAGCGCGCGTGTGTCTGTGACAAGAAATTGGAAAAGCGGAAAATGTAAGCCGCAGCAGCTTAACAAGAAATACGTTTCGGTGCGTGAGCGACGCTTCCAACTCTAAACAAAACTCTCAATGTTAACTATAGCCTATTATACCAGCATACATATATAAATCTACAACTATATATATATAACACTATACTCAACTGGCCCTGTATTTCTTAGCCAGGTAAGTGTATAAAATCAACCTTTGACTTGCAAATTTCCATAAGCATATTATGGAAATATAAAATTTTTTTTTATCGTACACGTGGCGTGCTGCGGTGTGTGTAATTGTTGGTGGTGTAATGTGAGGCAGCTATAATAATTATGTTAATTCAATCGATATTTTCGACTAATTTTGGCAAATTTGCATATTGCTCCGGCCACCCTCCTTTGCAACCCCTTTGCGATTCAATTAGCGCTCTAATTTGACAAGCTACTTTACGTATTTTACGTACCTCACATTGCAACCAACAACAAATAATACCCCATGTGGCAATTGGCAGTGTTGACGGGGGAAAGGGGCACAACAGCCACCCTATAAATTCTATTCTTGTTGTGTTTTCTGACGCTTTCTTTGTCAATAACAATTACACAACCCGAGTAAACACATTTGTAAGTTGTCAAACGGCATTAGAACCTGGTTCTGGTTTTGGCCATTCTGACTATTTGCGGCGTTGGTACGTGAGTCTGATAAGCAATCAGCCGAAGCGGTCACCCTGCTGCTGATAATCGGGGAGTGCTGTCCAAATTTATGAGTCTTGACAACTTGAGTGAAGGTGCGCCCATCGCCCATCAGTGCCATAAAACACAAAGACCCAGCAAAAGCTCACAGGTGATAAAAGTAGACACGACCACAAAGCAGCTGCTGCTGCTGTTGCTGTTGCAACCAGTAAGCCAGTGTAAACAAATGTGACAGGAAGATGTTGCACGGTGCTTAACGGCTTTCGGCAATTTCATTGTCAGCCATTGGGCGTGACTAAAACGTGTCTTAACCAATTTGGGGACGCACCCATTAAGTTGCATTGCATTGAAAATAGCTGAACATGCGATTTTACAAGTAGCTTGTGGAAATTTAAACTGTAATATATGTTAACTTTATGTGAAACAATTAACAAAAAATAATTATCAATTACTTGACTTGGTTGACTCAATCAGAATAGACTCACGACGTATTTGCTTAAACTTTAGTGTCAGAGAACTTGACTAATTCTGGTGGCAATTAAAAATTCGTAAAGTACTCTTTAAAATTCCAATATGCAACTCATAAAAAATATATATATATATAGTAAATTGATCTTCACTAATTATCATGCAGCTGGTAATCAATCTAATGGGACATTCTCGTGTTCAACTCTTTTTATTGACAGTTTAAGCCACTGTTAAAAGTTGGTAATACTTTTAAACTCTGTCGATATATCCGATAATTCTTAAACTGTTCAACTTTTGCCGTTCGCTGATGGTGGCACCATTAGTTTAACGGCTGCGATATGCACATATCTGGGTGGGTGGCGTTTATTTGGGCCATTAATGTTGTTAACTTGGCTAAGGCCAAAGTTGATGTTAGTTGTGCCAGGTCACTTGACTTTTTGAAGCTATCTTTAGTATATGCATAGTTTAGCTTTAGTTATCCCTTTGTGCAGTAGCCATCCCGGATGTCCTTTGCCTGATGACGCGCATACGTTGGCAAACCCATTCAGCACCCGCTCCGTCTCGGCCTTCTTCACTTAGCCAAAGTCAGCGAAGCGCATTTCCATTCATTTTTTGAAGGCATAATCAATATTTGGCAAGGCGCCGAGTGTGCATATGACAAACAGCGACAGCGCCCCGAACTACACGATATGTTTTATATATAGGTATGTGCCACTAGCTCAATATATAGCCAAAAGATATATATTTAGTAGCCTGTCATGGCTTACTGGCCACTGAGTTATACCCACATTCACAATGTGCACTAGATTCCGCATCTGAATGCGCTTTCAATGATTTGCAAAAAACTTTTCTTCGCCTCGTTTTGTTTTATTTTGTTCTTGTTTCTGTTTCTGTTTTGCAATTTCTCAGTTTTCCTTAAATTTATAATGCTCTCTAAGAAATTGAGAAACAAAATGTAATTGTATATCATATTTTGTATAATATTGCAAGTCCTTAAGGGAAATGCTTTTGAGTAATAAAATGCATAAAAATGCATTTTTCGTTATGTATCCTTATGAGAAACAAAACGTAAAATGTTTCAGCTTATAATAAAAATATGAAACATAAAAAATAAATGTGTGTTTCTTATTGGTAATCCCTAACTAACTTCATTTTTTATTTACATTTCATTGCATCTATTTTTTGTGCCATGAAATTCGTATATATATCACATATCCAACTTTCAAAAATAACTTTACTTCACCACAACATTTTCCATTCGCATTGTATCTAGAAGTGTAGTCAGAATTGTATCGCTGGCGTCGAATAAATGCTTCTTATTTATTATTGACTTTCATGTCTTGTGTCTTATTCACTTTTTTGTATAGCGATAAAAATCAATGCCAGCAACTCTGTGTAAATTTCCAGCTCACGTTTCGCATTTCCTTAGCCCAATTTTTTATTTATTTTTTTTTTTTGGCACACATGCGACGTTCTTGTTCCGCGTGGGAGTTCAATAGTCACCGTTGCTGACAGTGGAGCCACAAAGTGCTTTCTGCATTTCAAATTTCAAATTCTGCATTCTGCATTCTGCAGGTGCACATGCCACAATCCAAGAAGAAGGCCCACTCTAACTGAAATGGATTGTTTACGTGGGCGTTACCAAGCAGCTTTAAAGCGGGAACAACACAATTGGGCTTAGTAGGGCGGCTTGTAGGGCGGCTTGTAGGGATCGTGGGCGGTGTTGGCAGGCAGAAGCCGTCAAAACTTTCGTGCCTTGTGCCCCTTTAGCGCTTGTTTGTCGCCGGCAGGTCACGAAATTGCTGCCAAGAAAACGGTAGCGCGCCACAAATTTATTTTTCAATTGGGCAATTGGAGCGGCAAAGCCCACCCAACCAAGCACCCCCTATTCTGACAGCCTGCCATTGCTTGAGTCCTGTCCTGTCACAGACTGCTGGAGCCGACCTTGTTCTCCTTGCCTCAGCTCATATAATATTAATGCTCATGTTTTTAATTCACACTCAAATCTGCATATTGATATGGCACTTGCTAAAATCTTTATTTGCGTTGAGATTTAAGAATGAATAAATTGAGTGCCAATCGCTCACGCCTCGAAGAGGCAAGCCGGCAAACACGAGTAAACACAATGTAATTTATCCAAATGCGGTTGGAATGAAGCAGAACTTTGGTCCAAAAAGATTAATTATTTGGTCATCTTGTGCATAGATACGCCTCCGTCTAAGTCTTCATCTCCGCCTCCGGTTGTGATCCGGTTCCGTTGCTTTGGCCACTTTGACTAGATAGAGTCACAAGTGGCAAAACACTTTTCCTAAATGGCAGCTCAGAGAAACGACAACTACTTGCAAATAATTGCTCTTTTTGGCCATGTGCACATCTGATTGTTTGTAGGTCAGCAATTGTGGTTAAGAGAGCAGCACTTAACGTTTAAATGCAATTGTTTACGGCTGTGGAAGTTGACAAACTGCAACCACAAACGGGAAGGCGGCGCAGAATGTGGCACGTTTTTTCACAGCCAAAAAAAATGTGAATAAAAACGAAAAACGAAATGAAAAAGTGAAAAATATCTTAATTAAAAGTAAAGGGAAAGAGAGTGAGAGAAAAGTTAATTGAATAAATTTAAAAAAAAAAAATGATGACAGTTGCTGAGAGACCTGCTGCTGATACCTGAAAAAATGTTATGTAAGCTGTGTCTTTTCTTACAGGTAATAAAGCTGCCTTCTTGGAACTTGTCTCTTCAGTTAGACTTTGAAATATTTTGCAATTGTTATTTAAACATAAATAAAAATATACATAAAGATAACACTTGCTTATTGTTTTGTGAGCTTTGTTTATAATTTAAATATCTCTTTCATATTCTGTTTTATATTTATATATTTTTTATTCTGATTTATTCAGGGATTATTTATTCAGCTCTAGGTTACAACTATTTGTATAATGTATATAATAATGTAAATTTGCATTTATGCTTTACATTTTCATTATATTTTAATTATATAGTGTTCTGCTACTTTTCAATTCCAATTAGCTTTGTTCAACATTTAGAAAATGAAAATATTAATTTATATTCGTATTCTGAGTGTTAATTATTGTACAGCTATAATAATAGTTTTGCTTCACTGAATTCAATCTGCAAGTTGTCATCAGTATAAACGACCCCTAGCTTGCCCCTGCTCTGTGGTTGCAACTACCTCCATGTTCTGGTTACCCTACACCCTACACCCTTGTTGCACAGCCGGGCAGCTGGCTTGAGGTAATTGCTGGCAGCAATCATTCTTGGAGGGGTTGAGTGGAACCATCAAGGCTACAGCAGGCATCATTAGCGTCACCAGCACTATGTATAATAATAATGATAATGGAACTTAATAAGTATGACTGTGATAATTACAATTATCTAAGCAACGCTGTGGCAAGCAACTCATATCTTGCAGCTAGCAACTTTGAACTCGCATCTTTTGCCTAACAGGCTGGCATAATTCTTTTTTAATGGCGTTTAAATTCAATTAAGGAAAACCCTTCTTCTCGTCATTGCTGCAAATTATATGAAAAGTCTGCTGAAGCGTGCCCCGGTGGGCGTTGCAGAGGCGTGGCAATGGGTGTGTGTGCGTATGTTTGTGATATCTTAATAAAGTTAAAAGCGCTGGCGCTTTTGTTGAACTTGTTACTGTCAGCTGCACACAAGCAGAAAAATATGTGTGTGGCACAGCGGGGAGTGGGAAGAAGTGGGGCAGCTTGTCACAAAGTTTGCAAGCGACAGCATACTATAGCCCCAAATAGGACGAAGAAGAGGGGCACATCATGTTGATACCATGGGCACGGGTAAACATGCCGTGCTGGCTCAGATCAAAGCTTCTAAAGGAAATTGAAAAATATCTCCTGTGCACGCGTTGTATAAAATGTTCAACGGGCAAAAGCCAAAACGTGCACGAGACGAGGTCAAAAACTACAAATTCTCACGCCAACCTTAAGTTTTGTATTTAAAGTGCGACTCAAATTTACTTCACGCTACTTGCTACTCGCTGCACGCTGCTCAGGCTCACAAATGGCCACAGGGGCATCATGTTTGTGGCTTTATCTGCCGCTTGTCCTTTGTTGCCCCATTTCGCTGGCAGCAACAGCAACGATGGTTCTGGCTCTGTGATGGTTGCAAGCTCCACCACTTGTTTATTTATGTCACCGCTGCAGCAATCGAAAGGATGTGCATAAGCCTTTAGCTACAGGTGAACTTGTCTTTGACAACCCATTCAACTACTACTTTATGTGTGGCACAAGACAGGTGATGTTGCAAGAAGCTACGAAAACCACTTCTATGAAATTGAATATATACTAAAATTATATTATAAACATTTAGTTGTTTTCAAGGATCACTACTCTTTTATTGATTTTATCAAAATTTAATATCAAAAATATAATATATAAAGAAAAACTTAATAAGGATAAAAACTTGCAAGCAACAATGTTTCACCTTTCATGCGTGGCACAATGTACCCCATAGTTGGAATCTTCTTTCTACCAATTTTACCATTTTTATAGTGAAACACGTAGGTACTTGAAATGTGAGCATATGGCAGAATTTTAAGTGAATTGTTGAAACGAGCGCAAAAGGCAAAATGCGCCACTGCCTGACTGCATTTCTTAGTTGTTGCACAAAGGAAGTGTGTGTGCGTTGCACCAAACAAACAACAACAAAATTGCAACAGCAACACTCAGCGCACTCTCAGGTTGTGCACATGTGCATGTTTGAGACAACACTGTACATAATAAAAATGTATTATAAATATTTGACTGAAAAGTCGCACAGCAGGTTGCACAGCAGAGATACAAAGAGGGGCACGGATGCGACCTGCTTCCTGAGCAGAGCACCCACCCAGCTGATATCCTGCTGTGTGTGTGAATTCACATTCACGTAAGCTCCACGGAGTGCAGCTCGAAGTATTAATAATGCCTGCACCGTCAATAATGTGGAAAATCTGTCAAGTCTCAGTCTCTGAGCCTCACACAGATTACAAATGGTTCTTTACTATTTAATGAACAACTTCGAGTTCGACATTTCAGTTTGTATATATTCTCAAAGGAAACTTGGCTTTCGTTTATGGGTCGATTTTCCGTCTCATTTCATCTGGTGGGTTGTAATTAATGCCAAAATGAATGCCAAAAAGTTTTTTAAGTTTTATTTTCATTTTTTAATTTCAATTTTCATAAGAGCTGCCGCCAACTTTTATCACTTCCCAACTATTATTACAAAGTCTAATCAAATTAAATAGTTTATAGTAAAAAAATGTTAAAGCACCGTGAATCATTTTGCATGAAGAGACCATAACCAGCACTCAGAAATCGAAAACAATCAAATCGATAAAATTGCAAAGTTTATTCGATACATAAATAAACAAATCAATTTTTATATGCGTCGGCACCCAGAATTCCGAGTACTTTCATAAGGCATGCAGCAAATTTAATGCCTGACAGCACTTGTCGTAAAAATAATGAAATTATGTTTATTGCGTGAATCATGTGAGCGAGAGCTTAGCACTCATGTCAGTAAGTTTAAAACAATTTGCATGACTACAGGATACCCTGTGATTGTGATAAATGAGATCACAAGACTCTTACCTAAACTATCTTTAAATAAATAGTTTATATTTCTTTATGCCTCGATTGTTTATAGCCAAAAGTATATGATTAATAATAGTAAACAAAAACATTTTATCATCACATAATAATTTACGAGGTATTCAAAGAGCCAAGTAAAATCTTATAAATTTCTTTGGATGAGTCAATTTAATGATGAAGAACTTCCGGTTGGTTATACGGAATATCTTTTATTCGAATTATTTGCAAGGCGCTGTTGATGATTTGTTTGTTTTTAGTTTAACCATAAATAAAGATAAATAAAACAGTTAAATCGCTTTGCTTATAAATGTATTCCTGCTGTACTTGTTTACACTAATAATTTTATCTGTTTTTTATTTATTTTAATTGCTCTTTGTGCAGTAATTTTCCACTTTCCATATATTTTAATACCAACAAACTTTATGTAGTTGGAAAAATTATAGGTACAAAAATTGAATTTAAGTGTTGGCTATAATCTCAGTTCATGATATGTTCTGGGGAATATGTTTTATACCTTGGGATTGTTAAAATTAATCTGAGGATAGAAATAAAATGGAGTTCGCAATTTATTTAAATTTGATTAAGATTTCTTCAGTTGATTAACATTTGGAGAGTCTAGAAAGTTTTGAAATCTATGCGACTTTCTAAACAGCTTATATAAAAATTAGATTTATAGATGAATGTGTGTCCTTTGCTAAGCCTATGTTTGCTCATGAGCGGATTCGAATGGGAAGGTGTTTGTGTTTGTGTGCTTATATAGATGATGTTGTTATTGTTGTTGTTGATGTTGTCATAAGCACACTTAAAGCGTTATGCATTGCCTGTGTAATCACACTCATCACATCAACGTCCTTTTGTACCATCAACTGAGCATCATTTTGGCTTACTATGTGGTTTTATTTTTGCTTACTTTTCACATTTTTTTCTCTTTTCAGTCTAGCGTGGAGCACTTAATGCTCAAGAGAGATTATCACAAATTTGTTTACTCAACTCGAGTAGAAGCTCTAGTCGATGTGTGTATGTGGGTATGTGTATATGTGGGTTTGGGCACATACACACACTCACACTGGAGCATATCCTGTGTCGATTTTTCAATTCCTTTTTGGCGACTGTCAGTGGCAGGCGACATCAAAACAGTAACTGAGTCAATCAGCGTGGGCTCCCTTTGGGGCCCACTGCGAAGTCCGTAGACCCACGGCTTTTGCTTCTGGCTGGCATAATTTCCATGCAATTGATTGACAATTGCGGCATTTTGTGGCACATTTGCTGGCTACATCGACAACCCGCCGAGCGTTGTATCGATTAGCCCACGGCAGGACACGCCACTGAAAGGGACATGGATGTTGGCCATAGTGGGTGGCTTTATGTGACCCACTCACTTCAAAGTGTAATTGAATTGGACTCGCTTGCCTCTAATTTGTTGCATGCATACGATTTTATATTCGTACGCAGAGTAAATAGCGAGCGATTCAACACAATGCCACATGGACACTCACAATTTGTCCAAGTTGCGCCTGCAAGTAGGCAACACTTTTGGCAAGGGCCAAGCCTCTGGAGAATCTAAAGCGTGACTGTGTCATTCTACGGCATTGCCCGCCCCAGCACAGCTCAACAGAGCTCAGCAGAGCTCCGCACAGCTTGGCTCAGCAATTGTCAGAGATTATCTCGTCTCGCGACGCGCGGGGGCCCCCTGTCAAAAGGTGCAGCCAAGTAAAAAGCAAAAAAACAATTAAAATGCGAGCAAATGTATGTGAGTGTATGTGAATGTGTGTGGGTGTGTGAGTTGGTGAGTGCAAATGAATGCATTCGTTGTCGCTCGCCTTGCAGCTTGACTGCCCATTGTTCCAACCACTTTCAGAGCCGGGGCCCCAAGCGTGCAACTTTAGTGCGTCAGCGGACCGGCAACATCTTGACATTTGCAAGCGCACAACGCAACACTGTGCCAGTTGAATCCTATTCACATTACTCATTACTATTCATATAAGCAAAACCCCTCTCGAGATTACAATTTGCAGCTTGCCAGCATTTATGCGTCTGCATTTGACAGCCACACTCAAAGCAACTTCAAATTATCAAATACAATTGCATGCATCACATTTGGTATGCAAATGTGGAATTGCATAAATAAACGAATTGAAATGTGTTTGCCAAGCACTTTGTGTTTATAAACAAAACATTTCATTTTGTGTTTATTTTACTTCTAGTTTTTGGATTATTAGCTTGCAGAAAATATAAATTTTAAGTGTCTACATGTTATTTCTACATATATAGGCTTATTCTTATAGTGCTTGCATTTCTTCTTAAATGCAAATCACTTGTGTTCCATATGGTAGATATAATATTAAAAATAAATATACGTTTTAAATCACTCGATTTAAATAAGTTTATTTTTGTAACCGTCACTTACCAATTCAAATCAACTTAACTAAATGAAAAACCGATGGACTTTTAGTAAGGTTTTAAATTCTTTTTGTTATGGGATTTAAGAATGCTATTGAGCTCATTATTATTTCAAATAATACTAAAAGTGAGTTTTATTTTTCATTTTATCTTCTCTAAATATATATATAAATTAAAGTAAACATGCAGAGGAAATGACTTCAACAATATGTTTTTTTCTTAAATAGACGCAGAACAACAACAAAAGTTAAATATCTGCCAGGCAAATTAGTTGGTACTAGATTAATAGCTGTTTTAGCAATTTATGCAATTAGCTTAATTTAGGCACCTTTTAAATAAAAATATAAGCTAATTCGGCGTTCTCTGAAATCAAAACAAATCAAATTTATTATACAGATATATTGAATCCACTAAAATGTAGCCGGGTCTGGTCTGATGTGCAGGGGCCTTTTGGGATTTATTTTCATTTATCAGGTGGTTTCCCAAACGCCTTTAAATAGAATTTGTTTGCAATGAGCGCACTGCTCATAAACGAGACATCAAAAGAGAACGTTTGATTGAGAGGTTGTGTGAGAGAGAGCGGGAGAGAGAGAGAAAGAGAAGAGCTGATAGGCAAGGCTGTGTCTGCACATGGCTATGTGGGCCAAGTGAAATAGCCGGCAACTGCGGCTGCACTGCAGCATGGGACTTACTCCTACCTCTCTCGATGTGTGTTTGAGTGTGTGAATTTTATTTATAATTTAGCAAAATTCAAAAACGCTGCACACCAAAATAAACTCTTACTCATGTGGGATGTGGGTGCGTGTGTGTTGCCTTCGTTTTGGTTTTTAATTATTTACAACAATCATCTATTAATATACATAAATTTATACATTTTTCTCTTGTGAGACACGTATGTTTTTACTTATTAACGGCGCTTCAAATGTCAACGCTGCGTATGCGTATTTTCAGCATTTTATTCATCTGATTTGGAAACATATTTTTACATACTTGTTATTGTTGTTGTTGTTATTATTGCTGAATGGCAAGCAAGCGTCAACACTTGAGTATAAACATGTTAAATTTGCTTAAATATGTTCAATTTGTTTATACACGATCGCACAATAAATGTTTGAAATATAAAAAGTACCTGTGTTTTGAGTATTACTTTCCATATCGCATTGAAAATCGTTTATGGCCAACATATGTTCAGGTTGGTCGCCGGCTACGCCGTGGCTAACAATTTACGTATGCGTATACGCTATATTTATTATTGCAATACGTTTTGCACAACCCCGACCGAACCCACGTCGCAAATAATATATATATTTTGAGATAAAAATTTAATTTTGCCGACTGCCAACTAGGAAAAACTCATTTTCACATTTTTCACTACACGGTTTCCTCCCCGCCACAATAGCAATGCTCGCCGCATGCTAAGTGCACGAGCAACGTGCTTTGGTGGTTCCGTTCCTATTTCTGTTCTGTCCATGGCGTCATTAATTTAAAAATTACGCCTGCTACTGGCAGAGTCTCTGGCCGTAACCAGAGCAACGCCAGCAGCATCAGCTGATAAGATGCCAGCAGCAGCGCTGGCTGTCGGACATGCCCCAATGGGGAAAGTTTCGTGGCATTAAGTTTGTGGCTGCCATGGCAGCATTGGCGCAGGCACCGCAGAAGGTCATTATGTTTATTAGCTGCACTTATTTCAGACTATTTCAGACTATGCCACCCCATGCCGCCCACCACCCACCGACCACCGCCCACCGCCCACGCTAGCCAGCTCCATAGCAATTTACGTTTGCCGCGTGAATGCGAATTTATTTCCGTTAGTGATTGTGTCATATTGTTAATTTTAGCGCACGCTGCGTATACGCAATGCAAGCAAAAACATAAATTCGCTGCAGTGTCAACGGCAGCTGCATTACGCGAATGTTGCCTCCGGGCCCCCATAAATTAGTTTTATGACGCATTATATTTATTGTTATGTTTGTTGATGTTGCTGCTGCTTTCGCTGCTGTTATGGTTAAGCCGCCTCAGGTTTGGACTCTAGGCTTCCAGCTCGTAAATAATGTCACCCAGTTGTCAAGTGCAATGCGAATTGGGTCCGGTGAGCAAAGGTCTCGTTGGGATGGTAGAATAAGAGGTAACTGACAGCATAAGGCTCTTAAGTACGCCGGACAGCTGCTCGTGGCATTTATGCATTATTGCGGCTTCATTGATTTCCACTTAGAAATGCATAAGCATAATGCATAATTGTAAATGTCACAATTAGAGGAGTGAGGAAAATATAAACCATAAAAAAAATATATGTGAGAATTTAATTCAATATTTTTATTTAACATACATACATATAATGAATACTTTAATACTCGATCAAACAAATTGCAATTTAAATGTTTACTCAGCTGTGTTTATACACTGTTATGCAGGCCAACTCTGCAATTCAATTTATTTAATGCTGATGGCGGAAAGTCCACGTAAACATTGCAACTTAATTATGTGTTACAAATTGTTGTTGGTTGGCCACATTAGCAAGCTGTGCACATCGTGTGCGAAAGGAGATTGTTTGCCATAATCCCGCCTCTTGGCACCTGCCCCGCCTTACTGCCAAAGATTTAGTCTCTTGCATACCCATGGCTAATGGGTGAAGGAAAGTGTAGAATAACCGCAAACACTGAAACACAAACATAAACATACTAAAAAGAAAAGTGAAAAAAACCCCAATTACAACAATAAGAAAAACAATGTCAAAAAAAAAGCCAAAAAGCAATGCAGCGAGGTCGACGCTGTCGACGAGGCTGAGAATGTGGATAAGGATTACAGGCCAATAAAACGTGGCTGTTAAAATGGCATTTATGGCTTCAACTACGCAAATTTATTGTCGGTTTTGGCGTATAATTCGCAATTAAAATTGCCAAGTGCATGAAATTAATTTAAAAGGCCCTGGCAACGCACATCCATATGCAAATACTAACAATGGCCCTCCAAACCGAGGCTTTAAATACCCGAAAATAATTCTACCCAACTGTCAACTGTCTGCCTCAAGTGAACAACGATAAGCCAATTAATGAATAATTGGTAATTAATAAAAATAATTACAGTTGGGGGATTTTGTGTAGTTTCATTAATATTGTTTCTGAAATATTCACTATATATGCATTACTCATTCACATTTTGGTATTTAAAGTAATTAATATTACGGTAACATTTTTTTTTTTGAAGAACATACAATTATTATGTTATATTTAGAATGTGAAAATAATATATTAACAAGTTCTTCTGAGATTTTTTCATATTTCTTGCCAGAAAATTAGGAACGAAAATGTGTGAGTACGTATGAAAATGTTATGATAATGTTTTGGCGGAATGAACTGACAATCAAGTACCAAATATTTGCATTGAATCTTATTTTTAAGTATAAACAAATGTGTAGCAAATGACGTCACTATAAACTTGAATTTAATTGAATCAGAAAATTGCAATTAATCATGGGTATCTGTGAGTTACGTTTCCGCAGCGTTGGCAAAACAGCAAATGATATATATGTATATATATATATATTTATAGTTATGCTGCTTAAAAGGTGTTTTTCAGTATTTATCTTTTTTGTTTTTGTATCAGCTGTCTGTCGGCCTATGATAAAGGTCATAAAC
Source organism: Drosophila dives (assembly GCA_035042365.1). NCBI lineage: Eukaryota > Metazoa > Arthropoda > Insecta > Diptera > Drosophilidae > Drosophila > Drosophila dives. The sequence goes on along the minus strand of JAWNLJ010000093.1, from coordinate 276,683 downwards.
AATTGTTGATGCTTACCGAAAGCCAATTAAAATCATTCGCTGAAATGCACGCGCACTTCAAAAAGAAGCGCCGAGGGCGGTCGACGGGGGCTCTTGGCCGTGGGTGTGGCACTACAAAAAAAAAAAGAAAAGACATGCACAGTAAGAGAAGAAGAGAGAAAAAAGAGAGAAAGAGAAAGACGTAGAGCAGAAATGTCGTCAGCTGGTGCTTTATGGACCTGCTGCCTACGTTGGATGCGGCCTGTTAATGTACCAAGCCAAAAAATAAAATAAAAAATGTAAAAATAAATCACAGAATTTGGTTCATTACTGAAAAGGCCACCTTGACGTTGTCGCTTGAACTCACACACCAGAGAACTATTGAAGGGTGTTACGAAGGTCTGAATAATAAACCGATTCGAGCCAAAAAAGCAGCCAACAAACAAATGCTGTCATTTTTGATTATAATATCTGTGAGATATTGAAAGGCTCTTCAGCTGTCATCAGATATAAGTGCGCACTTTCTCACTTTTTGCGTGTGCTTTTTGTTTATTTAAAATTCGCAGCATAAGTGTAAACAATTTCAGACTGGCTCGCTTCTCCTATATACAATTAGTTTATATAGCCATTATTTATAACAACAAAACAAACAGTCTGCAACTTTGAATTGCTCTTTTTTATGTATATAGTAATTGTAATTGTTTTTGTAATTGGCACCAAGTTGTCTGCCCCTTTAAGCCACTTTATTTATTACGTTGCCTTAGCTGTCGTCATTATAAATTGACCCAGAAATGTATACGAATATGCGATTCACTTGTAATCGATTCAGATGCCTATGTAACTCATCGTTTTCCTGTTTACTCCTAATTCCAAAAAATACAAATAACCGTTTGATTGTTCGGCAATTTTTCTGCTATTTTTCAACATTTTCCACGAACGTGAAAAACTTTCGTGCAAATTTATTACAGAATTCAATAAAAATTTTGCATATATATGTATATATAAATGGCTAGGCTAAAAGTAGCATGAGGTAAATGTTTCAAGTGTTTTTGATTGATTAACAAAAAATGGCGGAGAGTGTGAATTGATTGATGTGTAATCCATTACAAAGTTTTAAGCTGTATTAAGCCGGTTGTGAAAGCACACAACATGATAACTAATTAATATAAATAAACACATGTACTTGTGAAATAAATTGTATAAAAGTAAGTAAATAAACATAATTCTCTTGCTAAATCAAATAAATAAATAATAAATAACAATATTACTGGAATGTAGGTAACAGGCTACTAAAAGCGTAGTATTTTGACTATTACATCTGTGCATATCGATTTTAATCGATATCACTAGCTTGAAGAGGAAGAAATAAATCGCAGTGAATAAAGTAAAATGAGCACACGTGCTTAAAAGAAATATAATTTCGTAATTATAATTTTTTATATATTTATTATATAGTTTTATCTTACGCATATTACGATTTATATTCCTGCAACCAATCCCGGGTATCTTTTAGTTGTGCACACCTATTCACAATTGCAGTTCTCACGTCTGATTTAAATAGACATTTGGCGGCAAATTGCGAATAATATTTAGTCTTCAGCGCCCCTGGCAACTCACCCGTGGGCTGCCATCCAACTAAGGCGCGTTAATTTGAAGGCACTTCAAAAACAAAAACCGAACGCATTTGGCCATGTTGTGACTGTGCCGGTGGCAGAAAGGGGACGGTGAGATGCTAAGGGACTTAAATGTTGGCGCATTTATGTTGTTAGTGGACTTGTCAAAGAGACGAGCAACGATTGGTAATGAACAAAGGAACAAAATTTTGAATTTCACTTTGGCAATTGGCCCAGAAAATGTGTTGTTTTTGGATGTCACAAAAGCAGGGACTGGAAACTGAATAGAGTGAACCAGTATTGTCAAAGATAGATATAGAAATAATTATGTGCTGAGTAAATTAGGTGTGTCAAGTCCAGCTAAAATAACTATATACAAATAACAAATCAGGTTAATAGATGCAACTATGTAAAAAAAGAATGACGTGTGTATTTCAAAAATGACGAATTAATCATGCTTACAATAAAACCATATTCAATTAGGATTTCATCTCTCATTGGAAAGATTTCGTCATACCAAATGCCGTCACTTGGCACACTAAATTGTTAAGGGTAACAAAATGAACGAAGAGCAAACAGAACAAAAAATCAATTAGGCGCATTTTTAATAGAAACCATAGTATTAAATCAACAAAAAAAAAATAAAAATAAATAAAAATACTAATAAAAAAAACAAAAGCAAAAGGCAAAAGTTTTTATTTGACTGGGGTCAGTATTGATATTGTAGTTGTTGTTCGGCTTGATGCCAAAAATAGCAATAGATATTACATTTTTCTGCCGAAGCCGCAGCTCCAGCCGCACCCCGGCCAGGAAATGAGAATTCAATACAATAAATATCAATCTCATTGAATTGTATCATTCTCAGAGCTTCCATTGTTGCTGGCAAAATTAATAATAGATAACAAAGGCGCCGAGCGAAATGAAATAATAGAAATAGTAGAAGCCAAAGCAAACTGACACATTTACAACAATGAGCTGCGTCAGCGGCAATAAACGAAATTAAAATCGAAATAAATAATATTAGTAAATAAGTGACAGAGATGGCAAAAAAGACAAAAATGGATTAACTGCTAAGCAACAAGAACAAAGAGTAATCGGCCCTAATTGAAATGGCATAAACTGACCGTAATTAATCCAGCCAATCCCATTCGATGCGATGAGCCGACAACAGGCCAAAAGAATTTTGGCCAACTTTCGAGTCGCCAAAAACACAATCAACGTTGGCCATAACAATGAAAGATGGCTGCACAATGGCCACAAGGCAGCAAATAGCTGGAATGGAATGGGCCTTCATTTGTAGCGTTCCATGTGCTAATTTGAAGTTATGTACGTTCTGATGTAATTAGAAACTAGTTCGGCCCCTGGCAAAATTTCCATGCGCCACCTAAAGGGCATAGGTGAAGCCATAGTGTGCAACCAGGACAGGGTTAGGAAAGAACTGTGGTAGGTCGGGGTGAGAGGAGGCGAGCAGAGTTGTGGCTAGGACAAGGGCAACTACTGGAGGCAATGAGTGAAAACCTCTCGTATTGCGGTTAAATGACTGAACAGCAAAATCAGGGAGCGGAGACCTCATCATATACCAAGTGCCCGTTGGAGTCACCCAAGCACAAAGGAGAAAATTATACACCAGAGATGCGCAAAGTTGCGCCCCAGAAGCACCTGTGCTTGCAGCTCTGGCGATGCTCAGTTGGAATTCTTTGAATGGGACATACAATAAAACATTAAAGTCTAATTTTAATTTCTTTCCTTAAACTTTAATAAAATATTAATGTTGTTATTCAAGCGAATGCTAGCAACTTGTGTGCTTCCATGAGAGAAAGGAAAACATGAAGAAAAACACTTCAGTTGCACATCACTGAGATGGGGCAGACACAGTGAAATGCTGTAAGGCACTCAGCATCCAGTGGTGAAGAGGCTTCACTCGTGGAGCTTTAGTCTCAGCAGCTGGTAGTGGTGCTGTCCTCGTCAATGCATCACCTTCAACTGTCGAAATGGCAACAAGAACGACGACCACAACACGAACTTGAGTGTAGGTGCGGCGTGGCAGTGGAACGAACCGTGCAACATGCCACAAAACGTACAAATTGCCAACTAACATAGCAGCAACCGCAGCACCACCGCCACCAACACCACCACCATCAACTACAACAACAACAAGAAGAGCAGGAACAGTTGTTTCCTGTACCCGATTTTCATTCAGTATCCAAAAAGTTCCCATGCGCACGAGGCGGCTTCGTTGCTGGCTGGCTGGCCCAAAGTAGGTCGTCCGATGTCGTACAACTTCTAACAACCTCATTACGAGGTGTACGTATCGCAGACTGATGACGTCATTGGTTGAGCTTTACGCTTTCGCCGCTCATTCGCCTCTAAGCTGCGCACTACCATCCCCTTGTTCAAGTGGTGGTGTTTGTTTCCCGCTCTTTGAGGACTGCCTAAAAGTACCAAAATAGAAAACCTTAAAATGCAAAAAAATTGGGAATTCATCAGTGGATTATCAGAGCCAGCAGATCGACAGATTTTCGACGCACAAATTACAACTTGCACTCCAAAAAGGTGTTCACCAACGTGTCCTGGAAGGACTTGCGCAAAGAGAGAGACAGAGAGAGAGAGAGAGAGAAACAGAGTAAGGGAGAGTTTCGAAGGGAGAGCGAAACTCTCAGCAACTCGTCGTGTTTTCAGTGTCAATGTGTTTGTTGAGTGGAAAAACTCGGCCAAAAGTGGCAGAAACAACAAAATACGAACAAAACGCAACGGAAATTGCAGTGAGCAGTAGAAAAGCGAGTGGCTAACATGGATGGATTAGGGGGGTTGGGGAGAGGGGTTACATAGATGCGTATTGTTATTGGAATTATTCTTATTATTATTATTTACTTTTATTGTTTGGTGCATGCGTCGTGTGCTGTGTTTCTATTGTTGTGCTCTGCTGATTGTTGTCATCGCTTTTCGCCCTTTTTTTCTATATATATTTTACGATTACCCCTTGTCCCTTACTCCTTGCCATTCATCCAGCCATGAACAAATAAATATCCTATTTCAAAATTTCACCCACTGCTTTTGTATGATTAAAAGTATCTCCATTTCTGTCCCTTTATGTGTGTGTGTGTGCGTGTGTGTGTGTGCGTATGTGTGTGTGCCGAAAGTGGTAGGAAACAAAATCTGCACTAATCGCATTTGAATTTTTACTTTCTTGAGGATAGATTTAATTTTATATTTGGAATAGCGCAACTGAGAAAACTCAGAGTCTTCACATACTTGAAGGACACTTGCCGTTGTCCTGGTTCTTCTGACACACAGACAGGCACCAGTCGGATATTTATAATATGTAAATCTGTTTTTTATCCATTTACATGCAAATCAGCAGCAGCAGCACACCTATATATCTGCATATATCTAGTTCCATATTGCATTATTTTACTTACAACTATCGCATTTAAATCTACTTTTGGGCAACCAAATAATATTTGTGAGAATATTTATTACTTTATTTTAGTAAACAAACTTTGTTGAGTTTTCTGCAATATTTACAAATGGTAAAATAAAGATAAAGATAAAAACTTTAATTCAAATTTCTGTTTGCAAATCCCTGAACAACAACAAATACATCCTGAATCATTCCTCTTTTTACAGAGTATTTTTTTGTTTCTATTTGATAAAATTTCACTGAGATCCTTTTCATATACGGAATGTATATGTAAGATTAATGTATCCTTAGGGTCTCTTTTCACGGCAGTTAGTCAACCGTTTTTGGGTTTGTTGTCCCTGATTATTATTGTTATGAAATTTCAATTTGTTGTCTCAAGGACGTTGCAGGAAATTAAAGTCCCGCAATATGCGCAACACTTTTACGCCACTTGCCTCACATTTCCACTAGCTGCGTTCATGTGTATGTGTATGTGTGTGTGTGAGCGAGTGTGTTGCTTTAGGGGCACATCTATTTGCTGCGTATACGTGTTTTGTGTTTTAAGCAAAATGGAATTTTAGTTTGATTTGGTTTTCAATTTCCGGTTGCCTTATGGCTAGCAATGAACTCCAAGGAAATTTATTAATTCGAAACTAAGCTGCCAAAGAAGGGTTTGTATGTAGGTGTATAATATTATATATATATATATATTTGTTATATGAGAGATGGAAACCTTTTTAATGTGATGAGAATTTTATATTTTTTTTATTGACAAAAGAAATGCTTTCAGAATAGGTAGAAACTTGCATTACTCTTTAAAATCTACCTTTTTATTCACTGTTTGAATCTATTATTCGTTCAACCTTTTGTGACAGTTTTGCACCGGATTCTGGTTCCTGTGTGCCTTTCGCTATCTTCTTTCCGGCTTTTTGCGTCTTTCATTCGATTTCCAGATCGTTGACTGTAATTGTTTTCATAGCGTTTTTTCGCACTAAGGCGCCGTTGGCATCTATGGAAAAGCAGCAAAACAGACAGCTTTCCAAAGTGGTTGAAATGTGCTAAAACTCAAATGTGGTTGCAGTTGGGGACACACGCATTAAGAAATCGCTCACCCATATCCAAATAACACACACAGTTCCATTGCTAGATAAATATATAAGCGCTGCAGAGTAGGCAATTTTTGCAATTGTTTCAATTTGTTATTGCTCCCTTTCTGCCTGCCTCCCTGCCAACTTTCTATTGCTGGCCAAGTGCCAAGAGGCCAGAAGCAGGCCATATTCACGCTACGCCTGATCCATGTGTATATATTTATATGAACATATATATATATATGGGGCAGCCGCATCGAATAATTTAGTACCAAAGTCAAATGTACAAATTGCAAATAAAAATACACCGAATATTTAGGAGGGCGAAAGTGTGTGTTCTGTGTGTTGTGTGTGTGATGACGTCACAGCCAAACCCAAAGATCACAACGAAGACGTCTTTGTTGTGTTGTGTACAAAACTGGTTCAAAATTGTTTGTGTCTGCTGAGTAAACAAATTGGCTGCGTGTGCTCATCGATTTTTATGAGTTCAAAGATTTACTTCGTGCCTTCACATTCCTGCACATCGCCAACAAGAATTCGGCTAAAATTTTGCAAAACTGTATTCAAACGCATTCACATTCCAGAAATCAGTAAAAATGAATGGCGTAATTTGTTAGTCGCACAGCGGCCACAAAACAAAAATGGGGAAAAGAATGGCCAAAAATTGGATAGAATTGCTGTGGAAGATTCTGCCAAATAATACAACCAATACCCAAATGCTAAAGAGTGTTTTATTAGTAACTAAACTGAAATTGAAATAAATCTTTAAGAGCGCAAAATTCTACTAACTTAATTTTTATAAATTTCACTTTGTTGATTACTTATGTTTATGATATAACTATTATATAAATACAAATTCACTTTGTTGATTACTTATATTTATAAGATAAGTATTAAAATACAAATTCAGCATACCCTTTTCAGTTCGCTTACAGGGCATACTATAAACTAACATAAACTGATGGCTGGCAGAAGTGCTCTCCAAATGAAAGGGAACATTTCATTTTTTAAATGCGGCTAATTGCCAATTAGTTTCCAATTAAATTGCCAGGTTTGCCATTATGCAAACGAACAGTTTGACATTATACCAAATATTGCAATATATATTTTACATTTGTGCCAGTCAAAGTTTTGCCAATTTAACAGGCCAACTAGACACGTGCCAACAACAATAATAATAATAATAACCAGTTAAACTTCTTTATTATAATTGTGAGCAGGCACGCGAATAATCTCAGCGGTTTCGTGCGGTACAAAAAAAAAAAAATAATAGTAATTTTTAGGCTCAACTATTTTTAGATGACAATTAATTTAGCCAGCGGTTTGTATGGAATTTTAAGTGTTTTACTGCTGCTACTCCAGATTATTATTTATTTTAACGTTTTATATCGAAAGAGCATCAGCGGTCATCTGAGATATATAAATAAACGGGACATTAATAGACGCGGAGAGCCTATAAATAAATGCATCAATGCGACAAGCATTGAAGTGACATGTGTAAAACACAAGCAGTGGGCGTGTTGTGGGGGAAATGGGGGAAATGAGGGGGCAACAATATCCGTGTGGTTGTGTCTGACATGTTGAGAGCCATTTATCATTATCAGCTGCTGGCAGCTGAAACATTTCATGCGACGTTTACTGTATCAGGTGTTCTCACAAGAGATACAGTTGAGCGAGAGAGGGCGGGTGAGAGAAAGGGACACCATAAAGGGGGGAAAAGATCGATGGAAGGCCATTTGATTAATGTACTTGCTGCGTATTTAGCAGGCAGAACATAAATAAATAAAATGATAGCAAATAATGTGAGAGACTAAGAGCAATTCGACTGCATTATAAATATTGTATATATGTACATATATAATACAACTTTTTTTGTATATGTGTGTGTGTGAGTGCGTGTCTACAACTTATTAGACGATGCACGCACAGCAAACAGGTTGGCACAAGACAGGAGCCAGGTGTACACAGACAGACAAAACAAACCGAGAGAGCAATGACCATAATCGAAAATCAATAAGCCATATATGAATTATGGCTAACAACTAACGTTTATTAATGTTGTACAAGCCAATGGACTGCAAAGTCACTTTGCCAATGAATTTTTCATTAGTTTTGGTCGTTAACTGCGCAGTTGTCAAGACGGAAAATATTCCTTCTATTTGTAAAGCATTTGTACCCCAAGGTGCTCCTCAATTTTGACCACATTCAATTATTCAATTCATGCATTTTCACTTAAGTGATCAGAAATTGCTAGTTACGTAATGAACTAGTCTTAAAGAAAGTAAGAAGTTATTCAAAATATGCGAAATCATTTTATTTAAATATCTTTTAGATATTTAATTTTATTTTATTTAACTATTGATCATAACTCATTTGAACTACTAAAACAACACGGAAAACCAAATGTCAGTGTTTTTAATTAAATAACTGGAACTGGAACAGGAACTGGGGTTGATGGAGGAGCTATAAGCTCGGAAGGGGGCACAATAGACCAACTAGGTCGCAGTGCACAAAACCCCAAACAAATAATAATAATTAAATAACTAAATTAACGAATTAAATTTAAGGTGTTCCGAAACAATTTAAGCAATTTATTTTATAGCTATTCCACTTCAATATAAAAAATAACAAATCATTTAACATATTTTCTACAACTTTGTTATGTTTAATTGAGGGTTTTATAAATTTTTAATAGATTGCATAGTAAATTTGCCTGGGTAAATTACACATTTCTTAGCTGGGCCTTTGTTTTTATATCGATTTTGTTATGAGGACTGTCAAAGGCTGAGACTGTTGCTTGGCAGAGATGACGCCATGGCACTGGCATTTGCCACGCGTGTCTCATAAAACCGCAAAAGGCGCTGAGTGACTTAATAAATGGCTAAACACGCACTGTGTCCCTGCAAGATATGTTGCTGAGTGCAACAATTGTGTGGCATATAACTGAGAAAGAGACGAGAGAGAACGAGTAACATAAAGTCGCCCACATACACTCACTCACACACACACGCACACACACAGAAACATACATGCATAGTTCTCAAGGCCAAGTTGGCTGAAGTTGGTCAAGATGCTTGCATGCCAATGGCCAATAAGTCGAGCTCACACGCAAAAACCAAAACAAAAGCCAAATTAATATTAGAGTAACTAACTTTAATTTTCTACTACATCGCTTTTTTATTGTTGCGAAATGGAAAGTGGAAATTGGCTCAGTGTGCTAAACACACACACACTTGTATATGTGTGTGTGACTTTCTAAATTTTCTCGAATATTACCCGTGGCCGCTAACTAAATTAGAACAGTTGCCAGCAGCAGACAAGGGTCAGCAGCAGCAGCAGCAGCGTTGGCGGCTTTGGCGAAGGCGGAAGTGGTTGTAACCGGATGTGGTGCGGCGAATCGTGCGGTAAAACAAGGGCTGCACACAACACACACACACATATAAGTGTGTATGTATGCACATTGTATACATGACCAGAGGCACTGACTAAAGTGTTGAGGTTAGCGCTGACGCATTTGCCAGCCAAGACTAAAACAATGCCAACAACAACTTCAATGTATATATAGATATATATATATATATATAAATGCACTTGACTTGTGAAATGTTTGCTCCTCGAGGCAGCAACCAAACAAAATGGCGCCATAAATTTAGTCAACGTCGACAAACGGCGGCCCTTAAAAGTCGGCAATAAATGTTCTCCATTTGGCGAACAAAACTGACACGCTTTTCCATTGTTTCTGCACTGGCTGGAATTTGCACTGCAATTGTTTTTATTCTTGTTGTTGTTGTTGTTGCACTCTGCTATGCAAATATCTCAGTTCGCATTTTGGGGGCGCCACTCTTAACAGCTAAGTGGAATTTTGGCACTTGAAACATTTACCATTTCTTATATCCTGCTACGATTATTGAGCTGCCAGATGAAGAAGGGCTTTTTCTAGAGCCAATTAAGTGCAAGTTCTTAGCTATTTTTAGATGGCAATGTATGTGCCGCCTGAAGCACTTCAAAAAGGTCTAAGTATGTGTTCTATAATTTTATGACACATATAATGAATCACTTAATAGAACTAACTTAATAAATATTTAAATAACTCTCCATTTTTAAGTAAGAAAAAGTTTACAGATTCTGGAAATTTACTTAAAGTTATGGAGAAAATTAAAGCAAATGTTTCTTAGTTTTGCGCGACCGCTGCTTTAATTGAATTGCTCTTTTTGATTCTTAAATTTCTTGGCCATTTTCAATTAGTGTCCAAGTCAAAGAAATCATTAATCAAACAACCGCCGTATCCCTCCAACCACAACAGCAATTTTCAGCTATGTCATCCAAATTGGCTAAGCGTAAAATTGCTAAGCAGCTTTTTAATAGCTGCACAGCACAAATTGTTGTTGTTGTTGTTGTTATTGTTGTTGTCCTTGTTTATTGTTTTTATTGGTACAGCTCCATTAGGGATTTACTTGAAATGACCCTGACCGTAACCTGAGACGCTTGCTACACAATATATATATATATATATATATATATACTTATAGGTATGTATGCCTCTCTGGGGGCATTATCAAACTATTTATGGGCAATTAAGTGTTCATTTTGTAATTTGTGCATATGTAGTTGGCAAATTATGTGTAAGATTTATGACCTAATGGGTCCCTTGTCTCATCCATGTATATATATATATATCTGTGGGCGTTGCAGTAATAAATTCTAAAGCTATTTTCTCACATTTTATGTCATGAAATGAGCTGTCAGAGCAAGTAACAAGAAATGCGAGAGAAAACCTTTTCGCCTTATTATATAAAATGCAATTAATTGCAATTTAACTTTTACGCTGACGGGCAATTCAACAGGTTCCAAGGTGAATGTTGGCCACTTGACTTATGCCGCACACTTGCACACTCAAGTTGAGTGCAATAGGTTAGCTAACATGTTGCATGTGGCAACACGTCCAAGCCGCCACACACAATTTACATGCAGCTTAATTTCATTTTGCGCCAGAAATAAATGCATCAAATCGCACAACACGCGACTGAAGAAATTACAAAAGCAATTATAATAAAAAAATAATAATAATTGTTGTCAAAAATGTGCGCGCTTTTTGTAAAAATGGCTGCTAATAAATAACAATTTAACCCAAGCAAATTTACTAATTTAGCAGACTTAAATATTTAAGTATATATATAAATATGATTTAGTCAGGTATTGCGAGCACAATTCAACATGAAAGTGACAGGTGACTCAGGTGAAATGTGATATGTAAGCATGCACATTTAATTTTTTTCTTTCTATAAAGTAGGCTAAGAAATACTCTATTTTTTGTGGTAGACTTCATGTGAGTAGTGAATATCCTAGTATTTAATTTGTTGCTGCTGTCAGCTACATTTGCAGGCGTAATAAATATGTCTATTTTTTATTAAGAAGCACATTTGACTGACCCAAAATACGTTTAGAAATACATATGTATATTATGGGCTAGTCAAGGTCAATGCGACATGGTTTTTATATAGTGCGGAGAATGGTTTAATTAACATTTTTGTGGAACAAATTGGCAGGGCGCATATAACTTTGGAAAAACGCAGTGCATACGTTTATTACAATGCATTTCCGTTTGGCATAAAAATTCAAATTTGATTACAATGCGGCAGAAATTGTGATTTAAACAAAGGCCAGGCCAAATGAAAAAAAAAAATCACTTGGATCGTTTGGAATTGCTGAAAACTCCAGCAGAAAATTTCTGTGAATGTTTTACAAATGAGGAGTTTTCAAAATGCGTTTGCTTTAACGGCAAATAAGTGCAGAATTTTTGTTCAGCCTTCGGAATTTGCAAATTAACCAAACAACGCGCTGACCTCATTATCAATAGCACAAATGTGTGTATTTGTGTGTGTGCGTGTGTGTGCGTAATTGTGGAATGAGTGCCTGCAGTTGGCCCCAAAAAGTATGCTATGAAAATTGTGTGAAACGTTGAGTTATCTTATCAGCTGCCAACAAATATTGATTAATTGTTGATTTGCCGTGGCAACGAAATGACAAGAATTTGCAATAAACATTGAATGATCTATGCATATTTAATGAGCTTATCATCTTAATTATAAATAAATTATAATATATTTGCTGATCGTATTTTTTAATATTATTTATCTATTTGCAGCTATCTCCTACACATAGCGTATTAGAGCCCCCTCTGTCCCTCACAAAATGCTGCCAATATTCGCCTAAGCCAGCCCCAGTTCGGATTAATAACAGAAACAAAAAAATCCAATTAAGCTCAAAATCCTAGAAAATAAACTGTGATCATAGCCTAAAAACGCAAACAGTAACAACTACAACGACCAGCAACCAGCATAACAACGCCACATACACACACACAGAGACACACACACTCCAACACACACAGATGCAAAGACATGAAGACGGATAGCTGCCAGCAACAACAATTGCAGAAGAAGAGGAAACTGTCGGAAGCGTGCCAGCGGCAGACCGCAGAAATTGCTGGCCAATTGCTGAATTTATAGATTTGAAGATATTGAACAAATTGAAATCAATTTCGCACGAGCAGACAGAAAAAAAAGAATATAGAAAAGTAGAAAACCAACAGCAGAACAGAAGAATTGGTAGCCAATTTAGTGAGATTGGAGAGCGGACAACTGGGTGCGGAGTGGAGTGGCTGTAATGACAACAATTGACGCGATGTAGCGGTAAGTGTAAGCATAACTTTTTTTTGTTTCTCTGAGTGTACATGGAATGGGTGGGGGTACTCAATAAATCTGTTTTATATCCGAAACGGCACGAAATCTGCAGCAGACTTATGGTCGGCGAACGCGACAGGGACCGTGAGGCGGTACGCTGGGCAACGGGTGAAACAACACCGCTTCAAACCAATAATGGAGTGTTACAAATGGTCGGGCAATTGCATGGTGGACAGGCTGCTGGCCAACAACAGCAACAGCAACAACCAAGTCAACAACAACAACAACAGCAACAGACAAAGCAACAACACAGGCAACAACAGCAACAACAACAACAACAACAGCAGCAGGAACTGTTTTATCAGCAACACGAGGCAGCTGCGCGTGGACTGCAACTTGCGGGCACAGCCGACGGCGGCGATAATCAGCCCTATTACGATACAAGCGGTAATGTCGATTGGGAGAGAGCAGCGATGGGAACCGGTGGAGCTAGTGCATATGGTTGCATCGGCGGAGCTGTCCCAGCAACTGGCGGCGCTGCTTATAACAGTGGGGCAACTGTTGCCGGCGGCTCTATTATCCTCAACAGTCGCCACATGGATTATGCTGATGGCATCGGCGCTGCTGGCACATCCGCCGCAGCAGCAGGAGCGCACACAGCAGCTGCTGCACACGGCATGGGAGCTGGTCCAGGTGTTCTTGGTGGATCGTCGACAAGTGGCGCTGTCAGTGGCAGCACCACCGGTGCCATTGGCAAGGAAGTTCGTTACGCACCATTCCCAGTTACATCACCAACGCATTCAAATCCCACAACTTCCCAGCAGACTCTTGCACAGCATCAGCAGCAAATTGCACTCAGTGGTGGTGGTGGTGGGGGAGCCGGCAGCGGCATTGGTGGTGGCAGCATTGGCGGCCCCACTGGCAGCCTCAGCCTCGGCGGTGGCGGTGGCGGCGGCGGTGGTGGTGCTGGCATCGGTGTCGGTGTTGTCATGCTGCCACCTGGAGCCGGTTCAAACGCTGGCTTTAGCCAGAGTAACACAATCGGCGCCCTGCAGCGGACACATTCCAGATCCATGTCCTCCATACCGCCGCCGGAGCCGTTCATGATAGCACAATCGAAGCAGATGAACAGCCGCGTCTCCATCAATGTGGGCGGTGTGAAGCACGAGGTGCTCTGGCGCACATTGGAACGTCTGCCGCACACGCGGCTGGGCCGGCTTAGGGAGTGCACCACCCACGAGTCGATAATAGAGCTGTGCGATGATTACTCGCTGGTCGACAACGAGTACTTCTTTGATCGTCATCCGAAGAGCTTCAGCTCGATCTTAAATTTCTATCGCACCGGGAAACTGCACATTGTGGATGAAATGTGCGTGCTTGCGTTTAGTGATGATCTGGAGTATTGGGGTGTTGACGAACTGTATTTGGAGTCGTGTTGCCAGCACAAGTACCATCAGCGCAAGGAGAACGTGCACGAGGAGATGCGCAAGGAGGCCGAATCATTGCGGCAGCGGGACGAGGAAGAGTTTGGCGAAGGTAAATGCGCCGAATACCAAAAGTATCTCTGGGAGCTGCTAGAAAAGCCAACAACCAGTTTTGCGGCTCGGGTAAGTCCAATCAGTTGCCATGCCACCAACTGATGCTCCTCCTTACCTCTAAATGTGTTTTACGTACCTAACTAATATATCCATATCCGTTATCCGTTATCCGTTAACCGTTAACCGTGTGTGTCAATGTCAAGTGTCCAGCGTAAGCAAAAAAAAAAAACCTAAAAATAAATATAAGCCTTTTATCCCATTACCTAAGTTTCTCATTACAATTAGAATCTTAAGTTTTCATTCAGTTCTTACAAATATATATCTTATTTCTGAGTTTTTGTTTGATTTGTTCTTTTTTTTCTGCGCCAGTTTTCAGTTACGAACATTATTTTTACACTATTGTAAAGCATTTAGCTCGGCATTCGCAGCACTTTGTAATATAAATTTCACTGCCAAGCAAAACGAAAATAGTGTAAAAATAACAACAAACCGTCCCAAATAAAAAAAAAAATGATCCCAAATGCTGTACCATAAATTGCCTTTATATATATACATATATATATCACAACCACTTTTATACATATAGTATACATATTTTAAGACTCGACGAAGCTGCCAACTTGCCGATTTGCTTTGCGTTTGATAAATGCTTGCACAAAAGTAACTCATAAAATTAAGTAAATATTTCTATAACTATTTCAAAAACTCTGTTTTAAATATAATACTTCGTTCGTTATTTAAATGTTGATTAAGTCAGATTTTGCTGCTGCTGCCGCTGTACATAATTCAGAGCCATAAACTGCAACTGAAGCAAATTGATTATTTTGCAATGAAGTCGCCAATTTGAATGTGCTCCGAGTTTGGCGACACTTAAATGTTGTGACTGTGCCACTGTACAAATCTTGCATACTATATATATATATATACTTCTATATAACTATGATTACTTATGTCAAGTAACTCTGCTCATAAGTTTCGTTCAGTGTACTCGATTGCTTTTGTATTTGTGCCTTAAACAGCGTCACATTCAAGGGCAGCTAACAAAGTACAGGGCACACTCTAACAGGACGGCCACACACATAATCATCCTCGTTCTTGTTCTGGTTCTTGTTGAACAACCAAATGCCACGTGAGCACTCTCGAAGTGTCCCTTAGACGGTTACGCCTGAGTATTTTCGTTACATTGTTTCTTGAGTTACACTTATCCACATTTTTAGTCCTTACCAGATATCACAGATGAATTATTACGTAATTTTGTTCATTTTTTGTTATCAGTCTAATAAGTATCTGTCACTAAACACGAGACGCCACGTGACACAGAGTTTGTCGCTAAAATCTATCCAACTTGTACATTATTATTGTTATTATTATTATTATTAATGAGCAATCGCGCACAAAGTGCAAAATGGAAAAAAGACAACCAAATTATTTACTAATCGTTTTCTAATCTAACCTTTTTTTAATCACACACAGTAAATGAATCAATTTACATAATACATCTATAAATACATACAAACTTTTTATACTCTATATATATATTATATATTTAAAACTCATAATTGTTGATGATGATGGTGAAGTAATCTCTCTGTTTATCTCTAATATCTTCTACCTCCTAAACAAATACAAATACCCCTTGTAACAATGTTTGGGAATGGGCAATAAGCGATATGACCAGGCGGCAGGTGTGCTGTAGAAATCCTCGAAAATATTGATAAGAAAAGGAACTCTGGGGAGAAGTGGCCAAAGAAGTGTTGTAATACATTTCCATTTTCCATAGAGGGTGAATTAGAAGAAATCCAACTAAGAACATATATCAAATCACTAGCTTTTGGCCATTGGCAGCACAACATCCACAAGACTTCGAGCTCCCCTCGCTGGCGCTCTTCATTTGCTGTGCTGTCAGTTGGCTCATCCCGCCCGCTCTTGTAATATACCCACTATCCACGATCAAGACTCTAGACCCATACATCTATAAATATAACTCGACACATACTCACAAACACACACAGACACACACACAAACAGTCTTGGCTTTAGCTTGTATTATACAGCCGATAATTTGCCATTGACCCGATTTCAGTTAGCTTTAGCTTTAACCAATGACCGAAAATGGAAATAATTACAACATATTTGGGTGCATCTCTTATAATTTTTCATTCGATTATTATTTCCTTTTTATTTACTTTATGTACTTTTTTGTTTTTCAGAAAAAAAAACTAACTAATATTGTTAGGTATTATGATTTATTTTAATTTCTTAGTTAAAAAAATATCTATTAAATGTTTTGCATTGGCTACGCAAAATAATTTCAATAAAAATAACTTTTTTATTCGAAATTATTTTCAAGATCTTACAAACAATTTTCTAACATTTTGGAATATTAATTCAAATTTATATAAACTTTAAGTAATTCCACTTAAAAAAAAGTGGCCAATGCAATTTTTTAATTAGAATTTGAGAAAAACATTAACAAAATTTATGATTTTGTCATTTTACAAAGGTAATGAAAAATTTCCAGAGCTCTTTGCCAGTTGTACAGTTAAACTTTTTATTTAAATTTTTCTTCAACTACTACCCAAGTCGAAAGAGGAAAATGAAAATAATAACTTTTTAGTTTTGTATATTTTGATTTCTTTTTTAATACCACGCCTAAACACATCCTTTTTTATACGAAAAAGATAAATATGAGAACCAAAACAAAAGACAGTAAAATGTAAAGAGTGGTATTTCGAAATACTGAGAGCTACTACAGTTTTTTACCCGCGTTGAAAGAGACTGAAAATCTAAAACACGAATACAATAAATACCAAAAAACGAATGGCAAGAAAAACGCGCTCACAAGACAAACATTTGCCGTGTACAACACAAAACAATATAAAGCAAAAACAGAATACATACAAAAACAAAAAAATATTATATAATTTTTTTTTTATAAAACACGCAAACCCAAAACCCAACCAAATTGAACTCGATGTTTTTTTGTGTACCCTTTTGTGTTTCCTTTGCGGCACGATATATATATACCATTTATCTATCGTATATATAATCGTACGTTCTCGATAATCGTATTTGATGTCTTGTTGTCTATTGCATACCGAAATTTCTTTAACTTATTGTTGTGTTTTAACGTATCTTATCTTATCTTTGACATTGATTGTTGTAACTATTGGTCTACTGGCTTCTTCAACTACTAAATACCTCCAATTGAATCAGCCTCAACAATACACACTTATATACTACTCTATCCCTTATACACAAACATACACACACACACACACAAACAAACCAAACGTATACGGTGCTTCAATGTCTTCAACTAATATTATATAAGAAAAAACAAAAGAATCGATCTAAATCCTATCTATATTTACATATATATAACTTCGATGTAGCGTCAGTGGCAGCCATCAAATTAAATTCAATTAGTAAATTTCACAGCATTCTCTTTTGATTTTAACTTTTAGTTCTTGAAAACCCATAATAAAAGACTATATATATATGTATATCCCATAAATAAAATATACTTGAAATATTAACCCACCAAATTTGCTGCATTTGAATGCCTAGTATAGAATGATGTAGTCGGTTATACTGAATTCTATAGCCAGTTTGTATCGAATTTTGTTTGTTTTTTAGTAAGTCGAACAAAGTATGCGAACCAACTCGTGCACCCCCAAACCCTAAAAGACAAAAAAAAATAAATAATAAAAAACAACAACAAAAACCGAATACTAGAATACAATATTGATACCCGAAAACCATACAAAAATACAAACCGACAACCAACACAAACCACCGTTAACCCAATAAGTCCATTGCAACAAACCTGATCAAATTTCTAGTTTTGAGCTAGTTATTTTTAGTGCAAGACGGTGCGTTACTTTGGCCCTTGCTCATTTATGTATTGAAATTCACATCCTTGCACCTGCACATACACACGCACACACACACAATACACACGTACACATACACAATTTTCCACACAACCACAAACTATTTAAAGTTTATGTCCACATGGCGTATGCGCACTTTCCAATTTAATACAAAACAACAAAATATAAATATAAAATTGAATGTTTTTTTTTATTTTCTTACCATCCAGTTTTTATCTATGTAAATATATATTGTCTTGTATAGTAATTAGTGCTGTAAGTCGGATATCAAGTGTCTTGCCTATATACTTATGATACTTCTAGCCGCATGCCCTTTTTGATCTCCTCACACATTTCGAATTCTATTGTTTTGTGTCTTTTGATTTAATTGCCCCTTTTTGTTGCCACATTTTCCAGTCCACATTTGTGTTTTGTACCATAATCGCGCCCTGTCTTGTAATTCAAGTGGATTAACCAAAGACTACAGGGAAGTTAATTCAAATTTCCGCCTGTAATATAATAGTTACTAAGTGCTCTTCAAATATATACAAATATATATTCATATTATGGTTTTAAACTCAGAAGCTTTTGTGTGTTTTGAATTTTGTTTTTTCGGCTTTTGATCAATTGTTGTAGTAAGTTATTTCTTAGACGCAAAACGCTTAGCTTTGTTTGCTGAGCATCGGCTGTGCTTCTAGTTTTATTTTTTGTTTAGTACAAATCCCATATATATTTTATACTCAACCCAAATAGTCAGCGTATAGCAAACTAGCCAAATTCAAGTCTTCAAGCTGCGCCCAACTTGCGTATTATGCGTATTGCGATATCATGTTTTACTTTCAAGCTATACCAACCTGCCCCCAAAAAAAAAAAAAAAATCCCCCCTCTTAATCATGACTGAGCAGCAGTGGTAGCAGTTCCAAAATTCGCACAACCCGAACTCGTACAATCAGCTTATTGTTTTTAAACATCTCCAATGCATTCTATTCAATCGACAAGAAATATAATTAAACAAAAGATAAATTTAATTAAATCAAAAGTTAGCTAAGTAAATTATTTATATATATCATGCATAAATCAAATCATATCAAGTAGTAAGTTGCACCCAGTACTTCCCGCGTCCCACATGACCCACCACCAACCAACCCTTTAAACCTGCCTAAAAAAACCCTAATTCAATTTTAATTAACTTTCCCGAAGTTTGACAAATCCATCGAATACCACTTAAATTGCAAACGATTGCGGCCAAAGTGTATATTAGAATATAAATCCGTAGGCTGTCCCCTCTCTCTCACACTCACTCTATATCTCTCTATTTCTCTTTTTCTCTCTTTGTCCAACTCTGACTATCTCTGTTTGTCTCTCTCTAAATCTCTTTAAATATAGTTAAGTATATATCTTTGTAAAATTTCTACCACCCAACTCATAGTTTGTACTGCCCGAGTGCTTGAAAGCTGCTAAATGACAAAAAAGCACCCTTTCGTCTTTATCTTTCGGTTTTGAATTGATTTTATGTTATGATATCTCTTACTATATATCTTACCTCTTGTTTACAATCATATTTTCAATTATCATATTATTAATTATGTATTTACTTTACGTAATGGTTTCCTAGTATCGCGTAACTAAGTATGTTTCCTATAATCTTATTATATATTTAAATGTATCTATCTATTTATTGTAGCATTTGTATCATTTACATATAGATTCAAATTCAATAATAATCTAGCATTGTTCCCTGCCAACAAAAAGTGAAGACCTTTTCTCTTAATCTCTCTCTCTCTCTATATATATATATCTGACTATATCTCTTCTCTCTCTCTCTCTTCTCCCCCCTCCTGTACCATGTACCATGCAAAATTATTTTCATTTACTTGTAAAAGTGCTCGTATTGAGGCCAAAACAAAGTAAAAAGAAATGCGTGGTTGCGTACAGTGGCCTACTATGGTAGATCTGGACACAGTTAATTTGTGCCACACACACACACACATACATATCCATAATACATTTTTGCATACACATTAAAGTGCATTCATACACACACACGCACACACATACGACTGTGTGTGTGAGTGTGTGTATAGACGGGCGTTGCGTTGCACACGTGTTAAATGAATCAAGAAAAGCAATTTAGTCAATTGTTTAAAAGGTTTCCTCATGTTTAATATTGTGTCAGCTGCAATGCACCTCTTCTTCCTCTTCTACCTCTTCTTCCACCTACCAAATTGTACTGCCAAATCAAATGTCAGTTTCACACATAAACACGCACATTTACATTACCTAAATACAATATATGGAATTGTGACCTAACGTGGCAATCAGACTTCCTTTTCCATCTCTCTCACTCTTCCTCTCTTTCTATCTCTCTCTCTCTCTATCTTTTTCTTGACTAGCTGGCATTGAATTTGCAATTGCACTTGCATTGCTGCCAAAACATTTTGACATTTAGCCACTTCAAAATGCAAAATAGATAAGAACCCCGCCCAGCCTCGCCCCGTCAAACTTAGACAAAATGCAATTTGCAGTTCTTAGCAAATTACATGAAATATTTACCAAAAACCAACAATATAAAAAAAAGACTACAAATTCTATAGTATTGAAATTGTTTATATGTTTCTATTCGAATGCATTCATTTATATAAATGACCTCAAAATAATTGCACACAATTTGTCAAAATTGCGAGTACATAATTTATGCATTTACTCAATCCAAATGTCTAGTTTTATGAACTGCAATGCAATTATTTGATGGTTCTACGTAATATATCTTGATTTGTTTATGATTTGACTTGATTTGGTACCCATTAGTGTAAGTACATGTAATTTCTAGCTCGTTTGAATCGAAAGTTATTATGCATTGAATTTCTTTGTAATATGCTAGTACGTAATTTCATTTTGACCTACCACAGCGCCATATAAACATATACTTACTATGTGTACTTTTCCAATTAACTCAAAGGCATTTTAATTTTATTCTCATCGTTTAAAATATATATACAAACTCCGATTCCAACAAAAGAAAAACATTCAAAACACAGACAGCGAAACGAACAATAAAACGATGTAGAACAAAGCGTTTTGTCATAATTCATAGTTATGAAAATGAGAAATTGATTACACAAATGTCGACTGCAGACCCGATGGTAGCGTCTCTTATTTAACATAGACAGCCCCATTTGCCCCCTCAACACTTATACACACATATATAAGTTGTACGTTATTATTCAGCCAACGATCCCAATCAAGAAAGCCAAAAACCTCCTTCTCGTTTCTCTCTCTCTCTCTCTCTACATATATGCGTAGCTAGTAATTGCGTAAATGTCTTACACGTTGTGTTACGTCATGTCTTACGTCCAACACACACACACGCCCAATGATACACCTAAGAAAACACAAACACACACACAGAGACACAGAAACTAGCTCAGCCCACTTACAAGCGCATCTGTTTACCAGCGCTAACTGCTAATACACCCGAATACCCGATACACTAACCAATCATACACGATACACGCACAAACAACAACAATCCACCCAATCCACCAACCCACCCAACACACCAACCCACCAACAATCACAGATATCACTCAACCAACCACACATTGCCGACAAGGAAACACGCCCACACTTAAATGCGAGACATGTTTCGAATACATTTACTCAACTTTCTAGTCTCTCGATGTATTCAAAACTTTCCCTTCAACAACTGCTCAACTTACTAAATACAATGAATTTTAGAATTCAATTGATTGATGATGACAAAAAAAAACCTGAGTTTTGATTTTTATTAACGCCTATGTTAATTTTATTTACATTTTTGTGTTGATTGTTTTGTTTTGGTTTTTTGTTTATATAAGAATAAAGAAGGATTACAAATGATATACTTCACATATAGTACAGCAGCCTTTGAATAAGTAGTACCACCATAAAGAAAATGTAATAAAAATACCAATCTAATACCCAGCAGGAAACCCCAATTAACGAGTGTACCCATCTTAAGTATTCAGTGCCAGTTATCCAACGATCAACAACATCTCTACAAACGGTTTTAGAGACCCAGTTCTAACTGCTCCCCCAGAAAACTAAACGTTTTGCTCTCATCTAACTAAATGTTTGCTTCGATCAATAAAAACAACGTTGAATCAAACGATTCAAAATCCCTCAAGAAATTAACAAAAAAATGAAAAATGATACGAAACGATATGAAAAAAAAACGAAAAGTAACGAAACGAAAGCAAACCCTAAAAAAAAACCCTAAATTAAATGTCGAAGCAAACGCTGATTGTTGTAATTTGTATGTTTGATTAATTAAATAGATGTAATCGTTGTGATGTTGTTGTTGATGATGGTCTCGACAAAGTTTCGATTGTTCTTTACCGTTCACAGGTTATCGCAGTGATATCCATACTATTCATAGTCCTGTCTACCATAGCCCTGACGTTGAACACCCTACCACAACTACAACACATTGACAATGGTACACCACAGGATAATCCGCAATTGGCAATGGTTGAGGCCGTGTGTATCACGTGGTTTACCCTAGAATACATACTTAGGTTTAGCGCCTCACCGGACAAGTGGAAGTTCTTTAAGGGCGGCCTTAACATAATCGATCTATTGGCAATACTCCCATACTTTGTTTCGTTATTTTTATTGGAAACGAATAAGAATGCAACGGACCAGTTCCAGGATGTGCGCCGGGTGGTGCAAGTATTCCGCATCATGCGCATCCTGCGAATCCTTAAGCTGGCCCGTCACTCAACGGGCCTGCAGTCGTTAGGCTTTACGCTGCGTAACTCATATAAGGAACTCGGTCTACTAATGCTGTTCCTGGCCATGGGCGTTCTCATATTTTCTTCGCTGGCATATTTTGCCGAAAAGGATGAAAAGGATACAAAATTCGTTTCAATACCGGAAACATTTTGGTGGGCGGGTATTACAATGACAACTGTTGGCTACGGGGACATCTATCCCACTACTGCACTGGGAAAGGTTATTGGTACTGTGTGTTGCATATGCGGTGTTCTGGTAATCGCTTTGCCTATTCCCATCATCGTTAACAATTTTGCTGAATTTTATAAGAATCAGATGCGACGCGAGAAGGCCCTCAAGCGACGCGAGGCGCTCGATCGTGCCAAACGCGAGGGTAGCATTGTCTCCTTCCATCATATCAATCTTAAAGATGCCTTCGCCAAATCAATGGATCTCATCGATGTGATTGTCGACACAGGTAAGTGCCAATGATGCAACAAGGCTCATTGTCTCTCTCTCTCTCTATATATCTCTCTATGCCTGAACTAAACATACTATTAACTGTACAAATTTATATATATATATAAATATATATATATATATATATATTTTTGTGTACTACTGTTGTTAACATTGTAATGAATTTAGTTGCTTGCCCCGCTATGCTATTGTTCTGTACAATCTTAAGTTTTTCCCCACTCGCTATACATTTTTAAAATCTATTTCAATTTATGTGTTTGTTTGCTTGTTTGTTACAAACTTTAACTATTTATCATATGCTGCATGCCGTTGGCTTCTCATTTTAATTTCCTTTTTATTCAATTCATTTATTTGAACTTTCAAAAAAAGAAGGCGTGTAAATAGTATTAAATAGCCGATTCAATAAAATTCTCTTAATAGACTGCCGTAAAATGATAGAAATTTTCGGGCAAATCAATTAATTTATTGTTAATACTAAGTAAGCATATGGAATTCGATCAATTGTAAACATAGTTAAGCAAATTGAATTACTTTTAAGTTTCTGTAGCCTTTAGGCCTTACCTTTAGTTGGCACCTGCTCAATTTAGCAGCCGCCTTAAGCCCAAAACGGACACTAAACACCGCCGGTTACAAAGCCAACACTAAGCCCCAAACACAACAAACAAACACACTTGAACACACACACACTCGCATTGCCACAAAAGGTCAATTAGAGAAATGCTTTTGTACTTATCGCGTTTAAACAAGAAATTAGTGGGGATTTCACTTGTACAAAGCTCAGAGGCGCACTATATCCACATTTACAGTCAAAGACACAGAAACACAAACCGACCAACACAAAAACACATATTTATACAAAGAAACACGCCTAAAAGTAGGCAAGTTATTTTCGTAACACCAAATTTGCAAACATTTACGTAAACTTCCCCCTCGTATCTAATTTTAGGCAAGCAAACAAATGTTGTACATCCGAAAGGTAAAAGACAAAGCACCCCCAATATAGGCAGACAAACCCTTGACGTGCAAAGCGCTCCAGGTGACTAACATTGCGTATACGCTGCGTATATCAAGCAAGCAATCAATCCAGCAATTAATCACTCAAACTCAAACTTAGCTCAACTCAACTATTTACAAGTTGTAGTCTTTGATACCTGCCTAGTGCTTACGTAAGACATAGCAATTCCCGCCGATGTAGATTATACACAAGCTTAAGCAATAATTATACAACAACAATACAAAAAACTTAAATATCTTTTTAATCTTCTCTTTAAGTCTCACATTTCCTATAATCTACTCTTGTAAATAAAACCGAAATGCACAGGTTAGGTAATTTGATTATAACGATTTTCAAATACTTATTAGCTTGTAGATCGATTAAATTGTAATTTGTGGGCTTTCCAATTCCACATTTATATTGGACACCAAATTTAAATACGTTTTTAAGAACCCTCGTAGTTATAGGAGTCTGTATATTTGCCAACGATACCAATATTCTGAGACATAAGTCATAGTTTTATTCCTTATTAAAAATAAATAAAACATGCTCTAAAATTGGTTGCATTATTAATTTAAGTTTGCATTATTCGTAAATTTGCTTCATTCATAGATTAGTTGGAAATTTATTTAACATGTTCGCCGAGACAAAATTATTTCATAAATTGTTCTGTTGTAAAAATGGGCCATTGAAATTAAATGCTGAGCTTTATTTTCATATTTATAAACTACTATTATACCACAACTATACATAGCAAATTTGAATGTTCAATATAGAGTTGCCATTTCAAATTTTACTACAGTAAAAAAAAACACAAAAAATATATAATTATTTAAATAAAAACCAAAAAGTATTAAACAATTTTTGAGTACATTTTAGTGAATTTTCAAGTGCTGATTACATAAACCATATATATACATGCATATATATTTTACTCATCCTATTAGACAAACGTAGTTTATAATTTAGCAAATGAACTAGCAAAAGCGAACCAAAAAGCCTTGTTGGATAGAGTTATTTATGCATACGAACAACAAACCATTCAATTTGTGTACCAAATAAAATAAAAACAAAAGAAATATAAAAAAAAAAAAACAAATACTCTCAACACACAACAAAAATAAGTCTATCCTTAGAGCTGAATTGAAGAACCAACCAAGCTCCAATTTATACCTACAACTTGTTCTTTTCTCTGCTCTTCTTTTTCTACTTTTACACAAAATGTTAACTTGAACCAATTTACCCAAAAAACAAAAACAAAATGAAAACAAAAAAATAACCTCGACGCGTTCAATATCACAATATCTTGCCACACCCTCACAAAACACACACGCCACACGTACACACTTCGACGCACTTTGGTTGCAATTTGAATATCGTTGCTAATCACAAAAACAAAACTTTCTAACCAATAAAAATAAAACCCGAAAAAATCGAACCAGGCGAGAAAAATACACTGATTGAGCCGCCGCCGTTACCCTCGTTCGGCACACCCCGTCGACGGGCGCTGTCGGCTCGCATCCAGGAGCTGAATCGCAGCCTGCTAGAGGAGCGCGACGCCCAGCAGCAGAACAGCTCCAGCGACAATGAGGACAGTCGTTAGCAGAGCAGAGAGTGAAAAGAGGAGGTGGCAGTTAGCCGAGCGTGCAACCACAGCAACAACAACCGATACCCAACCATCAGACCACAAATGCTGAGCAGAGCAGAGCAGAGCAGAGCCCGTTACACTAAGCCTAAAAAAAAACAACTATTACTAGTCGAAAAGTATCCTTAAAGCTAAAACTGTTATTGTATATGTAAATTAGACAAATGCAACTTGTTATCTATCAAATAAAACACATCCCTCACACACACACACACACACACACACACACACATACAAACAAACACTTCACTTAGTTATAGGCAATGTGAAAATGTGAAAATGCTAAAAATGTAAGCGAATTGTTATTATAAATGTGTATGAGAGAAAGAGAGCAACCAAGTACTTCCTACAAAGATACTCCAGTAATCCAGTAATCCTCCAGTTCACCAGTTCATAGTTAGTGCTAGTTTTTAGAAATCGGCTTCCAAATTTGTCATTTGCTATTTATAGGCAAGTAACAAATAAAAAAATAAAAAACAAACCGCAATCAAAATGAATTAGGCGAGAATCTTGAAATTAAATGTTGTGATTATATGTAACTGCTTCTAGGCGCCATGAAAACACACAACAGCGCACACACACACAGTGATACACCTAATCATAACACTCTGCCACATACACACTCATATACACACACATATGCCGCTCTGCTTTTACACACCAAACAGCATTCGCATTGCACATACGCAGCGTTGGCCCAAAACAAGTTTTGTTAGCCAGCTCTGCGCGTGCGCAGCTCGTGTGAAGTTTTTCTTTGCTCTTGACTTTAAGCTGTACGCTATATTGAAAGTTTTGCTAATTGTCGTATTTGCATTTTCTTTACATAAATGCCATCAGCACTTGAAAATCTTATTGAAATGTCTAATAAAAGAATGTTAAAAAGAATATTAAAAAAAAAAACAAATGCTGTATCGATATTCAAATATGTATGTATATCGATAACACTGTTCATTCGGTTTCGCAACTGCTCAAATTTGCTGATGATGCCAATTGACTTATTTTGCTGCTAACTTTATTCATTTATTTTTATCACAAACTATATTTCCTTTCTGCTACACACTTTGAAAAGTAAGCAAAACTTTCAAGAGCCCCCCAAAAACAACCGCTGTGTGTGTATAAATATTAAATTTAATTCGTTTCCTCTGTGCTGGTTGCATCCGGTGGTGGAAACGTGAGCTGTTGTTGTGCGCGAGCGTGTGTGTATGTGGCGAACTCAAACTCGAATGGAGTGTGGGACCAATGCACAGTTCCCATTCCAAAAATGCTAACAGCACGCCAACAAAATAAAAAAGAAAAGAAAAACGTTGAAAACAATCCGCGTAAGCACAATTTTAATTTAGTATATACTTAGCTATTAACTAGGCCAATATCAAATTTCCGAGCATTTGTTGAGCACAATAGTCAAAATTGCAAAACAATCTTCGGCGCTTCGAAGCTTATTAACCCTTGCAGGCAACACTTTGCAGCTATGAATAGCAGTCAAATTCACGAATTTGGCAAGAGACTCTAATATACAATGAGAATCCTTCCAAACAACTGAATGCAGATATATATATACATACTGTAGTACTGATCCTGGGCCAGCAAAAAAAGGGTGTGCTCAATGATCCAGCCACAAAAATGCTTAAATTAAAAAAAACCAGCCTTATTTATGAAATTAGTTGTCGTAGCTGAAAGAGACTAAGCTTAGTTTATAATTTAGAGAGCGTGCTCCACGCACGACGTGGACATCAAAATATATACACATACATATATATATGTATATATATATATATATATATATATCCAATATAATTATAGATTATTACTTGGCTAATGATGGCGGAATGTTCCTAGAAATGCATAATTCAAAGTCAGAACAAAAAGCCCAAACAAGAAGCATATGAAAACCAAATAAAATAGAAAATACTAAAAGCTAAGAAAATAAATGAAATAAATTGCCTTATTTAATGCATAACGCGCTTAGTTTGCAGCAACAAAATATATTTTAATGTTTCTTTCCAAAAAATGGAACAAAGAACTCGATGTGTACTCATAAGGCTAATTATCCATAGCAATTGCAATTGCAGAGCATGTAAGCACGAGCAGAATATAAATTTTGTTAAGTGTTCAACAATTGTAGATCTAAGCTAAGAAAAAACGCGCTGAACAGTTCAATGAAGTTATACACAAATATATAATGCCCGTATATAAAAAAAAAAAACTAAATGACTTAATAATTTTTGACCGCAAAACATTGTTTCCCATTTATCTTATTGATTTCAGTTAAAAATAAATGAAATTTTTTCTTAATTTGCATTGATATATATTGTTCAAATGTTTCTATCATAGTGCACAGTTCGAAATTGCATAATAACAGTTACGGATCGGATTATAAATCTAGAAAAAAGCGCTTCAAGCGCATCAAAAGCCTTTTACGTGCCTTTTACTTCCAGACACTTTTATACTTTTTTTCTCTCCCTTCCCCCAAACACCTTTTGTTCCGTGTGTGTGTCTCTCTCTCTCTCTGTCTATCTCTTTCATTTTTGATATTATTTTGTTAACACTCGTACTCGTCGTACTCGTACTCAGAGAGTGAAGTTTTACTATAACTGTATCTGCCCGCAATATAACGCTGCATGCATGTAATCTCAAATATCTATCTCAAATATTATCTACATACATACTCAATACTCGTATGGAAACTCTACGCTCCTTATGCTCAAGCCATGTGTATGAACAATAACTAAAACAACAACAACTACAACATACCTATTATTATTATTATTATTATTATTACTATTATTACTCGTAATAATCCTGTCTGTACTCATACATTCTGTGTACTCGTATCTTGTATCTGTACTACTGTAAAACGTCAACTTTGTGTGTATGTGAATTAGCAATAAAACCAAAACCTAATGCGCTGTATTTCATTTTATAAAACACTTTTGTACCGTTTAAAGCTTGACAAGAAGACTTAAAATAAACAAAATATAAATATAATAATAGATATATATATTTGCTTTAAGTGTACACCTTTGTCAAGCCTTAAACTTAAATATAAACCTAATAATCATTAATCTATATAAAGCCAATGAAAAAGGTAAACAATCTAATTGTTACTCAATTAATTTAAGCTTTCTCATTTTACTTAAAATGACAAGGAAAGAGTTTTAACTGCTTCCCAAAACTTAAACCATTTGAAGTATTTTTAAATTCCTATATAAATTTTTATTTTTCAAATACGAAAGAAAACCAATAACACCAAGATAAATTATTTATCTGCTTACTCATTTGCCATACATTTATTTGGTGAGAGTATTATTGCTGATCATGTTTTTGTGTTGTTTTCCGTTAAGCATTTTTTTGCCACTTTAGCAGAAACATGAAATTGCGTAAATGACCATGAAATGTGCTTTTGTTCAGCAGTATGTTGGCCAAAACTAAAATACAATAACTACAATAACTAATTGCCATAAACATGCATTTACATAGCAAGAAGAGCCTGTCATGTCCGGAACATTTGTTTTACTGACTGTTTTAGAGCAATTTACCTAAAAAAAGAAAAAGAGAGATCAAAAATCGTACATATTATCCTTATTTCAACATTCACTCATTTTTATCAAACACTTGAGGAAGTAAAAATCTATATAGAAGAAGAAGCAGCAGCATATATATATATATATATTTGTAACTTTTACTTAGCAACACAATATTCAAGCAAAAACTGTTGCTATTTAAATTTTAATCATTTCTTAATTGGGTATTTCGTAGATTGTTGCATATCTGCTAAGCTCTATCCTATATATATCTGGAGCAGATAGGCGCTATCTCTGTTTATTCCCATTACAGTTTTTCGTTGTGCCAACTAACTAAAATATATATTTAATTAGCTACTCAATAGCCCACAGTTACTTGTTACTATTAGTCTCACTATCAAACTAAATGTTGTTCTTAAATACACACACATACACACACACTCACCCATACAGACACATACATCTAAAGTACTACTAACTAATAGCTTACTAAATTGTATCTATATACAAATAATTTAAACTTCAAACATGCAGTAAATAGCCATAAATATAGCTCAATCTAAACATATCTATATATCTATAAATATATGCATATTATCGTCGTACTGTACTCTCCCAGTTGTTGACCGTTCAATGTTGTTTTTACTGTATCTAACTACTAAAATTAAATTACTAATTAAAGTGAAAGTTTTTTGGTCGCCATCATTTAAACCATCCTCGTCGTCGTCGTCTTCGTCGTCTGCGTTGTTATTTGTCGTCGTCATTAAAACTAATTGTTCTTAACAACAACAATTACAACAATAACAACAGCAATAATAGCATAATCCCATAACATACTAACATAATCGTATAACGACATTCATAAAATGCATATCTCTTTCTTTTATTCCTTTTAATTTAAATTTCGTCTCATTTACGCTCTCAACAACAAAACAAACGAATATCTGAAAAAATGCTCAACCTAAATCATAAATAAAACAAAAAATTCAAAACATGGCGAAAACAAAATAATTGCAAAACGGCTAAACAAATGCGAACATACAATATAATTAAACAAAAAAAAAAACACACACTTTTTTTGAAAATGGCGACAAAATGCATTCATGGCTTTTTGCGTGTGCTACCAACGACAACAACAACAACAACAACAATCACAACAAAATCAAAAACGACATATTCCAAACAACACAAATGTGTCGCGATTAAAACACACTAATAAATGCACATAAAAAACAAACCACCTAAACTGAAAAACTCCCAACACACACACATACACATAAAAACTATTACATACACACACACATAAACACACACACACACGCAATGCAGAAAAACGCGAAAGTCACACACGATCACTAAAAAATTGGCACCGTTTAACCCACGCGCTTCGCGGATCGCCCACAGGACACAATCTCTCCCAAACGGATGGGGATGGGGATGTTGATGTTGATGGCGATGGCATCAGTACCGAAGGTGATTCGACCAGCGGTCGCAATCCGGCAACCACTGGCCCCGGCTGCTACAAGAACTATGAGCACGTTGCCAATCTGCGCAACTCGAATATGCAGCACGTAAGTGATTACTTCAAAATAAACATTAATAAAAAAGAAAAATATATATAAAACCAAGAAATATCCTCAATTTACCCCATTAATCAATTTTAATGCATTATCGATAAAAGGTAAAAATCTTCACAAATGCATTTAAACTTAAATGGCAAATGAGCCATTTTTAAATATATATTACACTAATTATTGAGAAATACGGCTAAATCGATTTCACAACATCGGTTTAAACTAATTACACAAAATTATTGTGTTATATTTATGTAAAAATATGTACATATATTTTTATAAAACTTGTAGTTATAGCTGCACAGTTAACTTAATGCACAAACCTTGAGTCGATTTCTATTTCGATTGGTTAATTTTTCCTTTTGGCAGCTGTTGGAAAAATCAAAAACAAAAAATCCTGATTACAGCTTAAAAAGAAATAAAACCGAATTTAACTGAGATTTACTAACATTTTTGCCAATTTCATGCAGCGTCGAGGCTCCAGCTCTGAACAGGATGCAGTGCCGCCTTATAGCTTCGATAATCCGAATGCCAGGCAGACCTCAATGATGGCCATGGAGAGCTACAGGCGCGAGCAGCAGGCGCTGCTTCTGGCTCAACAGCAGCAGCTCCAAAAGCAGCAGCAGCCACAGCAGCTACAACAGCAGCCAGAACAACAGAAGCCACTGCAAACTGTTCAGTTGCCTGCTGGAGGAGTGGCCAACAATCTAGCGATGGTAGCAGCATCCAGTGCAGCCACAGCAGTGGCCACCTCCAGCAGTGCTGGAGTGCAGGAGACAGGAGGAGCGGCCTCCGCGTCACAAGCGGATGATGCGATGACCATAGCATCAAATCAAAAGATACCCATACAGATGATGATAACGCCTGGGGTAAGTGTGGGTAAACTGGGGCTGGTACTGCGGGAGTACCGACTATGTCTATGTAGTCCAAAGCCAAGTTACACGTATATATCTTGAATATCTTAATGTTTTCAAAGTTCTTAAATCGTAACTATGTATTAGTAAATGTGAAGCCGTTAACTGGATCTAAATATTTCAACTATTGTAAACGATACACTTACCACATAATTATTATCCATCACACGTTTAGTTCTAAAACTCTCTTTAATAAAGCAAAAAACTGTTTTTAAGCCACGACTGGTCAAATTAAGTTCAAATTGATTTTTTAGTTCTCGCAAATCAGTCAACAATTTTGGTAGTTCTCTGTTCTGGTTATATCTTACTTCATGATACATATTTTTCGTTTTATGTAATTACACAATCACTAAAAAAAAAGAGAAAAAAAACTAAAAGCAAACTAAAAAACTTAACTACTTACTTACCAATACTACATGCAAGTGCTAGCAATTATCAAGTTCGATAACAACAACACATTTCAACTTTTAGATATTACGGGGACGCAGTAAGGAGGTACATTCAAAGTATACACAAAGAACTCAAACTACTCTACTCTAATGCATATACTACTTACCACTGCTATACTCTTTAATCTAAATACCAAAATTCCAATTCGACTTTAATGTATAATACAAAATGAGAACGAATTTAATTATATATTCCCTGGATTGATTTTCAGAGGCTGAATATATTGCTAAACTTTATTTTTTCCTCTTTCTTTGGACATCAAAAAATAATGAACGAAATTTTGGCTATTCTATTTGCATTTTAGGAATGTCTCCAAGTTCTCCATATGAGTGCATTTCAGCTGCTAGAATGCTTAAGAGATTTTGCATAAGTGCTCGAATTTTAATTTTATACGTTTTTTTTTTATCAGTTTTCGATTCTGTCTTGTTTTAACTTTTGCCCTTTTTACTCTATTCATATTCACTTAGACAGTTAGCTGCAGAGGGCCTTTAGAAGCATAGAAACACTTATATACATATAGTTAGTACATATATATTTAAATATATATATAAATATTAAATTGTATTGACAAACTAACCGAAGTATACATAAATATGTATTGTAAATAAATTTGTTTAATATCTTTATTTTTATAACAAATAAAAATCTTATTTAATGGAAATATATAATCAGCATTTCATAGCCGAAAAGCTTTATTTAATATATATTTCAATTAATTAATAACAACAATTATTGTACACATGTAAATATGTATAAATGAGCAAAGGTTAAAAGTTATAAAAAATTAGTAAAAATCTTAGCTTAATCTTAACTTGGATAGTATTCTTGTATATTTGAATTTAATATTTACAAAAATTAAGTGCATGATTAGTCATGGTTACAAAAGGAAATTGCAATTCATCCAATGAATAAATTCCTTCACTTCATGGGTTAAGTAAGAAAAAAATGAATTTTATTCTATGTACACATTTATAAGAATAATTCTTGAAAGTCTTCATTATGGATTTTTTTCAATGAGCTCATTAGCTTAATTAGGATTGTGCAGATGTGGCTTTCTTTTGATTCCTCTTATATTTTTGCTTATTATAAATAATAACTGCAGCATCTACCTAAAACATATGCATTTTTTTCACCAAACATCAACCCACAAACAGAAAAGACACACAAACAACAAGTGAAACAACATACAAATACACATTTTTAGCAAGTTGAACTTTGAATTATTTAGAACATAGAAACGAGAAAATGGTACAAAATATAAATAATTTAGAAGCGAGGGATTTAGATATGAAGTTTGGCAGGTTCATGTTGTTCCTTTGTTATTACTATCCTGTCACATCGGCTAATCCAGTCTGCCCCCTCGGCAAGGTGATAATCATTGGCACCGGCGTTGGCCGATCAAAGTGCGGAAGCGGCTGTCGCAGCTTCTCGAGCAGGGCATGCAGATCCACTGTCAACTTGGGTTGCACAATACCCTCTGCTGCCTGCAAGCCAACCACCTGCGAGGATAGTGAGTCCACATCCTGGCGAGCAGCAAACAACAGCTGATCATGCGCCGCCAGCTGAAGTTGAGCAATCTGTGCCCGAATAGCAGCAGCAGCGACTTCCTGCTGGGCATTGTGCAGATTGGCGGTTATGATGCGCACATGATTTGCCGAATCCTCAAGCAAAGACTGTGCTGATGTGGCCACTGCCTGCGCCTTGTGTATCTCCGTGGCCTCGAGCTGGACCCGTGCCTGTGCCACATACAAATGTTGCACCAATGTGCGCAGCTCCCTGCCCCGAGTCTCAGAGTCATCAGATGGATTTTGTTGCTGCTGCTGATATTGCTGTTGCTCCTGTTGATATTGCAGTTGCTGTTGCTGCTGTTGCTGTTCCTGTGGCTGCTGCATGCCTGAATTCTGATATGTTTGCTCCGCCGTTTTGCAGCTAGGAGTGGGGGGATATGGCGGCATACAAGTGGAGCTGCTGCAGATGGGTTGTGGCATTGGATCACATGGGCTGCTGCCTTGAAACCCTATAGAGTATGCAACCAAGAAATAAAAATCAAATCAATTGTTCAAGGACAACTCACCATCGCCCCCTCCTGCACCCCAGCTCTCTATGTCGTACTGGCTCTGACGCTTCGAATAGTCATCAATATTCTCGTCCAAATACTCGTTACCCAACATAATGGACAGCTGTTGAGTGGGTTCTGCCCGTAAGGCGAGAAACAGTGCGACTGGGATAGTTTAGTTTAAACATTATTTACTTTTACTTCTAAAAACTCAATTCTTGCCACATAATACTTACCAACACAAAGCAGAAATCTTGGGCGCATTGAGAAAACATTTAGCGTAGATTATTTGGATTACTAATAGAAAAGTATTGATTATTTTCTCTGACAAACAATTCAAACTTACTAAGTACGAGAGAAGTTGTCTGGACACAACATCAACTAACTAAACTGTCATCTAATTGCCTCACAAATCTTCACCAAAAGCTTTCCAACTTGCAACGCACATTTATTGTTAGGGGAATTTTGTATTTATTTCGGCATGTGCATGAAAAATTTTAATTAAACTAAATATATTTGATAAATAATAATGTAAATATGTAATTAGTTTCATTTAAGTGTATGTTGCATGTTCTGCATATATTTTTGTATTTTTGTTGTATTTCGATTTATGCATTTACAATTTGCCAAAACCCTAAACCATACTTATAGGAAGTGGCCGAGTTGCGCCGCCAGGTGGCTCTCGAGAACCTACAAAACCAGCGCATGGACAATCTGGAACAGGATGTGCCAGTGGAATTCGAGTGCTGCTTCTGCACAACCAAGGTAAAATCGACAACCAAGACAATCGATTTAAATCCCGCTAACACTTGCCACCACAAAATCTCTAAACTTCTGCTTTTTTTGTAGTTCGCATGCTCTTTTCTATTAACTATATATACTGACACCAAATGTATCTGAGTATTTTGAAATGCACCTGCACCAAATTTAACTTGTTTTTGTTTTTGTTCTTAATACTTAATTAACAATGTAACAATGCAAAATCATCGACAGTTAAATCTGAAAGAGAGTTAGCATTAGGACAACAATTGGAGATCATATTTAAATAATAGATCATGCTCAATATAGGCCCCGTACTCTGCAGCATTTCCCACTAAGTACTCGCAAGTATATCGAGTGATCGATCCCAAGTAGCAACTGTTGGTATTCGATGTTAATTTACTGAAGAGCCATGTGTAAATATTGCAGGATCGCATTTGTGTATTTCACGACAGGGAGTATAGCATGAAGAGATTGGTGAGACCACCGCCATCGCCCAAGAATTATCTGGCCCTCAAGCGGATGATTGAGGAGGGAACTGTCGATCTCTTCTATCTGTGATGGTAAAATGATAAGATGAAACTGCACCACTGTGACCATTGTGAAAAACTGTGTTGAAAAGTGTATTGTGATAAATATTTGATTTAATTTCTATTTTGTTTTTGAATTGTGTGTTGAAAGCTGAGCAAAACTGAGCCCAAAGAGAAATATGGCAATTTTATGTTGATTTTGTTTCTTTTTCATTTCTTTTACTTAAAGGGTTTGCCAGGATGCCAAGGCGAGTGTATTCCATTGCGTGCGAATAGCGTTTAGAAACTATTTCTTTAGAGCTTGGCTAATTGATTGGCAATGGCTGTCAATCAGTCAATCATTACGACGATTACAAACACACACACACACACCCGCTACACACAAAGATTAATCTAAAAATTCAACTGAACGATATGCAAATTAAAATTACACTGAATGTGTTGTACAAACCAAATTAAATTACTTAATTTACACAACACAAAAACTAAATATGAGTTAATTAGCTTTAATTCTAAACACAAAGCTTAAATTTAATTAAATCAATTATTATTATTATTATTATAAATATTATCTTCGTGCGTGACGTAAAAGCTAATGAAAGACATAGCAAATTCTAAGAATTTAAATAATTTTATTTCTACTCCTCACACACACACAATATGAAAAAAAAAAACAAAAAAAAACCCAAAGCAGCATGTGTTATTATCTATTATTATATATGTTTTATCTTAAGGCCTTGAGATGAGTTTCAAACAATTCTTTTACACTAAGCACTTAATTAATAGAACTAGTTTTAAATTAATCGCTTATCAGCAATGCAAAATATAAAAACAAAATACCAAACCAGAAATATATAAATAATTTAATTAAAACAATGTTATGGAAACAAACAACCAAAAACTGCAATAAATAAAATAATCTAGTATTGATTTCAACATTTACCACAATTTTTTATTAGCACTCTTTTATCTATCTACTGATTCTATATTGTATTATTGCTCGCCGAGAATTCTTTCAAATACAATTATTATTTTAATTAGTCTTATAATTTTACTTAAATATATATATTGAGATCTGGAAATACCGTTTAAATCTCGTGCAATATGCCGTTTGCAGGGTAAGTAAAAAGATCTCTTTGATTTTATTAACTTTTCTATATTTTTCTTATAATTTGTATATAAAATATTTTGTGTTTTATAATTCAATCGAAATCAAAATCTGTATTAAAAATTTAGCACGATGCATTTAGTTGCATGTTGAATGCTCTTGAGAAACAACAAACAAACAACAAATTTACAGCAATTACGAGTGCACCTAAGACAATCAATAAACAATCAATAAACAATAACAAAAAAAGAGTGTTGAGGTACTCCTGGCCTGGTTTATGGTTTATTTAAATCGCATTCATCATTCCGCGACTCACTCTCTGCCTTGCAGGACTTCAAGGAGTACACCGATGCGGAGGGCGTCATCTCGCTGCCCACTTCCGACTTCCACAAGCCCATCTGTCTGGAGATGCGCTTGGCTGCCGCCAATCGCCAGGCCAATCAGTTCGGTATACTATCGCCGACCGGGACGACCCCTCAGCAACTGCAGCTGACGGCGCCGGGCGATGTGGTGCTGTTGCCGGTTTATACCAGTGCCAGCATTATGCCCATCATTTCGCAATCTTCGTCGACGTCCTCGTCGTATGGGACGACAACATCGACGACCATTGCCCTTCCGCTGGATGCCACACAGCGTTTCGGGGAGCCCATTGCCAGCAATTTCAATCACAACTACAACAACAACTTCAATACGACAACTGTGGGCGCGGGTGGGGTGGCCAATGGGCTGCTGCTGTTTGGCAATGGCAACTTTGCTGCCGGCATCAGTGCCAGCCACAGCAACAACAACAACAACAATGCGGATCTGGCCAGCGTCGACAGCTCGGATACGTATGCCAGTTGCCAGACGCATCCGTTTCTGTCGCAGGGAGATCTTACAGCGGATTTCAACGACGAGGCCTGCGCGTTGGACATTGACATGGATAATCTGTATATAAATCCGTTGGAA
This sequence comes from Drosophila dives, assembly GCA_035042365.1. Lineage (NCBI taxonomy): Eukaryota > Metazoa > Arthropoda > Insecta > Diptera > Drosophilidae > Drosophila > Drosophila dives. Next base: position 238,776 of record JAWNLJ010000093.1, on the reverse strand, counting down.
AAGGAGTCGTGCCACCACCGTGGCACCAACATCAGCAGCTCCACGGGCTTCATAGTGGGCCTGCCGCCCACAATTTCCACCTCTGGTCTCTCAATGCGCGCCCAGGTGAAGAAGAGCGCATCGGGCGATACGGCCCTAAGAAATCTGGCTGCCGGGGGCATTAGTCCACTGGATGATGTCTATCAGAACTTCGATGTGCAGGAGCGGGGCAGCCGTGTCAGCCTGAACGAGAACTCAGTGCCAAAGCATCGCAAGACGCGTTTCCAGCAGAGCTTCACAGCCATCCGGCCCAGCACCAGCAGCGGCAGCAGCAAGCCCCGCGCCCGCTTCGAGGACACCAAGCTATGCGAGGACATTGTGCGTCTGGATGGTGCTGCCGGCTCAGTGGGAGGAGCAGGAGCAAGCAGCGCTGGCGCCGCTGGCAGCAAAAAGAAGCGCTCGGCCTTTATGCCGGGCAAGAGTATAGCCACTGCCACCAAACTGATAAATCAGCGTTTGTTTGGCATACAAAATGCAGGCGCCAAAGGTAAAGGTGATCCAAATGGGATTAGGTCAATTTCAATATCGAAATAGATCAGTTTTCTAATTGGTGTATTTTTATCTTGCAGCCAAATTTGAGAGTAAGCATTCCTCATCGATAGACTCGATTGATGCATCGCCGAATCTGGAGCATCACCGACGCTCCAAGTCGATACTGAAAAACAAGTCTGATATATCGCGCGTGCTGTCCGATCCGGAGAGTGAGCGTCTGTTGGCGGACAATATGTCAGGCTCGGGCGTGTCCGATAATGGCACCGTCATGGTATGTTTATATATCATTCATCTACCCATTATTGTAATTGACTAACGTATTTTGGATTGCAGGGCGAGTCTGGCAGCGATTACTCACCGAATAAATTACCTCATTCAGTTTTAGCTAAGTCTATATCCCCACCACCCCTCAGGCATCGTACCTTACTGCATCAACGCTCTGGGCCAGCGACACTGCAATCGAAACCAACCAAGTTCCAAACACCCCGCTATCCCGAGGAGCAGGCACTGCGTCAGGTTAAGCCAGTGCTCGCCCGCTCCTCGACGGCGGCTCAGGCATCAGCGGATGGCCGATACGATGGCAGTCAGACGAGGGACAGCAGTCTGGGTAAGTTCGGCTTATAATTATAATTTATAATGGCTAAATGAGTCATTTAGTACGTCACTGAGTAATCCAGACATTTGTCTGTGAATACCCATACAAAACAACAACAACAACAACAACAACAACAATTTTGTTCTATTCTCTCTCGCTATATCTATAAATCATCATCGCGCCAACTGAACAACTGAACTTCCTCAAGTTACCGCCTTCGACGCTGCATTCTGAATAACCCTGATTAGTCAGAATAGCCCGCACAATAACCCACCATCCACAGACACAGATACTATAATATATATATATATATATATATTATATATTACACACCGAAGGAATTACAAATGCAGGCAAGGCGAGCGAAATTTGTTAGTTACAATTCACACACACATTTGATGTACCATCGGCAAACGGAGAGTGGAATACTACAAAAATCTATATATAGCACTAAGTACCCCACACTCCTGTACACCTCGTACACCCGAGTCGTAGTGTTGAGTTATCGATAAGTTGGTTGCTTTTTGAGCCTTCGTCCTTTTATCCTTATATCTATGTGAAGCTGTAGCAGTCGGCCTTTAAATACAAACACACAAATCACACACAAACACGCAGCTTTCTGTAAAGCATTGTTATTATTTTGTAGCACCTTTGTTTAAAAAATATATATAAAAAAACCGATTTTAATAGTTGTCTCTCTGCCCCACCCCACAAAAATATAATAGATTCCGAGACGACGTTCATCTCGCCAGCTCGACTGGCTCAAGGAGTTGAGACGACACAGTTGGAGGCACAGGACAAAGCCGAGGGCGATGGTGAGGCAGATGCTGAAGGCGAGAGCGAGTCCAACGACGAGCAGAGAGCATTGCTGCAGCCGCAGAATGCTGAGGAGTCAGGCAAGGCTGAGGGGGGCGGCAATGGCGCTGGCGGCGGGGCCACGTAGCAATTAGTTAACACCACAAAACACACCAAAAGCGCTTAGTAGTTATTGTACTATATAAAAACCAAAAGAGAAAAAAATTAAAAAAAAAAAACTAGGAAACACTAAAAAACCTAATCCAATGGAGAATTCAACACAAAATACAAACCAAAAAACTCAAAGTGATAGCAAAATTAGCAAAAATGGAATGTGAATTATATAAAAGCAATGAACAGTATCCTAGTCTAATTTGAAAAGCAGATGAAAAAAAGGTTGAAGTTGAATATTTTTACAAAAAAAACTTAAACAGAAACTGAAAACTTCAACTAGAAACAAAAAAAAATACTCCAAGCACAAAAACAAAAACCAACAAAAAAAACACAAATCAATGCAAATTGTTGCTAAGCCGCGAATGCCGTACAAAATTAAATTAAATAAATGCCACATATTGTGTGTACAAAAAAGTATCCCCTAACTTAATCTTACAGTTAACAAACCAGCAACAGCAAAACAAAAAATATTCAGAAAAAGAAGAAAATAATACATTTAACATGTAAATAGTATTTACTAAGCTAAAATGCTAAAGTGCAACATTTATTTACAGCTTGCAGCATATAAACGAAGTCACCACAAAAGCCTAAAGTGTAGAGTAAATAGCAAATAAACAAAAGCAACAAAAATGAAAAAAGAAAAGAAAAGAGCATAATATTCATATTTTAAATGCAATCTATGTATACACACAGACATACATATACAAATACAAATACAAATACAATAAAATATATACATATTGCACACATATTGCAATTACAATTCGCGGCATATTTACATCTTAAAATTAAATACGAGTTAAAGTAATATTTTTTATTCGAAAGCTCGCAACAAAAGACATTATGCCATTTTATATATATATATATATATATATATATATATATATATATATAATATAATATATAATAGGAAATTTACCACAGATCCATATACATTATATATATACACCATGCCAGTTAAAATAGTTTGACAATTCATCAAACAAAAGTAGTTATAAATCGTTACGCAAAAGTTCGTTTATATGTATGTGTATGGGTAAGGCTTATTGTTAGTGCTTTGTTCCACATCCTTCCCCCCCCCCCCAAACACCACTTCTATCCTGCTGCATTATTGTATGTAATAGAAATCGGAAATAAACCTCATATGAGTATCGATAAAAAGTATCGATTTATTTACAGAACTTCATTCAGAATTCTACTAGAAACTAATGGGAAAACTCGTATGAGGATTTTATTTCTGACTTTAATCCCGTATATAGTAACTATCGTATTAGATGTAATTAATTGACTAATAAGTTTGTTTCAGTGTAGTAGTAAACGTTGAACTTTATATGAGAAATGAGATTTGTTTTAGTTTGTTTATCGAGAAATTGCATAGTGATATTTTATGCGTTAGTCTCAGATTTATTGATATGTGTGCGTCCCGTGTGTTAGTTGAAAGTTAAACAAGTACTTCAAAAGTTACAAAATTACTCAATGTAAGATCAAATTAGTATTTAGGTATGTCATTTGGTTCCATTTACTTAGAACCTAGAATTAAAATGAGCAAACGTTATTTTCTGCGTTGTGTTTGTTATTTTTCAATTACAATTATACACATACCTGAAAGCAATAATTTTAACATATTTGAGCACCTAAGACTAGATAAATTATTGGTTTGCTTGAGTTTCCCATCCAATGAAAAAAACATATATTTAGTCAATTATTTATAAACCCAAAGTACGTGTGAGTTTTCATGTGAGTCCTTTCTCTAAGTTTTGCCCGGAACATTCCATGTTGTGTGTATTGTTATTATTGGTAATAATAATTGATAGTTGGGATTGGATATGAGATGATTGTATTATAAAATTGCAGGTCCTTCAAAACGTTAACTGAATTCGCATCTTTAATACGCATTTGATAATATTCTAGGCTAATCATATGGCCAGCAATCGAAAATGAAAACTAAAGTTTATATGCAAGCAGATTTTAAATGCTAAACCAATAAATTCAAGCATTTATAAAATAATTAAAGATTATTCCTACAGATATAAAAATAAAGTAGAACACAGGACATTTTCTAAATTCAAGAATAAACTTTAATAAAATTTAATTAAAATTAACAATCTTTTTGGAAGAAGACGAAAAAGTTGCATACCAAATTGAATCGATGTGTCAAACATGATTTTTGTTGGGTTCAATCAGTTGTAAAGTATCTTTGCGATTCCTAACAGTAAACCTAACAACAAATCTATGTAATTCTCGAATTAACAGATAAAAACACAAATGTGGAGAAGTATAGAAAGCGACAATTGGATATGAAAATCAAATTCAAATTAGCCTCTTAGAAACATATCAGTAAAGGAATACGAATTCATTCACTCACACACATATGCACACACACATGCACACCCATTCACTGTAAATTCAAATTCACAAAAAAAGAAGTTTTTTAAGAGATGCCAACAATCTCAACGTCCGCTTTTTCAACTTAAGACCCAAAGAGAAATGGATAAATTATATAAAATCGAAATTAATTAAAGCCAAAAATGCAATTTAAAGTATGTATATGTAATTAAAACCGTAAGAATTATAATTAAATGCTTAATGCAACCACATTTTGTAAGCAATTCGTTTTGAACTTTCTACACAATTTTGGTGAGCATTGGCCACATTCCACGTTGTTTATACTTAATTTGTAATTGACAGCAATAAAGCCGGTAACTAACTTTTGTAAATATTTGTTTCATACACACACACACACAAAACAACATAGAAAATCGCGCTGATTATTTATTAAATATATAAAAATCAAAAATCAAATAAAAGTTAAATAAATGGCACTGCAATTTTTTATACAAAAATCGTTTCGGTTTAAAATTGTTACTATTTTTCTAAATTATTTTTAATGAGCTGCAGCTGTAAATGCATTAAAATTATATTGAATAAGCCGAACTGCAACAACCAAAAAAAAACGCGAAATGTTATTATGTAATATTAATTATTAAATTAAAATTATTTATTAAACGATATGTACATTTTAATGTAGCCTGCCAGCAAAAGTGAAAACCATTAACTACAAAAACCATAAGCAAAATCGTTGAAAAAAAAAAGAAAACAAAAAGCAAAATCAAATTTATTAAAACATATTAAAAACTATATTCAGCGAAATACCATGGAAATATATAAATCATTGAGCAAAATTAAAAGACTTCGTTTTTTAATGCAAAACCATTATTATTGCTAGACAAAAAGCTGCTCCTGGTGCACGTATCAGGATTAAAGCTCAAAGCTTTTCAAGTTTTCGCTTCTAATTGCATCGATTTGAGCTATGCAGCTTTTAAGTCTGAGCTTTTAAGGGTTGTCAGGCTTTAGCAAAATACATTCAACCATGGACAAGAACCTTTTGAAAAGCACTAATTAGCAGCTGCCAACTGAATACCTTAAGTAACTTTTCAATAATTAAAAAGTTAATAATTAATTAAAGTGCAGCCTCACACGTAAGGGGGCGTGACGCTCGCAGGGACTGTCCCACAGTCTGGGTGTGTTGGGTGCTACATAATTAATCCAATTCATGGCCACGCCCCTTTTAATAACTTTATAAATGACTGATTTGAGCAGTTAGCTGTCAATTAGTCAACATGTATTCACCGAACGAGGCAATATCTTTGGAGAAGCGCAACTATCATCGGATCAAAGAGTTGATTCACGTGAATTATATTGTAGGCTACAATATAAAGAAACCGATGCGCTACGATTTTCTTTTCAAGTTGTGTGTACTAAAAATCAAAGATTAATTTTTTATTTTGTTTATAACTTAAGAATTTTTAATCAATCCGTTAGCTGGAGCTTGGTGCTTATCGGAAGTACTTTGGCTTCCTACTACGGCCACTGGCAGCTGGCTGCCCACTACATTTCGGACATTCCCCGCATTTCCGAGGTTGCTTACAAATATAGTCATCGCTCTGCAGTGTTAATGAATGCATATAAATTGCTTTATTTTTTGCAGTCCATTAGTACGATATTCCAGTCGCTTATGTCCATTGTAAAACTTGTTTACTATCTGGTGGCACCGCGAAAATTCTACATCCTGCTACGTGGCGCCTGTCGACATGAGCTCCTACAGAGCTGCGAACTATTCGCGGCTGTCGCAGGTCAGACTCTGCTAACCGGGAATTTAAATATATATATATCGTGCTTAATGTCATTCTTACAGATCTGCCAATTGCAAAGGAACTGCGCCAGAATGTGGATAACATCATGAATAAGACTTGGATCAGCACCCGCCGCCAATTGCTGTACTACACTTTTGCTTGCATTGGCATCACTTTAAACTACTTTTTCAACGCTCTGATTGTAACTGTTTATCATTCCATAAACTCAGCGGGACCCAACTTTGAGGTTATGCTGCGTGAGTCAGCCAGCAGCATAAAATAGTTGTAAAACATACAAGAAATTTTGGATTTCAGCACTGCCTTCCATGTATCCCAATTGGATGGACAAGGGCATGACCTTTCCCTACTATCATCTGCCATTGTTTCTCGAGACCTGCACTCTCTTTATTTGTGGCATGGGTGTGTAAAATGGCATTGATTGGTGAACTGAAGTCTTCAAATGTTGCATTAACAGGTGCGGTTGCCTTCGATGGGACATTCATTGTGCTGTGCCTGTACGGCGTTGGTCTGATGAACTCACTCACCCATATGATTGAATGCTCCACGTCACCGCTGGTGCCTCAGGAGCGTCGGGTTGAGTACCTACGCCTTTGCATCCGTCAATATCAGCGGGTGGCAGCGTAAGCCAAATAAACTAATAGACTATAAACTGCCAGTTATTCTCTCTCTCTCTCTCTCTCTCTGTCTATCCATCTCTTTCTCCGTATCTTTAACAGCTTTGCACTGGAGCTCAACAACAGCTATAGGCAAATTATAATTATACAGTTTGTGCTGAGCCTTTTTTGCTGGGGTCTCGTTTTATTTCAAATGAGCATTGGTTTTGTACGGATCTGCTTCCACTTGTTTCCTTAACAATGTCCTTTAAAATGCGTATTGTTTTTTATTGTATTATCTACACACAGGCCACAAGCTTGACGACGGTGCTCCGCATGATGATGTATCTCTCAGCCGGCGGCTATCAAATCGTCATCTTCTGTTATAATGGCCAAAGCTTTGCAACTGCTGTGGGTTATTTGCATCTTTCGCTGTTTTTTACAATACTTGGTCAGCTTCATTGTTTTGTTTTTTGTTTTTTAACACAGAGCGAAGGCATAGCGATGGCATTTTATCAGTGTGTTTGGTACGACGAATGCCGGGAATTTCGACAACTCGTCAGAATGATGATAATGCGCTCCAATCTTGGCTTTAGTCTGGATATATCCTGGTTTGCAAAAATGTCGCTGCCCACATTGATGTCGGTGAGTGGCTGGCATTTGAAATATGTAAACATGTGCTGAAAGATTATAATTTCATGGTACACATTTGCAGATGATACGCGCAAGTGGGCAATATTTGGTTTTACTGCGGAATATAATGCAAAAAAAATAAACCAACAGAGCTAAATAAATAAAAGTATCACTTGAATTCATTGAATTTTACTTCAGCTTTTTTTGTATCCATCAGAAACACACGCTAGGCAATCAATACTTCAGCCAGTTTGTCGTCACGCACATTAATTTTGATGATGGCTAAGAGGGGGTGGGTTGGATGTTAGGCAAGTCATTGGACAAAACTGATAATTCAGTAAACGCATTAAAATAATTAAATTGCCAGCTGATAACGAGTCGTTGATAACACCAGCGAACCCATCCTGCCAAAATCCTGCACTTGCCCAATCAATTTTATTTATTTATCCCGTCCAGGCACTTAAAGACACTTTGGGCCTTGTGGTTGCCATTTTATGCCATTTTATGCCATTTCATGCTTTAAATGGCATTTGCGCTGCGCCCATAATTGCTGAATAGTTTTATTCCCCACAGGAACTGGTGCTCGTTTTAGCCATCTTCTGTGCCCTTGGACGCATATCTGCAATACTTTTAATGCATATTCGCTGTTAGTTGGCGCCGTCCTCTTTTGTGCTGCCATTTTTTCTTATCCTTCTCATTTTATTTAAATGCCATTTTTGCTTTTGCTTTTCTTTTTTTTTTGGTTCTCGGTGTGGAAATCTTTTCTCAGCTTGTCAGTTTATTGAGGCGCATGAATATTTTACAGCCTTTTTTTGTATTTTTATATACTTTTATATATTTGTATTTTTGTCCTTGTGCAAGTGATGTGTTTATGTGTGTGCTTGTGTGTATTTGTACATATTACTTACACTTTCGCAGCTTGACTAGAATATTTATTATTATGATTTTTTTTGCATTAATATTTTTATTGTCCAACAATAGTTGTCGGAAATTATTTATCCCATTCGCTTGAGATAGCGCCTTTTTTGTCGTTAAAGAATAAATTATGAATTAAGCATATTCAATATTATGATTAAATTAAGCAGGGAATTGTCAAATTAATGCAACACTTTATTTTATGCATTTATCTATAAAATTACCAGCAATTACAGCAATCAAAACTTCGCAAGAAATCTTGAAATTTAAGCTATGAATTTATCTGGCAAAGCAAATATTGTATTAAAGCATCTGTAAAAATAAATTCAAGAGGGAATTTGAAGTTCAAAGTAAGCTGGCCAGTAAATACAGAAAAACAATTCCATCGAACTTTTCGCTTACCAACAGAAGCAAAACGATAACATAATAAATTACCGAGTCATGAAGCGCAAAATGTGGCATGAAGCGCAAAATGCCACGCCCCGAACATGCTTTACGCCCTCAAGGCCACCTTTGATGTATAAAAAGCCATTTCGCTGTGCTCAGCATTTTTTGTACTAACATTAAACTTGTACACTTGTCACTTCAGTGAAATGTGGCATGTGGCATATGCGTAATGGAATACCCTGAAAAATAGCTCATTAAATAATCATACAAGCGTAATTAAAGGTTTTTGTGCATAATTTGCCACATGCTGTAATATTTTATTATTATTTCTGTCAAGCATAACAAATGCATTCCGCATGATAGGATAATGTTAAATCAGATATGAAAACAAATTAATATTAGCCTTGTCCAAAAAAACAATGCGTTTATAAAAGCAGCTTTTAAGTCTCATCAAATAAATTATACAAGGTTTGGAGTTTAATGTAAAAATATACTTATATTTATAGCACCAATGTTTTTTCTGAGTTTGTTATGTTTTCGTCACGTAGCCGGAAACTGTCTACAAATGGCAAACATATTGTTTCAATTTTGGCCCCTGATAAAACAATGTCCCACCGGAATAGAAAGTAGCCCGAAGTTGTGCATTTGCTTTTTGAATTTTGTTGCTCAGAATTTGGTTAAGTTTTGTTTGTTGTGTGTGTGTGTGTGTGTGTGCGTGGGTATCAGACGGAGTCCGGACTCCATGACGTAAGTTGATGCGTAATCAGTAGCAAATTCGTTCATGTCCATCTACTTACACAATGCGAAAGTAAAGCAAAAATTGACTAAGAATAAGCAAACACACATATTGCGTATACGCAGTGTGTTGACAAATCCGACTGCGTGTCGCATTAGAAAAATGTCTGCGAGTGGACAGGCTGCTGCTCTTCATTCTATTTTCTTGCCCATCTTCTTCAGCCAGATTGTCTTGGCCATAATGGAATTAATATGCTTTTGCTGCCTTTGATCAAACTTGAAGAGGCGCACATGTAAACGGCCATCAGATTGTGTGTGTGAGTGTGTGTGTGTGTGTGTGTCTTGGGACAACCTTTTTGAGTTTTGTGCTGAGTGACCAATGATTATAGAGTCCCACAGGACTCTTGATATTTTAAGTGGCCATACCCAGTTTAGTATATAATCAAGCTAAATTCACTAATACAATGATAAATTTAATAGTTTCCTCTCAGCGTGAATTTATCAAATGCTATTTTCATCAGAAAAATAAACTCAGAAAACTAAGCATATTTTCTCATGCGTCAGCCAATGTTTGCTATTTTTGCTGGCAAGTGAAGCCCAAATCTCTTAAGCTGCCCACCAGAATGCAATTTAAGTTGCCTTTAAAAGTGGGTGCCAAAAAAAATCTGGCCATCTGCCAAAACACAGTTAGAACAGCTAACAGTTATGCACACACTTCATGGCCACAAAAACTCTCATGCAAAACACCACACAACATATTCGAGTGGGTGTGTGTGTGTGTGCATAAGAGTGTGAGTACCATATGCATTTCTCAAATAGCCTAAAAAAGGGCCAGCAACATATTCTGACCAACTGGCTAACAGCTTATAACAATAGAGCGAAAATGCCCAAACGGATGTTAAACCAAGCCATGAAACGAAAGCCATAATTGTTAGCAGCAAGCATACACAATGTGCAAGCATAAAATGTGTGTGTGGTGTGTGTGTGTTGTGTGTGTTGCATTGAGTGTGAAATAGTATAATTGAAGCCACTTAAAATTTCACACAAGATATATGTAAATGTCGAATGATATGCAGCTGATTATACTCTAATTTTATACTAAAAATTGGCTGCATATTTAATTCGCATAATGGAAAACTTATAAATTAATGCTTAGCTAATGCACTTAATTTAATATTTTAATTCTTTTAATTAGTTTACGTATATATAATCTATACCAGATGTTAGCCATTATAGAAGCATACATGGCTGAACATATTTCATAGCATTTGCTTTTGTTGTGGCAAAAACGTCTTGCTTCAAAGTTGCCCCACAAGTGGCTGAATTAAATTTGTTGCACTTTAATCAACTGGCGACGCAATGGCGTTTCGTATCCCTTGCGACTTCATCCTTGTGCCAGGACGAACGAAGCCTTAACATTTTATTTTACGCACGGCTCTTAAGCGATTCCTTGTGCACTTCGCTTTTTTTCTTTTTAATTTCGCTCAACTTACTCATGCGAAATGGCACTTGATGTCCTCAGTTATTTGTGTGTTTGTTTCTGTTTCTGTATGTGTGTGTGTGTGTCTGTATGTGTGTGTTTATGTAGGTGTATATAGTAACTATAGCTGGCTGTACTCTGTATGAGTTTCTTGGGAATCAACACTAAGCTGCTAGAACCGCGCAATTCTCTTACTTTTCGTTTCCTGCTGCAGTACGTCAATTTCAGTGCAAATGAGAAGAGAGCCAAAGACAACATCAGCAAATACAAACACAGCCAGCAGATGAACAAAAACAAGCGGACAGAACATAATATACATCTCAATTGTTAATTTAAGCTGGCTTTAACAACAACTTAATGCAAATGCGGTACATTTCGCGATGCAGACAAGGAGCCGTGAAACAACCTTGTGCAATGTGGCCCAGACCGTGGCCAACGTGGCAATACTTGACTCAATTATTAATGCTGCTCTGCTACACGGAATTTAAAATATTTCTCCTTCAGTACCTGTGTTATTTTAGTCTATTTGGTTATGTTAAACAGAACGTTTCACTCAACATCTAGTCAAATCATTAAAAAAAAAATTAAAAAATGTTTAACAATGCTTATGAAAATCGGTTTAAATTTCACAAAATTATTGACGATTTGCGTATATAATAAATTTCTTAAAAGGGTATAATATGTGTGTGCATTCGAGCCAAGATTACTTCTTCTACTAAGGTCCAATTTTCAGGTAGCTTCTTACTTGCAGTGATAAATGACCAACAAGCTTTCCACATTATAACAGCTTCGAAAAGCATTTATCTTATCCACAATAAGTATCTAATTTGCTTACATTATTCAAGCGAAACATAAAACCTGGCACAAATACGATTATAATTACAGGCAATTAGCATTAGGCCTGTTCATACTAAGCTATAATGGACAGCAGTAATTTAATACAAATATTCACATTATAACAATTACATTTATCGGTTGGTCGGCATCACCAAGTGAAGAGCAAGCAATTTGTTTAATAATCGATGTGTTTATTCAGTCTGATAACTTTACGTGTTGTCCTTTTTCTTCTTCTTGGGTGAACTGAGCCATCCCAAGTGGCAACTGTCTAGCCATTCAATTTGCATTCAAAGTACCACAACTGCTTTTCAATCTCAGGAGCAGCACTCAGTTAATGTCAGGAATGCGGACTTGATGCAATATACTCGCTCAACTTAGATACCGAGAAATCTGTACTGCCGACATTTGCAGCAGGTGAATATGCAAATGAATGCATGACAAAGGCAATCACGTTCTCCAAAATACAATATACGATATACAACGAGGACAGTGGAGGACTGCATACGTAATTCCCTCCTGCAGGAGATGCACTTTATTTTATTCTGATATGTTTTTTTTTTGCTTTTATTTTATTTTGTCCAGCAATGGCTTTTCAATTTGTTCTCTGTTTGATTTCTCAGTCCTTGCGGAAATTAAGTTACATTCATTTGATTTTATTTAATAGTAAGTGCGCACAATATTTTATCAATATAATTAAATCGGAACGTTTTGCTTGCAAACAGAATCATTTTCCCCATTCAATGACAAAAAATTTCCAAAGAAGCAGGCAGCAACGGTTGGTAAATACGAAAAAAATGGGAAAAATTTTAAAAAATGATTGCATTAAAAAAAAAGGGTTTACAAAGATTGACAGGGAAAAAGGAATATATATTTATGTATAAATATACCAAACAGACTTATGGCGTTCAAGCTGAAGAATGCAATTAAAATAAATGTAAATAGGCAGGAAATAGTTTGAACATGATCCTATTTACACAACAAATTTACCAACTGAAACAATTTAAATACAATTTCTTCAAATTTGGAATTTTAAATTAATTTTATACATTGCTCGCTCATTTTAAACAAACTTGAATAGCAATTAGGAGCCTTTTTTGCCAGTTGCGGAAACCGCATTCCAATTAAACAAAAGCTTGTAATTAATTTATACACTCATCTAAATTCAATCAATTAAATTCGGTCAATTAACAAGTTCAATTTGGATTTGACTTTACCGTTTGTCACTTTGTACACTTTCCAATTATCCAAGAGGGAAAAACAAAAGCTAACTCTCAAAAGGGCTACCGAATAAATCCCGTAAGCTGTGTGATTCATCAGAATTGCAACGTGGTTGGTAACTCTGTCCTCGAAATTTCTGGCAATGGTTTTAGTCCTGGCTCTTGACGTCAATCACTGGTATTTTCCATTTGGCTCTCACGTCCGAGGCTGATAAAAAATGTGCAAAAATAATTCAATAAGCCGAATTTTTGCATGCGCATACAGCAGTTATAATAATTTTAATGAAAAACCAACACATAAGCGTCGCCACCCAATAAACAAATGACGCGTGCTGGTTGGCATTTTAACGGCCAAGTTGGCAATGGCCGAGTTTTGGTGTTGTTATGGAATGTTGAATGTTGATGCTGACGCACAGTCATAATTATTATGCTTGGTTCTTATATTTTATTTTTTGTGGTGCGTTGATTTATTTGTACGCATTTCCCCCTTCAATTGGATTTCATTCCGATTGCCGTGTAACAGGCAATTTAAGGGCCATTACGCTCTTTTGCTAATTCAAGTGCTAGGCGGGAGGAGAGGTGGAATATAGTTGCTGCAAAACCCACATTAGCAACCACAACCACAGCAACAGCAGGAGCAGCAGCAGCAGCAGCAGCCGACGCCATCTTGATAAATGGCGGGCAGCACGGAACGTGCAAATCGTTGCCTATTTTTAGCCCACTCAAGTTGTTAATTGTTGGCTATAAAATTTGCCAAAGCGCTTGCTGACACGCGAAAAAAATGAAACAAAATAATTGCAAATACAACGATGAAATCACAAAGAAAACATTTCAATCTGCCTTTGGCCCCAAAGTTTCATGTAATTACGAGTTGGCCAGCTTAGACACTAAGTTTTGGAGAGCATAGCTGACCCCGAGCTCCTTGAGTTGTGATAAATTGAATTTATAGCATGCTATCTCTCTCACACTCTCTCTCTTTGGCCATGTCTCTCCACAGCTCTCCTCTCTCACATATCAGTGTGACTTCCTGCACGATGACTTTATAGCAATTTAATGAGCCACATTTCGGTGCTGCTGTTGCCGCTATGAAAAATGATATTGTATATTTTATTCCTTGTACCGTTTTCTGTTCACTGGGCACGCCCCGGCAATCTGCCATGGGCCAAGCCAACAGACCAACAGAGCACAGCAAGCCGTAATTTGTCTGGCTTTCATCAAATGATATGGCCCTGATTATGTCGCCTTTTCCACACGTTCTTTAAAATGCCAAAAACCCGCACAACAATTTGCTAAAATGTATGTAAAAGCCAACGCTTAACGATAAGCAAAAACTTTGATTTTTATTTGAATATTAAACGTATGCGATTTAAATCTATAATTAAACATTTGTAGTTGACCTATTCAATTTTTGGTTGACTTTATAAGTCACTCAGCCAATTACTGTGTCTGAGAATAGAAGTACTTTTAGGCAAGTAATTTAATATTATTATGAAGTGCTTTCAATTAGGCCAAATATATATACATTTATATGGCCCTAAAGGAGTCATATCCAATTTCATATTCAGTTGTCATATGTCAATTGACAACTGTCTTCTTTTATTTTCTGTTGTACGACAAGTAAACAATATCAATTTATCAAAGGGCACTTATGGCAGTAGACCGACAAATTAGCTATTATTTCAATTGAAAGCTAAAACCAGGACTCAGTAATTCCTCATCGATTCAGCCTTTGTTGTTTTTGTATACACACACACACACACACACACAATGGATTTAGCGGGCTTTCACTCTTGACATGGCAACCAAAGTGTAAACATTGAAATATTTTTGATTAAAATGGGCGAGTCAAAGATCAATTGCAATTTTTTGAATACTTCAGTTGGACACAATGCAACAATATCATACATAAATCTTTAAAGTATTTTTAGGGCATTCTTTAACACAGACTAATTCAAATATTGATTGTGGAATGACATTGAACCCAGACATTTGTTATTGATGCTGCCTCTCAGCCCTGTCCTATATATTAACGGCGCAGCTTTGAGCAGCTTTCGTCTACTGGCCATAAATTAATATGGGCAAAATGGGTGTGAAAGTTCAGTGTACCCTGAATTAAGCAATTATATCCATTATTTAATTGACTGAGTGTAATAACATAATTAAGCATTGCCATTTCAAATTATCAAAATGAACAGCCACAAATCCAAGAGTTATTTCAAGCAACTCCTGAAACGCCTACTGGCGTGAGGCAATGTTGATTTTTTATCCTACGCGGCTGGCTTTACTTATTTGTCATGCACGCCCCAAATGTGGAATTAAATTTAAATTGACTTTGGAATGCCTGAAGCGCAATTTGTAACGACAACAAAGGAAACTCGCATCAGGACATGCCCGAGGAACACAGAACAACGACATCTTTTGTATATTTATTGTTTTTTTTTGTATCTCTGATTTAGCTTTTTAATCTCGTTGAGATGCACTGAAGCATATGTATGGAAAATGTATACTCATGCTCCACAGCCTGAATCGTCGAGGGAGTTTACGATGACGTAGCTTCACTAGGAAATTGCTGTTCCTTTTTCCATTTTGTAGGCCACTGAAGATACTCGATTCCTTGTATCCGCAGTATTTCGCTGACGCATATATGCAAATTTCTATCTGTGACTCTCAGTGGTTAAACAAGTTAAATACATTTTGTCATTCGGATATTGGTGGAAATGGAGATTTCAAGTTTAGTCGAGTCACCTGAGTAATCTTTATTGTTTGGAGTGGCCATTGTTGTCATTTCTTGAATTTGCTCAATAGCCTGTTAAAGGAAGCACTAAAATCGACTTATTTTTCACATGATTCAACACCAAATTAACAATTGTCTGACAGTTTTTATTAACACTGTCTTTGGTCCCGATCTCTGCGCATGTTGACCTTTTCCATTCTCCCATTGAAATTCTCATCGGGAAGCGGTAAACAAATTATGTCCTTTTCCCCCGGTCCGTTTCGCCCAGTTCGACCGAAAGGAACAAAAGTTTTATTGTGTCGCGCGAACTCTGAACAGAAACGTTGATTTACCAGTCACAAATATTTTCGCTACATTTTCTTCGAGTTATTTCCCTTAAATCTGGCGACGACAGTTGTGCTTAAAACTGTCAAGAACTGTGTACTCTTTGTTTAATGCGATTTCTGTCCGCTTAATGAACAACCACAGCTCAGTCTCTGAATAGCATTAATTAATAATGTAAACCAATTTGAATATTATAGTGCGGGAAAACAGTCGGGTGGCTTATGCGCAAATCCCAATTTGAACTACTACTAAACACCCTGCACTTCATTGTTTAATAAAAGTGTGCAAAAGTTCAAATTACAAATTTACTGTTAGTAATTCGTGGTTTTTAAATTAATTAATTTCACAAATATCTCGTAAATCATATTCAATAAAAAGCTGCCTCCAATGAATTTCAAAATCAGATCAGAATTAATGTAATTATTTGAATTATTGTACACAAGTGTCACTGCATATTAATAATGTACAATCATATTTGCCAATTGTCAGCTTAAAATTGAATTTATTCCCTGAAAATTTCATTTTATTATCGCACGACTGGCATGGACTTAAAAAACAAGTTTGCAACGCGGCGTGGCAGGTCCAATGCAATGCAATGGCCTTGCTTTTTGATGTCCTTTTGCAACAATTTAACATTTAATCTTTCGTTGGGTGAATTAAGCATCCAAACTCCAGCTCCGAAAAGCCTTTTACAATTCATAGCCTTGGCCGTTTAGCGCATAATTTCGCGCTTCTTGCCCAAGGCTCCGGGTTTTTGCAGCAGGATCCTCTGCTCTGCCAGGCTACAGTCTTACACATTCGTTGTCTTGTTAAATATTAACGCAATTCCACTTTGGCCAATTACACTGCAACCCATCCACACTCGCAATTCGCAGCACAGTTCGCATCCGGTGCGTTGAAGGAGATGTTCAATATTATGCAAATGCTAATGGAACTGTGCGACTGGACAGGGGAGCAGAGCAGAGCATCCAGCGCACTTTCTTAATATGAAAAATTGAGGGAAACAAACATATACTATATACATACATATGCATATATGCCAATTTGTGAACGAAATCGATATGCAAAGGTTGGCTCGTTAAATTCGACAAAGTATAAAATGTTTATGCAAATTCGAATATTTGTTATTCAAATTATTTTATTTATGTGCAGTTTATTTATCTAATACACGTGAACAACGAACGAGCGACCCTCTTTGTCCGTTGGCCAAGTCAATATTAGCACAAGCAGTCGGTGCACTTGACCGAGCTAGTCGCTAAACCCATGGTAATCCAACCAGTGGCTGTCAGACAGAAGACAGACGTCTAAGCAAATACAAACAAATCGTATTTTGTCGCCGTTCGAAAGGTGAAAGTGCGCTGAAACTTAATTTATTCAAAGAATATGTAATCGAAACGGAATTGATGCGGTTCAATTTAAATTATAGCTAAAGCGATTTCGATTATTTTATGGTAAGCATGCGATATATCGATAGCATTTCACTCGAGCGATCAGCTGTGATCTGCCATAAATACTAAAAGAAATACTAAACAGCTGTGTCTGATATGAATATGGCAACTGCTGCTGTTGTTGTTAGTGGTTTGCGTCGATTATTGGACTTTGGCTTGTAGTGCGCTCTGTTTTCAGTTAGCGGCTTTAATAATGCTCAGATTAAAAGTAAATAAAGTGCGCTTTGCCGCCGCTTTGGCTGACGTACGTTACGCCACAACAACAACAACGCACGGCAATCACTACCAGTACCTGCAGAATTCCAAACTGCAAACTCTCTATTTTCAACGTTCGCTGCCCAGGCTTCCCATACCACTGCTAGAAAAAACATGCGAGCGTTTCCTAGCCGCCGTTCAGCCCCTACTCAGTGCGGAGGAGCAACTAGAAACGCAACAGGTGGTCGAACAGTTCCGCCAAGGCGTCGGCATGGAGCTGCATGCCCGACTCAAGCAGGGCGATGCGGCTAACAAGCACACCAGCTACATCTCACAGCCCTGGTTCGATATGTACCTCTCGGATCGGGCGCCTCTGCCGCTTAACTATAATCCGTTGTTAGTGATGCGTGGCGAACCGCGGACCGAGTATCAGTCACAGGTAACGCGTGCCACAAATCTCATCATTAGTTCGCTACGCTTCTGGCGTTCGCTGCAGGCTAATATCCTGGAGCCAGAGGTCTATCATATGAATCCCAGGAAGTCGGACACGGACAGCTACCGGCGCTGGATGGCCATCTCTCCCAAGGCCTTTGCCACGTACGCTTCGTATGCGTTCAAGGCCTTCCCCCTGGACATGAGTCAGTATAGTCGACTATTTGGTACGACACGACTACCCAAGCTGGGCAAGGATGAGCTGGTACAGTCGGCGGATTCCAAACACATACTAGTCCTGCGACGCGGCAACATGTACGCGATGAATGTGCTCGACAGAACTGGTTACATAGAGAGTCCCAGCGTTATACTTGGCCGTCTTAAGAGCATTCTTGCGCTGGATGCACAAAGGGAGCCCGCTAGCGTGCCTCTGGGCCTGTTGACCACGCTACAGCGTGATCAGTGGGCAAGAGCGAGAACACATTTCGTTAGCAATCCAAAGAATGCAGATCTGTTAGAGCGAGAGGTGGATGCGGCGCTGTTTTGTGTGTGCTTGGACATCGAGGAGGATGGAGTGTACAATGAGGCTAATCCGGTGCCATTGCTAAAGCATCTACTGGCGGGCAAAGCAACGAATCGGTCAGTGCAAAGATAGAAATCATATTTTATTTTATTGTAATTTTAGCTAAAAACATTTCATTGACAGGTGGTTTGACAAATCAATGTCGCTGCTGATCAGTGCGGATGGAGTAAGTGCTGTCAACTTTGAGCACTCGTGGGGCGATGGTGTCGCTGTGCTGCGCTACTTCAATGAGATGTACAAGGACACACATAAGCAACCGTTTGTGTCGGCGTCCACGCCGCATACGCCCGCTGAGGGCGATATCAACAATGTGCGACCCTTGAACTTTGAGATTGATGACAAGACACGTGCAGATGTGGAAACAGCCTATGCAAACAACGCTAACATTGTGGATAGTTTTGAGATGAATTATTTGCAGTACCCTCATCTGACTAAGGGCACCTGTAAGCGTCATGGCTTGAGTCCGGACTCCATCATACAGCTTGCCTTCCAGCTGGCCTACCGGCAAGCCTTCAAACGCTATGTGGGTACCTATGAATCCTGCAGCACATCGGCATTCCGTCATGGTCGAACAGAGACAATGCGGCCCTGCACAATGGCCACCAAAGCCTTTTGCGAGGCAGTACTGCAGCCTTCACAGAATCAACTCAGCGCCGGAGAGCTGCGGGCCATGATTGACAAGTGCAGCAGTGTGCACGGTCAGCTGACCAAGGAGGCTGCCATGGGACAGGGTTTCGATCGTCACCTATTCGGCTTGAGGCATACGGCGATGCTGGAGGGGCTACCGATGCCGGCACTATTTGAGACTGAGGCCTATAAGCGAATCAATTATAACATTATAAGCACCTCAACTCTGGGCACCGACACTGTGGTAGCTGGTGCCTTTGGTCCTGTTGTCAAGGATGGCCTGGGCGTGGGGTGAGTCCAAAGTTTTTCCCATTCATTGCTGTAGACCTTTAACTGCTTTCTGCCTTCCCTTGCAGCTACTCAATTCAAAACGATTTTGCTGGCGCTATTGTAAGCTCATATAAAAATCAGGCTCAAGGCAAGGAATTTGTGGACAGCTTGGAATCAGCATTTGAACAAATATTAGCAATCATTGAGCGAAGCAGCAGCAGCAAATCTGCTAAGGCAGAGGCAAGGAACTAAACAAAATGAAAGCAATGCCTATTGAGTCGAGGAGAACAATGCTTTCGAAATAGTAGTATGAGAAACTGTCATGGGTATATTAAGATACTCTTACAAGGTGACCTAGGTGGCTGATTAAATATAACAAATTCCAAGGCTCTACAATTTTATTGATTATAGCGCTAACACATTTGCCTCTGTCAAATATGTATTTGCATAGGCAATTATTTGTTTTCTATAAATAAAATGGTTGTTGTCCCGCTTTAATTATAGTCTTTGTTTTCCCTTTTCAGCAAAGTTTTCTGTCTGGTAATTTCCTATTCTTGTTTTCGGACGCATCACCTTAATTTGGTATGCAAACGCAAAAGGGAAATTGTCCACTGATTGCCGCCTGACGAAAGCCAAAAACCCAAAACTTGTGAAAATTGCTAAGCATCTGATTTGTTGGCGCATTTCCAATGCTCTGAATCGCCTCGTTTGGTTTGGTTTCGCTTCGGTTTGAAGTAATACCAAAGTTGATGCCGCTTTTACAGCCGCAAGCAACTTGAATGATATCTACGCCGACCCAGACCCCGGATCCGATTCTAGGTCCCGACCCCTTCGTACCGGCTAGCACCATGTCGCTGTCGTTAAATGTGCTGACATTATCAGTTGATTTATCGCCAATTTTGTTTGCCTTTCGACTGCCTTTCGTGCGAACGCGTATAAATATGTCGCGGAAAATACATAAACAACGTTTTGCTGCGAAACAATTTTTTAAGCAGCGCCGACGCCGACTCCAGTTTTTTGCGGCAAAATGCATACTTGGGAGGCATGGTGAAAATTAATTAACTCGCTTAACTGTCGACTAAATTACACTTTTCTTTATTTTTACTTTTATTTGGGCTTATAATTTACAGACTGATGTATGCTTGGACTTATATTTCATTTTGCTGGACTTTAATGAACAACATTTAAAATACTCGAAGCAAGTGGCTCCGACAGCCAAAGTGCCCTATTAAAACGACACTTCCGTTGTGGCAACAATTAAAATCGCATTAAAATACCGAAGCAGCAGCAGAGAAAAGCAAAGTTGCTACGATTAATCTGGCTAAGGTTGAGGGCTTTGCAAACATATGTGTGTGTGTGTTTGTGGATGTGTGTCTGTGTATGATAAATGTGCGGTTGCACAACGGATTTAATATAACAAAAACACTCATTAAATTATTCAAAATGAGTGAGGATCTCCTGTCTGTCTGGGATGGAAGGAGTCGTCATAGTTAGGCGTCGGCAGACAGAGTTCATAAAGTCTGCGACATGTGCCACATAATAACCAGTCATAACGTGACTGGCCTCTCTGATGAGTTAATGGCAAAGCAGGCATGTTTTTGCCTCATAAATTTAGTAAAATGCAACACAGTCGCAAGAATCAATGATTTTCCCCATAATTGAATATTAATTTGCAATTTATTTGCACTCACCTCATTAGCCAACCGATGAGGAGCACAAATTTCGTGCCTCTCCTGCCTCTCCACTGATTTTTGTTACAGGCAAATCATTTGTGTGTGCGAATGTGAATTTAGAAACTTGATGCCTCAGCACAGACCTCAATGTGCGGCTGGCAAAACCACAGCAGAAACAACAAATCCTAAACAAAATGAGAAAAGCCAAAAGAGTCTGGAAAAGCCGCAAGCCACGTTGAAACGATTTTCAGCATCATCCGTGTGGTTGTTTCTGCCTGTCATGCAGTCTGTCTGCCTGTCATCTCGTATGCGTAATCTCTGTGATCGAGCAAGCAATTCACGAATTAATATGGAAATCAAAGTTAAGGTCATTTATTTTGCCATAAGTTGCGTATTAATTAACTGCTGATTATGCCACACACAGCCTCATTAAATTAATTGTCTGAACATTGCCTGATAGTTGCAATGCCAGATGCCTTCTCCGCAAATTATGTTAATCACATGCCACGTAAATTGGCAGCTGCAGATTTACCACAAAACACACACATTCACGGTTAAGCGGCCAAAATTGAGCTGTGGCTTGTCAACTAGTTATGAGAACTTTTGCCCCGTAAAAGTTTAATCAACTCGCCACGGAAACTGTTGCATATTTCTAAGCGCCACAAGAGGCTTCTCTGCGAAATCCTATTACAATTTACTTGGTGTCTTTGACTTTCTGTTGCAAACTGCTTAAAACCAAAAAAAAAACAAAAATATATGCGTGTGTTTAGGCCATATGCTGGCAGGCATGTTCTCAAGCTATTAACATAAAATTTATGAACAATATAATCAGAATCGCGGTCTGAACAAGTGTAGACCAGGCGCAGCAAACACAAAAAAACAGCTTTTAACCCTTTTAAGCTGAATATTACAATATGAAACTCAATATTAAAACATGACGTGAAACCGGCAAAGCATTGGCAAAAAAAACAACATATGTTCAGTTATTGTTATAAATATATACAAAAAAATGTAATATTTGAAACAGATTTGCATTATTATTAAACTAAAGCTACTTTTGAGAGCAAACCAAATAACAAAATAAACGTTATGCTTAGGAAAATTATTTTCGATAAACGTCAAGTGCAGGCAGCCAGGCCATAAGCAATCAACGTAAACAGGCAACACACAAAGGCAGGCTAATTGCAACTAATTATTTATGAAATTAACAAACTCATTGGCTAAGAAAGAAAAGGCAAATCTTAAATTGCTGCAGACGACAGACGAAAGAAGAGGAAAGAAAATCGAGTGAGAAATTGACAGGTTTTTCGTTAAATATTTGCAGACTTATTTTGTTATCCCACAAAACATTTATTTTACCTTCTGGCAGCGAGCCAGCAACTTGATAGGTGATACTATTTTGTGGTCAAAGAGGCCAAGAGGAAATTTAAAAGCCGATTCTGGTTGACTATGAGATGACCTTTAATTAATTCTATAAGCCATTTTTTAAGTATTGCTTATACTAGCGCTTGAATCAGATATTTTCTCTGTTACAAACTTAATTTACAATTCAAATTAGCTTTCAAACAGATATCAAACAATTTTGTGTGCCAACTTTGGCAACCGCAACAAATTTGCTTAGCCACAAATGTTTACGAAGCAATAAAATGTTGCTGAAGCACTCAAATGTTGCCCAGGCACAAAAGTTGCTGAAACACTTAAATGTTGCTCGAACAGAGATACAAATGTAGCCAAGCAACATTAAATGTTGCCAAAACACTTGTTGTGTGCAGCATGTTGCAATTGTTTCTCTTTCTACATCCAGCCATAAGAAATATTAATTAATATGTCAGTCATGTGTCGGGAGGGTTTTATTTTATATTGTGATATTGCGAGAATGACAATGCGCTAGTTGCTTGTGCCGTGACTTATCTCCACAATGCGAGCAGAGAGCCAACCACCCAGCCATGGAGTATTTACTCCATTAAGTCAATGCAACTCGAAGGACTGGGACAATTAACTTGAGCTACAACAACAACGATGCACACACACACATACATATATACAAGGTGCCTTCGTAATTGTATCTATTGAGCATGTCGCACGTGTTTTGAGCTTCGCTTTGTGTGTTTTTTATTATCATAACGTGTGGCAAGGCACTTTTCATCCTGCCTGCCCCGCCTGACTTTTCATCCTGCTCGGAATGTTCATTTGGGTGTTGCGCACACAAGCGAGAAAGGAATAAAGTGCCAGCTTTAAGGATGCGAATGATGTATTTTGGGCCTCCTCTCAAAATTTACTTAATATTTCGCCTCAATTAGGGTTGGTTGGGGGTGGGTGTCGATGTTGCATGAGTTAATTCAATTTACAGCCAATGTGTCTGTTGGCCGCCACTTTGATTGCCTTATAACGGGACAGCATTACGCAAATTATGAGCGGACCTTATCGCCAGCAATTTGGATATGTAATTTATGCGTTAAATTTGCATTTCCCCAATCGAATTTAGCATACGATCTGTGTCCCGTCACCAAGCAACGCATAACGCATTCCAAGAATCACCAAATTGTAAAACACAAATCGGCGCCCAAAAACTTTACAGATTCCATTTTCGTCGTGGTATTTTGCAGACCCCAAACCCCACTTGCCACTAGTGTGAAAATGTGCGCCAAGGCAAATGGTGTGTAACGAGAAATGTCAGCTTTGCCGACTTTCCATATCCATATCCATGTCCACAGCCGCAAACTGTGTGCTATGCTCCAGTATGCATCGAGTTGTGACGGCAATTTTGTATACCCTGTAAGTGCGCCAAATGGGCATATCTATTTGATTCGCATTATGCTTATTATTAAAGACTAAAGAATGCAACACAGTGCTTAGAAATCGATTCTTATCCATTATTAGTATATATATATTAACTTATAATTATCACTATGAAAAATGTCGTTGAGCATATTCTCAACCTTTTCAAAACTTAAAATGAATCGCAAGATTAGATTAAGCTACAAAATTTTAAAATTCCATGTATTTTTAATATTTATAATTTAAATTCTTATTATTCTTTATTACTGTTAACAAAATTCATTCTCATAATATTAAATATTTTCTTATTTATTATTGTCTCGTATTATTTAAATATCCACTTATAAACAAATTCATTGAACAATTACAGGATATTTCATATTCAACTTATATTCAGCCCCAGATTCCTATAACCTATTTACACATTTGCAGCTCGGAGCTTCGCATACTTTATTATTTGTTTTTGCTGTTTTGTGGGTTTTTTTGTTTTAGCTTTCGCCTAGCCAGGAAATACATAGTTTCATTTATCTTAGCAACGAGGAGAAGCATTGTGCAACTTCAAAGCGAAATTTGATTTATGGACAGTGGGCCTGGTAAATATGGAAGGGTCTAGCCAAGGCCAGGTTTGGGGCAAAAGAAGAGAGTAAAGTGGCTTGCCTGGAAGCAGAAGTTATGATGACTTGAGGCGTTCCACGCCCTCGCACGTAACGTAAATTTATTTTTAGAGCTTGAAATTGTGACAGAAGCCGGCGCA
Source organism: Drosophila dives (assembly GCA_035042365.1). Classification (NCBI taxonomy): domain Eukaryota; kingdom Metazoa; phylum Arthropoda; class Insecta; order Diptera; family Drosophilidae; genus Drosophila; species Drosophila dives. The sequence continues at coordinate 213,912 of JAWNLJ010000093.1, read as the reverse complement.
AAGGCAACCGATTCGAAGCACATGGAATGCTTCTCGTATGCTTAAGGATTTTACGAGCGACAACGAGTCGGAGCTGGAGCCGGTGCCGGAGAGTGGCAGAATTCACAAATAAACTACAAGAAATACATTGACCTCTTTTTATGTCTGGGTCGCCGAAGAGCCTGAGAATATTGCAAGGCATGCAATAATTTTCATTTGCCGAGAGACTTACACAAAAGGCGCCGGCAAACCTTTTTTTACCAGTCGGATGAAGCCTTTGTTGGCTCCAAACGTGCGAAAGTAATTCACCCACAACACAGCTGAAGCAAACTTCTCTAGAAGTGGGTCAAGTGTCCTGTATTTCATAGTCGTAATTACATTTCGTGTTTAGCTTTGAGTGTATCTAACTGTTGCAGGCGTCTCCGATTTCTCGTTGTTAGCTTTGTCACATTTTACCAAAGCTCTTGTTGCACTCTGAATTCGATCAATTGACACTTGCCAAAAGGATTAGATGGAAAAGCAGCTGGATTGGACAGAGAGGGTTGAGGGGTATTTGTAAGTGAGTGCGGAGCATTGCGTTTATATATTGTCGCCAACTTCGTCAGCTCCGCGCCTTGGGAGAACAATGACGCCACAAAATGCCAAAGTTTCAGCTTATATAAACTTGAAGCGTAAGAGCTTTAGTATGTTGACCATCAAGGTCTTTCAGCACTCAATGCTATTTATTTTTTTCTACGTGTGTGTGTATTTGTGTGAATTCACCATTTTTTGGCAACAACAATGGCCACGCCATCGGTTTGTATGCTGACCAAACCTTTGCTTCGCTTCCAGCCACATTGTCAATAGTTTTTTTGAGCGTGTTTTTGTTAGTGAGTTTGGTTTTGGTTTTACTGTGAAATATTCACTTTAAGTTTCTGTCGTTAACACTCAAAACTTTTTCATTTGTTAACGCTTGCAAACGCCACAATTGATATGTCGATCATATATATTACGCATACGCCCCAAATAACCTTAGCAAACAGAAAAAAAAAAATAACAGTTTCTGCAGAATAACACTTTTAGACATTGCGGTAAGCTGCGAGATATTCAAGTTGATTAATAACAATCAATTTAAAGGCAGCGTTAATTAATTTAATTAAAATAAATTAGAAGCTGCCAATCAAAAGATTATAAGGATTATTAACTGTGGCTATATTTAACCAGAAAATAAATGGCTCACAATTAGCATAAATTTGCGATAAATCAATGTGCCGGAAATCCAAAAACAAGGCAGCAGCAACAGCAACAGCAAAAGTTGCCACATGGCCAAAGGCGAATCACTATAAAAATGGAGTCGTAACGAAAAGAGCGTAGGCCAATCCCCGACTTTAATAAATCAACTGAAGCCACGCAATGCGTGGGGGGGGGGGGGGAATACGCCAACATTTTTTCGAATTTAACAAAAAGTAAACAAATTCCATATAAAAAACGGAATACATTGAATATTCGCTCATCATTCCGAAATATTCAAAAACGTTTTATTTTTTAACACAGTTTTTATTATGGCAGTCACTGCGTATATTTACTGTAGTCTATATCGGAAAACATATGCTAAAAATGGTAAACACTTGAAGAATTGCCATTTTTGACATGTGTTTACTTACTTTATTTATATAAATTGACAAAGTGTACAACTACTAAAAAAAATACTAGTGTAATAGAAAAAACAGGTAAGTAAATACATTTGTGCATATGTGTTGGTTATATTCCTCATTATTTCTTCTTTTTTATTAAAGCAAATCTCTAAGCAATCAACTAGATATAACAAAATATCTAATATATTAAGGGAATTTAACAAGTATCAAGACAGACCTTACCAAGTAACAATTAGCATTTTTTTTTAAATCGATTAAGTATATTATGTACATGAAAATCAACTCTAAATAGCATTTCCAGCTTTGAGAGTAAATTTTATCTTGATTTTTTTAATATTTTTTTGAAAATCTGATGAGTTTGGGCAAAGTTATATCTTCTACATTTTTTTATTTGTGCTAAAAAAAACTTTTTGGAAACATAGTTTTAGAATGAATTTCAAATTGAAATTGCGTTTCCAACTTTAAATGTAAAGGTCAAACCATTATTAAAAAGCCAAGTTGTTTTTGGTTTGTCACCCTCTGCAGCTCACCTCCCTCATTTACCAACAGTCAGTCGGATACGCCCTGTCTGTCTGACATTTATCAAGATTTTATTAACATGACATAACATAACATATTCTGAATAGTTGTTTTTGCAACAAGTAATAATATTTGTCATGCAACAAATAGTGTAATCTACCCTACGCATCTAACTCCCAGTCACTGGGTATTCGTATTATCATTGTCATGAATCAGAATGCAATGACTGGCACTTAGATACAGCCAGACTTGTCAATTATTTGCAAAAAAAAAAACGGAAAAAAATTGACAATTTTTGCGTCTTTCGCTGCTCAACATGACGCAAACATCAAAGATTTCTTCTTGGAGCCATTTTGCTATTAAGGTCGGCTCAGTTGGAATTTAAATAGGTAATTAAGTGGCTAAGGGAACCAGTCGAACAATGAGGCCAACAGTGTCAAATGGCGGTCGCCATGTAATGCATATTTAAATTGAAATTATTTTTCTGTTTTATTTTTGTGGAAACAATGACCAAGGACGCAAGGCAATGTATATTTATTTATTTTTTTGCGCATGACAAGCAGCTTGTCCCACGCTGTGGTGCCACAAAAATATCATGAAAATGTGAATAAAATAGAACAACTTTACGGATACAATTAAAAGTCGCAGTTGCGTGCAAATCATGGTCGGGATTTAGTGAGAATGAAACCTGATTAATTACACATTCTTCGTGGCAGATTAATACACAAAAAAAAGGCTACAAATGTCATATTTTTCCATTGCGCACATTTATTGTTAAGGACACGCATAAAAACAGGGACCTAAAGTGTGCCAAAGTGTGAGTGCCATGAAATTTTATTACAGCTACTTTACAGCCAAAAAAAAAAACAACTGGTGGCCGCAAAATTTAATTAGCTGTTGGTTCTTGCACTTCCCCACACTCCGAACAGGCAATTAGACTGGCCAAGATAAGAGCCAAGAATACAGACACGTTTTCAAAATTTTACACAAAAATTCTTTTAGTGTTGCTTGAAATAGTTCAAGTATTTGATTTTACAGTAGTAGAGTATTTAATTTAAAAGAAGCCACAGAAATTAAATTCCTTTAAAGATATAAATTAGTCATTAAAACAAATATCAAACGATTTGAGTGTAATAATAATTACAACTAAAATAATACTTAAGTGTTGTTCACAGACTAATATAAATAAATTTTTATTTTATGATTATATATACTCGATTTGTTTTATTTTTACCCTTAATGCTAAGTAGGGCAAAAGGTAATAAAAATGAAATCACAAATGTGTAAAAATGTAATTCGACATGGGAATTCGTTTAGAAAATACAAGGTAAGCTTTCAATTTGTGTATAATAAATAATGCATGACTACAGATATGGGAATAGACTCAACTAATTGTGCAATCTTTATGGTCGACACCAGAATATTGGCTTAAAGGCGTAGGTCATAAAACTCTTGACAGCTCCAACACCAAAAATAACAACACGCAAGCTGTGTGTCAATAAAAGTGTCAATCAAATCAATGACAAGCAGCACACAACCATTTTTTATACTTGCCCAAACACACACACACACACACACTCACATGTGTTGTGTGTGTGCGTGTGTGATTGTGTGAACTATGCGCCGGCTGTTGCACACTTTTGTGAGCGATTTCTACTTTTTGTGTCAGCAGAAGAGGAAAATTCAAAAGTTGCTTGCCGAGTGCTGAAGATTAAATGCACTTTCTTTTGCTAATAGCTAAATTAATTTAAATTTAATTTAAATAAAAGTTGGAGTGAGATAAAATTAGAAAAAAAAAAAACTTAAGAGCAACATTATTGGCAGTGCAGCGAATTGTATACCAAAAAGAAAATAGTTTTTAAATAATGTTCAAGTGAAAAAGTAATAAAATCTTATAGTTTAAATGTTGATAAATATATCTATTTATATTAATAAAAATTTAAAAAATCATTACTAGTATATATGGCATACGTACATATTACAGAACTTTACTCCAAGTGCTGTAATTTTTTTGCTGTGTACTCGCTGAAGGAATATTTATGTGGGGTCATCGTCTGGCCATAGTCAAAGGGATCTTGATTTGTCTCTTTTTTTATGGTCAGTGGAGAGCTTATTATATGATTGTCAGTTGTGACCAGAGCCAAATGGAGCTGAAAAAGTGCAACTGCCAGCCAGCTGTGTTAACCATAAAACGTTTAACGACCGAGTGGCAAGCCAAATTGTTGGCCAGGCGAATATGCAAAATGCGAATGCGAAATGCGTTCATTTATCAAAGTTTGACGGTGCCAGACAAGACAAAGTCAACAAAATGATTCTGTCGAATCGGTTGTCAAGGTTACTAATGACACATTCCAAATACGAGGACAGTCTGATGGCCCGTGACGGGTTTAAAGACAGTGACATTTGTGTTTTTTTTTCCTTTTTTGGGAGTCAAAATGTGCAAAACAGGTGTTAACCACGGAGAAACAATCAAGGCCACACTCACAAAACAAATGTATCGTAAATTAAGTAGCAAATCGCAAATCCAATATCCAATATCAGACGCACCCCATCTGAGCTGCACGGAAATTTACTGAGGAACGTGCTCCGATTGTCAAACACACATAAAATATCTCCACTGTGAAACTCGCAACATGCCCCAAATGTGAAACCCTCCAACGCAACCAATGCACTACCAAAGCCATTTCATTTCGAGATTGAATTATGCATCGGTTCTATCTATGCTTTCCTTGTATAAGTATAAGCTGGAGATATATTCAAGGGGCATGCTAGGAGACAGAGTCGAGTCGGCTTGCAGTGCTACTCAGAGTTGCCCATGGACTGGCACTGCTTGTGGCATGTTCACAGCACTTTCGTTCGTCCAACGGAAGGCAGCCAAACCCAAACTCGTAACTAAAGTTTGTTGGAAGATGCAAACAAGTTGAGCACACACAATTGACAGGCGGGGCATAAATGAAAGCTGTCAACCTTTAGCAGCTGTTCCCTAGCAAACATTTCACTGGGTTTCAATAGATTCTATGCAAGGACTTTAACTGCTCTTTTGTATCTCCTCCAAATGATTACAAATCATTAAATTCCAGCCATGGCAGCTGGCTACACAAACGAAAGCCCTAATAGCAACTTGCATTTATAATTAAATCGATGTTTTTGCCATAGATTACTAAATGCTAATATAAGGCGTCAAATGTTAATCACCCCAAGTGCTAGGAATCAAACACAGACACCACAACCAGGAGACAGACACCAGCTTTAATTGCGCATTAATGTTTATTGCTTCGCGGAAGTGGCGCCATTTCCCTATTTCCTCCACCAAAAAATTCCGACACTTGTCTGTGGTGCTTCGCTGGAAATACCCTTTGTCGAGGAAATGCTTACTTTGTCAATAGCCCTAAAGCTGACCAATAAAGTGTTCGAACGGATGGTCGCCTTAAAGGTGCACATGCCCACAACAGATCCATCTTAAGATTACGTGATAGCAAACAGATTACAGGAAATAGCGTGTGTAAGGAGGGGAGTGGAGGTTAGGGGAATGTATAACCCTAAGTAAGCAACATCTCTGAGCTTACAACGGGAATTACTAAGCAATTGAGTTGAGCGTGTTGTGCGTGTGTGCCTAATCAAAACAAATATAAATATAGACTTAGTTGGAGAAATGGCAGAGCAGATAAGGTAAAGCTCAAAGCATTGGCAATAAAGCAGAAATCCAGTATTTCAAAGACATTACTTGACATCCGTCAAAAGAGCAATTGGCTAGCAAAAATTCATTATAACTTGTTTGCTGTAGTTTCACTTTGTTAACGCTTTCCGAATCCAATTTAACTCGACTGCTGCAAACTTTTGTGAGTGCAGAAATGAATTCTAAAGCCATTTTTGGCTTTAATTTAGTTTTTGCATAACATTGTGAAAATTTAGAAATTCCATAGCTAATGTGTCTGGGATTTTACAAATAATTAATTTACATTAGAATTATGCCAGAAAATAAATTATTAAGAAAATAAGTACATTTATTACTAATGAAATATTTTAATTATTAGTAGAACTTAATGATTATTTATTTTTAAACCGATTCTGTGATTAAAACTATTCACTTTAAAAATTCGAAAACTGATTAAATTTAGCATTTATTTCTACTCCTTTTTAGAGTATTTAAGTGGCGACAAACTCCCGTTAGATTGTTGGTTCTTTTTTGTACACTGTTTCCTTCTTTTCTCAGCTGTTTAGTTCCATTAATTCTGGTTTTTTTTAGTCTGTGTGCAGTCCGTTTGTGAAATTTGTTTCGTATTTCCTCCGCAACTAAGCTCAAATACTTCCGCCTGCTTGCGCACCACTGTGGGTCAGAATTTATGGCGTTTTGTTTGCAGACTGTTTCCGGCGCATTTGCCACATGGTTGCGGCAGGATCTGGCTTTAAGTTCAAGTCAATCGCAGATTAATTGGTATACGCTGCGGCTGCCTTCTGACCTTTGAATTGCCCATCTGCCAATCGATGCTAATGCGTGCCATTAACTCAACCAGTCGGCTATCGAGCAGGATTATTCTCCTGACCTGCAGTATAGCCTGGATGTGTTATCCACTGATAAAGCATTGATTTGTTTGGAAGCGTTTGCGCAAACAGTGCTTTCCATTTATCACAGCACAGTAGGCCCCCATTTCCGAATGAGTATCTGACTTTTACACTTCAATCATTTTAGTAATATTAAATTATAGTAATATTAAAATTATCTAAATTTCGGTAGGATTTAAAATGGCAGAGCAGAATAATCAGGAGGTGGGTTCAAATTATCAGAGAATTAATACGTGTTACTCTTCATATTTTTGAGCTTAGGATGGGAGCAGCGTTTCATCACGCATTACACTCTTTAATCATCATGTTGAGGAGCATGTGAAGTGGCAGCGTCTCAGTCCTTTCTCTTATTCCAGTGTGCGCGATATGCCCAAGCGAAACATTCAAACGGAGCTGTATGGAAGTGCACCAGCGGGTAGCCTCTCGGAGCAGCGGGCACAGCAGGCACAACTGCTCTCATTTCAGGAAATACTGCAGCTCTGTGAGCTGATCAATGAGAAGGGCGGAAACGAATCAACTGATAAAATGACGGAGGTCAGCCTTAAGTTTGGACAGCTGTTTGAGGTAGGTATACAAAGCATCCCATTCCATCATTTACTTCACTTCCCACTAAGATGTATAGCCGCATCTCGGGCAAGTTACTGGGCACGCTTCTATGTGCCCGCAAGCAAAACTACGTTGACTTTGAGGGTGAGACGCTTTTCCAGGGACGTGATGATGGCCAGTCCGTTCGACTTGTGCGTCCCTTCGACCAGCTGCAACAGGAGCTTGTTGCCAAGATTGAGAGCCTTCGTTCCGTTTCGGTTGAGAAAGTCGAGCCGGAGGAGTAGCCGGCATTGTGTGGTGCCTCCCACAGCTAGGTGCGCACGTGGCTGTCAGATTGTTTCTTTCACTGTGGGGGGCGGTGTGCAGGGATCATCGACCCTTGTCATTTTGGTGGCACCAACCACAGTTCCGGCACGCGCGCCTCTCTAATCCTTTAGCAGTTAATTCAATTAACATTTTGGCATCCCTAATACCAAAGGCGTTGCCCCAGCTTGATATACCGTTATGCTCAGCACGCAGACACCTTGCGGATGCCAGCTGTGCCCTGTCCAAAGCACCTGACTGCCAAATTGTGGCCACTAAATTGCTATCGCATTTAAGCCAACATTCAACATATGCAAATAAACAATATTGAACCGTCTCAGCCTGTTGCAAGTCGCAACATGCCACATCTGCTACATCATAGCGATGCCTTTTCGCGTAGTAACCAAATATTTGTATATGTATATGTTTGCACCGTGAATACAGTCTATATACATTTCAATTTGTAAGTCAGCCAATTTATTCATGTGTGAATTGCATGGGGCACAATAAAAGCAATAAATCAGAGAATAAGCTCTGACTAAGCCACTTCCGGATCACAAATCTAGTCAACATTATAATATGGTTTACTAAATAAATATATATATATATATATATTAAATAATATTAAAACAGTAAACAAAAATACATGAACAATATTTGTATATATTCAGGTGTACATAATAAATATTCTCTGACCTAGTCAACATTATTAAAAGGTTTTCGAAATATATGTAAACAAAAATAATATTAAAACAATAAACAAAAATATTTTTCAGTAATTTCATGAGAGAAATTTGTTTATATTTAATATTGCATAATACACTCTCTTTAAATACCATTTTGCAACAAAATGGGAATTATTTGAAATTAGCTCATTAGCTTGCTTAATTCATCAACTTCAAGTTTTGCTGCAGAACAGTTGGTTTTTCCTCTTGGGTGTAATTAAGTATGTTTTTTGGCCACTGTTGGCCAACACACCCAGCCTTCCCCAAACAACCGTTGGGTTTAAACAGTCGACTCATTTACTGTTGATTCGATTTAAAAACAAAATGTTGCAGCTTTTGCTGCTTTTGCTGCTGGTGGCAGAGCACTCTGGAAGATTGTCTCGTCATTCCCACAGCCCACCTGATGGCTTTCACATCGTACATTTAACTCGATGGGCGCCTGTCATTATGCATGCCCAATTCAACATGAAACAAGCGTAATTTATATGTAAGCCGGAAACACCAGTTCTCAAAAGAGTCCTTCCGTCTGCCGGCTGTCAGTTGTGTCTGACAAATAGCATTTTTTTTTTTAGCCACATAATTGTAAAACAGCGCAACGCATGTCAAAAAATGAATCGATAAAAAATGTACATTTTGGCAATGGATCCTTTTTCATGCAAATGTCAGAAAGCGGATCCTTGTGCAGCATTTTCCCTGTAACATTTATCGCGGCCAACTTCAACAGAGGGTCGAGGTCAAATAAAAACGCTGAAAATGCCAGGCAATAAATGTATCTGTGTGTGTGTGTGTGAGTATGTGTGTGTGTGTAGTGCAGTTGGAAAATTGCCTACGTGCGATATTGTTTTCTTTGTTTGCTCTGTGGGCTTTCAGTAGTTAACATTGATCCCAGAGCGAGGCCGGCAAATCACAGTTTCCATTCCACTCCAGCGAAGGTAAACAATGGAATTGGACTACGTCTGCGAACTATGTTGTCATCACATGTGTGTGTGTGTGTGTGTAGTGTGTTGTGTGCTTAACATTTGACTTGTGAGTGTGACACAGCACAGACTGTCTGCATAATTTAGCTTAGAAATTCACGCCCACATGTCCCGCAGCATATTGCATATAAATTATGGAGCTATCCACTTTGTAAGACCACATTAGCCGTATAAATTGTAGCCTTGTGTTTAAAGCCTGTCTAGCGATGGCTTCATTAAGGACACTATGCATTATTTAGGGCTTGAAAAAAGTGTAATTTATTCAGCTATATAAAGCTGATTTTCAAGCAAATCAAAGCTTTCAACAGCCAGCAATATGACTAAAATTGAGTCTTCTTTCTTAAAATGATGTCATATTTGTTCAACAATTTCAGCCTTTAATAAGTAAGTAATAATTTTATGTAAACTTCCACTGCCAACGACACGCGCTACGCTCTGAGATTTTGTCTTAAATTTCCGTCAAAAGTGGTAGCTGATTTATGGCCATTTTTGTGATGATGGTCCTTAAAACAACGTAAACTGAGCACACAGTTGCACATTGCACGGCTTCCGGTTCCGGTGATATTTTTCGAACTGCTGTCACCTTAGCGGTTGCTGTGTGTTCAGTGCTCGTTGTTCCACTCTCCTGTGTTGCTCTGTTGTTTTCCAAAAGGATTTCGCAGCGAACATGAAGTTGGTAAGCTGTTTTTGAATAGTCCACTAAGGTCAAACGCGTAACTAAAAGGACTCATCAGCATTTTGAGAGAAAAAAAAAACGACGAAAATGAAACCTTTGCTCGGCTGTTAGCCAGCCAAAATCGTAAAACAGTCATTTAACAGTTGATAAGCCAAGTAACATAAATGTGACAGACAATAGGCCAAAGACAATAGACAGAAGCCAGTTCGCATTTGACAGTCTTCAATAGGGTCGATTTAAGGTTGCACCCATTTGGCTGGGTCAAGGCGCCATCGTCATCGTCATCCCCATCGTCATCGCCTTCGTCATCGCTATCGCAGTGGAAACCCAGGCTGCTCATTATGCTACGCAGCATTTGCGCATCAAGCCAACTTGGCAATATACATAAAAATTATATATATAGGGAAAATGACAAAATAGGCTGCCCAAAACTAAATACGGTTAGCGAAAACTTTTCAGACGACGGCAATGACGCAAAATTCCATAGAATTTAACTTTTATGGAAATGTTGGCAATTTTCTAAAATCTATAATCGTTAAGATTCGTTTTATTTAATTCACCACAAACATGTTATATATATTATGTCTTATTACTTATGATTGCCAAGTAATGTCATCAATTATCTTATTGTTTTTCTTCTGGACTGTTTCAAACTTTCTCTTAATATATATTAAGTTTGCTCTTCTGTTTGGCTGCTTACATGTGTATATATATAGAAATATATATCTATACTTATATTTACTTAGCAGTAGGCACTCTCAGGAGAATAAAAACACTAACAAAATCAGAAACTGGCCAAGCGGAAAGGTCATTGCAGCAAACCCGGTGCCAAGGAATGTCTTTGATAAAGCACGTGGCAATCGAACAGCAATAAGCCAGACAATCCCAGAAAAAAAAATAACAATTCAATGTATTTATTTTGGGCTTTAACAGACTTGCAGACTTGTTCACATGAGATTTTTATAAAGAAGTTTATTAATATATTAAGGTTTTTATAGCACTTCAAAGTCTGCTCACTGTTTGCTTTGTGGTATTATAAATTGAGGTCCTGTCATTTCGTCGCCTACTTCAATTAATCAACTATTCTCATTATTTGTCATTGTTCAGCCTCTGAGCGACGAAGCAAACAAATTATGATTAATAAATCATCATTATATAGAAAAGATTCAGCTGTTTATTAGTTTCGAGGCTTACGATAATAGAGATATATCTCTCTAATATATTTTCAAATACTTATTCGATATTTTTTCTAATCCATTCCATGTTTTATAAATATATATTTAATATGTATATCAAAAATAGTATTAAATTGTCTTAATACAAGTTCGTTTTTTTTCGTGTGCACACACAACACACACACATTCAAGCAGACTCACTTTCATCTATCTTTCCCCACATATGGCTGTGATACTTGACTTGGGGACTTGGCTCACATTTTCAATGCATTGCAATTCTTGACAGTGCCAAAATTCGTACTTGAATTTGGCACGCGTTCAGGCGACAGCAACTCAAGTTGCTGCTCCATTCGGAAAAAAGACAGTTATTGCAGGGAATTTGTACACTTATTTTATGCATTATGCTGCCACAGCATTGTTGTGGCATGCGAAATGGCGGAAGATAATAAATATTGCATTTTGCTTAGATGCCTGACAAACTGCCTGCAGCTGAGCTGGTCGACTGTCTCCGTTTTGGGTTCAACTCAATTTTCTTGTACACTCTTCAGACGAGGACCAACAGCTGACAAGTGCTGAACTGGCAGCAGCCATCGGTGGCAAGCGCCTGGCGCTGAGCTCCCTACGTGCCCAGGGGACAGATATTTTAGTTTATCAAGCAGTGCACGAGCTCAAGTTGCGACTTTGCCCGGGCCCCGTCCGTAAATCTCGCCGCCAGCCATAGCCACTGGATGTGTATTAAGTTTTCGGTCTGCGGTCAGTTGCCAATAAATTTCTATACCCGTGGGTGGCAACAGCAGCGTGTCCACTGTGTCCTGCGTATCCAGCTGCCTCCGTTTTTTTTTTTTTTTGTCTCTGCTGTGTTGTGTAATTGCGTGAAATAACAGTTTCAATTCGTTGTCCGTCTGCTAAATCATGTGGAAATGTCAATGTGATTATTTTTTAAATTCCCAAAACGCTCATTTCAGCATCAGTTTCAACTTTAAATAAAGTTTCAAAAATAAAATTAGAACATTCATTTTGTTTGTTTACCGCAGCTGAAGCTGAATAGGCCGAGATAATAGTATATAGATACTTACAACTTTATGCAGATGATTGTCATTCCTCTCATGTGGAGCTCGTAAACCCCTAACAAAGAGCTAATAAAAAAACAATTCATGTTCTTTTTAAGCCAACCACAGAAAACACACTTCAGAAAAGATAATATCGCAAGCAGACAGGCGCCACTCGTTTCAGTTATATAAAAATATACTTATACTTAAAATAAAATGTTATATAACTGCTTAAAGCGAAGAAAATATAACTAAGAAAAGAGGATAATTGAAAGACAGTTGATTTAATCTATATTGAACATTTTTCATTGGATCTGTAGTAACTGGCAATCATAAATAATCCTTGCGTCTTGTAAACGAGAGAGTTTTAGACTCAACTTTTATCCCTTCTGTCTGAAGTTTTAATATTTACACATTTTACTTGTTTATCAGTACTTAAACATTTCTATGGCTTTTCATATCACGGCGTCGAAATAAAATCATACAAAATTGAAAGGGTGAACGAAAGAAAACAAAACACAAATAAAAAGAACCGAATGATTTCTAATGCCACAAATCAACATCAATTGAATTCGAGCATGTGTTGGACTTAGTTTTGCTGATGCAAATAAATTGAAGATTTAGTCGACTTTCAACAGATGAAACCAGTGTCAAAATATCGATTTTAACTGTGGCTAAAATGGATCAGACTATTGAATAAGAAGACATATTAAATATTACATAAACCTCACATCTTATATTAAATTTTCAGTTAGAATCAATGCTTAAGTTAAGAAAAATTTAACGAACTTTATGTTATATTGTATTGAAAATATTGACTAAAACTACAAAATACTACAAAGAAAATGCTCAGAGGAAGTAGAGCAACATAAATTGTGAAGTGCACAACAAACATTAAATTAATGTCTGCCTCAGAGGCAAATAGCAAACTCAATTTCAATTCTGTCATTGTCATTGTCGTCGTCGTCGTTGTGGTTGTCTTCGTATTGGAGGCTTACCAGAGAGAAAAGTGCGAAGAAATGCAATTGGATGTACAAATATTTTATAGGGGTACTTATTCAGTGGTTTGTTCATTATAAATAAGTCTATTATTGCACATGGCAATGCACATAAAAATAAACATGGAGCAGACAACCAATAGACGCGCAACAATGTTGCATCAACACTCAGGCAGACACCCACACACACACCAGGGTAATTGAGCGGCGCCAATGTTATTTATGAATGAAATACCAAACAGCTGGCTAAACAGTGAACTCTGAGCCTGGCAACATGGCAACATGGCGCATGCGCAATGCAAAATATGAATTCAATTTGACGTCAGCCGGAAAATCTAGCGGAATTTGGCTGGCGGCGCAGTTGGCTGTCAGCGTTCAACGTGTTCGTGCGCAACGTGGACCTGCCCCAGGGGCACACCTATCCAATATACACATAGAAAGTGACGCTGAGTATGTTTAAAAATATCACTTGCAAGACGGAGAGCAAGATGACAACAAAAAGAAGCCCATCCGAGTGACCGGGAGCAAAAGAGAGCGAAAAACACAGAGCGAAAGAGAGAGATAAAGTGCAGATATTTCTGTTGATATGCAAATATAGTCTACAGTCGAGACAAATAAAAATTAAGCAAAATACACTCAAGACAATTAACCAAAATTGTTGTTTACAAAGCAAACTAATCAAGTTCATAAATGGTGCAAAATAAATTAAATTGGCTTGCAAGAAACGCGAGCAAAAAACGCAATAAATTAGTTAAGTAAATTAAAATACTTATACGCAACAAAAACGCAAAAGCAAATGTTAAACGAGCAGCGCGTAAATTTATAAATAAATTAAATAAATCCATTTAGTGTGTGCGTGTGTGTGAGTGTGTGTATCTTGCTGTGAAAAAGAAATCCACAAAACATATTCGAACCGTGAAATCATATCAACAAATTAGCATTGTCAACCAAATGAAATCTCGTCAAAGAATTCGCATTTGAAAGCGTATTTTCGCTTTTTTTGTGTGTGTTTGTGTTTTGTGTCAATATGAAAAAGTCTTCCCCATATATGGATAGTTGGTAATTACCTGCAACTGATGGCATCCCCTGTCATTGACGGCTGTCATATTTTTTATAAAATATGCAAATGAGTCAACGCTCTGCCACCAGGGAATTGGATTGGATGAAAAAATGCAGGGACACTCGGGCACGAGATACAGATACAACAGATTCAAATAAGCAGAAGGAGACATTCGCTGACATTGTAAATTAAATTGCCAAGGTAATACCATAAATCTTAATATGACTATTAAAAAACACATTATTTACTTGACAAAATTATACATTAATATGCAAAATGTCAAGTGACTTTTTAATGTTGTTGTTTGAACTACAAAAGACTTTATGACAAATGTAATCTGGACCAGCCAGATTTGACTGCTCTTCAGATTAAATATAGTTCAATTACGGCAGTTAAATTACAATCAAATTACATTAGACTAAAGTACGTTGAAAGTAAATTTGTTTTTTCAATTTATGAGAGACAAGCTTTGAAGAAAGTGACTCCTCCAAATGAATTAATATTAATCTGTGCACAATCTATTTTCTTAAATGGAAATGGTGAATTTACTCCAAATATGTTTGCTTTGCTTATAGTTATTTAATTAGTTGAAAAAGCCTTGTTAAATTAATTTATATTAAGTGTTGGGTCAGATAACAAGCGAAACTTTGAAGCCTCAGAATACTTTACACTAATGCACTTTTGAATTGTTAAAAGTTTTATTTGCTTATTATGCGTAAGCCAAGTATTTCCAAAGTTTACCAAACCAAACAAAATTCAGGCAGCCATAAATTAAATTTTGTAAGTCTTTAATCTAACGAATTACTCCATTTCAGTTTTAAACCCGAAAGTAGAATGTAAATAAAATTCAGAAAAGGTAAATTCCATTGGCAGATAAAGTTATTGGGTACAAATTGAAATATAAATATAATATAAATACACACACATTTAGTAACCACTTAAGAGCAGCCACAGCACAAGCACTCACTTGCAGGTAAAAGCCTGGATATTTGTGTGGATTCTTGAATAGGTAACATTATTCAACTTTGAGGACTGTTGCCAGTTGTTACGGGTTTAAGCCACGAGATGTGTAAAGTGGCCTTGTGGCTAAGTGCTGCATTGCAATTTGAAATGCTCTGTGGTTTTGTGTAGCACTGTGTGATGCCTGCCACTTAATGGCAAGATGATTAAGTATGCGCTACATGCTACGTTGCATATCAAGATGCAGCAGTCATTTACATAAAAGGCAGCACAACATAATTTCAAAAATAACTGCGTTACCCATAATGGCTAGCCCAAAACACATTACCACAGCTCTGGCAGTCAGATACACACATTCATTCACTTGTAGCTGGCCGCAGACAATGCGCCTAAAAGGATAATAGACGCACTCGGGCATAAATCAGCAGCTTTATGTGTGCAGGACATTTATATGAAGGGAAGAGGGGCGAGGCAAGGATGCCATTCAGCGTTGGCCACCTGGCCCATTGAGCAATCAAATTGCGTGAATTCGTACGCTTATTCTAACAAATGTGCCCTCTGATCCTTTGCATTCCTCATCTGCATTGCGAGCTGCTTATTAAAAATGTTTGCTAGATAATATGCAAATTGAAGAATTACTTGGAACAACATGAAATGCTCTTGCGAATTTTCAGCGAATTTCTTTCTTTAATTTCATGTTTGCGTTGCTTTCGCTGAGAATCCACACACAGCAAAAGCCTTGAAACTGTCAACTAAAAATAAATCGCAAGAGTTTCTTCTATTTGGGTATTCTGCCTCTCTTTTGAGCGTTTTTGTATTTTTCATTTTGCTCATAAGCAAACACCGAAAAATATTAATTATTTTATCTGCTATTTTCATTTTGTGGTTCAATATACTTATATTTTGACTCGTGTGAGCATTAGTATTTGTTTTAATTTATATGCTATGTCGCCTGCTTTTAGCATGCTATAAATTTAATACAACACACACTTGTGTATATCACATACATGTATAAATTACTCGACCACATTATGTAAAGAAAAGCAAATGGCAATTTTGCCTCCAAAATCGCTGATAAGTAAGAGACAAACAATTTACATGACTCGCATATGGGGAAAACACAATAGAATCACACAGAGACCATGTCGCCTAGTTGGTTGGGTTCACATCATTTACAGCTGTCCAGCAGGGCACATAAATTAGTACACTTAAGCTTTTAATTAAATAAATTTAAGAAAAATTCTTAACAAAATCCAAACCGATCTGAAACATGCGCCACTCACACAGTGGCGTCGCCTGAAAGGAAATCTTATTTATGAGATTATCGAGCACTTCAAGCATTTTAAAATTTATAGATCAAGTTTTGATATATGATCTAATTGAACTGTTTCTTAAGTTACAACATTATTGTTAGCTGATGAGTCATATAGATTATTTACAAATTAATAACAATCCATAATATATACTTCAAATGAAAAATTTTGTATTCCTTAAACTTAAACACAAAAATAATACAATTTAATCTAAATAGCGGAAATCCAAATATATTATCGATTGCATGAAAAATTACCATTCTTGTCGTAAACAGTCTGATTCTTTATATAATAGAATCAGAATGATACCCCAAAGCTAAGCCGCAAATGAAACAAAAATCCATAGCATAAATTGCAAATTCTTTGTTTGCCCCATTTTTTTGTTAGCCATTCGTTTATTTTGACTGCCTTCTCGTCGTTGATAATTTATGATGCTTTAAACTGAATGCCATAATTAATGCTGTGGAAAATTTTTGTTGCATTGAGTTGGTGCTTTCAATGAGTGCAAGCAAACAGTAGAAAATCCACATTGTAAAATATTAAGCATACGCCCAGTGGAGCCAAAAGAGCACGTCTCTGCTCGCCAGTTGACACAGAAAAAAAAGGCAGCAACAACAAAATATATATATAAAAACACTTGCCAAAAGATTCACAGCGACACAAACAGCAATGTGATAAGAACAGAGAGAGAGAGAGAGAGAGAGAGAGAGACAGAGAAGGGCAGAGGACGGTTGGGAGAAATGTTAAGTTTGACGTTGAGGAAGAGAAATGAAATGCAGACTTTCTGTCGCCTCGTTAGCTGACTAAAGTATGCAATATCCGCAAAGTTGTTGGTTTTGCTTCTTAGCCTAGTATGAAAATTATGAAAATTGCAATTTCTACATGTAAATTGTTCGCTAAACAATAAAGTTCGATGGCAACTATTGTCATCGCATGTTTTAATAAACAATTTCTGTAATTGCTTTCAGGCTTACTTTTATTAGATTCAAATGGGCATTGATTTTGCCGACCTTGCAACAACTTCGATCCCCATAAGCGCAATTACACATTAACCCAATTCCCCTCAGTGTTTTGGCATTTGGCATGTAATTAGCAAATGTGGGGTTATTAGGGAAATGCTTTGTAATTGCAACAAGCATTTTGGGAACTTAATTTAAGTTTGTGGGAAGCTTTGTGTGGTTATTAACTCTGAAATAATGCAAATATTTAATTTGCTTTTATTATAAATAGAAGCTTACAAATTATGGTTATAGCATTTCATGGAATTAGCATAATTTTGTGTATTTTACAATGTGTGATTTATGCATAACGCTTAGCATTAATAAACTACTAAAGTAAAGAATTTCTGATGCTTAACAAAATTTGCATTATATTTAATTGATTTTTTATATCAAAATTATACAAAATATTGAATCACCACTTTTAAAGCTTAAATCGTTCATTTGCTCCAAAGCTGGTAACAGAAAAAAGCGAAATGTGATGGGGCAAACAAATTGAAAGTTGTCATCAAAAATTCACAAAAACAAACGGCTGTCAGCCCAGACGGTTGGACGCAGGCCAATTGGTTGGCCAAATGCTATATGGGTCATAAAAACAATTTGGAATTGTAGGCACGTGCAAGTTGTCCAGTGCCAAGTGGTAAAAAGGATGACAGACATTAAAATTAATTGTTATTCTAATTGGCGACACGCAGCATTCAGTGCCCACATCCCACACATTCCAACAAAGAAATTTTTGAATTTAATTGCCATAATCTCCGAAATACGAAGCCGAACTTGAGCCGGAGACAGTCTGACTCCGGCACCTGCTGAATACGTGGCTGCTACAAATCGTTGGCCACTTAACATCCGAGGAGTCGCTAGTTGCAGATACAGTTACAGCTAATGTGAGGCAAGCACAGATTAACTGCAGCTGTTTGCATAACGAATGCTTAATGCAAAACACGCATACGTCATGTTAAACAGCACCACTTCTTTCCATGTTGTTGTTGTGGCTTTGCTGTGGCCACAACCACAATTCGAACAAAAACCACAATGACAACATGTGCGCAAAGTTCTCTTTGTGTTTTTTATTTTTATTTTGAGCAGTATCCGCCACAAATCATGCCCCCAAATGAACAATAAACTGAATATGTTTTCATGTGTTGTATTGGTTTGGTTTTACAATAGTCTCGAGCACTTTATTTAGTAGGTAATTTTCTTATTTATAGCCTGCTTTGTTAATAAGAATAAACAAAGAGTTGATTTAATGGCTTTTTTTTCTTATTTTTTGTGATTCACATCAAAAATATTTTAATTTATCAAAGTTTTAATCTGGCAAGTTATAAAAAGCAAAGAAAGAACTTTCAAAGTGTTCGCAGAGTGAACATTAAAAAATAAACGAGAGGTTCTCAGTTTACTTTCGGCATGGCAAGGGGTATCTGCTAGTCTATCACAGTTATCTTGAGTGTTTATATACTGCACGTGGGTGCTTTTGGTTGATTTGTGTTCCTAATTGGTTGGCTGTCTGCAAAGAATAAATGCGTGGATGGCGTTAGATGGCTGTAGACGAGTGTGTGGCAGCTGTGTGGCTTGATTTTGGACAATATAATTTGATTGATGTGTGAAAAAGGTGGCATAATAGGATTACATGCATATGGAAGACGGAGTACCTAACAAACTATCAGTTTCCTGACACACGCGCCCGACAATCGCGACCCAAATTGACAAGGAAGATAGGATGAATAGATTATGAGTAAATGATTATGAATCAATGTATATATTATAAATTGATAAAAGCGCGAATATGCTTAATATACCTATAAATTTACTCATAATCAATATATTATATCTAATAAAAATTTTAGTCAATTAATTGATAAAAGCAAATTTATGTTTATCATAGATATAAATCGAAAGTAACTCACAAAAATAAATAACTATAAATTTATTAACCCTTGGATGCAATATAAACTTAAATGAAGAAAAAATTTAAATTAAAGAAAAGAAATGAATAAAATATTCGCTCGTAATTAAAATACATTTAACAATTCAAACGACGTCCGTCTTAAAAAATTCTTATTTATTCAGTACAGACAACTTCATTTTTTTCATAACAAAAAGTAAACTTTAATAAAAAAGATAAAAATTGAAATGTTCTTATAATTCATACCCTTTGTTGGTAAATGAAAGATAAACTTTTTTCAGCTGTACTTTTACTGATTATGGAAAAGGGTTCCCACGGGTGAGATTGGTCTAGAGAAAACAATTTATTCTTTCTAAAGTATTTACATTAATAAAATTCACATTTTTTATCTTAAATAAATGAAGAATACAAGCAAAAAAAAAGTGGCCCCAGGCTCGATAAACATTTATTTTTTGGTTAAGTTATAAAATACTACTATAATCCCAGGAAGTTCCCCTCAATATACAAGTATTTAAGTAGTCCTTATTTTGCTCTGCTGAGAATGGCAATTAAAATTGTGAGAGCTGGCCATAGAAAACAAAAACTTTGGCCACTCTGTGCTTTAGCACCAATTGCTGGACAAATAAGCAACTTGGGGGCGAAAAGTTTTGCTCATGAATTGAGAGTTTTAGTTGTCACCTGACCAACAAGAACCACATCGACAAAAGCCTTGTACTAAAGTCCTTTCATTTTTCATTTCCTCTTTTGCAGCTTAAAGTGTCAACGACGCGTTCTTGCAACAACTACAATAGCAACACCAGCGAAACTATTAACAACACTGGCCACCAGTGTGAACATTAAGCGGAAAGGCAAGCAAAAAGCGGCAAATAGTCAAAGTCACGCCCACATTGCCTGGGCCACACAATAACGAGAATAGCAAAAAGCAGCTGCGAAGGACAACAGGACACAGGACGTGGCAAGTGAGTGCACACACAGGTGTGACCCTGCAACAACAATAATAACTACAACTACAACCACAACGATTTATGTTACGGTAAAAGTTGCGAAATAAGTGTTTAAATGCCACACAGTCGTCGCCGTCGTCGTCGTCGTCGTCATCATTGCTGTGTTGCCTCCACCGATCTCTGCTGGTGAACCACAAGTGTACCAAATAGAGACGTACATAATTTTAAATGGCCCGCCTGCTGCTGCCTTTGGAACAGCCGAATCTTGGTATAATGCCACCGGTCGCATTCGAATACGAATATGAAACGCCCATCAGTGTGAGCAAATTTCTGGCCAGTGCCACAGGGCAAAGTCAGGAGGAGGATGCTGAACGATATGAGTTTACAGATCCACTGGGCAGCACATTGGCACCGCTAATCTACGATATGGGTGGGCTGCTATTCAACAACAACTTGTCGACCAGCGATGGCAACGGCACCCACAATGAGAACTCTACGAATTTCAACATGGGCAACTGGACGCCCATCTGCACCGATGTTTACAATCCGCAGTTAGAGAATAATCGCATCGAGTTTTGGGTTTGCGGCGTCATGCTAAACATTGTCGGCATCCTGGGCATACTGGGCAATGTGATTACCATGATTATATTGTCGCGTCCACAAATGCGCTCCAGTATTAATTACTTGCTTACGGGGCTGGCACGCTGCGACACAATGTTGATAATTAGCTCGATGCTGCTCTTTGGCATACCCTCGATTTATCCGTATACGGGTCACCTGTTTGGCTACTTCAACTATGTGTTTCCGTTCATATCGCCAGCGATATTTCCCATCGGCATGATTTCACAAACGGCCAGCATCTATATGACCTTCACCGTCACCCTGGAACGGTATGTGGCCGTCTGTCATCCGCTGAGGGCGCGTGCCCTGTGCACCTATGGACGTGCCCGGATATATTTTATAGTTTGCGTCTGCTTCTCGCTGGCATATAATATGCCCAGATTCTGGGAGGTGATGCAGGTGACGTATCATGTGCCACATACGGACATTGTGCTGCACTGTGTGTATCCATCGGAACTGCGAAGCAATCCGACCTACATCAACATCTATATACACTGGTGCTATCTGATTGTCAACTATATCATACCCTTCCTCACGGTGGCCATCCTCAACTGCCTCATCTACAGGCAGGTGAAGCGGGCAAACCGCGAACGCCAGCGTTTGTCCAGGTCGGAGAGACGGGAGATTGGACTGGCCACGATGCTGTTGTGTGTGGTCATCGTATTCTTTATGCTGAACTTTTTGCCGCTCGTGTTGAACATTTCGGAGGCATTCTACAGTGTTATCGATCACAAGGTGACCAAGGTGTCCAATCTGCTGATCACGACCAACAGCAGCGTCAACTTTCTCATCTACATCATTTTTGGGGAGAAGTTTAAGCGCATTTTTTTACTCATTTTTTTCAAGCGACGCTTGAGTCGTGACCAGCCGGATCTTATACACTACGAGAGCTCCATTTCGAATGGAGACGGGACCATGACACATCGGTCGTCCGGCCGTTTCTCCCGGCACGGCACTCAACGCAACGCCAGCACCACCACCACCTACCTGGTTGCCACGGGCGGCGGCAACAACTCAATGAACAGCGTACGACTCACCCAGGTCTACGGCTCACCGGGACTGGTCACAATCAAACGCAGTCGCGCCCCCTCACCCGGTCCGGTTGTCTACTATCCGGGTCCACGCGAAATGCAACGATCCGTGTCCACCAGCAATTCGACAACGAACAATAATACGGCGGCACTGGGCTACGACTGGACGGTGGATGGCAAGAAACTCGGGCATGCCTCGTCGGGTTTTTGAGGCGACACCATGTACATATAGTAATAAAGTACTCACAACTAGTCAGATACATATATATATGTAAATAACTATATAAATATATGCTTAGAGTGTATAAAACTAAGCGCGCCAAGCGTCGCGTTACTTTGTGATAAGCGTTAAGTGTTTCTCTATCTTTCTCTTTTCTCCTTTCTCTCTTCTCTCTACTCTTTACTCCAAGTACTCCTCCATGGAAACTTTTAGCCATTAGTAAAGTAAAAAAAACAATATTAGTACAGCAAAAGTTTCGTATCCAAATAAAACAGTTTACCTTTTAAAGAGAAGCTCACAACAAATTCATTTTCTGCTCTGTTGAGTTAACTTTGAATTCTATAGTCAAATTTATAAAAAAAAATATATTTAAAAATTTATGTTTTGCTAGCAGTTTTCTCGATGAAAGACTGACTTTCGAAGGCGCAGATTGAGCAAATAGTTGCTAGACTGAGATGGATAAATATAGCCAAAGTAGGAGGCTTACTACTAAAGTTATAACTCTTAAATAAAAAAATTAAAAATATATAATATGTGTGTATCAACAATATCCAATATTTATTGCTAAACATCGTATAATGTAACTTTAACTAGTATAAATAGCTAAACTGTCTATCTTTAATCAAGTACGTCCTCGATATGTGATACTAGACGACGTCATAATATCAAATATTCTACGCAACAAATTTAAATTGAGATTTAATCAAAACCGTTGTAAAAATTTCCATTTTCCCTTTCTTAATTAATAAAACCAACCAACCGAAAAAAAAATCCTTTTTGATTAAATATGTTAATGGGAAAATTCGATACGAAATTTTGCTGTACTCTCAATTGACACAAAAAAAAGGAAAAAAAACGCTTCAAGTGTTATTTATTTTCGAATAACAGTTTCTCAATCAATTGAATTTGTTTTTTTTTTTTTTGCACTAAATTAAGTTGCTAAACTTTTATATGGCAACTCAATAAATTAATGGTCGGGAAACTCAGCTAACCTAAAAATTTAATGCTATGCGTTTGCCAAGAGGAACTTTTATTTATTGGCGTCAAGTTTTGGCTTTTAATTAAATATACTTTCCACTGCATTTTTTAGAAAAACTTGATAAATGATTCTTTTCATTTCCTTTTTTATGTGTTTTCTTTTTTATTCTTGTTTATAAAAAAAAACTTTTACATTTTGTTATCGAAAGCAGTTCATATTTATAATTTTTTCCTTTGCCTTTTGAGATTGGACTTTGACTCGACGTTGCAATATTTCAAATTGACGGAAAGTGAAAAGTTCAAAAGTTGCCTCAAAGTCCATTTAGCAAAAAAAAAGGCACTATTCGATTAAATGGGTTCATAAAAAACTCTAATCAACTGAAAGTAGCTCAATTTAACAATTAAACACACACTTTGCTATGGTAAAAGACATTTTCAGGTGTTCATAAATTGAATTTACTCAACTTACCTCCAAATACTATTGCTATTGAATAAATACCTAACAACTGACTCTGTAAATATTTCGTATATGAAAATTATATATACATTTATATATATATATATATATATATATATATAACGAATGCAAAGCATATATGGCGGATAAAAAGAGAGTGCAGATAAATATTAAATTTACTTAAACTTAGTTTAGTTTTAAATAAAAACAATGCAAACAAAACTCAAGTTCAAAATTTGCTCGAGAAATTAAATAAAAATATATTAAAAAAATGGTGAAAATATTAAAATATGCTAATGAGCCTTTTATTTAATTCCTGGGACAAATACCAAATGCAAATATAGTCGAAATAGTTGGGCTGACTATTCTCGACATGGGCTGGATGAAATGGCCAATGAGCATTCCTAATGGCCACTTAAAATTCAATTGACAAGTCCTGCCCACAATAGGGCGTGGCTAAGACGACATGCTTAACTGGGACGAAATCTCAGAACCACCTGATCTATGGGTGGGCGTGGTAGATGTGCTGGATTGGTCTTAAGAGCTTTTCGCATTTGCCTATGCTAAGCACGTGGTGAGAGTTCAGAGTTTATGTCTCCAATGTCAGGACACAAAGCAATTTACTTATAATATTCATAAAAATGTTCAGCAACAGCAGCATATGTGCTTCGAAATACCCTGTTACTCGTTTTTATCGAGTTTTCATTTAACAAACTAAATACCCTCTGACTGCGGATACCCTATCACAAAAGTTGTCCATCTTAGCCAGGTTATAATCGAGCACAATTTGAATTATACGTGTTACGTAGCAACAGATAAGATTCTACTAAATGCAGTAATAATTAAAATTTGTAATTTTATGCATAACTTCATAATTTGGCATGTTTATATGTAAATGCCTTGCTGCTGAAAAGTGTGCTATGATATTTTGCAGTAAAGATAGAAAACTGTTGCGACAACAAAGCCAAACTCACTCAATAATAATTTTTTTTTTTTTTTGTTATTATTATATTTATTATGCCAGCCGCTTTCGAGTGTTGCCACGGCTTTGTGATAAAGACAATAAATCAGTTTGGATAATGTCAACAGGGAAACTTCGTTTAGAAGGAGCTGCAAAAAAACAATAAAGCAACAAAGAAACCGCAGACAAATCCAAACCAGGGTAGAGTTATTTTTAGTGCCTGATGACTTTGTGTGTCTGTCATCGGAGCGGAGCCTTAACAGTTTGATGTGTTTTTAAGGCCATACGGATTATCAGTCGTAGCACCACCCAAAATATGATGATGATGGGTTTATGTTGCTGCTGCTACAGTTGCTGTAGTTGTTGTCGTTGTTGCAGCCTTTGCCAAACAATATTCAGTTCTGCTTTGTCACTGCCTGGTTGCCTTTGCAAGTAGCATTGTTGACCCCGTCATGGGTCTGCCAAATTAATTATCTGTCTTTGTCAGCTACATGCCCATCAAATAGCTGCAAAAACTTCAAATTTAATTAATGTTGGCCATGTGTTTGTCCTATACTCGAGCTCTGTTGCTGTCTTCCACAACTTCTGCAAAGTTTTCAGCAAAGTTTTCAACACACACACACACAAAGCAATGTCAACGCGGCTGCAAAGAATTTCCAGGACACACTCGATATCCGCTTTTTGTAAGCCAGCGAATCCCCAAGACTCTACTTTCTCGACAAACGACAGACACTCGCAACTGGGGTGTAGCGACAGGCGCCTTCCTTCTCCTTCTCCTATCTGCTATCCACCATCGACATCTTAACTGCCCTGCGGCTGCTGCTCTACGAGCTATTAGTCTAAGTATAAGCACATCTATACTTGGGCACCAAACATTGAGCATTGGACCAATCCTCCCCCTCTCCAACTCTGCGTACACAATTAGTTTTTAGCGTTCGCAATTACAGCGACAACCCTCAGCCCCATCCAAATGGCAGTCTCATTCATATGGCTGGCTGCTCTGTTTGGCCTCCAATGTACCGTAGCCAAAATATAAACAATACCAGGCAAACAATAGCAGGATGCGAGATATGTATGTACCATGTGCCATGTGGCTCGTGGCTTGGGGATGGCCTAAAAAAAACAAGCATAAAATAACAGTTGAAATTTGAATGCAAATCGTAAATTTCATTAAGCAAAATGATGATACCCTATCTAAATAGGAATAGAAATGCTAACTTGGTTGCCAGTTGGGCTTAGATCTATTTTAAGCTCAAATGATTTCTTATTTTAAATTTAAATAGAGTTTAATTTAAATCTAGCTATATATTATATATAGATCTCGATATATAGACACTCAAATGATGAAAGAAACTTTACGGAATAAAACTAATGTCTCAGAAATTTGACAGGAATTTGTACAAGAAAAAGGTCTAAGAATAACCTTTTTCTTGTAAAAATTCCAGACATATCATAATAATAACTTAACATTATAGTGATCAGCTTTAAGTTTTATAAATTAATTCTGCTAACTTTTGTGGAAACTTAGCCAATCCAATTGCAATAACGTGTGGACAAAAATAAAATTTCCACTCAAATTTATTACTCCTGCAATTCAGTAAACAAACTTGCTTGTTTATACTTTAAATTTTAAAAGTAAATATTTTTCGGTGTTTTCCTTATTGCACGTTCTTATGTTTATCGATTTTATAAAGAATTCCTTATGAGTACAATACAAAATTGCAACCGGTTAGGTAATAAACCGACTTAACACATGTTGCATACAGGGTATAATAAAATGACAATGGGACCCAAAACAAGTGTTCTCCACACACTTAGCAGGGCCATATATTTTTTTTAATGCCGTGCACAGATGTTGCTAACAGTGGCCACTGGTCACTGAAGGATTCTATTTCCGTAAACAGCACTTGGAAAAAAAGCAGGCGTCGTCTGTCCGTGGCAGACCAAGTGGCAGCTTAAGTGCATGTGTGAAAAATAAGAGGCAAAAGAGCTTGCACCTAAGCCGCACCACAGGCAACCCTCATTCGGTTGACAATGTATCAAGTTTTGACGTGGCTGCACTTGTCTCACTTTTGACGAGGATACCGCCACAGCCAGGGTCAAGAATAGTGACAGGCATTTCAGGCAAGACTTGAAAACAAAATAGAACAAAGGAAAAAATTAATGGCGTCAATCTGAGAATGAATTTTGATTAACCTATTGGCAAATCATTATTTTTACTTGAGGAAATGCTAGTTAACAATTTGTAAGACGGTAAAATGAGAACTGAAAAGGATCGAGATTAGATTGGCGGCATACTCTCCCTGTTAAGGTCATGCCATTTCCTGTTCATTCTTACACTAAACTAACAAAGGTACTCGGCGATTGGTTCCAGATTGGGCAAATAGAAATCCGGTACCAGCACCATCATTTTGTCGTTATCGCTATTCCGTATCTTGTCCACATCTTTCAAGCTGTTGACTCCCGTGCCAACAAGGAGTGATTGGCATCCATTGTTATGGGCAAACATCATATCAGTTTGAATACTTTAAAAGTGATGAGTAAATAAATTAATCTATTAGTTGATTGATCCACTTTTTACTTACGTATCTCCAATCATGAGAGTAGTTTCCGGCTTAATGAGGCCAGCAGATATTGGCCGTCTCAGCATCCATGGATTGGGCTTGCCCAGAATAAGTGGCTTACGTCCACTAACAGTTTTAACTGCTGATATAATTGGTCCGCCACCAACAACCATCCTCCGATTTTCACCGACAGGGGAACCCTTGTCCATGCTGATGGCCAGAAAGAGAATTCGGGGATTTTGCAGATAACAACTTGCTTGAATCAGCGTAGGCACATTGAAGTTATCATCCTTGCCAACGACAACGGCACCGACGTCTGGATCCAGCTTCAATTCCAAAGCGAAGTCTTTCATAGACTTGTTCATTGGCTCCCGCTTTGCAGTGAATGAGCAAATGCCTACTTTGGCTAGTTCCTCACTGATGCCCCTCTCGCCCACAAGGAACACCTTCTTCTGAAACTTCTTGTTTTCCAAATAGTCGGCCACCGACAGAGATGAACTCAGAACATGGTCCTTATCCGTCTTCAGTCCCATGCTGACCGCCTTCTTCAGAATACTATCACATGAAATACTCGTATTATTAGTCACAATATAGTTGCGTTTCCCAGCCGCACACAGATTATTGAAGGCATTCACGCCGCTGGCAATGGGTGACTCAAAATCCCAGAGTACCCCATCCGCATCGAAGAGCACCGTCTCAATGGTGCTCAGCCATTTGAGCACATGTTGCTTGCCCAATGTGGCCAAATTAGTGCAGCTATGTTTATACATCGTCTATCGTTAGCCAAATCAATAAAACTTTTCTTAGTCAATAATTTTGATTTTAATGCCTACACAGACTAGACAGCAAAAATCACTACACTTTTTTGACGTCATATAATATGAAATATTTTCAGCTCACTTCAATATTAAAATTTCTTTCCAGCTAATTTAAATTTTTCGGAAAAGAAATCAATTTAAAGCAGATTTTAACTGTGCATAAATTAATTGCCTGATTTTAAAATAGTTTTACTCGAGAGTTAAAAAAGTGAATAATGCATTAAATAGCAATTTGAATAATAATTTAATTTAATTTAATAATTTGAAACTCTATAGTTTGTGCTTCTACTTTTATAATTTTATCCAATATACTGTTGAATATTCACGATAAAACTCATTTTGCTCTCCTGAAAAAATCATTAATTCCCTCTATCGAATAAGTAATTACTTTTAATAGCTACGAATATTAATTACCAAGTATTCTTTTAAATATAACAATTTAATATAAAGGTTGCATTTTTTGGGTCTTACATCATTACAAAACGTATAAAAAGTTACTACAATATTATGTAACAGAAGAAGGCACAAGTACAAATCGACCAACAACTTGACATACATTAATTTATAGATATATAGTACATACATAAGTTTAAGTATATAAGCCTATATACATAATACAGAAGAACAGATCTTAGACACATATCATACACGTGGATAATACTCTTAAGTTACCATTATGGAATACATATAAAAATGGTTTTAATCTTTCCACCTGCGGCATCAGCCCCTCTCCAATGTGGAACTATTCAATCATGTTGAAGAGCAGACAAGAGAATATCATGCCAAAGATCTGTAAGATGAAACATGTAGATTATTAAACAGTAGCTAAACTGAAACGGGGAGGACTTACCATGAGTATAGCGACACCAATGGATGTGCCACCAATGACTGCCGCATGATCTCGAATAAAATTGGTTGCCACATAGAGGCAGCCCTGATTGTACAGATTCGTGATGGTGGGAAAGATGGTGCACTCCTTGCGCTGCCCGCCAAATAACTCCTGGCAGCAGGACTCCGGCACCGGTCCGTAACGATTCCAATCGTGCCAGGTATCGACACCACAGCACTGCAAACGTTCCTGCGTCAAATCCCAGGCTTGTGTAATCTCACGTCGGCTGCCGTACAGTGCCATTGTCGAGCGCATTTCCTGCAATCCCAACATGGATTAGTACTCCCATTGAATGGTGAAAATACGCTCCTTACCTGTCGCATTGTTTGCTGCACTCGCTCACGGAATACGTAGCCCAAAACGCCGCCAATTAGCATGGTCACGAAAACCAAAGCAACAATGATGAAATACTGGAGATGGTAAGTAAATGTATATTTGATTAACACCTGTGCTGCTAAGACAAGCAACGAATGTTAAATACAGATATATATATATATATATATATATACATTTTTTAATAGCAAACTAATGATGCATGTATTTAATCTATTTACAGAATAAGAAGTAAGCTGAATCTGGAATATTTAGAAATGATTAAATAAATAACTGAATATTTTTTCAATTGAAACAACAGCTAAATTTTTGTTAATAATTAAATTTCAAAATGTCTATAAATCTCTCGTATAACTATAATATATTTATAAATAAGCCTGATTAAAATAGATGTTGAACAAAAATATCCGATTGTAGCTCAATACTATTAAAATAAACATAAGTAAATAAAAATTAAAGAAATAAGAATTATATCAATTCTCCAATCAGACATATAGACTATATAACTATATTCACAACTTACCGATAAGAGCAAACATTTGACTTCCTTGCCAGCGCCCACACAGCCCAAAAACGAGACCAGGCAAATGATGACCGATGTGACCAGCAGGACATAGACGGCGCCCGAGAAGAGATTTGTGCCCAGCAGCTCATTAACAAAACTGCGATCCACCAGTGTCCAAAGCGTCAGGCAGAAGACAATAGCGCCGCCAACCTAAAAATTGAGTGTGCAAATATTTAAGTAAAATCAACAACACTCTAGAGCCAGGTCAAGAAAATACTTACAAACATTACAAAATTCGCTATGAACAAACTGTATTTGACGAACTGCCCGCAGCAGTCCATGCGCGAACTGAACCCCATGTCGTCCTGGAGCGGGAGAGAGAGCCAGCAAGAGAGAGAGTGAGATGTGAAATTTGAAATGTGGAGTTTAGAGTGTGGATTGTGGAATGTGCTAGCTTCGATGAGATAAAGAGAGTCTTGACAACAGTTGGGCTCTGTTCAAAAAAAGTAGTGTTGCGCGCAATGCGTAAACAGTGAATGAACGGCGCATTTGTGGCAACGATCGCAGCTTAGGCTAAAATACACTTAACCATGACCCACTTTTAGACGTTGTCGTCGTTGACGTAACCAAGGCGAAGCGCTAGACAAATGTTGTTGTTGTTGTTGTTGTTGTTGTTGTTGCTGTTAGTTGATGTACTTGCTTTAAAGCTTACTTTGTGTAAAAAACAACTTGAGGTATTGAGCTTTTCACCGATCTATTTGTAAGCTGGGAATATGTTTTGGTATCGGAAGCAGCGCGAAAATCGACGAGTCATAAAAATACTCATTTATAAAATTAAATTCATTTTTATTTTTTTAATGTGGATTTTGTACTTTAAGTAATCAGGTAGATAGGTAATTGAAGTACATGCGCTATTCTAAAGCAAACCTCGTAAATGTTAATCATTTTAATTGCTTGTTTCGACTTGTACATAAATTATATGTAATTAGACTCTACGCT
Organism: Drosophila dives; assembly: GCA_035042365.1. NCBI lineage: Eukaryota > Metazoa > Arthropoda > Insecta > Diptera > Drosophilidae > Drosophila > Drosophila dives. Next base: position 183,211 of record JAWNLJ010000093.1, on the reverse strand, counting down.
ACGTTCTGACGCATCGAAGTGGTCCTCTACAGATACATATACACACAAATATCTGTATCTAAACGGCATCTCAGTTTTGAGTTTGATTTGAAAATTTAAATGTGCCCCTGAAGCGTGTCTGTTATTTGCGGTTATTAAATAATTTTCTCACACTGTTAGTATGTGAAATTTGTCGTGTCATATGAATAACAACATCTACTTACATAGATGTAAGTATTTCTATTTAGGTAGAATCGTGTCTTAAATGTCAGTAAGTCATCCAAACAATTGAACTATCTATTAATTATGGGGCGTTGTCAGACAAAAGCTCAAAGTAATTTTTTTACTGACGAATCTAAATGCAAACGAATTAGCAATTACATTTAGGATAATTTAAATATGTCCATTACACAACTGAGCAAAATTTGTTTTGAATAACACGTGCAAACTTTAGTCATGAATTCGTTTTAATAGGGATGTCAGATTGCAATCTTAAAAATGTACTTATTATGCAAATATTTTGTGGATAAGAAATTCATTTTCTAACCTCACCTCAAACCTTAATTTTAATCAAAATAAAAAAAAACCTATTGTCTGTTAGTTACGGATATTTATATTAAGCTTTTAACATACAAAAGTTATGACATTGATGAGGAAGAGAAATTCGAAATCCCAGATAATTATTCAATCAATAATAATATTCCCTAACTAATTGCATTCAATTAATTATTCGGAGGATTATTAAAAATGTGACTTACTCGGTCGCCTTCCCTTAGCACAAACGAGGTTTTCGTTAGGTAACCAATTTTGACGGTTTATTAAATAACCAAAAGTTGAATTGTTGTACTGCAAAAAGCGCAGATTGTGGCAATTTTTTGCTGTTCGGTAAAAACTGCAAACAAACAAAAAAATAATAAAAAAAAATGTTTTAAATATGCAGATCTAAATTTTTCATTATTTAACAAAAACTAATTGACCTTTTGTTTGGTAAATTTAATCTCTGCCAAGGGAATGATTGATTTAATTTTATGAACTATTTTTTATGTTTACTTTTATTTTTATATATCACATTTACTATCGCTTACCAGTTATTACACTATTTAAACTATTTACCCTTGACAGCTAAAACCATAAACTACGCCCACTTTTTCATTTGTATTCACCGAAGCGTTCTTCCCGCCGGTATAAAGTCTATTTTTTTGCGCCGATAACAGAGTATCGCACAGCTGGGATCTTCATGCTGCAATGATTTGACTTTTTTCTTTACATTTGTTTTCGTTTTTTTCTTTTGCTCTTGCGGAGTTATTGAGTTTACTGTTAAAACTGTAATGTTAATATATGCATTTCATAACGCATGTATTTGTGTTATTAATTAATTTTAATCTTTACAAATATACATTTAATCAGTTTGTAAATGCCATATAGTTTTCTTTTCCATATTATTTTTGTAATTATTAATTCATGTTTTCTGGGTAATTTTAAATCGTTCGGCCTCTTGTCGTTGATAATTGTTATTAAATTGTATAATTGTTGTTGTTATTGCTTTTCATGTTGTTGTCATATCCATGGCAAACAACTTTTTCAATTTGATATTTACTTGATGTCTGTTGTGCAATTGTTTCTCTTTTAACTTGTCCTTTGATGCGTTTCCCTCCAACTAGATCACTTTGTTTATCATTTGCTGAACGGCATTTATTTGTTTTTTTAATATGAAACTCACTTTATGTTTTATTTCTGATAATTTTGTTGTATATGAATTTTGCTAACACAAAAAACAAGCGTCGACAGCCGTCTTCCCAAAATGCTACTCCACCGTCTCCACCGAACGAACACTGGCTTGGAACTGGTTATGGGAACAGATTGGAAGCTCGGTTTTTTATTAGTTTCGCTGACAAAGAGCTTCGTTGTTGTCTTGTGCTTTGTTGTCTCTGAGCACAAATTACAACAATGCTCATCGCTGCAATGCTGGTGCGAAAGAGACGCACAATCAACAACAACAAGCGGTTACCTGAAGCCAGCGAAGAGAGCCCAGCTTTGGCATTGCTTACAAACCGCAAATACTTTTTGAGTGTCTCAGTACTTGATGTTGCTGTAACTGTATTTTTTGTTGTTATTGTTATTGATATACCCTGAAAATTGATAAACAGAGGAATAGTGAAACTGTGCAAATACATGTAATACAAGAAAGCAGATAACTTTATAAAGTAAATAAATTTGTATATATTAAAAATAATTAAACAAACGCTTGAGTTATTACAAAAAAAAAAACTTTAGAAAAAAGCTGTGAGTACAAAAGTATGTGTTTTTTCAAAGATTGTTCTGCAAGTAAAAAAAGTAAGTACGAAGCTGAGTAAAGAGTAACAATTAGTCACCTCTCAAAGTTTAACGGTGTTAGTTGATTTTTAGTATCGGCACGGCATGTGAAAATGTTTAAAGTAAACAAACATGTTTTCAGTTCGTTTTTTTGCTAAAGCCACAGTCTTTGTCTTACTATAACCTTGTCGAGGGTATTATAATTTCGTCACAAAACTTGTAACGCATTAAAGGGACGCATTTCCGACCTCCACAAAGTTTATCTGTTCTTGATCAGGACAACAAGCCAGAGTCAAGTCAGACATGACTGTTTTCATCTTGATGAAACTTGTAAATTGTTCAATTTAAAACAATTAGCACATATATTTAAAAGTTCATCGAATTATATAGCGAACTCAGCAAATATGTATATATATATATATATTACAAATACTTGATTAACAATTTCTGGAGGGTAGAAACTCTAGCAAATCGGACAATTTGGGCAAAAAGAAATCAGGTATTTGCTGGTACATCAGAGGCAGCTTGGATTGCTGCAGCTTGGCCACATCCTGAAGACTGTTGTTGCCAGTGCCAACCAGCAGCGTCTGAAAACCGCAATTGTACCCAAACTGAATATCTGTGTACAAACTGAAAGCAGAATTGGTGTTAATTGAAGGCAGGGCGAGGCACAGTTGCTTACGTGTCGCCCACCATCAGAGTGCGTTCCGGCTTGATGACTCCCTCGCGTAGCAGAGGCAAGCAGATGAACGTATTTGGCTTGCCACAGGTGAAAGGTGGTCGTTTAGCCAACGATTCCACGGCTGCAACCATGACGCCAGCGCCGGGAGTGAGCCGGCCTGGGGCCACAGGAAATGAGCGATCACGATTGGGAGCCAGGAAGAGCACCTTTGGGTCCAGCAAGTAGCAGCCGGCTTTTGTTAGCTTGTGCATATCGAAATCCTTGTCTAATCCGACGGCTACAGCACCCACTTGTGGATCCAATGGCATGTTCAGAACATAATCTAACATTGTGGATCCTATCATCTTGTCTTCGTGTATTGGCAAAGATTCAATGCCCACGCACTGAAGTTCATCAGCGATGCCCTGCCCACCAATGATGTAGACTTTGCGCTTAAACTTACGTTGCAGCAGATAACGGGCCAATGCCTCTGATGAGGACAGCACCTCATCCTCGGCTATGAGGAAGTTCAGATCTTGTGCCTTGGCCCACAATTTCTCCCGCGACATTTCCGAATTATTCGTGCAGATGAATGCCCGTTTGCCCATGGCACGTATGGCATTAAATGTGTCTGGGGTGCCATCAATTGGCTGCTCCTCGCGCCACAGAACACCATCTGCATCAAAGATGATCGAATCAAAGGTCTTCAGCCACTGCCGGATACTAAATTTATTCAAGGCAAGTAGCTGACAGACACCCTTCCTTACTGTAATGCTTGGCATTAGCATGTTCATAGTTCAGCTTGGATCTGTGTGTTTCTACAAGTAAAAAAGTATTTTTTTATTTGTTTCGCTTTAATCACAGCAAAATCATTGAAAACTGTGTTTAAATAAATATTTTAAATTTATGTGTAATACTTTTAAAACTTATATAAATACGACTCGAAACAAATGATAATAATGGTAATAAGTTTCTGCATTACTTTTAAGATGTGAAGCAAAACAAAAAGATTAATTAAATTCATTTATCTGCAAAAGCTTGAATTTTATTCAAATTTTTTAACTTTATCTGCTAGAAGGTTTGTAGAACATCCGTTGAAATCATTTGCAAAAAGTTGGTTAACACCTCGGTGCACAACTTGACGACACTTTGGCAATCATTGGTTTTACCCAGGAGAATGTCTCACAAGGTCATCAGTGGCGCATTTAATTCACTAAACTTTGTACATTTGTTATTGGGGCAGTAGAATTAGGAAGGAGCTGCAAAACAAATTAAAAAAAGGCACAAAAATTGTGGTCTAGCATTGGACCAACTTTTAATTGAGCGCAATGAAATTACCAACTTAAAAGGAGAGTTGCGATTTTCAAGTGGCGTCAGGCGCCGGAGACGCAAAGGATGTCAGCGTCAAGCGGTCAACACCCGCGGCGTTAAATTAAATTGGCATTTGACTTTGGTGTTCCTAAGATTTCTGTTGTTGTTGTTGTCACTGTTGTTCCAAGCGTGACCAAAAATCCGACACTTGTCCGCATTAATTCATTAAAACTTGTTTGTTCACCGGCTATTTGTATTTTGCAATTCGCATAAATCTGCGGCAATTTGGCGGATTTCCTTGACTTCGGCCCTAATCGTGTCAAATAGCCGTCAGCTATGCGGGCTCATTGAAGTTCCGGCGCAAATTAGTTCGAAAGCTTGTTAAGCGGCCAAGCTTTTGGCCAAACACGAGAAACAGCTTTGAAACAGCTTAAGAGTATGCTATGTACATTTTGACGTTAAAATATTCATTACTTGCCACAAACTTGAGTTCTATTAAATTTCCTTTAAAGGTAAAATTATGTTATCGATTTCGGTTCATTTTATACACAATTTTAATCACAAAAATATTTAATTGATTTAAAGAAAACCCGTTCACAGATAAATAAATAATTAAGGAAGCTGTGGAAGTTGTGTGCACTGAAGAGTTAAACACGTGTATTTAATGAATTTTACTTTAATTTCTTTGAGCCTGATTCGCTTTTATTTTCCACTTGCATGATTTCCAATCCGTTTATACGAAGTACAAGGCTATTGGAAACCAACAGAAAACAATTTAAAAATGTATTAAAGTTCTGCCTTTTGCCCATTAAGAAAGCACAAGGAATTTTTTACAATCTTCTAGTGAACCAAGCGTGCTAAACTTTGCGAGACTTTGTTAGACCTGGCTTAGTCAGCCAGACACCAAACTGTTTAATCCAAAGATGTGAGACACAAAGGAAAACTTTTATATTAAGTTAGCAAGAGCAAATTAAGTTGTTTGGCTCTGTAATTTTTAATTAATACCTTAAAAAACTGTCTTGATTTATATGCTAATTATTGCATTGTAACTAAGCCAAGAGCAATTAAAGTCCTTGTCAAGCAAACATTAAAATTGAAGCTTAACGCGCAAATGATTGCTAAGGCTGTTGCCACTTGTGCCATTTCTGACACTTGCCGCTTATCAGACAACAGCCAGAAGGCAGCAGGCAGCAGGTGGCAAGAAGCAAGAGGCAAGAGGCAAGCAGCCCGCAGGACACAGCAGTCAGAACAATGCCAACAACGACTTTAAATTATCGAACGTCGACGCATAAATCATGCACAGATAGCATCATTAGCTGTCTCGGTGGCAAGTGTGAATTGTAAATGGATGAAATGGATGCCAGGCCTCTGATTGGCTGCACATGGAAATGCGTAAGTTCTTCTATCAAAGCAAAACAATCTGAGTGTGTTTTTACCACATTGACTGATGGCAACAATGAGGCGTGCCAAGAATACTGCACTTTGCCTGCAATTCCTTAACGAAATTAAAATATTTTCTAGACAATAAATACCAAAGTGCGTACAAACTCCGACAACTGCTCGAATAGCATCTAACAATTTATATATTTAGAATGTCTATGATCAAATACCCTTCCTTAAAGCAATTTGTATTTAAATCGATATTAATCGCTTTTTTTTTTGAATCATAACTATATTTATTTCTTCTATGTCAACTACTCAATATTTATATATTCAACAGCCCAATTTTATATATTTAAGCCTTTTAAACCAACAGATGAGCCGACAGCCAATCGGATCTCCAAGATTACTAAATTCAATGCTTTTCACTTATCAAAGGAACATTTTTATACCCTCTGGCCGAGAAAAAACGAGAAATTACGAGCAGCTACCTTTTCCAGCTGCATAGTCGAGTAAACCAAAAAGCAATCTTTTTGTTTTACAAAGAAAAAAAGTAATTCACTTCTTTCCCTGTACCACCCATTGAGTACCAAAAATTAATTTGTTTTAGGGTATGCGATCCACATTTTCCAGTTATCAGCTTAGCCAACCAGGCACAAAAGGCAGCTCGAACTGCCTCATTAACATTTAAATGTGTACTTCATTTTTATATTCGCGAATTTAGGCTTTGAAAATCAAGTTAAAAATTATGTTTAATCATTAATTTAAAGCAAAATTTAATTTGGCAGCATCAACATTGTAAAAGAAAATGTGAACTCTTTTAACACTTTCTGCCGTTTTTCAATTTGCTTTTGACCCATTTACTTGGACAAAATTTAACTGACAAGGTGCCAGCTGTAAAGATGGAAATATTTTAATTCCATTCCGACAAGGACATAATATATATGCACATAATGCATATATATTATATGCAAACTTGCCTCGCCTTGAAGCCAACGTTAAAGTTCTTTTTTCACAAATCATTTAAAATAAGTTTTATACATATTTGAAGTGAGCACTTAATATGCCAGCAAACTTAACTCAGATTCGATTTCAATATTTACGATGATTAATGACATTGAAAATTTCTATAATGTAGTGCTGCACACTGTTTGCAATTTTTATTATAATATATATATATATTAATATAAGATACCCTAGAAAAGCGCGAAAAGTAATTTATTACTTAAATTGAAGAAACTTTATAACAATTCAGTGCGATCTAAAGCCAGTTATGGAACAAGCAAATTTACGATGTTTTTAAGTTGATTATTATTAAAACAACAAATATAAAGTTTCTTTATCTTATCTAAGACAACAGCTAACCACTAAAATAGGTTCTATTATAGTACAACTGATTCATTTAGATAAGCAGTTCGTAACGGAAATCTGTTATAAATCAAGGGTCAAGGGTTATATGTGGGAATATAATATGAACTTTCGCATATCCATATATGTATCTGTTTACTATTTATCTGTGTCAAAGGGGCACATTTTGAATGGCCACTCTTAACGCTTTACTCTTCGCAGTTTACTCACTCGTATTTTATAATTAAAAGTAGCCACGCAACGTCAATCACTGAAATTTATACAGCCGTCAAAACAAACTTGTAGCCGTAATTTCCGCTTATGTGCAATGAGTGCAGGTCCTGTTATATAAGCTGAGTCACGTATCCATATCCGTATCTGTTTGTCGTAATTTTTTGCACCCAACCATGTATGTGTTTTACATATGTATATGTGAGTGTTAATGTGTGTGTGTATTTGTTTGCTCTTTTCGGTATGCATTTGCTGTTGCCATTTGCATTTGCATTCGTGTCCACCGGCGACTGCCTTTACTATCATAAATCATTTTAGCCACACTCAGTGTGTGTGTGTGTGTGTGGACGGCGTATTGCGGGGGGTGTGCATTGATTTAGGGGTGCGGCCAATAGCCTAGTTGCAGTTTTTGCTCTGGCCATAACCAATTCTGTTAAATGCCAGAACTTTTGCAAACAAGACGTCGTGCAACACACAGTGCTTAATCAGTAGCTTTGACATACCACATGGCGCATGCGATTAATATAGTAGGCTTATTGCTGACCCAGTTAACGAGTAACCGTTTTAGCCCAGAACCGAATTAACGGCAATTTAATAAGGCAAATTACGCTCCTGTTGCGAATTGTTGCCCAACTTTCGCTAAAGTCCATCGCACATCCAACAATCGCATACGTCCCTCATCCCCCCTCCACCGACACCCCTGCTGCCATCCATCGTTAATCAATTAACTTTGAAGCTTTTTATATGATTGCACGCGAGTACTCAGTGGCTTGTGTGTGTGTGTGTGCAAGGAAATGAAGCACGCCACGCGCAAATATAATTAATGATCAAGTGTCAACAAGAAGGGCCAATAATCTGAAATATCTTATATAAAAATAAATATTTATACTTATTGTGCATGTACAAAACGAGTAGAATTGAATTGCATTTCTGACCAAACCATAATTGGCAGCGTGTGCCTTAACTTTTTACCTAGGCAACCAAACTTGGTTCAGGGTATAACTAAAGTGACTAAATAGCAAAGTATTTAAGCATTTAAAGTATATTAGAACTGACAAATTTGAGATTAGGTATCTTTTGTGAATTATAAATTATATTTTTTGTCATTTCTCCTCTCACTCCTCAGTTGCTTGTTAACTTATTTGAGGGTTAATTGACTGATGGCCTATTTAGACCTATGGAACCCCCTCCGAGCCTTTTATTTATATTCAAGTTTATTCTTTAGATTAAGCTCCCCCTTGTCTTCTCTCTAGACAATATGCTACCCACGATGCTTATCGTCTACATTTTTCAGCGTATGTTAGCCAAGATGCTTTGCTGTTTCTCGTATTAATGTCACTTAAATTTATATCAATTTCCTACTTTAATTAAACCTTAATCTACTGCCTAATGAGCCACATTCCATACTTTAACACTCTCACCCGATTTAAAAGATAATTGTGCCCAAATTGAATAAAGCAAGTCTTTCAACATTTCTGACAGAGCCCCAATTAAAGCAGCTTTATTTCGCCATTTAAGTGGCAAAAAAAGCCGTCAAGTTAATCTTATGCTTTGCAAATATTTACGAGACATCTTAGAACATGTGCCACATGATGCAGTCTCCTGCTGCTAATTTGTTGATTATTTTTCATGTCAGTGGGTGGGTTGCTGGGCAGTGACGTGTTTATGGGCGCCACAGAAATGAGGCAACTGCAACTATTGGTAAAAGTTTTTTAGTGACTTACCCCGACAATTTATGAGCTTCGTGCATTTATCTTGTAATTAAAAAATAGAATACCCTTTAGAGGCTAATTTATAGCCAACTGTTTGGCAGCCAGTATAACTTTCCCATGCAGTGCTTAATAGGACACATTTTATATATAAAAATTGTGGCTATACTGGGCTTATGTTCTGACAGCTAGTAAATTATATGGCTAGTTTAACTTTACTTTGTCGTATATAAACTGAGTTACTTAACGATTGAAAATCTATTAATTATTAATTTTAATTTTAGCACATTTCTGCACGCTTCGAATACTGTTCTTCTGAATGGTTTGGGAGCCAAAGTGAAACCATCTGCTCAATGGGAATTTCTAATGCATTTGTTTCTTAATTGAGTCATAAATATAAAGTACTTTATTTAGCCAACGAGCAAAACAGCAACAAAAGCCATTCAATATTCGTATAAATATTTGACCAAGTATTTGATATAATAGACCCTGCTTTAATCAGAGTAAGTCCTCTTAAACGATACTTATTAAATGTTTTACTGTAAATAAATTCCAGAGCAAATTTCTCAGAATAAGCTATCACATCATGAAATTTTACGTCCTGTATTCACCGGAATTCGATAATATTAGAGAGGTAATAAATCTAAGAAACAAAATTAAATTGCCACAAATATGCGATTGTAGCAGAAAATTTAAATTTAAGCTCTAAATATAAAATCCATTAAATTTCAAAAATCCATTACATTTTTTCTCTGTAATAGATTTAATGGATTTCATGTATAGAATGTATCTTGAAGAGCAGAAATTTAAAAAGACAATTTGCATATAGACAAAATTTGCATAAGACTAAAATCAAATGAAAAATATAGAGTTTTAAGCATATAATAAATTCTTAAAGGCAATCTTAAAAAAGTTGCCTTTTGACTAATGAAACATAAATTTACTTCAATCTTCAATTTAATGTTGAATATTAAATTAAAAAAATTTGATTTGGTATTTGCTCAGATCCAAATGCTGAAAATACCAAACAGCAAAAGTTTTTCGATAATCAGCCAAAAGAGGTCAGCTTCCACGAAACATTCTGACTTACTTGGCCATTGGGGCGGATAATTAGGAAAGTTTGCATACATCCAGAGAAAAAACTCACTTTTGGAATACATATTGCCTAGGGACACTTATTCAGGGCAGTGGTATCCCAGTCAGCAAATTAATTTGGATTTGGTTATGTTGATAATCAACCGATGCTAATACAGCCAAGAGCTATACACACATCTTGTGTGCTATATAACTCACATTTAGTTATATTTAAGCCAGTTGTATGCTGGCCAGAATGTTTTTGTAGCTGTTACGTATCTGTTAGGTAAATTAAAAAAAAATATTCTGCACAGTTATTATTATAATGAGATAGAATAAAAAGCTTAAGCATGCATATAACTTTTAATACTCAAGGTTATTTATAATATATATTTGAGCTTGTCAACTAAGCAGCATTTATCAAAAAGAGCTCTTTTGCTGAACCACATTCAATTAATTGCATATGCTTTATATAACCGCAAAAGAAATTTACAACTCATGTTTACAGCAGCTCAAATAACTTTGGTGCCAACATGTCAAAACAGCATTTTTAATTTGCATACTATTTGAGTCATCTACCATGACAACTGCTGGTGCATCACATCACCTGCTGCTCATTTAATCAGCGAACCAGCGAACACGAGGCACAGCAGCCGCAGTCAGCCAGACATTGAAAAACGACAGGCGCTTAAAATTAAAAAAAAAAAAAAAATAGACTGAGTAAACTGCAAAAAAAAAACAACTACAGCAGAGCAACAAGCATGAGGCAAACTGCTCATGTCAAATGGCAGTGTCCCCCCAGTTGGGGTTCAGGCCCAGCAGCGACTCGACTCAATATGCTCAAGACACAAAAACAAAACAAAACATTGGCATTGGAACTAATGAAAGCTGCAGGCACTGAAATTCCAGCAACCCTGCTGATGATATGTCATTCCAAAGGGTTATTTCAGGGAACTCATTTACGTGTCTGTGCGTGGGTCTGTGTGTGTGTATGGATTGGGTATATATATTGACATGTAACAACTACTACTTTTGCATTGGAACAAATGTTGCTGTATGTCATACTCCAGACAAGAATACATATATTGCCCATTGAACTTAAGATTTTAATGCATTCAGCAAAACCATTTTCTGCCCAATCGCATTTGGGACTCTAAATTGTTAAATGTTAACGAATCATCTAGTAGAAAATTAAATCATTTTATGCTTTGATAAATATTTTGTAATTATAATTTTATACAATTTAATATTAACTTAACGTATTGTAAATAATAAAACCACGAAACTCACTATATTATTTTACCCCCCTTACACAAACCATACCGCTCCTACTGTTTGCAACGCCTACGACATGTCTCCCCTGGTTCTTAGTAGATAATTTCATTTTATAAAATTTTTAAGATGTTATCTTTAGCTTAAGTTCATTTCAAAGCTGTGACAAAGCTGCTTAAGAGCGCACAGAGGTTATTGACTTACTGCCCCAAATCAATTCAAATTAAACATAAATATTTAAAACATTTTTAATATTAAAAGCGTGAAAACTGCCATGTTTTGTTGGACCAAACAAAAAAAGTGGGACGACAAACTTTTTCTTGTATGTTTATTTATATTAAAACTTAATGTGACAGAAATCAACTTGACCGTTTTCACAATAAAAAAAAGCTTTTAATGGTCACAACGGGTTGTAAAGCACTTTATCAAGGGTTACAGCAAATGCCAATTATAATTATTGACGTAAACACGAAGACATTCATAAATACAAACCCACATCAAGTAAAGCGTCCATTTAGTATATAAAAATATTATTGACCTCTGAATAAACCCTAAAGGTGTTAAAGGAAAACCAACGAGGAAAACTGGAATGTTGGAAATTCCTTGAACTTCTGATTTTGATTCTATAGAAATCTTTTGATTCCCAACTCTTCCTTCCGATAGTTATCTGGTTAAACTAATCATATTATTAACTTAACATCCTTGTTATTTAGACACTTTACAAAATCCTTAAAGCCACACACAAAATAAAATCGCTTGTCACAACACATTTTCAAAGAGTACAATTGCATTTTTCTGGGATTTTTTAAAATAAAGCCAAGCACGTTCACTGATTTCATGATAGTGTATGTCAAATTTATTTTTCAATTTCAATAGTTTTATTCAATTGTTGTTCAATTTCTTACTTAATTTACAGCCATTGTTTGTGGCAATCTTTCTATTGCTGATGATGATGCGGTTGAATCGAGTTTTCTTTCGTTTCCAACCCCCTTGGGCAATGCACTGGAAACTGCTCACGTGATTGCATTGTTCCTGAATCCATTTAAAGAATTCAATTTTGTGGAGTACTATTTTCCGATTGAGTTCCTGCTAATATTTCACTTGACTTTGTTATCATGTTGGCTTTCTGTAAATGCAACTGGCATGTTAACAAATTGTTATTGTCATTAAATGGCAATTAGTTGAGTAAAAGCTGGTCAAGCTCGGCAAGCAAACCTACTGGGGATTTGTTTCCGTTCTGGTCCTAAACTTTTAAGCGGAAACACGCGTCTCTCTGTCTACCAACTTTGAGTGAACTTTAATTTTACTGACAGCCCAGCTACTGCTTGGCATTTGCTGTCAGAAATTGAGAAAACTGAAATGGACTTAAGACCATCTTTGATACGAGCCATCGTCCATTAGCCATCGTCCATCGTCCATCCTCCAGAACAAAGTCAAAGAATCTGCGGCCAAGTCATTGACACTGTCATTGTTTTAGTTGTATTTGCAATAACTTTGGCAACATCTATTGAGTGGAAGGAAGTGCTGCGCTTAAGTCAATCAGCTTAGTTGAATTTCCTTCCCTTGCCACAATCCTTCGCCACTAAAGATGTGGCCTGTCAAAACGTGTTAAGCTAAAGCCATCCGCTATACTCTGTGGCATGCAACCAGCAAACCAGCAAACCAGCAAGCCAGCAGATGAAGCAATGTTTTTTATGACTAAATTGCCACAGGCACCGGCAGTCGCTTTGCTTCCGCAATTTTTATAGCGTTTATTTAAGACTCAAATTTGCATATAGCCGTAGTCGTATCTAAGATCTATTGAAGCAGCTATTTTTGACACTCAACGTGCCAAAGTGTCGAGTGACTTTAAGCCAAGCCACTTAATCATACCAAAGTCAAAGAGCCAGCTGCAAAACTCTCAAACTTCAACAAGAAAATACATATTTAGTGTGTTCGTAAGTGTGTGTGCGTGTGTGTGGAATTATCTGACAGTTGTATTCTTGAGCATTCTGTTGGATTCCTAACTAACACTTTAAATGGGTATTATCTTGGCATACATTTTATGGGGTCTTTAAAGTAATGCCGATAGCAAAAACTTATCTTTCATTACATTCATTCTTAATGTAAATAAATTAAATATTTGTTTTCAAAATTACTGCAAAATGTTGTTTACATGCAGATAATCAAAATCATTCTGCATAAAATTTATAGTAAATAGCACTTAAAGCATTTGTGAATAAAGGTCACATCCCATGCATAAATTTTGTAGGCGTCATTTACAGTTCTACATTATGATTACTATATTATCCAATTATGGGGGTTGTCATTTGAACATATTTGAATTATGATTATAGTTTCTTATAATCACAGCAGCGACAAGGAGAAACCAACTTCCGTAACTTTATCACTAACTACCTTATAAGTTGAACAGATTTCACAAAGAAATATATATTCCCCAGCAGAAACACACCCGCTTCTTTGCACACAATACGTGACCATTTACTTACTTGGCAGCCAACTCGTCGTATGCGCAATTTTATTATTTTTGCTGTTGCTGTTGTTTTTTTGAAGCTCACAATGGAAGTTGGTATTATTCAGTGTTTACGCAAAACAGTTGTGTATCTATTTGTGTGTGTGTGTGTGAGTCAGTCTGGCTGGTAAACATGGCTTCTGTCTTATTTGCTGTCCACACACTAGATTTGGGTGTTGTAAATGTGGTATGGGAAGGAAAGCGTTGTTGCAGTTGCAGCTGAACTTTTAAAATGGCAAAGTGTGGGCCGCAAAGCACAAACGACAATAGCAAGGCTATCAAAGGTTGTAGGTCACCTTTCCTTCTGACATTTTTTGTTTCGGAAATAGTTGGCAGATTTCCCATGCCGATTTTATGTATGTATTTTTTTAAAGGTCCATTTGTCAGCCAAAAAGCAAACCCTTGACGATAAAACAACAATCGGTCGACTGACATACGTCACATTATTGAATGGCTCATATTGCAAAAATGAGAAAGATGAGAATATTAAAAAAAAAGGCAGGCAAAAATTCAAACTAAAATGGGAAACATATTCACATTTCTGTTGTTGTCACACACATATATCCGAGCTGAACTGAACTGATGACATGGCCAACAAATCGTAAATTCGATAAAGGAAATTAGAAGGGAAAGACATTCAAATTGAACGACAACTCAAAGGCAAAAACGGAGCAAAAACAAAATACTGCACAGTAGCTAAGAATTTAAATTGGTATATAAAAGTTTGTAAACGATTTAACTAATTTTGATCTTGGGTACAAAATTTGTTTTACAAATTTTAAAGTAGTTTTAATTCAGATAATAAAGTCATATGCAAATTGTTAGCCTTGTCTAAACTTTTGTGTAATACAATTTTAACTGAAATTTAAATTAATTTCTTTCTTACAAAATGGGAAGCAGTAAATAAAATAAAAATATCAAACAATTCCTTTTGTGTTAGGGCATCCACTGTGCATCATTTGGAGTGGCTCAAAATCGCCCTTGTATATATGGACATATAACCATAGACATATCTATGTGTGTGGGTGGGTGTAAAAGAGTGTGTTTTAGTGCGTGCGCATTGGAATTTAATTCAGCTATGAAAAGGAAATTTCACACATTCGATTGAGTATAATGACTATGTGAGAAGTGTGTCCCTGATTTGAATGGGGGCTTAGGCAACCAAATCGGTAGGGCTCTTTATCGAAATTGAAAAGAGACAACTTTTTGCCTCATACATCTGTAATTTGTTGTTGACTTTTTCTACTGATTCGGTTTCTGTTTCAGTGTCTACTTTTGTTTCGACAAGGGATTTTCTGCAATTTGTGGCGTCCAAAGACATAAATTGATTAGCTTAAACTTATATCTTTCGATTAACGATGCGTCGTTACAGGCAGAGGCGGACAAGTCACGTATTCTATATGCCTATATATTCACTAAATAACTCTACATTTACTCTGAATGAATCATACGCACCGTTCGACAAAACTTTTTTTCCTATCTGTCTAGACAATAATCGTAACTGGCATCGAGTCAAACAACCGAAATCAATTTTAGTTAATTTCCAAGCAAAATCAATACATATTTCATGTAAAAGTCTCAACGGAAAACCCTCAGTTGACTACCTGACTAATTTGATGGAATAGCAAACAATAACGAATATGTAAAGTGCAATTTAGCACAATTCACAAATGTTTCTGAGCGAAAAACCGTTACAATTAAAACTTTACTCATCACCGAACTCAACATCAGTCTGGTCCTTGACGACAGCAGAACAGCGGACAACTTGAAAATTGGGTCCTTGACGACAGCAAAACAGTGGCCAACTTGTAATTAGAAATGGGTTTGAGTGGAAAAATTTGACATAAATGAAATACAATCTCTGATCCATTTTCTGCAAATAAATTATATAAACAGAATTTTGCAATGACTGTTATTATGATTGGGGTCACAAAAGGATATGGTGAAAAAAATTATATTAGCATCTAGTTTACGTAAGTAAAATAAACAAGTCTATAATTAATAGAACTTACATCAATTACCTTAAAAAAGAGAAATGAATGAGAAATGCCCCTTTAAATTATTACCTAGAAATGTCTAAAACAGTCAGCAACAATTTTTTCTCCACTTTATTCTGGTAAGGCAATTAAAACAAACTGGTTGCAGTCATCAGAACTGAATAAAAAAACTATTTAATTAAAGGCAACTTGGCGACATGGCTAACAAAATGCTATGCATAAAGGATGGTAGATGCAAGATACAAGATACAAGATAAGGGACAACGGTCGTTAAATTTAACAACTTTGGTTATTACAAAATAGTTTCGGTGCAGAGGGCCAATATACATGTAGAGAGGACTTAACTAAGTAGCAGGCGCACTGGTAATAACACACACCTTTATTACACACATACATATACGTAAACATATACATATACATATATATACATGTAGAAGTGAACACCTACGGATGCCTTACAGATTTTATTGAGACATTATCAGACAAAACAAATGGCGCTCAATTTGCTGCAATGGTGTGCCGCCTTTTATGTATCGCCCACCCACCCACTGCAAGGGCGTTAAATCAATGGCGAAAAGGGGGGACGTAGGCGTGTCAGCATGGACATAGTTTCGGCCCCTCCGGCATTTTGTATTGTAATAAATTGCGATGGAAAGTGTATATATGAGCGATAACCGTGCGTATACGCAATGAATTTTCGACATTTTGGTGTTCCTGGGCAATTCGCTGTGTTTTTGTGTGCCTTTTTTATGGCTAATAACCGACGACACCGGCATGCGAATGACAGTTATTCAATGGCAATGGCCACATATAAAAACTAGCGGAGATACTTTTGTTCATATCGCCTGTCCAATTAATTAGAAAGTAAATTAAATAAAAATCAAAATACAAAATAAAATCTCCACAAGAAATAAAATATTTTTTATTTGTTATAGTTACGAACTAAAGTGGTTGTTGACACGGCTCCAGACGAAAATAAAAGAATAGAAAATAAATAAAAATATACAATATAAACAACCGCTTGCGGCTAATAGACGATAAAAGGAGACGTTCTTTTTGTGAAGTGTGAAATTGGCCAAGCAATTGCAAGGCTCCTATGACGACGACCCAAAGTCGGTGACATTTTGTGTTTATTCAAAATAAATTTGAAGCACTTAATAATATATAGCAGCGCTTGGCAGTCAAGTGAGTCAATGGAATGAAAACAGCTTCAGACGTGCAGAAAAAGAGGTGAAATGTCAAAACTTCAATGGACCTTCAGGCAGTCAATCTATGAAACTTGACACAATGACGGTCGTTACAGTAAGATGCATACACCTTATGTTGTATACTCAATGCTCAGCAACAATGCCAAGTAGCTTAAAGTCCTCAAACAGACGCGTTTAAACTAACTTAACCTGAATCAAATCAAGCATTGAATTTAGTCCTACAAGACAATTTAAATTTTTCTTCGTTTTCATACGATAAATGCGAACTTTTGATGCGCACGATTATTAACTAACTTAAATACAGAGAGAGAAAATATCAGGGCAAAAACAGTATACACATGTGCATACGTTAAATGTATATATATACATATATATGTTTACATAAGAGCATCTAAAATGTCACTTTATAAATTCTACTGACTTATAATAATTAGTAATGTGTACGTATATGGAATTACGTACATATATGACTAAACTAAGAATAATTTTATAATTACATTTATATTATCTTAGAACCTCTTTTTAATATCCAATGGTATTTGATTTTAATTTTTTCAGCCTATTTGCCTCGTGTTTGGCCTTGTAGACGCGATTTTTAGCTCTTTGAAAAGCCAAGCGAACATCCTTTATATAGTCATCAAAAGAGTAACCCTCAGTCCTCTGAGATCCTGTTGAAAACATTTACGTTAATATGAAATATAATATAATAAACAATTGCAAACAATATTAATTACTATATAACGCGTTGTCCAAGTTAGTATAGCTGCTTAGGCCAATTTTTCCGAAACCTCCATAGTTCATCTCCATAACTAGAGTCACGTCGATGACCCGAATTATATGTTTTACAATACCACTGGGCATTAAAACATTTTTGAATAGGTCGATCTGAATATGAGAAGCGTAAGAATTAATTTCTAAATTAAAATACAAATATTGATAGAACTACAAACATATTGTTCCATATTATTTGCGACCTTCACATCAAGCGCTTCCAACTCATCTGCGCTCTTGACGGGAAAGTCATTTGACTGCATTAAGGTTCTCATCTTTTTACGGCACTTAACAGCAATTTTTGATAAATGAGAATTATCGATGATCCCGACGTTTAGCTAAAAGCAATAAGATACTTAGAGATATTAATATTTGTATGTTTTTAAATACAATACAATGCATATATATATATTTTTATATATATATATATATTTATATATAATTATTATTTACTTATGATGATTGGACACATGTACGGAGAAAATAAAATTATAAATATGTTTGGAATATCCTTACATTGTTAATATTGCCCGATTCTTTTTCATTTGAGCTGTCATCGTTATCTTCATAAAGTCTTTTCAGTCTATTCGCCTCGAACTTGGCTTTGTAGACGCGGTTCTTTGCTTTTGCAAAAGCCGTTCGAACATCTTTTTTGTAGTCATCGAAAGAGTATCCTTCCGTACTAAGCGACTCTGTAGAAAGGCGAATAAGTTAACATATTAAGTTAAATGTACTAACTAATTGCAATAAAATTAATTTACCATATAAAGCATTATTAAAATTATTATAGTTGCTTAGGCCAGTTTTCGAACCGTATCCTGCATAGTTCATTTCCATAAATAGTTTCTCGTCGAGAATAAGGCCGATATTTTGAACAATACCATTTGGGAACAAAAGTATTCTAAATAACTCGGCCTGTTAGTAAAAATCGAAAAATCATATATAAACATTAGATTGAGCTAAGTACAGAAATTGATCCAAATACGAACATAGCTTTGCATATTATTCCCGATCTTCTGATCTAGTACTGCCAATGCTTCCAGTGTTTTGACGGGAAAATCAGAGTGTTTGCCCACCGCCCGCACATTTCTGCTGCTTTTAGCATCTGTTGATAAATGGGAGATTTCAATTCCCACGTTTGTGAGCTAACATAAAAACAGTAGGAAAACGTTTTGATTAATGTTTGCATGTTCATAAGTTTAGTGTTCTGTAATTTATGTACATAGATATATTAAATATATGAGACGCATACAAGTCTATTCAATCTTATACAATTAATAACAGTTACTCATATCGATTACTAGGCTTGGTCATTTGGCTACCTAAGATTCATTCTATCATTTCATTGCATTTGTTCTTGACCTTTTTATCACTTTTGCTGTCGTCGACATCGTCATTCATTTTTTCCAGCCTTCTTGCCTCAGATTTGGCCTTGTAGACTCGATTTTTTGCTTTCGCAAAAGCCAGGCGAACATCCCTTTTATAATCATCAAAAGTATACCCCTCAGTGTTTGTAGATTCTGTGGAAAGCCAAATACATTAACAAATTGAACATAATTTAAGAGGAATATTTTAATTACCATATAAGGCATTGTTCAAGTTAACATAGTTGCTTAGACCAGTTTTTGAACTGCATCCTGCATAGTTCATTTCCATTAGTAGTTTCTGGTCGAGGATGCGACCAATATTTTTAATAATACCACTTGGCTTTAAAAGAGATTTAAACAACTCAATCTAGATGTTAGAAAAAGAAAATAATATTTTCTTGAATAAGGTTTACAAAAATTTTACAAGGAATCTACTAACGTATTTATCCATATTATTGGAAATCTTCACATCGACCGTTTCCAGGTCTTCTTTTGTCTTGACGGGAAAATCGGTTGGCTTGGTCACCGTCCTCATGTTTTCACAGATTTTATCAACGCGCGCCAGAATTCTAGTATTTATATTGAGCAGGAAATCCATTTTACGCTCCAAACTGCTTAGGCGTTGCGAAATGTGGTCATCTCTCGAACCCGCCTCCAGATGATAAGCCGGCTGCAGTCTTTGCTGTTCTTCAACCAAATGCTGACTGTCGACCATACCAAAAACTTCCTCTGCGGCTTGGAACATTTCGGGGCACATCAATTCATTTTTCACAGTAATGCCAATGTCGAGCGGATCTTCATAATCATCGAATTCATCTTCCTTATCCCTTTCTGGGGAATTTAGTACTGTTCGCCTACGCGAATTCCCACGACCACGCCCACGGCAGCGACCACTCATATTTGGTTAATTATCTTTATTTTGTAAGACACTAATTAATTATTGTAATTAAATATATTAATCAATTATATTAATAAGTAACATTTTCAAGATCATTTCTGAATGTGAGCACTTACAAAGTAATTTATGCTGATTCCAAAAGTTCAGCTTATTTGAAGTATTATTCTTTTGACTCGTCAATGATGTCCTTTTTTGTGCATTTTGCATGTGTAAATACAATTGTAACTAATATTTGTAAATAAAGATGAGATTTATTTGCAAAACGAATTCAGCACGGTGCCCTACTTGGTGGAGCATCATTTGGCGTAGTTGCTTGCTCCTGTTTTTGTTGCAAAATTCTTATATTTTGTGCACAAGTCTCGTACGTACAATATGTACAAAGTAAATTGTACTTTTCAAATAGATTTTGTAAAATTTTATAAAAAATGTTTGCGCGTTCTTTGTTGTGCCGTGTATAACAGCTGTTTTTGAAGTCGACTAACAATTTGTGGATGTCTGTCGATACATTTGATTTGAATGTCAATCAACGATAGTTGGTCACACTATTTAAGATGTCGGCACGTTTATATTTTGTTAGCCGTTTGTTTTCAACAAATATCACAAAAAATACAATAAATAAGAATGTAGTGGGTGGCCAAAGCCTTGTTAACAGTGTGGCAGTAACTAAAAATGGCAGAACAATTGTTGCCTGGCATCCAGAGACCGAGTTCCCCTACGAGCAAACAAAACCATTGCCACAGACTGCCGAGAAGCAGAGTTCTGAATATATTAAGGAAACTGCTATGCAATCGGCAATGAGCGCATTTAAGGACAAGCATCCGGAAGTTGCCCGCCAGGAGCTGATGAAGCTGACGCACACCACAAAGCATCGCTGGTTCCCCCGAGCACGCGACAAGAAGGCCAAAAAGACCCCCATGGACCGGCCTTACTTATAAAATACATAAGATTACATAAGTGCGAAATAAATCAATGCTATTGTTTTAAATAAATTAAAATGTGTTTTGAGGGAAATGGACTAAATAGAGAGTTGCTGGTATATGTGATATATTCTTGCAATCTGCAAATATATTATTTTAAAATCAATAAAACCAAAACAAAAACAGCTGTAAGTTATCACTTTTATAACATACCCGATATGAGTATAACATTAGTTAAGGGACAGCAAGTGAATACATCAACACGCATATGGTAATGCACTACTTTATCTCATATAAAATTTAATTTTGTTGAGCGCGACTTCATATCAATTTTAGCCCATGCCATTTTAATTTTCTAAATTATAATTTTTATCTTTATTGCATATCTTTATATTGCATTCGAATGTACTCAATTTTTCTTGATTTTCCCATTGTATCTTAATTTTAAAATACTGCTAAGTTCGTTCTTTACATTCTGTTAATGTCTGTGAGTTTGTTCTCATTTTATATGCCCTCTCTTCTGACAGTTTTTATTGTAGCTTCAACATTCAAAGCGAGCGGACGTGCAGCGGAAAATTTCTCTAAAAAAAAGTGGGAGTGGAGAGCAAAGAAAGTGTGTGTGTGAGAAAAGGAAAAATCACAAAAGTGCAGTGTGCATAGCAGTTCGAGTGTGTGTATTAATGTGTTGGAGAGAGCGAGAGAAAGCGATTTGCATTAACTTAATTTGAACTATTGTCGTAGCAAAATACAAATATAAACTCCCAAAATTAGATAAATATGTCCACTGTAGAATCGTCCAGTTCGGCGGTGCAGCAGCCCCCTTCGTCCACACTGCCCATGCTGGGCGACAACCAGGTGACCACAATGCAAATGCAAATGCAGGCCTCAACCTCCACATCGGGAAGTGTTGGGGGAGGTGGCAATAGCAGCATGTCATCAGTGGGCGTGCCACTGGATACGCAAGGCAGCGGTGAGCCGCCTGCAAAAAAGCAAATGCTCGACACAAATGCAGCCTCCTCCCCCTCCAGTTCGGGTAACGGTGGCTCAGCTGGTACTGGAAGCGCAATAACGGAGAAGCTCGCCTATCGCATCTCCACAGCACTTTGCTGTGCCGTCTGCTTGGATCTGCCCAAAACGGCAATGTATCAGGTAAGTTGATTGCTGCATGCAAAACCAAGAAAAAAAGAATTAAAATTTATGCCTATATATTTTATATTAATATGTGTACAAAGGATGTAAATTTATCTGCGTGTGTGGGTGCGTGCGTAACATGTCTCTGTATACAAAACAAATCGAGCAAAAAGCAAACGAAAACTCAGCTGTAAGCAGTCACTGGTCCCCTCCCCATCTTGCCGCGTGTCAGCGTTAGGCAGCAGCTGGCCTCGCTTGCGAGAGAACTATAGAGTAAAAGTAAAGAGAGGAAAAAAAACATCGGTTTCTTGTCTTTGGTTACGTTTGACGTTTGCCTTGATTTTGACAATGCCTGGCACTTGCAGCAAACCCCCACTACCTTACCCACCCGTTCACCATTCGATCTGTTTTGTAAGTATGTATGTACAGCGCACTCGCTCGCACGCATGCAGTTCTCGAAATGCTGCTGCACTTTTATTGCGTTTTAGGAACGTTCGTGAAACAACGCAGCCAAAGCAACCCTGCTCAATTTCTATGTTCTCCTGCTGCCTCCACCTGACAACTATTTGCGCAGTTACATTTACAGTAACACTCTCTTTACAGCTGCTCAGCTGCAGAAGCAAAGCTGACGTTTTCCGCTGTTGCGTCATAAAATTCATATGCGTTGTGCATTCTTTACACACACATATACGCACTTATATATGTAAATGCTTATGTATATTTAAGTGTGTATGCAAGTGTGTTTATAAGAAATATAGCGAATGCCTCGGAACAAATGCTTTATTTACATATTGTGAAAGAGGAGACTTACTTTTCTTTTTTTGTTCGCGGCCTATTTATAGCTGCTGTGTTGTGCTCGTGCGACCTCCGCAGCGGCGCCCCAACGTCGTCGCCGGTCGATCCCCAACCCCCTCCAAAAAGCGCGCCCCGCCCGCAATCAAAAAATAAAAATGCTAACGCAGCAGCAGCAACGCAATGTTTGTTTGCTTTGTTCTCACACACACAGCCAATGAAAATTCCAATTGTCTGTCTGTATATCTGCTGCTTGTCAGTCGTTTCCTCTTTCATTCAATTCGCTTTTGAGCCATACACACACACATGACAACAAACAAAATGACTTATTTTTCCTATCATTCATTGATGCAGACGCAGCTTAATTCGGCAGCGCTTTTTTTTGTCAATTTGATAAATAATTGTGCCAATTTATAAACAATTAACGCTTTACGTAATATCCTTATAATATATAAAAGTCTACGTGTGTATTCTTGTTGATTTCTACGATTGCTTTCCTTAGCCTTTTCGCATTTTTCTCAATTGTGCTTCGTTCTTGTCAACGACTCTCTGTCCCTTTCTCTCTAGTTCGTTTGTATGCGATTTGTCTCTACCTTTCTATTTCTCTCTGTAGCCCCTATTCCTCAATTAACAACATGCATACACGAGTATAAATATAACTGCGTCATAGCTTTGACCCAACCACAAATACTTCTACGTCATTAAATTGTATTGAACTAAATAAGACTCTTTAATCATTTAAATACATATAACGACTAGTTTTGTATTAATCCACATACATACACAATAACTTCAAACACACGTGCAGTGTCTTTTCGCTCTCGTTTATTCATATTCACGCTCTCTGTTATTGTTTTGCTTTTGCTGCCAGTTGTTGTTCTCTTCCCCAACATTCGTATTGTCCTGCTCACACTCACGCAGCGCATAGATTACCAGAGTCAGCTGTTTGTGGACAATTGGCAGAAAATGAAAAATGGAGGAAAAAAAACTACGAACTTTGAAAGTTCTTCGTGTCCGACTGTCATGTCTATACATATATATATAAATATAAGCAGGTATATAGGTATATATGCAAGGGCATCATTATAAAAAAATGTGTTGAGTGCAGGTTGTTATTGTTGTTATTTGCAGTGACCTGTAATCTAAGACAAACTCGTTTTACCAGTTTAAGCCAGGCAGCCAATACCTGAAACCTGTAAAATCTAGCGTGAGTGTGTTTTCTTTTACCTACGCTTCGTTGTTGTTATCGCTCTTGGTGTTGTTGTATCTCCATCAGCCATAGTTCGCTTTTACTGCTGCTTTGCTTTGGGCAGAGCTACTTGCACACAGAAGCCACAAACACACTATTACTCACTCACCTACCAAAACATCATCAGCTGGGTTTTGTTATGTCTACCAATGCATGAGCGTTTTGAAAAGGGGAGCAGCAAAAATTGAGCGAGCAAGTGAGCGAGTGAGTGACGAACAGGGAGAAAGAGAGAATAAACCAACGGAATTGTCATCATGTAAACTAAACACACACATGTACAAAACAAGTTTAACATCTTTGAGGTTTGTTTAAAACAATTGTCGCAGCTGCTGCCTATCGGTTATTGTAGGTCATAAATAGCGATTGCCTTTTTTTGGTTGTTAGATGCACTTCATACTAGAAAGACATTTGGAAGTTCATTAAACCTGAACTGAAGAAATTGGAAATGGAAGTGTAAATGTAATACTCACACAAGCACACACGCACACTGACAAGGAAATCAACAAAATAAATAACAGACGTACTCTTATCTCATATATATATATATATATATATATATATATATATATTTGTGTATGTGTGTGTTTTTTTCTGGGCATATCTCGCACATGTAACTCCGTAAATAGAAAATCCAAAAGCAGGCAACAAGAAAGAAGACAGCAGCCCAAAAATGCGTTTTTATCACGCTTCAGCGACGATAATTGACAAAATGTCGAGTCGAGTCCGTCGCCCGCATTATATGCCAATATACAAAACAATATATATATAAAAAAAAGAGATTGTATAATGGAAATTACCAGCATCGGGTCTGCCAGACCTGACCTTTACAGCTAATGTCTTTGGATTTTTATTTAATTACCGACTGACCAGACAATTGACTGGAAAAAATCATTTAATCTCCCTAAAGTATTTTCAAGTGCTTCCAAAACACTTTCATTATCTACACACAACCTTTATTAATTTTTTTCACCAAAAAAAAAAAGATTATCTTATGATTTTTGTCATGCAGCTGAGTACACACGTCTAGTCCTGTCTATGCTTAGACTTGGACTTAAATATCTGTCTCTCTCTCTCTCTCTCTCTATCTTAACTATATCTATCTTTCTAATGATTAATCTAGTTAAGTAAACTTAATAATTACATTAAACTGAAATTTTTTACCTACTTAGCTAACTTTTGTAAGAACACACACAAACTACACACACGCTCAACACACAAAAACACACAAAGCCACAAGTATTGTAATCAATTCTTACCGCTAAGTATAAAAAAAAAAAACAAATAAAAAGACACATTATTAGCAATTTACCTACAATGAGAGGCAGTAACTGTAAACTGTTGATATATATTTGAAATGTACAGATATTAAATAAAAAATATGAAAATAAAAAAAACCTGAAAAAAGAAAACTGATTTCAATAAATTTTGCAGACAGTGCAAATTGATCAATTCAAAACTGAATACAAAATAAGCGTTTTTATTTCAACAAAAAAAATGGAACTGAGTAATAATCAATCAACCCACAGGAACAACCAATCAACCAAAAAAACCGTCCACCCAGTCACTAAGCCTCTCCATCCATTTCAGATATTTTCGCTCCCATCGAATGAAAATCCATTTTTCCCACCCAGCCCACCATTAAAAATAGCATTTGACAAATTTCTCATATATTTTCAACTATGCAAAAGGCGTATTTTGACTAATAGCAACTTTTTCTTCTTTTTTCTTTAATTGCAGGTTTATTTGTATTCCACTATATATTTTTTTATTTAGTTTCTACTACATAGTACATCTACTATATAATGCATATATATCTTAAATACATACATATTTCCAACTTAGTATAATCGTGACATGCGCCCGCACTAAAACCTCTCTTGTTTCCACTCTGCTCTCTTTAATTTCAGTGCCAAAGTGGTCACCTGATGTGCGCCGCCTGCTTCACCCACCTACTGGCGGATGCCCGGTATGAAATAAAATACAAGCTACAAAAGACTATAGAAATTATTACCTGTGATATTACAAAACATTTTTTTTATTTATCTTTTCTTTTATATTCTATTGTTTCTATTTCATTTCTCGATCTGGATCATGTGCAGCCTACGCGATCAGATTGCTACATGCCCCAATTGCCGTGTGGAAATTTCAAAGAGCACCGCATCCCGCAATCTGGCTGTAGAGAAGGCAGCCTCCGAGCTGCCGAGCGAGTGTCAGGTGAAATATCAAAATATCATTCCCATTGTGTAAATCTTAACTTACCGATAACTTTAACGATATCCAGTTTTGCAACAAGGAGTTCCCATACAAATCGTTGGAGCGCCATGAGCAGCACGAGTGCCAGGAGAGACCCACAAAGTGCAAATACCATCGCATTGGCTGCCAGTGGCGCGGACCCTTTCATGAGAGTGAGTAGCTGGAGTAATTGTTAACATCTAATCTGCTGATGGTTACTCAATCTCTTCACACAGCAACCGAGCACGAACGCAACTGTTTGCATCCGCAGAAATCTGGTTATGAGGTAATGGCTGCTTTGGAGGCTCACGATGCCAAGATCAAGGAGGAGAAGAAAATGTTTTGTACATTGATTGATCTGCTCAGCTACGAGAAAATTATATTCAATGGTGATTAGTGTAGTCCCCAAACAAAGACAAACGTTTTCTAAAACTTTGTATGTGTTTTTGATCTGCAGATCTGCAAATGAAACCGTATCGCACGGATGAGTACGTCCACAAGCTGTTCTATGAGACCGCTCGCTTCTCGGCCTTCAACCAGCAGTGGGTGGTTAAGGCGCGTATAAATAACAGCCAACGCGATCCACATCAGTCGAACGATCGCACCATTACCTATCAACTGATACTAAAGACGAAAACCAGCACACCAATGAGCATACATTTCTTTGCGCTCAAGGGTCCCTTCTCGGACATGAAGGTCTCCACACAGATCTACAAGCATGAGTTCACAGAGACGGTAAATCAAACTAAACAGTTATTAGAACGTAGTATTTTACCACATTATTTTAAAAATACTTGCAGAGCACTGAAAGCGATTATTATGTGTTGCCCCTACCAGATGGAAATGGCATTTCAGGCTCTAGTGAGTGCAATAGAATGCTAGCAAACAAGGGCATTAATTTCCGGTGAGTAATGCTTACATATAATATATTTCAATCTGTATCTGATTGCTTACCTACTTCTCTTTGCAGTTTACTGATGTTTCTATTGAATAAGTAATGCGTTCGTTTGATGCGCGTAGTACAGATTTTGAAACTAGTTTAAGTTGTTGTTTCTAACTAATAATTGTGCAAAATCTAGATATAGCTATATACATATACATATACACATATGTATAATATGTCTATTTTCTATCTATTAATGTAAATGAACTTTATACCACAAAAAAATTGAACAAAAAAACCACCCTATGCTCTTCTCCCCCTTATAATACTAACAATCACAACTCACGATAGCACTGTAACGCGGTAGGTTGTAATTGTAACCTAAATTTAGTCGAGTTAAGCTTATTATTGCTGGCAAAAAAAGAAAAAAAAAATAATTCAAAAACTGTCCCTTAATTGCTTGGGTGGTAAGACGACATTACTGAACCTAATGTAAACAGATGCGATATATATTTAATAATAAGAACAGATATAAATAAATGTAACTGAAACCCCCTGATTAAGTTTAAACCCATTTTAAGCCGTAAACACAGAGAGCCATACGCATAAAATAATATACTATTTGTATAATGTACATTTAAATAGCTCAATGTACAAATTTAAACTACATCTTATTTAAATATATATATATTTATATATATATATATATATATATATATATAAACACATCAGAAATTGCCATTTTAAAAATTAACTTTTTCAATTATTTCACAAGAACAACTTTTTTAGTCTTTGCTGTTAGTGCAAGTGGAGAATTCGTGTAGTGTGTGTGTCTTTAAAATAATAACAAGAAAAACATATAATATTTTAATGATCTCACTTGAATAAACAAACAAAAAAAATACACAAGCTTCATTTTAGAAATGTTCCAATTTCAAATATTGGACACGATGAATTTAAGCAGTAATAACATAAAAGCATTAACACATATATCTATAGGAATATCTGTAGCCACAGATTTCACATGCTGTGCAAATAAACTGTAAGAAAAACAAAACCTAGCTGATCCAAAACTAACAAAGAGTTTACAAAAAATGCTCTATGGCTATGATACTAGCATCTCCTCTATAGAGTCTAAAGATAACATGAAGAAAAATACAAAATGACAGTTCTCCATTTGCTTTATTTATACATTATAAAACTCTCTATTGCGTTTTGTTGACTCCCACTTACTTTATAATGCTTACAATTTTACATTCTTATTGTAATATCGTTAAATGATAAAGCTATACATAATGCATATGTATTACTGATAACTCTTAATAAATAAAATCAAAGTGCAAATTACAATCTCTTAATTTATAGTGATTTCTATTCCATGTCGTCCTCCTCCATGGCCTGGTACCTGTTGCGTATGTGATTTGCAATCACTTCGCGAGGATTCCGTTTAAATTTCTTGTCGCCGATTAGTTTCTTTAAGGATTGCAACTTGTTCATACGCTCGATGCGTTTCTGTTTTATCTTTTGCTTTACGCTCAGCGGCTCTGATTTTACTGACCAGGTGCTCTCTTCGATCTTATCCTTCTTCTGGCTCTTCACCAGCTTGTAGATGTCGTCTAGCGATGGCAAAGCGTCGCGCAGCGGTTTTAAATCGCCAATAATTTTGGTTTTCTCTCGATTCTTGCGTGCATTTTCCTCCTTCAACTCCTTTTTCATATCGACAAAACGTTTGATCAATTTCTTGTGCTTTTCAGCTGATTTTTCCTTTTTTGTTGTCGTTTTCTTGGGCGTCAGTGTCTTGTGCAGCAATTCGTCCAGGCGTGCAGCTTTATTTAACTTCGCCTGCACTTCCTGCGTCTTCTGTTTGGCAACTCCCACGGCACTTTTGGCCTTTGCACGTATATTTCGCTTAGCCATATAATATTATCAAATGTAGCGCTGCGTCGAAAAGTTTTTGGGCTCACGTTGCTTAGCAGCTATTTTGTTGGACAGCTGTTCTATCGATATCTTATTACGAAACTAACCGAAAGTCCATATCGATAAATGTAAACAAGAAATGGATTATATGAATGTTAACAATAACATTTTGGCAAATGTTAACAAACAGCTGCGCGGTCAAACGCCCCAAATAAATACTACAAAGTTTGTTTATTTTCCGGCAAGATGGACTACGACTTTAAGATGAAAACGCAAATGGAGAGAACCAAAGTGGAGGACCTCTTCAACTATGAGGGCTGCAAAGTGGGCCGCGGCACCTACGGCCATGTGTACAAGGCAAAGTGGAAGGAGACAAGGTAAGCGACGCTTCAGCTGCTCCAAGCCACACATGTTATTATTGTGCTTCTTGTTAATTCTTCCAGCGATGGCAAGGAATACGCTCTGAAGCAAATCGATGGCACCGGCCTATCCATGTCCGCTTGCCGCGAGATCGCCCTGCTGCGCGAACTAAAACATCAGAATGTGATAACGCTGATTCGCGTGTTTCTCTCACACAATGATCGAAAGGTGTTTCTACTGATTGACTACGCTGAGCACGACCTGTGGCACATCATTAAGTTTCATAGAGCGGCGAAGGCCACCAAGAAACAGGTGGTGGTGCCGCGCGGCATGGTAAAGAGCCTGCTCTATCAGATTCTCGATGGCATCCATTATCTGCACAGCAACTGGGTGCTCCATAGGGATCTCAAGCCGGCCAACATACTCGTCATGGGCGATGGCAATGAGCGGGGTCGCGTCAAGATTGCCGACATGGGCTTTGCCCGTCTGTTCAATGCACCGTTGAAGCCGCTGGCCGACTTGGATCCGGTGGTGGTCACCTTTTGGTATCGTGCGCCGGAGCTGCTGCTGGGCGCCCGACATTACACCAAGGCCATTGATATTTGGGCCATTGGCTGTATCTTCGCGGAGCTGCTGACATCGGAGCCCATCTTCCATTGTCGACAGGAGGACATTAAGACTAGTAATCCCTATCACCACGATCAGCTGGATCGCATCTTCAATGTGATGGGCTTTCCGCAGGACAAAGACTGGGAGGACATCAAAAAGATGCCCGAACACCATACGCTCACCAAGGACTTTAAGCGGTCCACTTACTCGGCCTGCTCGCTGGCCAAGTACATGGAACGACACAAGATCAAGCCAGACAGCAAGGCATTCCATCTGCTGCAGAAGCTGCTGCTGATGGATCCAAACAAACGCATCACCTCCGAGCAAGCCATGCAGGATCAGTATTTCCAAGAGGAGCCGCTGCCAACGCAGGACGTTTTCGCGGGCTGTCCCATACCATATCCCAAGCGTGAGTTCCTTACCGATGACGATCAGGAAGACAAGTCGGATAACAAGCGACAGCAACAACAACAGCAGCAACAGCAACAACAGCAGCAGCAACAACAGCAGCAGCAGCAACAACAACAACAAATGAATCCCAATGAGCCAAATGCAAAACGTGTGCGTCTCTCTGGCACGGGCAATCAACAGGATTTCCATCATCAGCAACAGCAGCAGCAGCAACAACAGCAGCAACAGCAGCAACAACAGCAACAACAACAACAGCAGCAGCAACAACAAATGATCTTCAATCAGCAACAGAATTTCCAGCAACGATTCAACTGAGACTGAGACTGAAAACCCGTCCTTTAATCTTGGTCCTTGGAATAATCTTAGTTCTTAGACTGGGGATTTATATTTTGTGTGTTAATCATTTCACTGCCCCGTTTACATTTATAATAATTTAATTGTAACAATTTGAATACATTACAACAATTGTAAGACGAAAAACAGACATTGTAATAATCTTGAATCTCTAATCTTTAGTACCAGCCACTGAAGCGTTCGATTGCTCTACTCCATTTCTGCATGCGCCTGGCAATGGTCTCGTAGTGCTTTGGTTGCGGTTCAAAAATGCGCTCCACACGACGGAAACGCTTGAGATCATCGAGTGTGTGCCAGATGCCATAATTAAGCCCAGCTAGATAAGTGGCGCCCATGATGCTCGACTCGACGCACTCGGCACGCTCTACTTGCAAACGGCAGGCATCCGCCAGAAACTGACACACAAAATCATTACGAGACACGCCGCCATCCACTCTATAAAGGAAACAAATACGGATTACTTGCTGGTGGGGGAAAGAGGTTGTTACTTACTTTAATACTTTTAGTTGCTGACCCGTTTCCTTTTGAGCACTTTCAATGAGCTGCACAACTCGAAACACGATGCTCTCGAGGAGCGCACGCACCATGTGTGCCTTGGTTGTGGACGGCGTCACCCCAATAAATCCACTCGCAGCGCGATGGTCATTTACAGGCGGCTAAAAGTAAAAGGTTTTATTATATTATTATTATTCTATAGTGAGAAGTATCCATAAATATACTTAGATATATATATAAATAAATAGTAATATTTTTATGATAGTTAATTACAATCGAGGACTTCCACCTCTTTCAACTCACACCCAGACCGCTAAATGCGGGCATAAAGTAGACATCATTTGAGTCTGGCACGGATTCGGCTATATCTGAGGTGTCTGCTGGTGTCTTGAACAGCTCGCAAGATTGCGCCCACGTGACCACAGTGCCAAAGTCATGAGCAGCACCTTCAATGCAGTAGATGGTATTCGGCTGTTTGTGATTGCGATACAGCTGCCAAGCGACCAATGGATACATGCCATTGATGACGGCCTTGCACTCCTTGCCGGTGATAAGATTAAGGAACGCACCGGTGCCCATGGTGACCTTGACATCACCCGTCTCAAAACACTGGGAGCCCCATATGGCAGCCGTCTGGTCGCTCAGCGAGGCGGCAATCGGAATCTCCGTCTGGCCCCACTCCGGACCAAAGGCGGCGGGATGAACGTGACCAAAGTTCTTATAGCTGTTGGCAACGACGCGTGGCAGGAGACTGGACTGAAAGATCCTGGGCTTAGATCAGTTAATAAAAATGGGTAGTTTTTTCCTTCTTACATCGATGCGAAACAACCATCTAATAAGTGGCGACCAGCTTAAGGTAAACGGGTCGTACAGACCGGTGGCAGTGCTTGAGGTAATATCAGTGATATGTTCGACATCCGGATTCAGTCCATTGCCGGAGCGTAGCTTGTACAATATCCAAGAGTCGAGCAGCTCCAAGCGTGCCTTCTTCTCGCGCAACGCCTTCTGCAATCGTTTATTATGGGCAATTTCATGGAGGAGCCTCGCCGTCACCTGACCATTCATCAGAGTGAGCCGGCTGCCGGCCAGGAAGCGGCCATTCCTTGTCAGCATATACAAGACATACAAGATGCCTTTCAATGTACGGAGCCTGCAGCTCGAGTTCCACTGCTCGACAAGATCTTCGGCACGCAAGTCCTTCCATGTGATGAAATTGTGATAGTATTCATTCGTCCGATGGTTCCACGTGAGAAATGTGCACCGTTGCGTCGAAATTGAAAGGCAAGTAATGTCTGCTGGTGTCAGCCTGGCATCTTAATTAATTATTGATAAGGATAAGCAATTTAAACAGAAATTTGCGTGTTTGTTAAGCACTTACTGCGTATCGATTCTGTTATCACCTTGACTATTTTGCGCCAGAGGCCTTCAGGCTCGATCTCAAAGTAACCCGGCTGCGGATTTAATAGCTCCACCTAAAAACATCCCGTCAGGCATTACTAATCGACAGCATTCAACTTCGCCCTGCTGATGACAGTTGATTTACTTACAGAACACGCTGCTGACCCTTTGACCTTGCAGTTCTTGTCGAGAACAAAACAGCGCAAAACAGTCGTTCCAACGTCCAATGAGGCAATGTGAGAAGCTGTTGTCATGTTGCCGCTTGCCGCACGCTTCGTTGCTTACTGATTGGGTGACTCCAATCGTTGGCAAACTGAGCTTGCGCTGCTTTTATTTTACTTTCATACTGTTGGTCTTTCAATTCGTTATCAAATGCTCGAGTTTTCGATAATAATAACCGAAACCAGTTGTGGTCAAACATCATGCAATATAATTGCGAATAAATAAATTTGTGACACATTTAAGCAAAAACAACTTGTTACGTCACACCTTTATGTATTTAATATTAAATGCATTTGGTTGTTCGATCCAGCCATTTATTGCTAATAGTTCTGTATATTTAGTATTTAAAAATTAACTTTTATATAAAAATATGATTTATTTATAACTTGTGCTACGAATTATCTATTTTAAATTTGGCGTCACCTTCTCAAGCTTATGCCCTGTGTTCATTTTAGCGCTGCCACACTTTCATTAATTATAACTTTGCAGGCTGGCAACACTACGATATCTGCCGCGATAAGCATTTAAAACAAAGTAAACAATCAATTGCTTAGATTCGCTTGAATGTGTTTCGGCGTATGATTAGTGCCGGTTTCATTTTTAGATTAAATAAAACACTTTATACGGAGCACTATCAGTGGTTTTACCTATAAGTAATTTATCTTGATTGTTTTACATCTTTATTATACAGATAGACGTATACCAATATGATTAATCACATATATATATATATAGATATTATAAACAATAATACGCATAGATGAATACTTATCTAAAATATTCAATAATATGCACAATGCAATTACAAACAACAAGTTAGACATTCATTTTATAAACAAAACATTTATGTGTGTGTCGAGTACAAACTATGTAAAAGCTTTTTCATAAGCCTCCTTCTGCATCGATATATATTGTTAGATATATAAATATAGATAGATATATATATATATGTATCTATATTAAATACAACTGATTAGGTACTGATTTCTAATAGGTACAAGTTGCCTGCTCTTAGTGTATAATGTCAAGAGTGCCCCATATGGAGATATGTTTGTCTATGACTAATTGCAACAAGACTGTCATATATTTATATTTATATATATATATATATATATATGTATATATATATGATGTTTTTACATATCCGTTGGTAAAATATCCGGTATCACATATTGACACAGCTCCACCTCGTTGCTAACGAACTTCACCTTCTTGGCGGTGTTATCGTCCAACAACACCCGAACTGCCGGCCAAACGGTCGAGAAGAGTCCGGGCGCATTTATGATTAGACAGACGCCCAATCGTTCCGGAAAGTGTTTACCCAGCAGCCAAATTAGATTCTGCACCAGTTGATAGTCCATGCACGAGGTGCTGAACTCGGCCAGATCGAAGATGATGCACAGACGATCGGTGACCTCCTCG
Organism: Drosophila dives; assembly: GCA_035042365.1. NCBI lineage: Eukaryota > Metazoa > Arthropoda > Insecta > Diptera > Drosophilidae > Drosophila > Drosophila dives. The sequence continues at coordinate 148,789 of JAWNLJ010000093.1, read as the reverse complement.
AAGCACTTCTTGCACGCCTCCTCCAGGTTGTAGACAATGAAACGGGTCAGCTCATCGATGTCACGGGCCGATGAGCTATGGTTCTTGGCCGGAATGTAGATGACGGGACGGCCAACGCAGTCACGATGCCGCAATAGCCGCGCCTTATTATCTAACTGGCTGCGGTCCATCTCATGCAGCTTGGCAACGCCATACGATTCACGCCACTTGTTCGTCTTCAATATGGCCTGAGCAAGTGGGCGAATCAATTATATTAATCAATGTCATGATGAAAAAACGTTATCGACTTACTTGGAATGCGTCATCTGTGGTCTTAAAGGCGCGCAGATAACGTCGCAGCGAGAACTCATTGTGATACTGGCTGGGATCGGCGTCAGCTATGCATTTCATGCGCTGCTTCAGATCCTTCAAGTCCTGCTCATTGATTGGCGCCAGCTCCTCGGCTGACATATTGTCACGATTATTTTATGGACGCTGGCTTTGCCGGTTAACAGTTTTGCTTGTGGGACACTCTTAGCGTCTCTGGAACACTATTGTTTGCTCAGACACAGCTATTGGTCGCTTATCTACTGTGCTATCTAAATTTCTTTACCACAATTAAGTTTTTTCACAACTTTTTTTTCTACTACGCTTCAACTGAGTTATCGATAATATATGTGGCATCCGGCCAGGGCTGCCAGCTTTTTGACAACACAACAAAAAGCCGTTAAGTTTGAAAATAAAAAACAAATTTTATTCAAATTTCCATTAAAGATTTTATATATTTTTTTCCCATATATAAAATACAATTGTTTTGGCTTATTTATATTTATATATGTATATATTGTGTTAATAACTGCAATAATATTGATAAATGTTAACAGGAAAATAAACCTTTTTGCATCTTATAAATACAAGAATAATAATAAAAACCTATTTAACATGCAATTTGTATGAAACGAAGACAATCTAGGAACAGAATTGCCTTGACAAATACAAATACAAATGCAGAGATTCCCAAATAGTGATTAATAATTATTGCTCGAATGTACGTTCGTTGCTTTTAAGATGCATTCCTTGCACTGTCGTACTCCCCAAACAGTGGAAAATCATCGTCCTATTTTGGTATCATGACACGTGAAATGCCTGGAAGTATTTCGGCCTGCAGTGGACCAAATTCGATCTGTTCGCCATCAACGGTGATGATGCCGTGATTGTCGTGCGGCTCCAAGCGGAAAGCACGCACCTGGAGCACCTTCACATAGTCGCTGTTCTTCTCGGGCAGGTGTGTACCCGTGCTCATGTTGTATAGGAAGCTCAACAGATGCGGACGACTGATGCCGCCGCGTATTAAAACCAGAAAGATTTTGCCATCGTTCAACTGCGCATTGGGCGCAAAGTGGCAATCGATGCCCAGATGCGACTGGTAGACGGCATGCATCATTATGAATTCACCCTCCTCCACCAGCCAGCCGTCCGCTGCAGGCAACGGATCATCCAACGCCGGCAGACTGCTGCTCGGTCCAAAGCTCACCTGGCTGGGCTCCAAGCCCGTCACAGTTGCCGTCGATGTCTGCGTGAATTCGCTTTCGTCCGCCAAGCTGTGATACACACTCTCTGATATGGAATAGTAGCAGCTGCGACGCGAACCACCCGACAGCCAACTATCGCAACGCGATCGGAACGACTGATTGATGGACGTCTCCAATGAGATGACGTCCTCGAATTCCGATGGCAAATACTCTGTGGAGCGGCGACAATTGTTGGCACTTGACAGCTTATCGATATGCATGTTGCAGCTGCGACTCGACGGCATCTTTTGCAGCTGCTCCGACTGAGTACCGTGTCGAGCATTCGGCTCCTGTGCCTCCTCAGCGAGCAGATAGCTAATCTTGCCATTGTACGTACGCAAATTGGCCAGGCGATAAAGCGTCCAAATGGTGAAGCGCTGATAGCCAAACATGCGTATGCACTCGCTCTCAATGTCCACGTCCGAGATCAAGCCCCAGCCAATGGAGAGGAACGAGAACATGACGCGACTCTCCAGCTGCACACGCACCACATCCAACGGCGAACTGCGTCCGCTGATGGCGGTCAGTGCGGCACCCAGTACAGGATTACTGAAATACGGTTCACTGCAATAATCAGATGGATTAGCAATAGCTGCAATCTTTAATAATATATTTATGTGCTCCACCCACTCACTTGTAGCCATGTGCTATGGAACGGGCCAGTCCATTGCCGGAGCCGCAGGGTATGATGGCCAGTGCAATGTTGTCGAGGACTTGAGACCAGTCCGGGCGTCGCAGCAGCCCGTTGATAATCTCGTGGAAGAGACCGTCGCCGCCCACGGATAAAATGGTACACCAGTCATCCAGGCGACGATTGCACATAAATTCGATGGCATAGTTGGAATGCTTCGTTACGTATAGATCATAGGGCACCTCTGCCTCGTTGAGCACGGGCGCCACATGCATGTTGAAGACCTCGCGCGCATTGCCTGACCCGGACTTGGGGTTAAGCATGACGAGGATGCGACGACGCCGTGACTCATCCAGTCGCTCTACAAACGTGGGCTCCAGCGTGTGATGGAGCTGCCAGCGCAAGGCACGATACCAGCGATCCGCCTCATGCATATTATCCTCAAAGGTGTCAAAGGAGCGAAAGCGCAGCGTCAGCACAGTGCGCTCCCGGTGCAGGGTGCTCCTCAAGCTCTTCTTCTTTAGCACGTAGGCGAATAAATACAGATAGGCGCTGCCATCACCACCTTCGTAGGCGCCAAATTCCTCCTTGCTGGCCGTGCTGCACTTACTCGGTGTGCCAGATTTGCGACGGCTGGCGGCAGCCGCAGCTGCTGCCGGAGAACCGGGATTGACGCAGGCACATCTGGCCAGACTGCGTGGTGATTTCTTCAGACGCATACAGCGTGCACCGACAATATCACATATTTTCACCGTCTGCTCTTTGATGGTGACGCCACTAGGGGATTCGCGCTGCAGCGTGAATCCGCTGGCATCGAGGCGAACACGAAATACGTGGCTACCCTTGCGCTGGCTGGTGTAGAAGGTGTCAGAGACATTGTGAAGGTCGTCGGATGTGTTGTTGTTGGGTGTGGAGGTGGCGGAGCTTGTGCTCCTCTCCTGAGATTTGCTCATGTTTTACACTGATTATTTTATCGCAGCATTCTTTATTTACTCTACATATATAAGCCTATACATATAAAATAAATAATGGCAGTCCCCAAAAGCAAGAAGCCCTGCAAACGCTATCGATAAAAATTGCTCATATTTTAAAAAATAAAATAATTTAACTAAGCATCGTTATTAATTCATAAATTTACAAACACATTTGATAATTGAAAGTTAGCTATTTCGTTAAAATTCGTAATTAATAATAATTTATTCACAATCGACCAGCCACCACAAAGTAGTGTTGAGAGGAGTGTTGTTGACTATCGCAATTTGACTTGACTATGCCTTTTATGTCGCTTGCCCACACTGAGCCCTTAGCATGCGGTAGTGAAGTGAACTAATTTTACACATTTTTTCGGGTTTTGCAAACAAAATTCGCGGTAGTGCAGTGTGATTTATGTAATTAAAAGCTCCAGTTTCTTGCTAAACAAGAAGACACACTCGCCATAATGACCAACAGCATAGAATTGGAGTGTCCAGCACTGAAGGTAGTGCGTCATAAAATCGAACGCGTTGGCTGCGCATATTTCAATGCACGCCGCCAAATTGGCGATTCAAGCGGCGTCGAGCGCAGCGATTCGGATGAGAAATTGGCGGGCGCTGGCGAAGAAGTCGATGTTAGCTACCTCAGATCTCTTGATCCCAAAGAGTGGAAGGATCAGGACCATTACAGCGTGCTCGGCCTTGGAAAATTGAGGTGCATTCAACAAAAAAGAATTATATATAATCTATACTATATATATTTGCCTCTCTCTCTCTCTCTCTGCGTGTGTGGCACGTGTATTAAATGCTCTTTTTTTTGTGTTGAACACCCGCTCACAGATACGAGGCGAGCGATGATGACATACGGCGTGCCTTCAGACGCATGGTCCTCCTACATCATCCGGACAAGCGGAAAGCAAAAGGCGAAGAAGTCATCTCGGATGAAGACTACTTTACGTGCATAACAAAGGCCTTCGAAATACTCGGTAAGTAAACCCAAAAACCGGATAAATTTCGCGCGAGAAAAATTCAGCATGGCGAAGATTGTAGAATATATTTGTGATATTGTGTAACAATGCTAATATAATTTAAACTGTTGAGGCTGTTCAAGAACATATAATATAATTATAAGCAACAGATTCATTACGGAATTATAGTAATTACTTCAAATTTATCTATAAATCAAAATTTACTTTGTACATTTCACTCGCTTCGAATTGATTTGAATTGAATATTTAAATTGCAGGCACTTCAAAGCTGCGCCGCAGTTACGACTCAGTGGATCCGGAATTTGATGACGCCTTTCCCACACAGACGGACATTGATAATAACTACTTTAACGCTTTTAACAAGTATTTCAATTTAAACGCACGCTGGAGCGAAAAGTCGAGCGTGCCACCATTTGGCGAGGTGGACGCCAAACGTGAGGAAGTCGAATGTTTCTACAATTTTTGGTACGACTTCAAGTCATGGCGCGAGTTCAGCTACCTAGACGAGGAGGACAAGGAGAAGGGGCAGGATCGTGACGAACGTCGCTGGATCGAGAAGGAGAACAAAGTGGCACGCATCAAACGCAAAAAGGAAGAGATGACGCGCATAAGGGCTCTCGTCGATCTGGCCTATAACAATGACAAGCGTATCCAGCGCTTCAAACAGGAGGAGAAGGATCGCAAGACGGCGGCGAAACGGGCCAAAATGGACGCGGCTCAGGCCCAAAAGGCGGAACAGGAGAGAGCTGTCCGCGAGGCTGCGTTGGCCAAAGAGAAGGCGGACAAGGCCGAACAGAAGCGTATTGAGCAGATCCGCATCGAGCGGGAGCAGCAGAAGAAGATTCTCAAAAAGGAGCGCAAAACGTTGCGTGACAAGATTAAAGATTGCAAGTACTATGCCAAAAACGACAAGGATCAACTCAAGCACATGGAGGCCACCGAAAAGATATGCGAAACATTCAGCCTATCCGAACTACAAACCCTCAACAAGGCCATGGAATCGAAGGGACGAGAATCCTTTGTGGCTGCAATGCATACGGCAGATCAAAAGATTGCCGCCGAACTGGAGGAATTGAATATGGCGCAAAAGAAAACGCCAACGAATAATACGCCCAAAGGGACGCCCTCTTCCTCGGCCACCACCAAGGAGGTGAAGAAGGGTGAACTCTGGAGCAATGAGAATGTACAGCTGCTCATCAAAGCGGTCAATCTGTTTCCCGCTGGGACAGCGCAACGCTGGGATGTAATTGCCGTGTTTATCAATCAGCATTGTGGTGCGGAGAGTGGTCAGGTCAGTGCACGCGATGTGCTCAACAAAGCGAAAGCGCTGCAGAACAGTGATCACTCTAAGAGCACGTTAAAGGCGCACGCCAACGATGCAGCCTTCCAGAGTTTCGAGAGATCAAAGAAGGAGGTGCAAACAACGAATGACATTACGCTCGGCGATGCGCCGGCGGATACCAAGGAGAATGTTAAGCAGAATGGTGGGGATCATTTGACCAGCAACAATCATCATCAGCCGCAACAGCAGCAACAACCGTTGGTGCCAGAATCAAAGCAAAATGGCAATGCGACTCCGGCTGCAGCTGACACGCCTACAGCGCCAGCACCGACTAGCAATGGTGTGTCATCGAAGACTTGGACCAAGGAGGAGCAGGCCTTGCTTGAGCAGGCAATCAAAACGTATCCAATGACCACACCCGATCGGTGGGAATGCATTGCGGCTTGCATACCAAATCGCAGTAAAAAGGATTGTTTGCGTCGCGTTAAGGAGCTCGTCGAGCTGGTCAACTCCAAGAAGGAGGCGCAGGCGGCTGTTAAATGATTGCCACTGCATAAGTTGCCACATTTCCTCCTCTTCCTTCTACTCTTCCTAATCCTCGTACTCCTCCTCTGCCCTAGCTGCTGTGTCCAATATACATTTTATTTAAATAAATAAACTATAAAAAGTTTTGAACGTTTAGCGAAAAGTTAAATGCCAATCGATTGTATATGCAGTTATCGATAGTTTTGAAAGTGGCGCCGATTGCAAAACATTTCAAGCACACAAAAGATGGATTTTTATTGACAAACTGATTACTAGTGAAAAAGCTAAAACCAATCGACGTGAAAAATGGCTCAGCGATCGATGGCGCAAAGGGAAAATTAATAAATTTAAATTTATTACTAGCGATAGACATTTGCTCCTTGTGTTTGTTGTGGTTCTTCTATTTTTGTTGTTTTGCTGGAAACCTCGTAAGTCGGTCCACGACAACAAATATCCAGTTTTATGTTTGCTCCGCAACGCGTCGCCCGCCGCTCATTTTCAAATCGAAAGCCTGTGGATTGGCCAGCGGATCCAGATCGGCAAACAGCTCCAGCCATGGATTGTTTGCACTGCTCGCCTGTCCCTGGTTTTTGGTGGTCTGGATGGGAGCAGGTGCAGCTCCAGCTGGCGGAAGATTGCTTAAAATGGGCGTCTGCTGCTGCTGTTGCTGGCTGAACATTCGTGACCAGAATTTGTTATTCCCACTGCTGCAGTCCAGCAGCGGCGCCTCAATCAGCGGACTGTCCTCCTCCAGCTGCTTGGAGAGCTCAATGAGCAGCGCTTCATTGTCGCCGCAGCCATCATTTACATCAGTGGAAGTTTCTCCAGCTGCTGGCTGCAACTCAGGCATGGGCTGCGGCTTATCCTCATAAGCATCCTGCACACAAAAAAAAAAAAAAACAAATCTTAGCAATCTTTCTTCTTTGCCTTATAATGTTGAATATATACCGCAAAGAACAGCGATTGATCCTTGTCGACAGCCTCAATGGGCGCAGTCTCGTGGGTTTCCTCGGTGACCGCAACTTCGTTCTGGGACAGCTCCTTGAGCACACAAAAATCATATTTTGGTTTCACAATCAGCGCCTTGGAAATGGTCTGAAATGTGGAGGCGGCTTTTTGGGCAAATGTTTTCAGCTCCGCCAAATAGGCGACTAGGGCATGGGAATACATGTTGCAGCGGGCAGCGGCCAGAAGATCAATCTAAGGCAGAAATTTGAGGGGTTAACATATAGCTTGAACATAGAATTTGGATTTAGTCAGCACCTTTTGTATGGAGTCCATCGAGTAGCCATCGAAATTGTGCTTGGCGGCACGCACATGAGCCTGAGCTGTGCGAAATTTATCGAGTCCCTTTCCCGTGTCCGGATCCATCTCCTGGCTGGCCGTATGCTTCATCCAAGACAGAGCCGCTCGATACTCGGTGCGCTCCTTTTCCATCGTCTGCAGGGTCTGTTCGGTATCCTTAACGGCACGGCAGCGATACACATCGACCTCGTGCTGGAGACGCAGGAGCGGCACACGGACACACATCCTCTGTTGTCCTGCAAAGGACATGGCCTTGCCAGCGTTTGTGATGCTGCCACCCGTTGTCTTACTGCGCTTGCCCGCCTCCTTGAGGAAGCGACCGAAGACGCACTCCTCCTGTGACAGAATGCAGAGGCGCTCCTGGTACTGGTCAATGATTTTGCAGAGCTCCGTGCTGGTGTCGCTTATCGATTTGAATACCTCTATTTTGGCATCCAGCTCGGCATCAGAGGAGATGATATGCTTGTCCTCCTTGCTGCCCAGCTTGCGCTGCACAACCTTTTTGGTTATCCAGTATTGGTGTTGCACCTCCGACTTTAACATATTTTCGTTTCACAAATTTCACAGAAGGCTGAAAAAATGTCTGGCTACGAAAGATAAAGCTCAGTTGAAGTCGACTGTTTTGCGCCGAAGCGAAATTCAGTTATATTGGCGTTGCCACATCGCTCAATAAAACAGCCAAAACTCTCCACTCGTTAAAATATACAGGGTGACGCTGGTAAACGCCACAAAATTTTATTGGTTAATCAACTAAATGCTTGGCTTATTTGTGTTTATTTTACTTTATACCACACATTTAAAGCAAACAAGCAGTGACACAGTAATGTACGTCAGTATAAATAGATCCTCAAAAGTTAATTATATTTTGGCGCCTTATCGCTTGACAGTCTGGCAAGCTTACGAGTTAAATACCAAAATTGAAATACCACTTAACATAGGGCTGGCTAACAGAGCTCTATTAAGCATAACATTGTTGGAGGTTACTATGTGTTGAAGCGCATCTTTCAAAAGAGCGCCGCATTTTGTTGTTGCTTTCGTTTGGTGCTGCATTTAACAGCGCGCGCGGCATGCATTTTGCATAGAACGCTGCACCTCTCTTGACATTTACTCATATTTTCGGACCAATATTTGTGCAAGTGTTGTTCGCTTTTTTTGTTTTGAGATGCGAACGCGACGCGAAGTGCCGCGCATTTGTTTACAAGTGCATCGAAGTGTGTTTATGTTTTGAGAGAGTTTGGGCTAAAGTTCGAGACGACTGCAATTGCAATTGAAAGCGACACATATTCCATTGAACAGGTAAGCTGAAGTTGCAACGAGTTACAGTTACTTTCAGCTGCTTGTTGGGATGCTAGCGACACACACACATACGAAGCAGCTGAAGAAGAAAGTGAACAAGTGTGTGCGAATATTTTACTGCTTCTTCTGACCAAAAACGAGTTGAGGCCAAAGCTTTGTTGCCACCTGCAGTAGCACATATATCTCGCCTGCGTAGGTGTGCGTGCGTGTGTGCGTTGTCCAAATTGATTGTTCATTTTGTTATGATGATTATGTCCGATTCTGGCTGCTGTTAACAGCAGCAGTGCGTGACAATGCCGTCAGTTTGTGCGCCTTGCAACACTTGAGAGTTGCTTTTAAACTGATTGCACTAACAATTAGATTCGGCTCTGCGGGCACATCAAAAAAACAAAAAAAAAAACCACAAAAGAAACAGTCAGAATTGGAATTAAAACGAAAAGGTCATCCACGGGCACTTGCCGGCCTCAGGTCTGAGTTAAAGCTTAATGGGCGCAGCGCGAGGCCTTTTACATGCCAAAAAAAAAAACAAAAAAATCTCAGGCCGTTGCTCGTTACCGACCCGTTATTGCTGGTGTTGTTGTTGGGTTTTCCAGCTTCAAAGCTGCGCTCCGCCTGCTGCGCAGTCGCACTTAACCATTGTTATTGTAAAGAGCAGCAGCAAAAACAACAAAAGATTTCACTGCGGCAACTGCACTTGACGCTGACACACTTGTTGTAGTTATTGTTGCTTTTGTTGTCAACGCCTGGTCACATTAATCAATAGCTCTTCGATGGCGTTCGATTGCAGTTAGCGCGTTATCGATATCAAAGCTTCGCTATATCTCTCTCTCTCTCTCTGTCCATTAGCCACACACATTTTGCATAAGCATAAAATCTCATGCATGGCGATGCTAACAATAACGACAACAACACTCAAAATTGTTGCTTGGCATTTTTCTCACAGTCCGCCAGAGACGCATTAAAAAAAATGAGAAAATTTGTACAAATATCTGCGCATACATAATTTTTTTGCCACCGTTGTTGATTTTGCTGTAGTTGGTTGTATCAAGTTACTTTTGGTTGTTGCTCGGCTGCTCTGCTCTGCTCTCATTTGCATACAGAGTTGTGCATATTTCTAGCTGTTGTTGCTCTTGCTGTCGTTTTTCCACTGATTATTTTTTGTGTCGCCGCACGGCGTTGCTGCAACGAAATTGGCCTTAATTGGCTGCCTTTTTTGCTGCCAATTTCGTTGTTTTGTGCCGCTGTTATCGGTCGTTGTTCGCTACCGGCCGGCCGGCCACTTGTGGCATGCAACAAACTCTGTTTTTTTATTTTTAAGTTTAGTTGTAGTTTTTACTTTTATTTGTTGCACCGATTTGAATTTAATTAGGCAGCAGTAGCAGCAGCCAAAGCCTTTTTCATTATTGTTTGCAAATTGTGGGAAAAACCAGTGAGCCAAAAAACGCATTTCGAGAATTTATAGCGCCTGGCTGGCTGGTTTCACTGGCTGCATTTTATAGTTTATTGCATAATTCACCTAAGTCGCCGTCGCCGAAACTGAGCTCAAAAACAAGCCAATAAATCAAATTGCCATTCTCAAGCCAAAGGCAACAACGGCTGCTGCAAGTGCTCTGCTGCTGCAGAATTTAGCCGGGTGGAAATTTTGACTTGAAGATACCCTAGGCCCTAAGCATTAATTGTAGATAGAAATATGAACTTTTAAATCGATTGCTTAAAATTGTTATAACTCAAAAAAAATTATGCTTAGATTGAATATGATCTTAGAATTAAGAATATATATGATATGCATCTCATATAGAGCAATATATATTCAATAAAGATATATAATTCGAATTTTAATTAAATAATTATATGAATATGTCGAATGCACAGTATGTTATAAAAAGTTACTTGCTTTTTGGATCCAAATCGAAATTCATTAAAATTTATCAAATCTAGTATAAATTGATGTCTTTGACACTTTCTGAATCCTCGAAATCAATTTAAATCTTCCATTAAATCAAGTGTTGGTTATTGCCTCTGACAGCTGCCTGCATCCTCTAAATCATTTTATATCTATTGGAAATGAGTCCAATTGAATACAGTTATTCACTTTTGGGCAATATATTAATAAGAGTAAATTATTAAAATTTTTATTTTTTTTTCTTAAGTTTCGTAATTTTGTTGACATTCTAAATGTCTGCACCACTTATGCAAATTATGTGCAGGGTATTAAAACAGCAAGCAGCGTGTACAACAAGCGGCCCGTATTCAGAGCATGTCAATGCAGAATGCAGCTATCGCATACTACTTACATGCCGAGTACTCTAAATGAACTTAGTTATGTTCATGTGGATGTGGGCTATGGTAATGTTAGCCAGCCAGCCAGCCTACCCCTACCGGCAGCTGCATCACCCCTTCCCTCCCTCCCCCCCACCCCACTCCCACACACACGACTACAACATTTACCGTTTGGCAAGGTCTGTCAGGCCAGACCAGCTGGGGTCTCTGGCTCAGATTCTTGTGCCCACCCAATTGCACAATCTCAATCTCTGTGCGCCATATGTGTGTGTGTGTCTTTGTGTGTGTGCTTTGTCAATAGGCCAGTGCCTAGTTTATTGAGTCGTCGTTGTCGTCTAGGAGGGTTTGTTAACTGTCATGCCCACGTGACGAGGCCAAGCACAGGCAAAGCAGCCAAGCAGCCGAGCTGCCAAGCAGCCAAGTGAACAACTGCCCAAGTGTCCAAGTGGCAATTCATTTTTTTGTTTTTTATATTTCTTGTCTTGTTTTATTATTTTTAGCTATTTGTGTATTTTTGCATTGTCTCCGTCTCACATTGCCAAGTGTCGTTGATTAAATTTCAATCTAATGTTGCTGCCTCGAGTGGCAGGTTCGAGCGGAAGCGATTGCTGCTGCTGCCGCTGCTGTTGTATACATATATCAATATGCTTGTAATGAGCTGGGCAACCGATTCGACCCAATTGGCTGCCCACCTCTCTCAAGCACACAGACACACACACTCGCACACACCTGATGCGCGCCCGACTGACCCACAAAAAAGCCTTGCCACTGGCCATACACTCCTCCCCTCTATCCTCTGGCTGCCCCCTTGCACTCTCTGCTGGCTGGACTTAAATATAGCTATCAGTTTTTAAGTGGCTGCCAGCGCCTCGCAAATTTATTGAATTTCATTGAGAGCAGCTTTCTATACATAATGTACACACACACTTACACACATTTACACACTTTCTCAGCCGATGCGGAAGATGGAAGTGAAAAGTGTTTCAAGCCAAGCCAAGCCAAGTCAAGCCACGACAAATCAAAATCCAATGCAAATCTAACGCGTTGCTCTTTTTTGCAAAACATTTCAAAGGCATCTCACGGATGCGTCTTATCGTTGTTGATGTTGTCGTTGTGCTGATGTTGTTGTTGGTGTTGTTGAATTTGTGGCTTTTGCGGTGGCACAAATATTTACATACATATTGAGCTTTAGACATCATTGATTTATAGACATCATAGATTTATAGAGACATTAAAAATAAAAGTGCGTGGCTGGCGTTTTAATTAACCCATAAGCTCAACTGGCCAATTACTTTGACTCTGTTGCCAGCCATCATCAGGGTGGCATGGAGTATGTTTCACATTTGCGCCGTGACTTTCACTTTCAGGAGCTGTGCACCACCAGAGAGGAGTTGGAGATGGCGGAGGCGGCATAGACGACTCTGTTGCAGTCTGGGTTAATGAGGATGCCACACTGCTGCTGCACATTTCGTGTCGCTTTATTATGATTATCGCTATACTCCTCTCGCTCTCTCTCTTTCTCTTTCTCTCGCTCACTCTTAGTCGCAAGCGAGAGCGTTGCACATTTTTCTTCTTGCAGCGCATAAAAAAGAAAAACTGTGGCAGCCGCTTTCATGTAATTTATTTGTTTATTGTCTTGCCGGCCTACACCCACCCACCCCCACCCCCAGCAGCTGTTGTTACATTTGCACTTGCAGCACACATTCAGTTCGAGTTGAGTTGAGTTTCAGTTTTTCCAACTTACTTATCTGACTCTTACCTGTCCACCTTCCACAGACACACACGCCCCTTACCCCTCCCCCGTCCCCTTCACAAGTGAAGCTAACTCGTTAGCTGAAGATGAACAAGTTTGTTTTTATTCCATTTTCTTTACCCTTTTCCCCTCTCGTTTTTTTTTTGGCTAGGAAACCGGCGATTTTTCATTGTGTGTTATTGCAAGCCACTTCACCTCACTTCACCTGCCGCCCGCTCGCACAACTCATGCGAGTCGCCTAATTAGCTGAGGGCTGTGTTTGGGTTTGGGTTGGTTAGGTTGGGTTGGGTTGGGTTGGCTGCAACTGAAAGGTCTATGCCTTTTAGACGTATGTACATATTTGCCAACGCTTCGCTTGTTTCGCTTTCGTTCTCACAACCATCAACGGAATTTCCCAAGTTTTTCACATTCGCACACACACACACACATACTATTTCCTGTGATTCACTCACACAAGCAACATCAACAATATTCCAGATGCTGCTCCTGAAAACTCACAACTTTGTCGGCTTAACAGCCCGAAAAGCTGTTCATTTCGACTCAGCGCATTTCCAGGAAGTACTGTTTCCTCCCTCTGCCACCCAGTTTCTCAAGTTGCCAGTCGCCAGTTGCAAGTTGCTCTTTGTCAACTCCACAAATTACCTGAAACTAGAGAAAAACATATTTAATTTATAAAATCACAACAAACTATAAACAAAAATATTATTACACTTAGTGTTAATATATTTTAAATTGCTAATAAGCCAAAAGCAAGCAAGCATATAATCGTTCATGGAAAAAAATGAAAAATATAATTAAAAAAACTTTTTTTTTATAAATAAGCAAATTCGCTAAACATTGTTTTAGAAGTAAAAAAAAACGTTTATTTTTTTTATTATCCTATAACACAAATATAATATATTATTTATAGTATAATATAATTTTTGTCACATGTACTACTGAGTAAAGTTTGTTCTAATTAAAATTTTCGTATCTTTGCTTCGACTTGTGCATCTCATTTCTTCTTTTTATTGTTTAATATTGTTTGTAGATATATGTATGAGACTGTTGAGTCATACATATAAAAAGACCTGGCCAGAACACTGTTCTTGTTGTTGTTGTTGTTCCCATCATCATCATCATCGGCTTTGCAGAAAACTTGATTTTAGTGTGAGTGCAACGTTATTGCACGTTTGCTTTTGGTTTTGTTGTAGGTTGGATTTTGTTTTCTTTCAGTTTTGTTTAGAATTGCTTTTGGTATTGGTGTTATTGTTGTTTTTGGATCGGTTAGTAGTTGGTGCTTTGAACGTTTCTCACATGATTAAGCCAGATTGCTTACAGAGCCTCAGTTGCCTGTTGCCTGATATCTTCTTGCCAGCAGTTGTTTGCCTATTTATAGCACACTCGCTAGTTTGGACTTTGAACTCACTTGGCTAAGAACCATGGGCCCATGACGCAGCGCCTTTGGGCCATGCAACTATGGATGTGCTAGGCAACGATTGCTGTTACGATTTACATCATACACATAAAATGCACTCGAGTGCTGTTGGCTAAGTTCTTCAAGCATTGTTTAATGCCAATCCAGAGAGTGAGTCGGAGAGAGAGAGAGACAGAGAGAAGTAAGAGGGGAAGAGAAGAATCAGAGACTCGTGCCCGCATCTATAAATGATGAAATCGCTGCCACTTCAGTTGGAGTTAAAGATGGTTTCATGTCTTGGGTTCTTGTGCCATGTGGTCTCGATTGCACAATGCAAATATCAACAATGAAACAAATTTTCATTATTTGCCTGACAAAAACCAAATGAAAAAAAAAAATACAAAATTTATGTATGTGTGTGTGTGTGTGTTGCGTCAAATGGGCAAACAAAGCAAATGAGCAGATGCCCCGATAAATGTTACCTTGGCCCCCTCACACAACACACCCCGTTGTGCAATTGATTATGTGAATGATGATGAATAGTTGACCCAGTCGAGAGTGCTGCTGCTGCTGTTGCTGCTGCTTTTGGCATTCTTAAGTCTCTTTCATTCAATTTATGCTAATTGCTAATTGCATAATAATTCAATCGAATCAACTGCCTTAGTCTGTCTTAGTTAGTCACTCGACTAGTCAGCCACATTTCCGCGTTGTTAAGCAGTCTGCTGCTGCTTTTGCTTTTGCTGCTGCTGCTGCTGCTGTTGCAGTTGCATTTGCTGCATCTGCATCTGCATTCAATTCAATTACACAATTTCTGTTTGGCTCTTTGGTAATGCAAATTTGTTGCTGCCTTGCTGCATTTGCTCTTTAATTAAAGCCTCAAAGATTATTTGCTTTGGCCGGCGATTTGGTCATTAAAAACACTTTATAACTGCCTGTGCTGGGCTCCCTCCGCTTTTGTTTTGTCTGTCTAGTCAGCCAACTGGGCGTGTGGTTTATGTGCAACATGTGTAAATTGCTCATGCGCCCCATTGTATAAGAATTAAATGATTTTCGCAATTAAATTACTTTACTTGAGAATCAAGTTTAGTTTTCTAAGTTTATTAACTTTTTAAGTTCTTTAAGTTACATAAGAGCTTTAAAACTTTATTATGACTAAAGACTTAAAAGTCATCATCATATTTAGTTCTTTAGAGCCTTACCAAAAATATTTTAATTGTAGTCTATCTAATCAATACATTTCATAATCATTCCATTTATTTAATATGATTTTCAAAGTTCCCTAAACCTAATCTTTGCTTATTAATCATGTTGCAAACAGGCTGAATAATAAAAACCCTTCAAGTGGCACTCTATGAAGGGGCTGCCATAGCAACAATCAGCTAAACAATTTGTTGTCTTGTAAATAAAGCTTTTTTATTTTATTTGTTCAATTTAAGCGGATATTCAAGGGCATAAGCGATGCGGTGCATTGAAAATTACTTTTTGTTACAGCCATAATAAATAAAGCCCAAAAAAATAACAAGAATGCTTGTTAATTTTCACTTTGTCAGCGAACGAAAAACGGTAGAGAAGCAAACGCTAAACAAAAACCAATTTCAAGTTCATGGCTAGAAGCAGCAACAACAACAATAACAACAACAACAACAACGGCGCGTCGATAGCTGCAATTTTTGAATTAGCCAAATTACTATTATTTGGCGCAGCGCACACACACAAACACACGTATATACAATCAAATAGTTATGTATACACACACAGAGACACACATACACACACACACATATATTTCTACATAGACACTCGAAATTGTTAGCCTTGTTTTGTCTGGCCTCGACCGTTGTGAAGAGCCTTGGCCAGGGTCTGGCTCTTACGTGCTGAATGATTTAATGTCCTTTTTGGCAGCCATGTCACACCTTAACCTCAACCCTAACTAGGGGTAGCTACAAGCCATGCTTGCTATAGGGTCGCTCAGTCCTCAACTCGTGCTTTGCAGTTGTACATTTTTGTTGTCTAGACTGCGGCAAAATGAACTTTTTTTCCGGGCTCTGAACTTCGTTTTTGGCGCTCGAAAAGTGAGTTTTGTTTTGTTTCGCTTTGGCTATTTTCATTTTTAGGAATTGGGTTCGGCTACAGCGACGCCAGTGCCCGGGGTCACTTAAGGACCTTCGTACATCCATTTCCGCTCCGGGTGTTTCAATTTATAGCTCCGCGACATTTTGCACTTTAGTTTTGCGTGTTTCGCTGTCGGCTTTTGGCATTCGACTTTGGACTTTGGTTTTCCTTTTGCATGCAGCAAAAATTAGCCAAAATGATAACAATTTTAATTTCATTTCAAAGCGGATTTTCAGCGTCGCCTTCGCCTCCAGTTGGGTTGTGCTATGTTGACTTTTCATTTGTGTTGAATATGAAGTCTTTTGAATAGAGCTTAGTCATAAATACCCTGTACTGTGCAGTTGGTCGTTTAGCAAAAGGTATATTTATGCTTTAAGATTTTTACTTATTTCCAATAGCTTGCACTAAGTGTTAGCTATTTAAATATTTAGTTTCTTAACAGACTTTTAGCGTTTTTTTAGTATCTTGTCCAACAATCGTGCTAAAAGCTTTTAATAGGTTATAAAAAATGCATAATATTTGCCTACCGTTATTTATTTTACTTTGTTGATTTAAAATTTAACTACCACTTGCTAGAGTTGTATTTTAATTGCCAAGTTGTCTGTCGGTTGCGCATACCCGCCCTCAATTTCATTCATAATTGTTTTTGTTATTAAGCCCGCATTGCTTTTTGATATTTGCGTGCCTGAAACTGAACTTCAAAGCCAGCGATGCGCATAATGCCGATAAGGTTTGCACAAACTGAAAACTATAGACTGGGGCAAGGGTTGCATTGCATAAGCACATCAATCGTTGGACCAGACAGCCCGGCAGGAAGAGTTATAAATAGACAGACGGGGTCGAGGGGGAGAGACGGTGAACTCTTTGCCGCAGGCCATATATATTAGCCATATATATTCGCCACTGGGCCTGTAGCTAGAGCTAGAGTATGGCCATGGGCCCGGTTGTCTAAGCCGCTCATAACAACTGGCAATTAAAGTTCATGAATTGACAAGAAATTTACAATAAAATCAGCCACAATAAACAAAAAAAGAGAAGAAGAAAAAATACAATAAATTAGAAGGTGGGTGAGGCTAAAGGTGGATTGAGTCGAACGCACTTGGATCGTGTTTCACATTCTCTCGGAAAGAAATGCTGGCATCTGCTGATTTGCCACACACTTCAAGTAGAGAAACACATCATCCGTATGGGCCAAGTGGAATTGGTTTTGAAGGTAACTCAAGCGACTTCAAGACAAAAACATAAAAAAATAACTATAAATTGCGCACAAGTTGCGATTAAGGCCAGCTGAGCAGCTTGACCCGATTTGTATTGCTGCACAACAACAAAACAATCAAATTAAAAGAACAACCACAACAAAACAATGTGAAAAGCTAAGTTCGCAATTTAATTACAAACGGAAACAAATTAATTTCGAACAATTGAAATGAGCCACATTATTAGCAATGGCCAAGCCCTACAGTTAAAAGACAAAAGAAAAAGACTTACCTAATGATGCTGATGATGATCATCAGTTGATGATGGTGATGATGACGAGGCTTTTGCAGAAAACCAACCAAAGATTTAGCAGTTATCCATGGCTCAACAAAAACTGCAATGCCAGCCAATGACTTGGACTTCAACTTTAACTCTTCCAACTCCCAACTCTCGACTCCAACTCTCGACTTCGTTGGTTTACTCATAAATTGTTGCCGTCTGTTTTTTAATGTTGATGCTGACTTAGGGCAAACAACGATTTTTATTGTTGTTATTGTTGTTATTGCAGTTGTTTTGGCTGTTGCCGTTGGCAATGCAACATGCAGAGCTCTTGGCCAAATTCTACGTTCAGCTGTAAAATATGTGTAGCAGGCAGACAAAGTTTTTTTCTGTGGCTGCTTAGCTCTACAAATTGTTGGAGCCAAACTAATCTTAAATCTATGTCAACTTTACAAGTTGGTATGGACAGAGACTGCTTTGTATTATATATTAAATTTGCGCAGTAAATAAGAGATTTTAAATAAATAATTGAGTTTCAATTTGAATGAAATTAAATAAATTTTTCTTGATATTAAAGTTTCACAATCTTTAGTAATTTAAATATTAACCTTTTGTACTTCAATTACTTTGTATAAGCTCCAAATAAAGTTTCACATTTAATTCTTACCAAATGCTAATTCATCTTGGGAGTCGGAAAGTTTCCCAATATAAATCGATTTAGATAGGAAAAACACGTATATAATTATTGATATACGTTCTTATAATATTGATAATTTGAAAACATTTAATAAAGTCTTGAGGTTAGAGTATCTTCTAGTCGAACTTGCTTTGATCAATGCACTTGCTTTCTTCACAGAAGTATTTGATGTGTTAGCTACCTAAAATTAGACTTTATGACGTGTTCTTCTTCAAATGTGCTGGCAAAAAACAAACTGAAGCATAAAAACTTCTTGCATAATCGCAAATCAATTCAAGTTCGCACTTAAAGATCTGTGGAGCGATTCCAAGATTGCTTTCGCTGGCAGCTCTTTGCCATAACCTATAAAATGTACATTTAAATTTCCAATGGCGCAGCCGTTGCCAATGCGAGAAATCGCCAAGCACAAAAAAGACGACAAGCAATAAATGTTATAAATATTGAAGAGATCTCTTCACCTCTCCCGCCTCCCGCCTCTGGCCAATAGCAATGAAATACAAATGCTTTTTATTTTGTTGGGGGGGGGGGAGCTCCCCTGGTGTGTGAATCGCATCTACGCCCACACGATGTTGGTGCTTTCATCAAAATGCGCATAAATTTCAGCAACTGCCTCGTCGAAGTGAGACGTTTGTAGCGCCAACAGAAACGGCCATGTGGGTGGTCACCCAGTGGAACAACAACTGGACCCACAGCTATATAGCTGCAGATCTCAGTCGTCCAGGGCTTCCCCTCTTCCTCACCTCTGCGTCTCTCTCTCGCTCACACTATTTTTGGGGAATCTCTCTGTCCCTCTCTCTCTTGACAGACATTTGCATCTTTTTGAATTTGGTTACTTGTTGCCGCTGGCAACGATTTCTAAAAAAAATTTGCATTTAATTGGACAGGCTCAGGCAGGCAGGCAGGCAGGCGTTGTGTGGAGAGATAGATGCAGAGAAGGGGGGTTGGTGGCGGGCAGGGTGTCGCTGCAAAAAGGGGTAGGCGTTGACAAATTTCGTTTGTTCTAGTTTAAAGCGCCCCCTGGCGGCATAATATGGTGTTTGTTGGCCATCAATCAGCGACATCTTTTGTACGTTGTTGTTGTTGTTGTTTGTATTTCGTGTGGCAAAAGACAAGATGACGTTTTCAGAAATTAAAAGAGCGATGAGTGAAAGTGAATTTTCTTATGTTGTTGTTGTTGTTGTTGTGATTGTTTGTTGTCATTGCAGTTGTTGTTGTTTTCATTTCTTTTGCCTAGTTGTAATGTGTAATGTTTGCAGCACCAACAAAAACAACAACAACAAAAATAACATCAGCAGCAGCAGCTTCGTTGTCATCGTTGTCTTCGTCTTCGTTTCGCGTCTTTTGATTGTCTTGCGATAGCCAATTGAGTTTTCATTTGTCAGTCAGTCAAAGCCAAACGTAAAAACGAACCCATCGTCTGTCAATGACACAGAAAGAGAGTTTTAAGCATGATATGTGATTTGTTGTTGTTGCTGTTGTTGTTGCTGTTTTGTGTGTACTTTGCTTGTTGCCCACTTTTCTGTTTACTTACTTAGTTGCACTGATTAGACTTTTGTTGATATATCTGCGTTTTCACTTTCGTTTACTCACTTTCAGTTAACGAGCTCAGATTTCCATTGACTTATCTATGGACACGTGCCCGTCAAAAAAATCAAAACACCATCAAACACACCCCTAAACCCCAACCAAGATCGTTTAAGCTCACGTCAACCGGAAATGCGTCTTGCTGACAATCAGTAGGCTGCAGCTGCAACACCAGAATCTTTTGCGTCATCATACTGTTGACTCAACTTGAACTCAAACTCAAGCGAGATTACCCCACGTTGACCTGGCGCCATAAGCGGTATTTTAAATGTCCTTCAAACTATATGGTTAGCCCCTTACTTAAAATATTAAGCTGTGCTTACCAACTTGAACTTTACACTTGCCCAACTCACACACACACACACGCACATATACAAACACATTTATATATAATGTACTCAAGTGTTTCGCTAATTATGTCGACAATCTTTTAATTATGCCTGTAATTTGGATAAGTGCGACCCACAAAATTGTATGTGTTTTTTTGGTTTTTTAATACCTTGCAGTCTCAGTTTCAGTTTCAGTCTCATTACAAACGATTCTCGTCACTAATTATAATGTAGAAGAACAAATAATAAAAAATAAAACGTCGAGAAAACCGAAAAAAACATCAACAAATGTAACTGGGTCAAGTTGCCGTCAGACTAACTAAAAAAAATAAAAATAAATGTAGAGGAAAATTGTGAAAAAACTCGAGATTTTTATCTGCGGTTTTATTTCAGTTTGTATGCTGAGTTTTTTTGTTTTTTTTTTTTGTTTGTTTGGAGGTTGCTTAGCTCACAGGGGAAGCCCTCACAGCCCACAGAGAGCACAAATTGAAATTAAGCTCAATTTAGTGCACGACAAGTGTCTGCGGAGTGCCGCTCGTGTGTCTCGTGATACGTCCTTGCAACTGCAACGTTTTGCATATGCCTGTACCCCTTAACCTCTCAACCCGGCAAGCGCTGTGGCAACTTTTCACTAAATTCGAAAGGTGACAATTGTCCAATTGATTGCCATCCAAAAAGAAAAAAAAAACACAAACACACACACACACACACAAAAGCAGTCAACTGACCGTCGGTCAGTCTATTAAATTATTTTTGCGAAAGTTGTCGCATAATATGGCAAAAGTGTTTACTTTATTATCTTTCAGTTAGTTTCTTTTACTATTAGATTGTTTTCGGTTTATGCTCCACTGTCTTTTCAGCAGCAGTTTGCAGTCTGCAGTCGCCAGTAGGCAGTAGGCAGTAGGCAGTCGTTGCCACATTTCACAGCCATAATTCAACTAATTAAATGCACATGAAAAATTCAGCACTTCAAATGGTAAACCGGACAACCGGCCAATTTCAAATGCCAGCCAAAAGCCAGCCAAAGTCAAAAACACTTTACACTCTCAAATGAAACGCACTGAGAAATATTTCAAATTTGAAATGTACATCAAATCACTGAATTTGTACCAAAGTGAAAGAGCCGACTCGTCCCGAGTTTGGTGCTGCAGCGGTTCACATTGGTGGCCATGGGAAACAGCCACATTTAGCTACAACTAATTGGCATACTTTTAATGTAGATATTTTTTTTTTTGCTTTGGTGAAATGGTATTTTACAAATTGGCTAATGAATTATGTCTCTATTTCAGAGAATTCTTCATAAATACTAAATGAATTAATGTGTAAATTGCTAAGATTACCATAATCGATGCAAATAGATTAGTATTTCAGCTAATCATTATAATAATACAATTAGGCAGATATAAATATCATTAGGCATTTATTTAATTACTATAATTCTGTAAACCAGCTCGGATATTGACCATCAAGATGCCTTTAACTTCATCTCTACCAGCATTACGTTCAACATTTCGTTGATTATACAATTAAACTTGAACGGATTCTTTGCGGAAACTGAATTTTTGGTACCGCACCTTAGGCGTATCATTTTGATAATTGTGTGGACCTTACTATGGCAATTTGTAGCCGGCCTGATCGGCCTGAAAAGCCTTTCCAAATCAATTAGCGTTGACCCCAAGTGTTACCTGAAGCTCGCATTAAAAGCCAAAACTATTTTCCAAATGCCCCGCCGGCCACAGCTCAGTTTTATTATTTTTCTTTTCTTTTCTTCTATTTTTGTTTTTTGTTTTTTTGGTTTTAGTATTATCAATTCAAACGATCGGCAACACGATATTGCCCTAGGTTGGGCTACAATTCGCTTCGCAGTGATTGCTGTTGTTGTTGTTGTTTTTGTTGTTGTTGTTACTGAACAGTAGCTGTAACAACAACACCAACAACAACCACTTGGGCGCAACTTTCACTGCAAATTCAAGTTTTAAATTGTTTAAAAGGACGCACTTTGATTCGTTATTTATTATTCATCATCGCGCGATTATCGAATGTCATTTGCCATGTTGCGTAGACGTTATTAAATAATTAATTGCTTGATTAATTATTATTTTGTAAATTGCGCATATTTCCCGATTTCAACTCGATTTGCACTTTTCTCTAGTTTTTTTTTAAAGTAAATTTTGAGTCTTTAATTGCTGTTGTGAGTTTTATATTCTGCCCGGTTTTCAGTGGTGTTTTTATTTTATTTTAATTTTTTTTTACATTTTTTTTTTATTATTGTTATGGTTGCTGCCACAATTTATCGCTTTATTATTGCACGCAAATGGCAAAATTAGCAACGGCAAAGCGAGCCAGCTGCAATTATAGATACCCTGCCGTAACACCCGGTATCCGCCCCCTCCTGTCAGACTAAACACAGACTGCAACTCTCCAGGGTAGACCCGTTTTGATGTTTTTTTTTCTACAACTTGGCTCTAAAGTTGACCAAATCTTGGTGTTTTATTTTCATTTAATTACTGTTGTGGCTTTTGCTGTTGGTGCTGCTGCAGCATTAATTGGCTTGTTTTGCTTAATAATGATTATTGGTTTTTATGGCTCTTTGATTATGCGATGATGCATCGAAAAGCGGCCACGGATTAATACAAAGTCCGGCCCAGACAACGGGAAAGCCGTCGTCTATCTGGTTGTTGCTGCTGTTGTTGTTGTTGTTGTCGTTGTAGCTGTCCGTTTGGTGTTGAGCATTTTGTTGATGTTGATGGCCTGTCCGTCAGTTATTCAGTCAAATGGGCGCGAAAGACAGATCAGACAGACCAGTCAGACAGAGAGACAGACCAAGTTTTTGTGGCCAGTTGGAAGTGCTGTCTTAATTATGCAATGGGCGCAATTGAAGACAATTTAAATGCTCGCCAGTTGTGAAAAACAAATACAACTTAAAACCGTAACAAGAGAAAAGTCAAGCAATGCAACTACACTTTTGTATACACTTTTATTAAAGATCTAATTAAAGTTACTATAGTGAAGAACTTGAACACCGGCCAACAAATGTTTTTATGGTCCAAACAGAAGCTGCATTTGTAGCGAAAATTAAGTTTTCAGATTTATATGCATTGCTAAAATAGATACTATACTAAAATCAAAATAACTTTCATGAGGCACTACAAAAATCGACTAATTCTTCCAATTGTTTTACCCTAGAGAAGTGAACTTTACTTTTTAAATATTGTTACATAATTTCCTCATTGCTGTAAATATTTTTTGTTAGTGTATATAAAAAAAAAAAACATTAATTACTTCTGTGCATATGCATGTGGAGCTGTCTTCAACCTTTGCAGCATGCACTTGATCAACTGGGGAGAAGATAAAAAAACAAACACATAAACAACAGAAATGCACTTCAAGTGGACAGTTGGGAAGTTGGAGCAGCAAGTGGACAACAGCAACAACAAATTATGACGATGATTATGCAATGGGAAAAGCAAGGCAAGAAGTGGAGAATCGAATGAATGAATGAATTGTGCGCTGTGCGGCGACTCCTGTCAGCTGTTGACCTCGTTTACGAGGCGTTTGCTCGTTAAATTTAACAGAAATACATAATTTTTGGAAACGGCGGCATTTAAACGCATGAAGACACCCAAAAAAAGAAATACAGAAACCGAAACCTAAACTGAAATTGAAACTAAAGACAGAAAACTCCGTCCGTCTCAAACAAAGATTTAATGCGTCGCATTTTAATTACTTGTAATTAAACAGCAATTACATAAAAAAAAACCAAAAGCCACTGATTTTAAATTAAATGATTACAGCAGCAGAGGCAACCGTAGCAGTAACCAAGAGATTGAGAGACGAACGCATCGCTGAACAAACTTATCGATGGTTTTTTTTTTTTTCATTTACACAATTTTCTTTACCACATTTTGCTACGACTATATTACGCCTAGAGCCAAAGTCGAAGGGGGAAGAAAATAGTGCTATTAGTTGCACGCGCTTTACAAAATGTTGAATAATTAGCAATAATTATGATAGTTATAATAATTAATATATATAAAAAAAAACTTGCGCGGGCGGTTGCATCAGCAGGCGTTGATCGCATCGCTGCACCACCGACCACCGACCACCGACCACCAACCACCAGCCAACAACCAGCAAACGCTGCACCACTAACCCAAACACCACTTAATTTATGTCGCGTCAAGCGAAGCCCGACGATTTACCAAATTCTGCACATAAATTCCACATGGAATTTATTATTTCACTAGCCATACATTTTTCTCGTCTGCTGCTGTTTGTTGTTAGCCAATGTTGTCAACGCATTTTTCTTTGTTTTTGTTTTTTTGGCTTTCAACATTACGAAATGATCTTTTTGCCTCCCACATTGAGATCTTGTTGAGGAGACTTATGCAAGTTTGTGTCCGCCAGCGGTTTTATTCACATTCTCATTTAGCTTGCAACGCACAAAATGTGGCATCTTTAACCCCGTGGCAGACTAAATTATGTTTATTTATAAGAAGCATGAAAAACTTTTTCTTTTTTAGTTCCATTCAGTTTTTGAACAAAACTTGGCAAATACATTTTTTACATTTTCTATACACATTAGTTAAAGAAATTAATCTTAAGTGGAATAGCTTTTTTGTGCTCAACGAAATCAATTAAGAAAATAACTTTATTTGTTTTATTATAGGAAGTGTGAAATCATAGTTTATTTTAATTTTTGTTGCCATATCTCCGTCAACTGAGGATAATTAAATAGCTGAGTTAATCAATTTTTTTGTCAATATTTATACATATTTTTGCCATTTAGATAAGCCAGGTTTTTTTTTTAATTTTTCTAGTTAATTTTCTCTAATGCGATTTATTAGATGCTTTGTTTTTTAATGACGCAGCAAGGGTATTTGTGCTTCGTCATGTTATTGATGGGCTTTCTCTTGTGCCTTTCCTGTTTTTGTTTGTGGCATACGCACACAAATCAAATGCTCAAATGCTTGCAACAACATGCATGCGACATTCTCGAATGGGCGCTGCTGCCTGCCGCCTTTCTCTCTTTCTCTCTCTCTCTCTCAAACATAAACGAGTACTTGGCATGCGCTGGCACGAAAATATTCTTTTTAGGTGTCGTCAATAAATTTAGCTCATAACGCCGTCTGACAGTAATGTGTCATCAGTGTAAAATGTTTTCTAATGAACCACGGGGGGATTCTCTCTGAGTTGTGGGTGTTTTGTGGTTTACTAATGCAACAGGAGGTAGACTGAGTTTCGAATAGATATAAAGATCACTAGAGGTGTTTTAATAGCTTATATAGATATATATATAAAAGTAGCACAGTTTTGTCTGCGTCAGATCAGGATATAAAACATAATCTCTGCTTTGCACAGTTCAAAAATCATATAGGTAAACCTCTTAAAGTATCTTAATCTTTTTCTTTAAACTCTTACCATCTTCCATGTGGATACACATAATTAAAGATAATTTTTTAACGCTGCCAACACCTGTTGCATTGTGGGTAAATATAATATATGAATGCTTTGATCTTTCACTCTCAGCGTCTGGTAATGAAACCATCAACCGTTGACCGGGGCAATCCATCAACCAATTGAAAAGCAAAAGCAAAAGTGTTTTGTTTTGTATCTGTATTTTAAAAATCTTTTTTTTTGAAACTTTAGTCAGTTTTTCTCACATGCTATGCAAATGAACCCATTGAATGCCATTCGACTTATGCGCTGCCTCATTGGCCTGCCGCTTCCGCTGCCCCTTCATCTATCTGTGCCCCCTATCTGAGTTGCGTTCGCTCGTGCGCATAATTTAAAATAATGATCGGCATATGAAACTTAATGCGTTTCGTCTGCACCTCGACAGCTCTACCCTGTCGGCTGACCCGACCCGTCTCGGATCTTTGCTTAGCGATCAATAGCCAGCGGCGAAGTGGCAAACTGTAGTTGTTGCTGCTGCTGCTGCTGCTGCTGCTGCTTATGATGTTGCCACATTTGTTGCTTAGCCACGCACGCAGCTCGCAACAGGTGTCACTCTCACTTTCGAGGCGCCAAAATCTAATTTGCTGCACGTCTTCTACTCATAGTTGCCACAAACCCAGCTTGCAACGTGCGTTACCCTATATACATACATAACAATTAGGCATTTCATGTTTTTTTTTTTTTATTTTATTTTGTTGCTGACTGTTTTGGGACAGAAATTATCGCGTCGTTTGACGCTTACAATCTATAGCCGATTTTTACTGTAACTACAGCTTTTGTATTTTTGTCACTTTCCTTTTGGTCATGCAAATTTCTCGCCGCGACTATTAATTGGTAATGGCAGTCAGCAAAAAACCAAAAAAATATAACCATAAAAATGGTCAACACGAGTTGCTGCTGCTGCTGTTGCTGCCTGCGTTCAACAGTTATCTGCATGAGCAGCCCAAAGCTCTCGTCCTGAAAAAAAGTAAAACTTTCTTTGCCACCAACTTTAGCTGCGAGTCCAAACTCGAGTTCCAGCTCCAGTCGCAGTCGCAGTCGCAGATCCAGCTCCGGCTTCAGTCTCACTCCTTTTCAGCCACAGTTCCAGCTTATCAGCGATCGTCAGCCGTTGGCACGTTTCGTTCATTGCCTTGGCGTGATTGTTGTTGTCATTGTTGTTGTTGTTGTTGTTGTTGCTGTTGCTATTGCTGTTGCTATTGCTATTGCTATTGCTTGTGTTGTTGACGTGTTGCAAATAGCAATATTCGAGTTTTTTATTGTGCTTTATATTAGATTGCCATGGCCAATACATAAATATCTATGTCTCAACAATATGTACATGTGTATTCTCGATGTTATTGAATACGATTCAAAAAGAGTTCCAAGAAACATAACCAAAGGCCAACAAGCGTCTGATACAAGAATGCTTAGCGACATAACTTGGCCATAACGAACCCTTAATGCGCTTGCCTAAAAACTCTTAGGAAGTAATTAAAATTGATGAGAATAAATAAATATTAATAAATAAAATCAGTTAAAATAATTAGTTAACTAAATGTGGTGTCTGTTAATGCAAAAGCTTAGGCTTAAAAGTTGCCAATTACAAATATTAGCAATATTTGCCACACACGTTTAGTATAAATATCTATAAAAAAAGAAAAATAAATATTAAACGTTTACAGCCAAATAGAAATAGAATCGTAATTAAAGTTATATAACTCCATCTGAAGGGCATCTGAGTAACTCTAGTTTTTTTTTTGCTGATGATGGCATTAGAAATACATGTTTTTTAGCTTAACCGCAAAAAGGCTTAATGCGAATATCTTTGAGTAGCTATTCTTCCAAGAACTGGGTATAACATGACTCTTTCTCTGCTTGCTACTTTCGCTCTCCCTCTCTCTCTCTTTCACACACACACTCTCTAACTGTTTATCTCTTTCGCGCATTCTCATTCTAATAAGCCACCAATAAATCAACATTGATTTTTAGTTTTTGCGCATTTGACTTTCCGGCTGACTCACGATCCAGTCTCAGTCTCAGTCTCAGTCTGAGTCTCGTTGCCTGGCTCGGTCTCAGTTTCTGTCCCATTCCCATACCCATTCCCAGTTTGAGTTCGACTTCCAGGTCCCGTCTTATTCTCATTCTTATTCCCATTCGCATGCCCAGTCTTCCAGCGATGGGCGCTTTGCTTTGTGTGTCTTTTTTTTTTGCTTCTTCTCATGTATTCTTTTTCTTTGCTGTTGTTGTTGTTGTAACCCAGCTCTTAAGCTAACAAATTCTGGCAAGGCGGCCATTTAGGCACAAAAGCAAAAAAAACTGGCTTGGGCACATATTTGAGCAAAGTGTTGGCCAGCACGCGAAGGAGTCGCCGTCAGCCGGTTTTGGGACACCGCCTGGCGCTGGCCGCATAAGGAGAAAGCCTCTGGTGCCCAACATGCAGACAGTTGCTGGCGATTCCATTTGATGCTTGTTGCGCTTAGGAACTGATTCTCATTCTCATTCTCATTGCTTACCCTAACCTAACCGCAAATTCTCCTCTCCCCCTGCTTCTCTGCAGCTCCACCCACAGCTGTTGCCGCTTGGCACATTTGAAATCCAGTTGCAAAATTTGTTATATGACTTACATTAGCGGATGCTCGCTTACCTACACAATATTAAGAAACGCCCTACACGCCCACCTTCCACCTTCCACCCCCTGCTGTCCCCTGCTGCTGCTGCAGCTGCTGCTGTCCCTCTGCGCCAACATTACACATTGGCCGCCGATGCCGCAAAATGTTTCGTGCATTGTTTTTGGCAAACGGGCAAACAGAATTGACATTTCCTTTTACAACATCCAACAAGCTGCACAAGCTGTGCAAAATGAAAACTATAAATCAGCAGCAGCAGCAACAACAACAGCAGCAACAACAACTACAACAACAACAACAACTGTTTCATGTGATTGTCACGCTTGAAGGACTCTTTCGCTTCGTGTTGAAAAAAAGATATAAAAGCGAAAATGAATTTGTTGCTTTTCTTGTTGTTTGTTGCTTGTTGCAGTTGTTAACAGCGCTTGTTGTTATTATTGTTGTTGTTGTTGTTGTTGTTGCTTTTATGAAGTAGGTTACTATGTTTGTTGAGTAATTGAGTTTTGTTTTTCACACACAAGTGTGTGTGTTGTTGTTGTTGTTGTTGTTGCTGCTGCTGCTGTTGTAGGAAGCTGCTGCACATGCAACTTGGCAACTTGGCAACTTTGCAACTCGGCAACAGATTTGCATGTCTTAAGGCACAACAAGCAGCTTGCTTGTCTTACAAAAATTGCGGACCAATAGTTGCCACAATCGGCTACAGAATGTCATAAGACCCTACAGTGAAGCCCAGCTACACTCGACAGTCTTAGTGTCCAGTTGTAGATGGTTTCATATACATTTTTTATTTGGCAATTGAGTGCGACAAGTAGAATTATAGATATTAAGTAGAATAAATCTGAAATTAATTGAACCCATAACTTCATAATTTCTCAAACTGTTGCGATGTGTATTGAGATATAAATGGACAAGTGCGACCGTTTTTTAACTCCTTTATTAATTAAAAAACGAACTGTAGAATCGTAACTAATTTAAAAATTAATTTATATTTTATATGTACTTTAAACCCAGTAGACTTAAAAAATAATAATTTAATGCATGTATATATAAATATATTTTGATCAAATAATGACTTTATTTTCAGTTCCGATTATTCATTCTTAGTCTGCACTTATTTTAGTTCGTTTTCACAACATTTACATTAAATTATTATTTATCTATAACTCAGCTAAATACTAACTTTTTGTATACATTTATTTACATTAATAAAATCTTTATATACCCCATTGGTATTTAGCTTACAGTGTATATAATTATACAAAGTGTAGCCACTGTCCTAAAGTTCATAATATTAACAACTTAGTTACGTGGCTGCCCTGACTGAGAACGAACGGGCAATATCTAAAGTGCATGGTCCCTGTTAAGTTACTCCTAACATCCACTTCTCTTCCTTCTTCTGGCTACTGCTGCTCCACCTCTGACCAGCAGTCCGTCCGGCGCAGCCGCTCCCTGTCAGTCTCGTTCCCGCTGCTTTTGCACTCTGAGTCGGCTGTCTGTTTGTGATCTAATTATTGTATTTGCTGTCCGTTGTTGCCAGTTGCCAGTTGCCAGCAGTGTTGCCTCCTACAGCCGCAACAAAATTTAAACTGCCCCCTGTCCTCTCTCTACTCTCTGTAGACTCTTGTCTGTCCTCTATCCTCCAGCTCAACTGGCCCGAACAGCCTCCGCTCATTTGGCTGCCAAGCCTGTTTAGACATTCGTTGTGCCAGCTCCTCCAGTCTCCCACTGCGTCTCTCTCTGCCGCTCACAATTTTCCATCAGTGCAACTAACTCCTGCATAACCTCCTCTGCAGCTCACCTCACCTCGCCCATCTCCTTTGTGGCTCGTTCATTTGATGCTTCTCCTGTTTCTACTTCATTCACTTCACTCCGAGTTTGTGTTTCAATTTGGCGCATTTGCTTTGCTTAGTTTTGTGTTTAACGTGTACTAATTTGACTTTTTGGCGCGTCTCTTTGAGTTCCACTTTCAGAGTTTTTTTTATACCCTGACGGAGAATGTTATAAGTTTATTTTGCAGTTTGTAACACATTACGGGATGCGTCAGTAAACCAATAAAGTTTATTTATTATCAGCCGAGTACCTGCGAAAGAATTGACCAGTTTTAGAGATTTATTCATTTAACTTTTATTTATCAGTATTTTTGCTTCTTCTCTTATATGAACCACATTTTTGCTTTTTGCGGAAAGGGTATATAATATTCGGCATTCGATAGACAATCATTTTGGATTATGACATCACTTTAATGGCAATGTTTGTTGTTTATATTTGGCATTAACAAACTCAATAACTTTTAATGTGCTTGAGTTTTTTTTAGAAATGCGACAAAACTCAATTAACATTTGCGATTGCAATGTGAGGCATCTTTTCGTGTGCAACATTTTGTATCTGGCGAAATCTCTCTCGATCAATTGTTGTCACGCTAAATCTTTAGATGTTGCTGCGTACTACACCCCCTGCGTTTCCCCTTAGCCCCCCTTCTTTTTCACTGGATGCGCACGTCTTTTGGCGCCTGCCTCATTTTCATTAAGTCTTTAAGCGAATTTCCGTGACTGGCTTATAAAAAAATATTAAAATCCATAAGGAAATAGTTGTGTGGCGGGGGTGTATCCAGCCTTGCAGTGGGGTGGCCGTGGTAGAGGAGTGGCGGGGGCGGGGGCGGGGAGAAGGGGTTTCTGTGTCGCTTCCTTTATGTGCCTGGGTATGCATCAATTTTCACTTTTCCAAGATATGAACAAGATACACGAGATACAAAAAATAGATACAAAAGATACGTTTCTGTAGTTTTTTTTATGTAAGTGTGCAAGTGGTGTGGGTTGATCATAAAATCCTTGTACGTGAGGTTTACCTTGGAGGTCACGTGCGATAAAACAACAACAACAACAGCAACAGCTACTGAGGACTGTGAGAAATAGGTTTTGAAACTGAAAGCAAGAAATATAAAATTGCATTTATGTAAACACTAGTGAAACTTTTCCAATCACGAAACATAGAGTTGGAAATTTGTATTAAATATTAATTATTAATTATTCAATTATGCATGCAATGCGATGCAATCGTTTGCGATCTTTGATCTCTTTTTTTATATTTTTATTATTTTCTGTTTTTTATGTTTGTTTGTTACCCGCACTCGACTTGAAATTGAAATTCGAGCTGCAATTTTTGTCGCATGCATTACGTTGATTACATCACTGCAGATATTATTGTGTGTGTGTGTGTGTCGAGGTGGGGAACAGGGGGTGGGGAAATATGCTATGCAACTTCCACCAACTGTGGCAGTCAGTCATTCAGTCAGTTCAGTTGGTCAAACATGTTACCCAGCCTAAATATAGACACAGACAAATGTACAAACAGGACGAACTCACTGAAAACACACCGAGAGGAGATGTTTCGAGAGGGGGTGAGGGGCACACACATGAGCTGGTAGGGGCAGACAGCCAGTCAAATGGTCTTGTTAATTTCCATTTTTCTATGCAAATTTTAACTTCCTCGAATATGTTGCACACTCCAAAATGGCAACAAGCACAACAAAATAAAACCGAAACGAGCATCACAAAAATTTGACTTGCCATAAAAATTGAAATTTAAAACAAGGTAAGCGGGGGCGGGGAGGAGGAGGGTTGCGGAGGGTTGCGTTGATGATGTGGGCGGCTGTTAGGCAACTAGCAGTCACCCAGAGGGGTATGGAAAATATGCCACAGACCAACACACACAGACACACACACACACATGCAGAGTGAGGCAGACAGGCAGGCAGGCAGGCAGAAAACAACAAAAGTCAACGTGCAAAAATAACAAACAACTGTCAAATGTCTGACAAACGAGACAAGGAAAAAGAGACAACACACACAGCCACACACACAACACACAAAACCAAAAGCCAACAACAACAACAACTGCAGCAGCAATACACATGATACATAGGCAAGTTTGAGGGAAAGATTGCAATGCACGGCCTAAATGAATTTGCTCATTGGTAGACCAAGAAAACCGCTGCTCATATTGCATTAACAACAACAACAACAACAACAATAACAACAACAGTCACACAAATAACAAAAATGCGACAACAAGCTGACACAAAATGTTTGATAACAACTTCCCGAAATTGTTTGGCTGCTGACAGCGCCAAATTGGCCATGCCTCAAATGCAATGCGCCAAAGCAATTCATTGGGGCAGATTACGCATACGACACGTGAAACAATGAACAGCAGACAAATAAACAAAATGAACAAAACGATCGATGCAATCAACTGCTGCTGCTGCTGCTGCTGCTGCTGCTGCCCACATCAGCAACCACTGCAAATATGCAGACGGTCAAAAGAATGCTGAAATTGAAGAGGCTACACAGCCAACACATACAACAACAACAACAACAACAATTTGCAGTTTCTGTTTGTGTTTGTTGTTATCAACGGCATTGTCACAGCTCCTGCGGCAGCTGCTGCAGTTGTTATTGTTGCTGCTGTTTGTTGTAGTTGTTGTTTTTGTAGTAGTTGCTGTCATATATTTGCCTGCCCTTGCGATTATGCGGGGTATTACGTGTTTCACAGGCAGTTTGTTGACTTGGCATTCATTAATTTCACGTACCTCACGGATTAATAAGATTAATGTCTAAAACTCTTTCGAAAATTCGCTTTCAAATTTTAATATTTATTATAGAAATTAAACTAAGGTGCAGCGAGCTGTCATAATTATGGCACTTACATTGCAACTAACTTAAAATAAATGTTTAAAACATTAGTTCAAGTTCATAATATTTTAATCTATGCATATAATTAAAAAATCAGCTGACTTAATAATCTGACGGTGAAATGATGTCAATTATTATTTACGTATGTACTAACACTTATATATGTGTATATTTATTAATATATAAAATTGAAAGAATTTAAAATTACTCTTTGTTATTAAATTAATTTATTCAACTGCTTTATGTGAGATCTAGTTCATATCTTAAGTTTAAATGTACATGAATTATTTTTTTTGTATGTGCAGGTAATGATTGTAAATAAATTTCGAAAATATTCTAGCGACTCTAAAGCCAAAGAAATTCTACGCAACAAAAACCAAACATTTATTTACAATGACCCACTAGTTTAAAATTTAAAAAAAGAGAAAGATTTTAGTATTATGAATAGTTTATTTATAACTAAAAAAAACACTTGTCTAAAAAAGAATCTTTCAATATATTTAAGCACGTACAATAAATTAATGAGGCTCTTGTGAAAGAGTATTTGAGCTTTGACTTAACAGCATATTTGAAAATTGCTGGATTAGTTGTGATTGTTGTTGTTGTTGTTGTTGTTGTTGTTGTTGTTGTTGTAATTGTGATTGTATTGCAACGTCTGCCGCAATGTCTCCGTTTGGCAGACGGCGTCGTCGTTGTGTTAGACGTCTCCGCTGTGGCTGTGCCACACGTTTGCAGCAGAAGTTGTATGTTGCAGGAGCAAATAAAAGGGTGAAGGGGGGGGGGGGGTCTCTGAGCATGAGCATGGCGTGTCATTTCTTGGCTTCGCCAAACATCTTTGGCATTCCTCAGTCTCAAGTCTCCTAGCCAGGCATCTGCAAAGTCTCATTTTCTCTCGCTTGCCATCTCTTTGTCTTTGTCTTTCTCCAGCTGCGAATGTGTTCCTCATTTTACTTTTGTTGCACACACATACACACACACACACACACACACTCACATGTATTTGCAATGAAGCATGTTTTGCATTTAATTTATTCACGTAATTAGTTGAAAGTGAATGCAAGTAGCAAGTAGTAGTGCCAGTATTAGTATTGCGTATACGCGTCGTGCAACAGATGCTTGCTACAGAATAAACTGCATGCGTAACTGGCGGTTAACAGTCGGTGGCAGGCATGTTGCCGCGGATGAGACTTGTGGTCAAAGGCTATAAATTATTTGAACGCTTTAGCTTTTCTTTTCTTTTGTTGTTGTTGTTGTTGTTTTTTTTTTTTGGTTTTATCGGAGGCGAACGAACACAAAAGCAGCTCATTATTTGTGAAAAACGCGGCTGTCAAAATTGAAAATAGGGAAAAGCTGAAGAAATAAACCAAAAACAATGGCAGCAGCAGGCAGCAGCCAACGACGACAGCAGCAGCAGCAGCAAGAAAAACAAAAACAACAACAACAAGTTGCATTCAGTCCATTAGCAAATGCCGCCGCTGAGTGGCAGACGAGGGATTGGATTCAGCGAACGACGCTACCACCACCGCATAATGAAAGCGAAAATTTAAATTTTTGATACAATTTGCAATTTTTTCCTACTTCATCATTCACATCAACACAGCAACAGCAACTGCAATAGCAACAACAACAACAACAACAACAATGCGCTGCAACTGCCTCAACTGTAGTTGGCAGTCAACAACTCGACAAAGAAAAACAATTCATCATGTTGTTGTAGATTGGAGGAACCTTTTGGCAGCAGGCAGCAGTGAGTCGTTTGCAGGCAACGTTGCGCCTTCAATTTATGCGGCGGCGCTTAAATCGATTGCTTTGCCACATTGCTGCAATTGGCTAGCTGCTCCGCTGCCGTTGTTGTTGTTGTTGCGGATCGTGGGGCAAACGAAACAAACGCTATCGACGAACCGTAAAACTGAATTATGTTGCGACGAGCAAATTGCGGGCGGGGAAAGCAAATCGAAGCGACTTTGACGGTTTTTTCTATATTTTTTTCTTTGCGGGTGGATAACGGCGGACAACGACTGACGGACTGACCACAACCACAACACAGAGCGAGTCAGTGCCAGCTCCTGGCCAGAGTTGGCCAGCAGCCTGTCCACAACTGCCAGAGCGCCGCTTCATTAAGCGATTCATTCATGCAACCTCCGATCGTGTCGTTTTATTTGCCTCTTAAATTTTTGC
This sequence comes from Drosophila dives, assembly GCA_035042365.1. Lineage (NCBI taxonomy): Eukaryota > Metazoa > Arthropoda > Insecta > Diptera > Drosophilidae > Drosophila > Drosophila dives. The sequence continues at coordinate 113,678 of JAWNLJ010000093.1, read as the reverse complement.
GCTAACTAGATGTCGCAATTGAAAGTAAGCTGTCAATATTGCAGCATCAGCGGGAGCTTGATGAGAGTGGGTGTAATATATAGTCCATATAAAATGGATTCTTATTTCTGATTCGAAAAACATTAATCAGCTTTCGCTTGTCAGAAAAAAAAGCTTGATTTGAGCTCCTTGATAGTTGATTAATGACAATTAAAAATTATATTTGCTTTAAATTAACCTAACTCTATGTTAAAGTAAACAAGTAAATCAATCAATTTTGTTTTTCAGAAGCAAACATCAAGTTTTGCATAACAGATCAGGGTTATACATACAATATTAAAAGTAGACCAAGCTGATTTCATTCTTATGACAATGAGCCAAAGATCAGGGACAGAAATGCTTTTGGCATAGACAGAATTAAATAGAAAGTCGGCTAGCAATTTAGCAAGGCCAATAAACTACAAATATAGAAGCCCATCTGATGATCTTCAGTAACATAATTAAACTTAGTTTCGATGATGTATAGGCTTTATTTTTAGCAACACGAAGGTCAGTTAAGGATATTGTTTTGCTGGCTTCCTCAATTGTTCAACTTGAAAACTCTCAAAACTCGAATTCGCATTCAAATTCAAGCGCAACTCGAAGACATGTGCAAATTAAATTACTGACTCAGTCGGCGAACCGACCAGGCCCGGGGCGCTAACAGCCAAATAGTTGGGGTTAAAAATACTTTGGCATTTCCAAGATTAAATATATGCAAATCGTAATTTTAGACAGCTTATTATTAAGAAATATAATTGATGTAGATTTGTTTAGCACCTTTTTATAGATTTGATTTCACAAGCTTAAAATGTTTGTGATTTGTAAGGCAAACAGAAACCACAAATAAACAAAAGCCCAAACTCACAGCTGGCAAATTCTCTTTCTTATGGAATGTGGTCAACTGAGTTGGCTTGGCTTGGCTGGGTTCGTTTCGGTGTTTTAAGAAACGTGTTTCTTAACAAAGGCCGCCTCTTAATAGGTCGACAAATAAAAGTATAATAAATAAATAGTAAAAGGAAAATGCGTAAGGGGTCGGGGCAAAGCTAGGCTCCAACGGCCAACGTCCAAGCGACAGACAAACTTACACCACAACTACGACACTTGATCTGGCCAAAATGCCAAGGCGCTGAGAATCGAAATGTGCCACGAAACAAAACGTGGGCGATGAGATCATCGCCATTTAATTGGCTGCGACTTTGACTTTGCCTCTGCCTCTGCCTCTGCCTTTTACAACTGCACAGTGAAGTTCTCTCTTTGCACTCCCTTCCATCCACTCGATTCCCATATCTGTCCATCGGCTGCGCTGTGTGTTTTTTATGGACCTGGCGCGCGTTGACCGAATTCGGAAGATGAATGTGCGACAAATGCCAAAGATAAGCGACAGACTCGCAACGCGACACGAATCAAATAATCGTGTAAAATCTCGCAAAGTTCGTAATCTGATAATTGTCGATGTAAATTTCTAATTCTGACGCAGATTGCGTTTTTTCTTCTTCTCATTTTATGTGCCATTTATGGTTGAACTTATTTGCATTGTGAAACGCAGTCGTTGTTTGATTGACACTCGTCTTACTTGGCGTATGCGCAATTAAAGGTAATTCTGCTGCCTGCACTTCCTAGCTGATTACATGCAAATTTTATTTTAGCTAAAAATTTGTGTGCGTAATACATTTCTGGTATATACATTATATAAATACGTATATCTGCTATGTACCCTTAAAAATAGCTTGAAAATACAGCTGCAAGTTGTTATTAAATTAACCCATTTTTGGGCATTAGAATATCCGGTGATTTGGCCAGGAAATGAGCTACGAATTTTCGGTGGGAGAGTTTCAAATATCTTTTGTGCCAGTTGCCAATTTATCTTGTTTTTTTTTGCCGTTCCGTTATGCTTTATTGCTAATGATTATAATGATAATAGCAATCGCATTAGGAGCAGTTGTATACAGTAAGACGTCGCGCTTATAATTATTTATATTCATTTATTTCATTTTATTTTTTGTGTTTTTTGGTTCGCCTAATTGAATTTATAATCAAGGTTTTAATGCAGCTTTTTGGTTTGATTATTGTCATTTCAGTAAGCCGCAAGAAAAGTCTCCACTACGCGGGCAAAACTTCAAAGTCCGAAACTCTCCAAACGTGTGCGAAAAAGCTACCCGCCAATGCAAACGCCACTTGCGCAGCCGAAGCAGCTCGCGTCGCTGTCACTTCGTTGGCGCTCGTGCTGTGCGACAGCAGCCGTGAGAAGCAGCAATAGCAGCAGAGGCAGAAGCACAAGCAGCAGCAGCAGCAGCACCGGCAGCAGCAGAGTCGCATTAACAGTTGGCGCTCAGTTTGTTTGTGTCGCTCGGTTCGTTCGGTTGGCATTCGCGTTGCGGTCGTTCGTTTGCCGTCGCTATTTTTTAGCTGCGTCTCTGTCCACCTCGTCGTTCGTCGTTGCTTTCGCTTGTTGCGCGTGCGCCGCGTTTTTGTTGTCGTTGTCGATGCGTGTTTTTGTTGCTGCTGCGGCGGTTGTTGTATCGTCGGTCCAGCCCAAAAGTTCAACCGACTCAATGTAAGAGCCATAAAGTGAAGAGCAACAAAGTCGAAAATTAATATGTGCGAAAAAAACAAAACAAAAAATGTAACAACTACGCTAAGAAGCATCAACAACTAATCGTCGACCAAGTAACCAAACAACCAACTAGCCGACAGTTAACTCCGAGTTTCCTTCTTGCTTCATTCTTTAGCTCTTCTCTCTTTTTCTCTTATGTGTTTTTCGTTGACCATTAAAAGTGACGCTGTAATGAAGCTTTAAACGCACAAAAATACAGCAAGAAAAACAAAAAAGAATAAAATAAAATAAAAACCAATCAACAACAACAACAAACGAATTGAGCCGCCCCGTTCGTCGAGTGTTCCTTCAACTTGAACTTCAGTCTCGTGTTATTTTTAGACAAAAATCGCAAACGCAATGGGCACCAAGTCACCCGGTGGTCCGCAGCGCTGCCGCCTCATTCTGCAACGCTGCCTGGCCATCCAGCTGAGCAAGCCGGGCCACACGCCCGAGGACTTTTGGATGTACGACTCGGGATATATGATATTTCAGGTGAGTTGAACGAATTGTTGTTGCCAGCCACCAGCAGCAGCAGTAGAAGAACTGCAAACTGCGAACTGGTTTCTGGACACAACCAGTTGCCAGTTAGTTAGTTGTTCACAGCCACAAAAAAAACCCCTGTCCACTGTGTCCATATGTCCAGTTCTCAGTTCAGGCGGCGCTTTAGCGCCCCAAAGTGCGTGAGGATGTTTGAGCATGAGCAACGGGGAGGCCTGGCACTGTACTCACATACATAAAAGTAAATATGTTGCATATACATGTTGCACTAAAACTAAAATAAAATGTGATTTACAAACGGAGATTTGCTGCAAGTGTGCGCTTAAAATTCTGAAACGGTTAAAGGCCCAAGTTGGGAAAGATCGCTGTTGAAGATAGACTCCACAGCAAAAGGAGTTGAGTTAACCAAAGCCTACAATTTATGTTTTAGCTATAAAAAGATAGGGATTATACTTACACTGAGCTAAAAATATATAAAAATATAATCCGTTTTCCTTGAGTGTATGTGAGTGTTATTTATGTATGTATAAAACTACATTTCAAGGCCACCGTTGTTTATTTATTTGTTTTTTTTTGTATGGATTGTGTCCACTTCCCATGACGACAAATGACTTGGAACGGTGGAGTAGTACAGGTTGTAACGTTGTCAGTTGGCAGTTTACACTTGAAATTACGGCAAATCTGTTGGCGTCTTTCAGACTAGACAATCCACACATCACAGCAAACAGCAACAACAACTACAACCATAGAAATAATGTCTAAAATATTTGCCTGCAACTGCAACTGCACTTGGATAGAAGAACTTTGGAATTCATTTGTTGTACTTGCACTTTGCTCGCTTTATCCATAAAAAGCTGGTGTCTGCACGGTCTGTTTTTTTCTTTCTTTTTTTTATATGTATTATTATCGTCGACTTTTATTGATGACTTTGAAAGTAGTTGGCAATAAGTTGCTACTTACAAAAATAAGCTCAAAAGTTGTAAGTTGCAAGTTACAAGTTGCAGCACAGATAAGCGCAATTGCGAATAAATCACTTGTGTTTCATATTCCTGCAGTTCATTGTAAATTGCAGCAACGAAAGCAAATTGAAATTATGTAGTTTTATATGCAAAGTTTCCGCCAATATGGCGTTGTCAAGAAATTTAAATATAAAATCAGATTTTGTCATTGTATTTTTTTTGTGGTTGTTGTCGCTCGTTGTTTCGTCTGAAATGTTAATTCAGTTTTTCGGTGGCTGAGTTTTCATTGATGTCGTTGTTGTTTGTTGTTGTGCTTATTATTTATTGCAACTTGATTGCCGCATGACGTCATTAGTCAAGTTCAAGTTTGAAGCGTTAATTTATGTGGCGCTGCAAATGAGCACAAATGAAATTGACAAAATAAAAATGAGAAGTCAAACAAAATAAATGTCAAATGACGAGCCTATTTTTAGGTAGCACTTCCTACAAATTGTTTAATTTATGTCGATTGTACGCTAATTAATGCGTATATTAAAAAAATAAGCAAGCTGCTACATAAGCTACATATATATATATTTATATATATATACGTTCTTGTTCAAAACGGCATTTGTTTATTTTATACAAACTCGTTTTAAAGATACTTTCAAAAACTTGCCACCCGGCTATGAGTAATAAAATTATGTATTTAAGTTGAACCGGCTAAACCGCATCAAGGTGTGCTTTTTTTTAATTGTCGTCATGGGAAAGATTCAACTAAATAAAGCTATTTTGATTTAACTAGATTGGAAACCATTTTTTTTAATTCATTCAGCCAAAAAGCTGCCAGTTGGAATTCTACTTACGACATTCATTACTATTTTTTGTTGGTTTTACTGTTTATTACACATTCAATTAAATGGCGTGCAGTTGCCATAACAATGACTAATAAAAATGTATGTTCAAGAGTTGGCCAACAACACTTCAAAAAAGGCAGCCGCGTTCTTATCTCTTGTTTACTTGACTTCATTTTTGCAATGATATTTTGCATACCAACAATTCCCTTGAGTTGTATGTTGCCGTATGCATTTTCATTTATTTATATTCACACTCTGGCATACACAGCCACACACACACACGCACACAAACTCAGTCGGAAACAAGCACTTGAAATACAAAATCCAACAATGCGCTTTCATCAAGAGCCCAGTTGGACTTGTATTTGTGCTAATTAATATTACGTGCTTCTTTGGCTGCGGTTTGTAGAGTTTCTCATGTGTTTCGTCGTCTGTTGAGATAAGACAAGCAGAGCATATAAAGCGTGCCCTGAATGTGAATCGGAAGCGGCCAAAAAAAGCTTTTGATATTTAGGGCCAATAAACAATGCCAATTTGGGGCAAGCAACAAAGAAATGCCTCACAAATTATTGAAAATTATGGGTTCTCTCACAGGAAGTGACTGAAGCTAAGTTCAAGAACAACAACTCCAACAAGAAGCAACTATTCCACTGAAACAGACATGATAAAGTTCTCAACTCATTTCTGAATGCCAATTCATTGTGTGCCAGTGCAATGGAGTGTGAATTATGCTGGGCTAGGCTAGGCAGCATTGGAGGGTCGGGAGTGGGAAGTTATGGGTCGATAGGGTCACCAGACTCAAGGCAAAAGTTAATGTTGCGTTGTCTTCTTGCTACGTTCCCAAAGCCCCCTATTTCGTATATACATATATACTAATAGTAATTGTATTTAAATTTTAAGGGCGTTTCCCAGGTACACTTAATGAGCATATCAAAAACCAACAAATATATTTGTAAGTTAATGGTTAGCTTGAAATGACTTCCTGGCAGAGAATGATGGGAAATTATGGGCATATCAGTGTGACGAAATTAATGCTTTTATGCAATCTATCGAAAACTAATTAAAGCTAACACTCAAATTGGAAGATAAAATAACAGTTACGCGCCTTTAAAAAGAGTTTTCATAACTGAGTTACGCACCTTTTAAAAGAGTTTTCATACCCTTCACGAAATTGTATTTATTTGATGAATAGCTTAAGTAAAATTGTACAATTTCTCAATTTAGTTAAACAAACCTGAACCGTAAATTTTCCATAAGCTTTTCTGTAAAGCCCGCAATTTATATTATGCCGTGAGTTACAAAAGTAATTTATCTTCAAATATCATTAAAAAATATGAAAATATATTTCATATTTTTAAAGCGTAATTTCTTTTATTTTAGTTGTACGCCTATAAAGCAATGGAATAATCTATACCTTGGGTCGATATGTATTATTTTTTACTAACAAGTAATTTTAAAGCTCGACTGATCCGTTTTTACTCGTTTTTCGCAATTATATTCGGATTTTTTTTATGTAGTTATTGCTAATGTTTGCAACACGCAAATGACTTCAGCTAAGAGTAAATTTATTTTGTATTTCGTGATATTTTATTTTTGTTTCTATATTTACGGTCAGCGCGACAGATTGCAACGAGTTTTCAAATGTGAAATTACGTCATATACATAAAAAAAAAAGAAGAACGGAAAGGCTGCTCCGACTCCGAGAATCACTCAATGCCGAAAAACCCATTTGGCAGTTTGACACTGAATATGTTAATGGAAATAAAATAAAATAATTGAAAAGTGAAATGCGTTGGCGATTCGCATAGAACGAAGGCCACACAATCAGCCATTTTACAGTTAATCTTGTTTGCGCCATCGCAGTGTGTTGCTGAGAAATGGATGAGAACCACAACATTGCCATAATCCTCATCATGAACAGTTCCTGTTTCAGTTGTAGTTGCAGTTGCAGTTGCAGTCTCTTTCTCTCTCTCTCTCTCTCTCTTTTTGTTGGTAACGATCTTGATCTGGCCCGCAACAAACGCCGCCATTCACCGGCACTCACAAAGACAGCTTGTTAAGTGTAAAGCACTCTTCCCCCACTGGCCCCCCTCCTCTCACAATCTGTGCCTCTTTACACGCTGCCAGTGGCTGACTTCGATGACTCCAACTTTCCGGGGCTGTAGCTGTTCAAATACAATTTCATGTGCAATCAAAATGAAAATAAAGCAAAGCCGAAGCAAGCCAAGCAAATTGATTTATCGGCACGCGGCAACTCGAATTGTTATGGGCTTTGATTGTTCTCCTCCTCCGGCTCCCCCCCCCCCCCCCCTCAATGCCCGATTGAGCTGATTGAGTTAAATGAAATTTTAACGATGGCGCAACATTTAAACGTAAATTTATATTTGTCGCCTGGCTCGAGTTAAAGTTGAATGCTTTAATTGGTTGGCGTTAGCCGGCGTTTTATAGCCTAATTGATCTTAATTTCGATTTCATATGCAATTGCTTTAAGTGACTAATTTGATTGGCAAACAAAACAAAACAAAACAAACCAAATAAAACGAAAGAGAGCAGCGCAAATTGTGTGTGGGATACAAATTTTCTCAATTGTGGATTATGCAAGTTTAACCAACTGATGAACCCAAAACGACAACAAGGTCGTCTTGGATTACGTCCAGACAGTCCGTTATGGGGAAGTGTGGGCCATTGGCAACAGCTAGAGTTCGAGTCACGACGGCAACAATAATTGCCCCCCTCAGGCAGGCAACCGGCACCAAAATGTGAAATATATAAATTTAAATTTGCTCACATGTTGTGCCTGTGAACCGTTTTGTTACAGTTAAAAGCTAAACCATTTTTTTTTTTTTGGAATGCCCTCTGCAAATGGGAAAACTTAATTAAGATGCGTCTATTTATGACTTAAGTTCAATTTAGTTGTTCCGAGCAACTTTCGACGTTTGACTTTTAAAGCATATTTTATTTTCCATTTTAAATGGCTGTTATAGCTAAAAAAAAGTCAATAAACTCAACTGAAAACATTTGTAATATACAATATACTAACCATAAAAAAAAAACAATAATTTCGAATGTTGCACCTCCAAATGTCTAAATTGTTATAGGTTTCTGCTTGATCTTATTGCTTTCCACTTCATTTTGCGAAATGTTTTATTTACTCCTTCTCCGTTTTCAGTTCTATTTATAACTCACATTTAAATAACTTACTTGTAGATACTTTTTTACATTTATACCATTTATATATAGACTCGTTTTAGCTTTCTCTGTTTACAGCCACGTAATAATCTGTTAGCCATAAACTGATCATTAACTATTAACAAGTGTGGAAAGTTGTTAAACACTTTGCTACTGCTGGAAATTAGCTTAGTATTAATTATGTTCTACTATAAAAAAAAATGCTGTACTAATTTGCTTTCAACTTAATAGAATTTAATGTCTCGTCTAGTTACTTAAACTCCCGATAATCCAGAATATACATTCTTAAGCGCATAATAAATAATAATTAAATAATCATAAACCAAAGTACAACTCGTGACTTGTTTTTTGAGTCATTAAATTGATATTATTAAAACTCTATAAATATAATTGTCTTAAGTTAAGATAGATTATCTTTTTCGATGTGTATTCTGCATTACATTCCAATTAGAAATTCTGACAGCAGTCTCATCTATTCCCATTAAATGTTGACAACCAAGCCAAAAGTTTAGTCGTGCCAAGTCTCTTTGGCTAATGTGGGTAAATTTGGGGAGTTACTTCATATTTAATGCCCTCAGCAGAACTTGGATGCATTGCATGATTGCCAGATTGATTGAATGACAGCTGGTGCGGCACATGGCACATAGAAATTGCGTGCTAAATGCCAGATACAGATACACAAAGGGACTGCTACAGATACGTAAACAGATATAGATACAGATACACACACACACATATATATATATATATAGGAGTATATATATGTGTATGTGCATGCAGCAGCTATTTAACTAACTGCTATGAATGACAGAGCCCACAGCCAATCCGGCCAGACATTTCAGCAAGTGCCAGCTGCGCATCAACGCCAAAATACAAAAGGCAACAATAACAATAACAATAACAATTGCAATAATAGCAACAGCAACAATTACAACAATAGTGCTCCACTTGAGTGTGCTGGACTATGGAATACCTTGTATGAAGTTTCGTTTAGATTTCATTAATTTTTCCTCTTATAGTAGAGATAAATCTGACTGAATAATTAAATATTTTTTTCACTATAATAATATTAAATATTCACAGCCTATGATCGAAGTGCCTGATATATTATTAATAAATCTGGTAAGGCTAAGAGTCGACGGTTTTCCAAATATTTTTCTTTATACTTATTTAAAGGGTATTGCAATTTAAGGCAACAACAGAAGCAACAACAACAACGACAACAAATCAAATTCAAAAGCAGCGCCAGAACACAACTGAGCAGGTGCAATGCGGTGGCAGCTCCAATAGTGGATGCGATGCGAAATGGGGAGTGGTGAGGGGGGTCTTAAAAACGTGGCATGGGAGATGGCTGAAATTGGAGCTGACTGCAACAGACTTCATTGTTCCCACAGTATTTCGAACGTCGCGTCAACCTAATAGACTTTTCACGCTTCGGTTTTAAATTGAGGCGCTGATTTTTAGCAGCTGATATTTTTACTTTTCGTTTTTTTTATATGTATTTTTTTTTATGTAGAGTTTCTCGTTTTATTTGCCAGCAGAAGTTTTGTAATTCGGAAAAGTTTTGCAAACTACTGACAGTCAGAGATATAGACAAGTGGGTTTCCACCAAAAAGAAGAAGAAAATGTGTTTGGGGCTCAACGGATTGTTGGCCGCTTAAAGCCAGTTGAGCTGCATTGATTTAAATTGAGTTGGATTTAGTTGAGTTGATATTTGTTATTAATTGCTGGCAGGCAGCAAAAGGGGTTGCCAAAAACCAACGTTTACGCTGTCAGAGATACTTTTTATGTGTCCTGTGGCAAGAAAGGAGTTTTTGCCAACAGCTGCTGCCATCGCAGTTTGTTTTGGCAATACAAACACATTGCTTTAGTGTGCCTGGGCGCAAAAACTAATAAAACAAATCGCATGTGCAGGCCAAATAGTAGATTTTGTAGATTTCTCTGGTCAATGAACTGCTCCAGAACTCAATAACAACCCCAATCCCAACCCCCCTCAAAAAAAAGGCCAAGAACTGACGACCATACTCAATGCCGAAGGCTTCATCAGGGCTACGCCCGACTGACCAAATCGAGTTGGCATTTTAAGTGCAGTGCAAATTGCTGAGACGCTGTAAAGACGAAGCCGCCAACGCCCTGATTTCCCTATTCCAGCCCAAACCCCTCAGCAGTGTTGAACCAAGGGTGGTTCTATTTGAAGTAGGCGTTGCTCTTGCCCCCCACTCTGGACTCTGGATATATGCAATTTGTACGCTTATCAGCTTGCCGCATTGATTGGAATTGGAATTGTACGCTGGCATATTTATGCAAGCAGCCGCTTCCGACAAGCGCTTAGTTTTATGGACTCTTAAAACCACGCCAATCCTCGAAATCAGTCCAACACAACAGAACACACAACGTGGACAACCATTGACCACGTCATGAAATTGCCCAGACAAATAAACAATGATGAACCCCTTAGATGGAAGTACCACTCGACTTATATATAGACTTGGGGTTGAGCGTGTTCTATAATTACGAGAATGAGCTCTGGGAATGAGGAACTCAGCTTAACTCATTAGTCACTTAAATAATTATAGTAGTTATATGAAAATAAATCTAATGATGTTTGCTGAATGCGATGCCAACTTTTTTTGTAATAAGTCTAATGATTTATTTCCAAAAAATAAGAAAAAAAAAAACTGATTTAAAGTTTAGTTTTTGAATGTACATTTAACAAATTGATTTGTTTTTGTTCAACAAATGTGACGACATTAAACTAGGTAGATAATTAAGTCAGTTCAGATTTTCAGACTAATGTTTTTATGGTAATTTAATGGTTATAATTTTAATTATATATATAATAATGGTTTCCTATAATTAAATATGATTTTAATTGCATATCTTTGGAAGCAGATCTTTGATAGTTAAATAGCTTAATTGGATTTATTTTCATTCATCTCCAAAGGCAAACCATTTGCCAATTGCAGCAATAAATTCTCATTCTTTAATCAAATGAACGCTACTTAAATTTAACCACAAGAAATTACTAACTATTTGCGACTAACTGTTGTATTTATTGTGTATTTTTTCCATATTTTGTTTTCTGTGGCTGCAGCAAGATGATTGTTTTTAGCGGTAAGGTCAAGGATTATTATACTTCATCTTCACTCTATTAGGCTCGTCCCCCCGGATCTCAGATTGTGTGTTGTTGTGTCTGCTGTCCAATGTCTGCTGTCTGCTGTCTAACTGCACATTTGTTTGTAGATTGCTATTATCTTTACACACAGTGAAAGATACAGCTGCACTCAGTCACATGCCCCCTCCGTCTGCCTCGTCCCCCCAATTCCCCCTCCCCTTTCTTCAATACCCCCACACACAAGTCAACTTAACTCATCTCAGCCCCGTGTGTCTCTGGCGATAGTTTTGTCTTTTAAAAGCCACCGCACGTCGCAAATTTCAAATTATTACTCGTTGTTATTGTTGTTGTTGTTGCATTTTGTTTTTTTTTTTTGGTTTTTATTGTTGTGTTTTTGGTGGGAGTTTCAGTTGTTCAGTTTTCCATTGCTTGGCTTGGCTAGGCCGTAAGTAAAAGTCCAATGAAAGCGCCATCAAACAGCAGCGATGAGAAAACGCCAAAGTCACTTCAAAGTTGAAGCTTAAAGACTTTCCATACAGCGGCGTGCACTTTTAATTCGATTATTAAAAGTTTTGCATTACTTCCGAAAACCCAAAAACCAAAAACAAAAAACTTAAAAACTTTGCTTCCAAATGAAACACGACTAAGGCATAAACATTTTGGGATGCCATCAGCATCTTCCAACTCTTCATCTTCTTCTTCTTCTTCTGCGGCGAGTCTTCCAACGATGATGTTGATGATGATGATGATGCAGCAGAAATTAGTGAGCATAGAGCACAGTCAGTGGGGGGGTTTATGATTGCATAGATAATGCAGCTTGGACGTTGTCATCTGATGGCGACGCGTGACAGCCAAAGACGCCCCATTTACTGTGGCACAGGGTATATACATACTTACATATATATATATATATATATAGATATATATTTATATATGGATGCGCTGACACTGGCATCAGGCAATGACGAGTTAATTTTTGCGCCTGCTCATGCATTAGTTGAGGGGCTCGAATGGAGTGATCAAAAGACTGACAGACCGACAGACAGACAGACAGAATGTGGTCTTATATCTCCACATTGCATAACACTACTCTCGATGCTCTGGGGACATTAAAGCCAAGGAGTGACCACATCGAGACAACAACAAACCAAAAAAGTGGCATCACAAAAGGTCAAATTGCAGCGAAGACCACAAATCCACAAATATATATATATATATATATAAATGTGGGTGATGTTCATTAGCATGAAGCTGTAAAAAGCACACGGAAAGGTAATCTTTGAGTGAAACTCAATGGAGAGAGAGAAACTTTAAGCTGAACCTTTGACTGCACTTTAAACATGCATTTCCTAGGCACATCCATCCACTGCACTCCCAACGGCAATGTTCCCATTTTACTACTACTACGTTCCTGGGCCTGTGATTTTATTTTGTATTTTTTATTTCTTTTTTTTTTTAACTCGATCTCTGGTCGATGTTTACATCAGAAACGTGCCTCAAGTGTTCCTGTCACCCCACAAATTGGACATTTATTTGCTGCTAGCGGCCAAAAAGTTGTTGAAAAGTGTTGGGAATCCACAGTAAAAACCGGCGGTATAGAAAATGAGTAGAAATAAATGCAACTCTGCCATTTTTCTGTGGTATTATATGGGGCAGAACGTGTCGAGGATTTGGCATTTCATTGGCTACAACAACAGCATCAACGAATACAACAATTGAGAGATGCAATGATGCAGCGACTTTGTGGCGCCACCTCAACAAATATGTTGCATTTACTGGTAGGCTGTCTGTTTTCAGTTGTTGTTCAGGGGCGTGCTGCGATCCGCTTAGCTAATTGACGGCTGCCAACTGGTTTGGGGTTTTATACGGGGACTATACGCTCAACGCCCACAGATGGATAATGCTTAAGCATGCCCCGCCAGGCGGGCAGGCAACCAGGCAGCCAGGCAGGCGGCTTAACTCAATTATGCCAGTTGCCGCACTGCAATTTGTCAATTAGTGCAACTGCCTCCACATAAGTAGCACTGAAATTGATTCTTTCCAACTTTTATTGAGCTACCATCGAATGATGATTGTTGATTTCCGATTCTGGTTTTTCGAAATGTTTTTTTTTAGGTCGAATAACAACTTTATTACTACTTCCTATTAATTTATAGTGATGATCAAACTTGGTTTATTTTCTTTTCGTTTTGTTTTTATTGGAAATTAATTTCAAACTTTCTATTAAAACTTTTTTAAAAATAACATAAAATTCTTGATAGTTAAACTAGAAAGCAACAGCGAAAAATCGGAGTTTGCTGATAGTTAATAATTAATAGATCTGAGAGCAATAATTGGGCATCTGTCTTGGACATCCTCTTACTGCAACATCTAGGACATTTTTAATTACAATTTAATTAGCTTACAAAACTTAATATATTTACACTCTATTAAGATGCTACCTTCGCTTCCCATATTTAATCCATTTCTGCTTTGGCCTTTGCAGAATTTCCTTGCCGCAAATGCGCAATGCTGGTGGAATGCCCCACTGACTGCCGCGACGCGTGCGCTCAAATATGCCGGACATGTGGCACCAGGAATGCTGCTGGTCACCGCAGAGCCCTGCGCCTTGGAGGTGTTGCGCGGCGCCTTTGCTCGCAGTGTCCTCAAGCCGCCGGCCACCTACATCATCAGCTCTGTGGGTAAGTCGACAATACACAAATCTAGTGAACATGTTTTTAAAAATTGTTATGTGTTCAAATTCGTTGTTGTTGTTAAAAGTTGAAAAAAAAAACACCCAAAATTATATCCCTAAGCTGCGCCACAATAAGCGGCAAGATGGAGGATAGTTCGAGAGGTGTTGCAAATCGTGAGCGAGATCTGGAACAGATCTGGTCGCGCCAATTAAATATGTTGCCCGAAGAGGTGCAGCAACTGTCTCGAAAGGAGTTACTGCAACGTAATTCGTTGGTGCAGCAATCGGAGGAGACACACCAGATGCGTATGGATCAGTTCAAACGCTGGCAGAATCTCAACGAGCTGCGCTGGTTAATGTTTGAGGAGCAGCGCAAGTACAATGAGAAATGTGGCTGTGAGGCAAAGGATGTCTCCATCTGGCACATTTTGTACTTGGCGCAGCGGGAGCTGGAAATCGAGCTGCAGTTGCCCGAGCTGTGGAGCACTTGCAACCGTTTTCCCTCGCCCATGTCCGTCATGGAGTCGGAGCGGGAGCTGGCTGGTCGCAATCATATCCTAACTCCAGTGAAATCTATAATTATGGGCATGGGTTGCGGTCAATCGTGTTCCGGCAGGAATTTTGAATGTAAACATAGGAAGGAACAGCAGCCGGAGCACAGTTATGCATCCAACAACAAGGATGCACAAGAGAAGCAGAAAGTGCAAACCCAAATAAAGCTTGAGAAACGATCTTCTAGTAGCAGCATATCTGAAACCGAGCTTGAATTCTTTAGTTGTACTGGCATTCAGCAGGAACAGCAGAAGGAGCAGAGTTTCTTAACAAACAAAATGGAGGAGCAGAAAGTGCGAACCCAAATTAAACTTGAGAAACCATCTTCTAGTAGAAGCTTATCACAAACCCACCTTCCATTCTTTAGTGGACGTAGCATTAAGCAGGAAGAGCAGCAGGAGCTGAGTTACGCACCCATCAAAAACGAGGAGCAAGTGGAGCACATAGTGCAAACCCGAATAAAGCTTGAGAAACCATCTTCTAGCAGAATCTTATCTGAAACCGATATTTGCATATGTCACGAACTGAATGATATCAAACGTTCCACTTTGCATTGGAACAGTGTTATTCACCTGCTATTTAAAGACTTTGAGGTAAAGAGTAATGAAAATGTTTCCAAACTATCGCAAAGCGGGTCTAATAATTCTCTTGGCAGTGAGGAAATCTCGTTGAATGATTCTCTGTGCACATTATTCTCCTCTGATTCGGATGAAGAATCAGAGCAGAATCTCAAGAATTGGAAAAATGAAATAGCTCGTAAAGAATTGCGATTCGAGTCGTGTTTTACTTAATATTGACTGCTGCGAAGATCAGAGTTGCGGTCTCTTTGCCTGGATACATACTTAATCACATTTCGATGGGTCTTTCGGTTGGCGTATTTAGACACATCGGCAACTGTGTCCATTGTGGCTCGTTAGCTGTCAATTAAATGGACACCTGCACGCCTAATGCGACAACACAACTCCCCCATTTCACCCTTCCGCCGGGCAGCTTGCCTTTTTCACACTTGCCACGGATGGACGTTGAATGCTTAGTTTATGGAGTCTGCCTGAACCTTGTCGTGAACCATCGGCTACCAACCAAAATCGATGGCAAGCTCTTGAATTGATAAATGGTCGGTCGGCCAGAGATCTCTCGGCAACGAGGCTCCTCAATTGCTGGCAGACTGGCTGGTTGGCTGGCTGCTTGTTCGTTGGTTAGATTTAGTCGGCCTTTTGGCGAACCCGTTTCACAAAATTAATAAGTTTCGATTCGGCTGCCTCAAGGGGCGCCACAAAACAACAGTTAAAAACGTTTGCCTGGCGGTTTATCTCTTTGTGCGATTCAATTGAGGAAATAGTATATATTACACAAACAAGCCTGGCTGATGTACGTACTGATGTGGCTGGAGGCACAAGGCACAAGGCGCATAGCTGCCACAAATGTTCACTTGCGGCATGCAGCATCAACTCCATGTTGTTAATTAACGCTTGCAATGGCGTAGAACCCATTAGCTCTTAAT
This sequence comes from Drosophila dives, assembly GCA_035042365.1. Lineage (NCBI taxonomy): Eukaryota > Metazoa > Arthropoda > Insecta > Diptera > Drosophilidae > Drosophila > Drosophila dives. The sequence goes on along the minus strand of JAWNLJ010000093.1, from coordinate 97,737 downwards.
TACCATAAACATGACAATTCCGTTCGCAAACAAGCTGCCAAGCAGTGCAGCAAGCAGTGCAACATCGTAGCAACATTGTGGCTGGCAACATTCCGCTCGCATCATTTATGAAGTATATGAAGTATATTTTTATTATTAAATACATTTTGCATATTGTGCTAGCAGAAATATTAATTTATTTATCTTGACTGAATCTTTTAAGTAAATTCAATGAAAAATATGGCAAACTTTACCCTTTATTCGAAATTTGAATGTTCAAAGCAGAATTAATTTTTATATCTTAGTGTTTTTATCAGCGAATTTAATTGCTTTTTAATATCAATTATCAATTATCAATTGAGCTGACAGCATAACTACAACAATAACAAATTGCATGCAAAACGATCAATCAGCGGCAATTTCTCGCTCAATTAGACAGCAAACATGCCAAATAAAAGAAACAAAGAAACAGACAGCAACTGCAACATCAGCAACAACAACAACAACAGCAACAACTAATGTAACGAAATTAAATTCAATTTCGTGTTAAAGTGGCAAATGCAAACGGAACGGGGAACGGGGAAGCGGTGAGCGGGTGAAGAAGGGAAAATGTGGCATCAGACATTGCCAATTTGACAGCGGAATATCAAAATACAGCAAAATAGACAAATGATCATTTTGTGTCTTTTTTGTTGCAGTTGCTGTTACTTTGTTGCAATATGCAAAATAGCTGGAAAGCAAGCAAATGAGCGGGGTGGGGTGGGGAGGTGGGGAATGGCCGCCAGCTGTCGTTGACTATGATTGTGAATGCAAAAGAAAATAAAATAAAAAATAAAAAAAAAAGCCGCAAATCAATTTCATCACGATTTCTCGTTGAGATGATGACCCGCTGAAAGTGAAATGTGGCCATGGCAATGGCTAAAATAATTGTTGGCGTTGATCGATCCGTTAATGGCAACTTAATATTTATGCCATTAACGAAACAAATGAGCGAAAACAGACAGTAAGTTTCCCACACACAACAAACACACACGCACACACACGCAATACATTTGGCATTTATTTTTTGGAGAATGCAATACACCGTTAAGCTGATTCTCTGATTCTCTGATTCTCTGCTCGCTGATTCTTCAAATCATGAGTCAATTTCACGCTGCCAACAACAGGCCAAGTGCGCATCGAAGAGGTTAACAAACCCAAAATCGTTAAAGAATCCGCCAAAGCGTAACCAGAGCAACCAAGTGCTCCAAAATAAAACTAAGAAGAAGAAGAAGAAAACACCCATCAGTACTCAGTACAATTCTTCAGCCAGCCGAGTTGGGAGTCAAGTCAAGTCAAGTCAACTCTTTGGCGGAGTTCATATTAACGCTATCGCTATCGTTTCATCATTGTCTTTGTGTTGTGGGCCCACTGCAAGTTCAGATCATCATTATCATGTTTCTCCTACACCAACGATTATTGTAATTTTATTGTTGTTGTTGTTGTTCTTCTTCTCGCTTCCAGACTGTGACTATGACTCGCAACTCGCTGATTGCCACAGCCTGGCCTGCGACTGCGACTGGCGGACTGACGGACAGACGGACTGCCTTTAATGAGGTCAACCCGTTTGTCTACGGGTTCGGTTTCGACTTGGGGTTTCTGTTCAGAGTCTTTTGTAAGTGGTTACGCTTCAGAGCATTTTGCGATTCGTCGGGAAAGTGTTCTCGCCCCCATCTTTTTCCGGTTTTTCAAATTTTTCTCTTTTTTTTCTGCATTGTCTTGCAAACAAATTGCCAGCTAACAAATTTCACACAATCAGTTTTCTTCTGAAAGGTACAAACAAACAACAACAACAACAATTTTTACCGGCCACATTTGGCCATTTTGACTGACAATATCTGGCATCATCTAGTGCCAACTTAAACGCTCATTTCTATATTAAATTGCTCGCATTTGCTTTTGGCTTTATTGCACAACATAAAAAACATGGAGTTTTTTCTAATTTCTTGGCAACGAATATCGACAGCGCCTTCAGTTCCAGTTCCAGTTTCAGTTCCAGGTTCAGGTCCAGTGCCCTGCGGCACAACACAAAACTCATTGACCTTTAACATTGGTGGTTGCGGCGTTTGCCAAGAGATTTTAGCCAAAAAGTGTCGCCAAGAGTTTTGTTGTTGTTTTTGTTTTTGTTAGTTTGTTTCTTTTTCTTATTTTGGCCATCATTGACGTCGTGTTGCTCCTTATTTGCCAGCAACATTGGGCTGCTGTTGTTTGTTATTGTTTGTTTATTGTTGTTGTTGTTGTTGTTGGTGTTGCAACCACGTAAATGTCAATTTGCATTTTGTTGCCTCCGTCGTGCTAAACTGAGGCGTTGCATAAACAGCAGCAGCAGCCGCAGCAGCCTCTGTTTCGTTTCAATTTGTAACTGGCCTAAAATATTTTTATTAACCGACGGAAACAATTAGCGTCGCCTTGCGAACAACATACAAAAGAAATTGGTCCATGTATAAAAATTGCTGGTATGCATTTTGCCTGGACAGGCATATCTTTTCAATTGCGGGACGCTGCTGCTGTTGCTGCCACAGTTGCTGCTACAGTTGCTGCAACTTGGCCTTTTTCCCCTTTTAACAAAAAGTGGAAATTGAAAACGCGCAAGACACAAAATCGTGATTGTCGTTTGCCGCTAGATATTTTTGGCTGCTGACTGCCTTCCGACTGCTCTACATGTCCTCGTCCTCATCGTCGTCATCGTCGTGGCGAGGTGGAGGCCAGGCCAAAAAGAGAGATATCTCTGCCGATTTTCGCCCGCAATAGGTGGCGCTGTGTGGGCGCCACTGCTTCTGTAAATGGGAATGAAGCGAGATTTGAGGACTAACTATAATCTCAAGATCTGACAGCAAATAGTTTGACAATTACTTGGCAGTAATTGGTTAAGCTTAGTTCTTGCAGAGATGCAGGTATTGTTAGTATTAAGTTGAGTGTAAAGTTGTTAACCCTCTTTTTAAGAAATTAATAAAAAAAAAAATAGTAAAAAATAGCCTTAAACCCGAAAATTAGTTTAGTTTGGACAAAGTTTTGTAAGCGAAAAGTCTGGAAAGATAACTTTAATAGTTGTTACTTACATATATTAAAAATGTTGTTTGGCCAAAAGAATCACAATTGATCTAATTTTAAAACGACTTTTTAAAAACTAAACTATAACTAATTGTAAAAATCGAAAAGTTCAAGATTTTCTGGCAACAATCCAGTAAAATTTGCATAAAATTGTGAAAAGTTATCACGTATTAAAGAAATGCGAAATTATTTTCAGATATTTATGGCACACGAACTTTTAAAATAAGATCAATAACTATTTTTAACTGCTGCATATTCATGATTGTCAATAAAGATTGATAAGAAAAGATGTAAGCTTTAAAGAATCTTTTCAAAATAAAGCCTTTCAGAGAAAATAATTTAACTTATTTAATTGATGCATAGTTTTGATTGTTAATTAAGACTTGAAGTGAGTTTAAACGTGTTTTTTGTGAGCTTTTAAATATTTTTACTAAGAACCCTTTCAGCAACAAGTGTTCTCTCTATCTTTCTCTGTTGCATATTCGAGCAACAGAGAAAGATAGAGAGAGAGAGAGAGAGAGAGAAGGAGATAGGATCTTCCATCTCTTTCTCTTCATCTTTGCTTACTTAATTTCTATTGGTATTTGCTCACTTTATAATACAAACAGCTGAATTGCTGCGGGGCGGGCGTTGTGTGTGGCACCTCCCCCCACCCACCTGCTTGGTTGGCCATTTGTCGGATAATGCAATTAAAATTAATAAACGAAAATCAATCGACAATTACTGATTGCAATTGTAAGCCGGCTTTTTGATGCTCAATTGTTGATTTCAAGATATTTGTTGTTGTTTTTGTTGTTTTTGTTGGCTTGTTATTTAGTTTTTTTTGGTTTTTTTCTTCATATTTTTGGCGCTTTGCGTTTATCGTTTAAGGAAGTGTTAATTTATTTGCTTCTCTCTTTTCATTGATTGCGGCCCCCAGAGGAGAAAAAAATCAAGAAAAAAATAATAAATTGCCACTGATAGCTAAAAATTATTGATTATTTCGAAATGGACAGCGTTTAAATATTTATGGTGTCCGCAGTGGTCGTTGCTGATGTGGTTGTTGTTGTTGTTGTTGTTGTTGCTGATTCATTGTTGTTGCTTTTGTTGCTGGTCAAATCGCTGGCGGTTATGAGATCAAACAAAACAACGCGAAAATGTGCCAACAACACGATAGGTGCGCAGATTTCCTCTTTTATTTTAATGTCTTGCGATTTGGTTTCTTTTTTTTTTTTGTATTTTCTTTTTCCAATAATAATACAAGCAAGTTAACAACAACAACAACAACAACAACAACAACAACAACAGCAGCAGCAGCGAGGGAGAGAAAAAATCATACATCAAGATTATTGTAACTCGCGGCAATTGCATCACAATAATGGCCAACAACAACAGAAACGCAAGTCAGAGGCTGCAATTCGGCTAGTAAAACAAAAAAAAAAAAATAAAACAGAAAAAAAATAGAAATCGCAAGAAACATTTTTCATTTGCATAAAAATGCATGGCAAAAACTACAAGCGCTAAAAATGTTTTGCCGCATGTTGCTCAGCGTGACAAGGGGGTGGACAGCGAACAGGCCGAGGGGGGCGGGTGGCTGTGATAGGGGGCCGTTTGTGGGAGGTAGACGAAACAACCTTCAAGCTACAAAACACTTGACTATGCTGCCAAGTCGGAGCCGGCAAAAGCTGCGGCGGCGGCGGCCGCGTTGACGTCGCTTTGGTTTGATTGAACACAAGGATATGTGTCCGCCGGGCAACAGCCACAGAGTGGCAGAGGCAGAGTCAGAGGCAGAGGCAGAGTTGCAGTTCGAGTCAGAGTCAGAGTCAGAGCAATGGCAACAACAATGCCATAAACCAAAGTGCAGTCAAGTTAACGGCAACAGCAATGGCAACAACTAAGCTGCAACACTGACAGCAACCAAGATCAACAGCTTAAGCAAAAAGAGCAACAACAACAGCAAACAACAACAACAACAACAACAACAACAACAATGGCTGGCAACATCTACAATTTGAGGCAAAACGCAACACTTTCACTCTACTTAAGACGGATGAGGCGATTGAGGGAGGAGCAGCTTCAGCATTTACACTGCTGCGAGGGGTGGTGGCACTTGCGGGTGAAAGGCGCAGACAAGATCGCATTGGTGGGAAAATGCAGCGTTCGTTTTTCACCCCCCCCTTTCAACTCTCCCCCACTTCATCGATATTTATTTATTATCATTTGGCACTGCTTTCGTTGCACTGCATCCAACGAGGCAAAGATTATCAAGTCCTCATTGCCGGCCGATCAATCAAACAATCAATTTGAGACATCCATTTGAGTTTTGCAACTAAAACAATTATAAAAAATAGATTTAAAATATATTAAAAAATACAAATTAGTTCAGGTTAGCAAATAAATTTGATTTAAATTAATTTGAAAGCTTATTTTTCGAAGTTAGCCAAATATAATTGCTGAAATTATGTTTGAGATGTTATTAAAGTTGTCCTTTTATTATTGCTTTCCCGTTGGGTGATATTTGTAGTTTATCACTATATGCTCAAAATAATCATCAGGTATATTAAAATGAAGTCAATTCAAATTCAAAATTTGAAATTAGAAGTGTCAAGCCATAGTCTGAGCAGAAGATTTAAATATTATGCGAATTATTTGCCAAGTCTATGGACAACAGAAAACGTTATTAAATCTTGTTTAATGTGGCTAAATTAAGAAAGATACTTAATATCTACGAACAGCAGCTTATATGGCTATAAAGCTAATGCAATTTATTTTAGCCAAGCATCTGTTTTGCCTGCTGTTGAGGTCAAGGCACCAAAATACAGTTTGCAGAGCAACCCTTGCCAACAACAAATAAACAAAAAAAAGCCGTCAAATTCTGTTTTGGCCGCTAACCAAGCCAACAAACAAACTGAAATATGGCACATGTGATATGATGTATGATATATGATATACTACCACATGCTATATACTAAATATGCATATATATTTTGTGTGCAGTGCCCATTTGGCTATTGTGCTGCCAATTTATGGTCAGGGAGTCGCTGCCAAATGGATACCAAAAATTCAAATTGTGCCAGCTGATAAGGCCAAGGCACATAAATTGCCATTGGTGCTGCAACAATGAAACGGTGCAAGCCAATTTGTGTGGCGCCTTAAAGTTTCCAGATTGAGATTGAGTGGAATACATAAATATATATATAAATATAAATATATATAAATAAATATATATGATTTTCCAAGCACAGAAAGTAAACGATTAAACTCAAACAAATTATTTGACGTGCGCAATGTGAAAGTGCAAATGTGGCAGGTGTGTTGTTGCTTTTCGTGGTGTTGCAGAGGGGATCAGAGGGGAGGGACACTGCTGCAGGAGCAGCAGGATGAGCCGCAGCATTTGGTGACTGGCAAATCCGTTTTATTTTTTTTCCAGTCGCTCATCAAATGGCGCTAATTGTCCTTGACGATGATGACATCCCACATGGCTGTTGGATATTGCGTCTGCAGTGCCAAATTGCTGCCGGATACGCAACAACAACAACAACAGCAGCAACAGCATCAGCTGCAGCTGTAATTGCAACAGCAGAAAGTGAAAACTTGAAAAATTATGCAATTGCCGCAAGGACGTTGTTGCCCCGAGGCTGAGCCAGAGACTGAGATAGAGTTCGGCGACAGTAACAACAACAACAACAACGATAACAACAACAACAACAATGATGGAGGTCGTCACACACTTGGTCTCATTTTGCTATACGAGCACTTACCCTTCCCCCCACACACCCCCTTTGTCTTTCACTCGCTCCTCTCTGCTTTTGGAGTGAGTTGCACTTTTGGTGCTTGCTTCGGGGGCGTTGATGCTGTTGCATTTGTTGCAGTTGCAGTTGCTGCTTTTTTGTTGTTGTTGTTGTTGTTGCTTGTGACTGCTTTTTGGAGGTTAAGCTGACAAGTAGGAAGCATTGTGGCGGCGCCTCCACAAATTGCTGGCCACAATGCGGCAGACAAGATTGAAGCCGATGCGACAACAGAGTTGTTCAAATTATTTTCTTGTTGCTGGGTGCGCATTTTAATTAAGCATACGACGCGTGAACACTGCACAAAATACGAGTACATAGATAAATTATTATTTGCCGCATGCCATATTTGGAATTACCTGCAACATCATGTGCCGCACAAGTGGCAACCTGTGTGGTGTGCTGTGCTGTGGTGTGGTGTGCTGTGGATAGACGCTCCTACAACGATTATGATGATGATGTTGTGTTGATGTGGAGATAATGTTCACAGCTACGAGGTGTGATCGATAAACATATTATAATGACAACCAAAACTGATTACCGACAAAAAGAGAGGGACACAAATGGGAAGGAGTAAAGAAAAAAGCAAGTTGTTTGGTTAAATGGAAATATTATTGATTTATCATTAAAGGATATAAATAAATTAAAAGAAAACAAAGCTAAAAGAAGCTAATTAAATAAAGTATGCGATTATATAATGAAATCAGTTGATGCTAATAAAATTACTTTATTATTGTGCAAATTATATTACATAATTTTAAATTGGGAACATTTTTAATCGAACGCAAAGAATACACAAATGTCATTAAAGGAATTTTGGAAAAGCTGCAAACTGACAACTGATAACCAAAATGATAAATACAAAGTAAAAGTAAAATTACGATTAAATGGAAAATGATTAGACATTCACTTGTAAAGCGAATGCGCAATAGTTCAGTGTCAAAAAACAGCAACAGCCAAATGAAAAGTGGAACAAACCACTTAGTGGCACCACTCAGCCTCAGCCTCAGTCTCCGAGTCAGCCTCCATCGCAGCCACTCGACGCATGTCGCATGTGTGGCACGGCACTCCGTTTAATTACCTCACAGATGTAACATCAAAAATGCCCAAAATGCCATTTGCAGTCAAGGTTTTTGTTTTGATTTTGCTTTTTGTTTTTCCACATTAAACATTAAACATTGAGCATTCGCTTTGGTTTGGTTTGGTCAAACGGCCACCGACTGCCCCGGGTGGGCCACCCCAAATGCTGCCACAAACTGCTTGGCAAAAATGCGAGCAAGTTTATTTGACCAAATGTGGCAGTTGAGCGGCCTATCATTAGCCATATTTGTAGCCCAGTTAACAGTTTACAGATGCTGACCACCGTCTCTTCTCCTCTCTTCTCCTCTCTCGTTGCAGGTGACATTGACGATTGCATTGTGACGCCGACGGTTCAGGGACAGTTCACGCCGCTGCCAGAGGCACTGTGTGACGTCATCATGGATCTAACAGCCGAGGGCCAATCGGCGACCATTGAGCATGTCCGCTGCAAGCTGGGCATTCGATTTCCGCACATGACCACGCCGGCAACAGAGGTCATCTATGATACGCTGGCACAGCTGATGCAGGAGCAGAAGATCTACCAGACCGCCAAGGGTTACTTCATCTTCACACCAGAGTGAGTATCAAAAACAGCTGGTTGCCTAACATCATCTCAACTTCTGCGATCTTTGTTAGACGTCGTCGTAGTCGCTCGCGTCCGCGCAGCAATCACCACCAGCTGAACGGCGGACACAGCACCAATGGCAGTTTGGTCTACTCCCAGCTGGCGGAGGAGGAGCAGCAGCAGGATGTAATTCCGCCCGAAGCCCGCACAATGCTCATGTCCAATGCGGAGGCGTTGCATTCGCTCTACGGTGAAATATCCACGGAACGGGATGGTGATCTAACCCATCAGTGCATACAGACCAATCTTGCTGATGTCATCTGTGGCGGTAAGTTCTCTCTCCCCCTCTCTCTCTCTCTCTCTCTCTCTCTCTATTTGTAGAGTGGCAAGATAAAAATGAATTTTAAAGTTTGGCAAGAAATATGTTAAAATAAAATAATTTACACAATTTTTTTTAATACAAACAAACTTGTCCTGGAAATGATTACATACATGTTTCCAAAACACTGCTTGAGGGTCTTATTTTAACATGAATTTTGAGCAGGTATTTCAAGTCCAATTTTGAATAAATGATTAATGGTTTTGTGAAAATCTGACCACAGTGGAAAGTTATATTTTTAATTAATTTTTACATGAATTTCGTGCTAAAATATTGCTTACAACCTAAAACCCAAAATTAAAATTACAACTTTGCATTTAATGTAATCAGGTAATCCCAATGACAAGATCATTTATCCGCGTGCGGCCAAGCGACGCAGTGCATCATTTCCGACGCCACGCAGCTTGGAACGACGGCACAGTTTGCGGCTCTTTGGATCATCTAAGCGCCTGCAACGCTGCGCCTCCACACGCAGCCTGTCCAAGACCTATGCCCAAACGCTCAACACGACGGACAGCAGCAGCTCGGAATACCAAAGCACAGATTCGTCATCACCCAGTGAGTTAGCAGCAGCAGCTAATCCCATAAAACCTATGAATACTTAACACATCTTCTTCAGAAAAAGGATCTTTGCTCTCGAGGCTTTTCCGACGCAGTGGACGCGCCAAGCAGCGGCAGATTGAGACATATTCGGCACAATTTCCACCCGCCGAGTGGTTCAATTCGCGTGCCGTGCATCTGCACAGTGTGGGCACCCAAACAGCAGATCACGTAAGTCAACTCTCAGCACTTGGCTCTCAGATTATTCATTGCTCTTCCCCTCTTGCAGGACATGCCCGCTGTGCATACGCTGTCCAATTCGACGTTCTACGATGGCTCCGAGCTGAGTCAGCGATCGTCGACGCTGCCGCGCCGCCATCGCCGTCACATGTCCAGCGAGTCGACGTTTCTGATATCCTCCAGGGACTGCTCGCCGATCCGTCGCCGTTCGCCGGTCTATTGCAGCAGCTCGCTACCTCGCTCCACGCAGTCGATCCCTGCCAGCAGCAACAGCAACAGCCACAACGCCGTCAATCACACCAAAATGAATCATTCGTCGGCGACGTTGTCGCGCCTCCACGCAGCCACGCCCACGCCCCAGAAGACCGCACAAAAGTCGGTGATTGGCAAACACATCTTTGAGTGCTCGCCGGCGCGCTCCTCCACACTGAAGTCTGCCACGCCGGCCAAGCGGCAAATGGATGGATTAATTATCAATGGCTGCATGGACAACAAGGCCACGTATCGCAGCCTGCAGAGCAGTGGTCCCTCCAGCTTGGAGTCCTGCAAGACCTCGATGCTGGCAAGTGGACCCTCTAGCATTGATAGTGGCAAGGTGTCCTTTAGCCAGAAGACCAGCGGTCACTCTAGTCTCGACTCGCAATGCTCCACAAATACCGCTGTGGTGGCACCCCCAACAGCAACAACAACTACCACATCCACTGGGAGTGGGGGCAGCACACGTTCCATCTTGGTGTTGAATGGATCGCCGCGTGGCACGCCACGGCATCAGGCGATGCGGGCGCGTGTGGCAGAGGCACAGACGCAAAGGCAACGGGCGAGCACGCCCAGTCGCATCATGGAGGAGCTCAGCTATCCGCCAAGCAACGGGAATGTGCCCAACTCGAGCAGCAGCAACTCGATAACATTGCAAGTGACGACAAGCTCGAATGGCAGCGGACAAAGCATACCCAGCACCAAGATCTTTGTGCAGAACTCACCTGTGCGGAGTGTGATCACCCTGGAGAATGGCAAGATGCTCGAGAACTCGAATGTGTTCATCATTAACAATGAAACGATGACAAACGAGAAGGGTGAGATCATCAAGAAGACGCTTTCAAAGCAGACAACAACATCAGCAGCAGCAGGAGGAGCAGCACCTGTCCCCGTACCCGTGCCCGTGGCTACCTCGACGCCAGTTCGTCCTGAATCCGTGCCGGAGCAGCCACTCAGCGAAACGGAGGCCAATTCAGAGACATGCGATTCCATTTCATTCATCAGCGAGAGTTCGCCAGAGAATACGGCGACAGAGACGCCTTCGTATGATGGCGGCAAGTATGCCAAGAACACCAACAATGATGCAACAATGAATAACAGTCGCAAGCTCTGCCTGCAGCTGGCCAACGGGATTGCCTACAAGAACAATGTGCTCAAGAACGAATCCCAGCCAAATTCACCCAGTGCCGAGCAGCAGCAGCAGCAGCAGCAGCCACTCAAGCTGGCTGCCCTGGCCAAGCAGGATTTTGAGATTGCTGGCTCTGTGGGCAATTTGCATTTCTATGAGAAGCACTCGAAGGATCTGGCGCCGTCGCAGAGCAATCACAAGCTGATGAACAGCAGCAGCGATCTAAAGAATCTCTGCTACGAGTCTGTCTGCCAGCTGCAGAAGTGCAACATGAATGGAGATGAGCTGGCGCTGGCGCATCTGCTGCACAAGCAGTCAAGCAATCCGTTGGGCAGCGAACCCAATCTTGCACTGAAGGATCATGCGAATGACAAGTCCATTGACAAGGAGGCCATGGATCGGCGACTTAGTCTGACCAAGGAGTCGCTGGAGCAGCATGGCATGGGCATGGGCAGCGTTCTCGCCGCTGGCAATGAGGAGCTCTACAATTTTCCCAGCCTGACGGATTTGTCGTTTAACTTTACATCGCTGGCTGCGCGCAAGATTCTGCAAGGTGTCAGTCTGAACAGTATCGATACGCTTGTGGAGCTCAACATGGCTGCGGCTGCGGCGGCTGCAGTGGCGGCCAGCACGGCGCAGGAGAAGCAACAGAATAACCAGCCGGCGACGGCAACAACAGCTCCATCCGTTTGTACCGACTTTGGCATGGTCTAGTTCTAATCAGCGGAGCAGCAGTAGTAGTGGAGGCGCCTCCAGCCAAACAGAGCAGCTCTGTTGGCCCTTGGAAGCTTCTTCATCTTAGCATAATCATAACGAAACCTTAGACGAGCAGCAGCAACTGAAATTGAAGCAATTCTTGCAACAACAAAAAAAACAAAAAGAAAAAAAAACTTTGTAATTTATTATCGACTAACAAATATGGGATTATTTTGAATGTTTCCGTTAGCAACAATTATTTTTGTTTGGGTCTTACGAATTTTGTATTTGATGTATCGAAAGCAATTTTTAATTTACAGTGCCAAAATATGTTTAGTTTAATTATAATGTTTATATTTTGTATCCCCCAAAACAAGACGCGCACCCAAAACCCAAAACCCCACTCACAAATCATCCGAATGCATCTGAATATGTTTGCAAGTGCAATTTATTGTAAGTAGAAAGCTATCTTTTTGAATCCCAATATTTTTGTAAACTTCTTCGTTATCTCTGTCCAAATCCCTCCAATTGAACACTTAGTTTTTGTATATTTGTTTAAAGCAATAATTGTTTAGACTAACATGTTGTTCATGCAACCCTATATCTATATACATAAATACATACAACATACGACATACACACCCAACACACACACCTACACACCCACACACCACACACACACACACTCAGACATTTTAAGAAAATTACTACGAATATAGAATTTAGCACCTACAACAATAAATACAATACTTTTGTACAAGGCCTTAATTAGTAGAGTCAGCAATAATATAAATAAGTTGAAATCACTAATATGAAATATAAAAATTTATACAAGTAAAATGTGTTTATTTTTTATGGCTCCATTGTGCAAACTGATCGGGGCAACTTATGATTTTATTTTTCAGCCTAAGAGTATGTGCGTATTTCCACGTATTTGTCAAATGTTGTAATAATGCACGACTGCGATATACCCTCGTCTCAGCTGGTAAATATATAATAATTTTATTGGCAACCTTTTTTTAAGCAGGACTCTTTTGTCTTATGGCAGACACAGGCACTGAAGAGAAAAAAAAAACAGTCCAGCGCTTAGATTTACTCACAAGATCGAACTGAAATCACAGGCTGACCTGTATATACATACATACCTACGTATATACCGTTAATACATTTAATCATAGTAGTATAGTAATATAAAAATACAGATTCACACACAAGGGTGTTTCGTACCCGATCTTCATGACAATTGTCTAGTTGATCAATAATATTCAGGATCATTACAAATAATCCATACACTTAAACAAATAACAAGATACAAAAAATATCAAACGAAACTTGTTCAACATACTTTATTAATGGTGGACTCAGTTGCAAGTACCTAGGATGAAATATAGTTTCATCAGTGTTTTTCAGCAACTCCTTCAGCGCATTCATTTAGAGGACGACTATCGTGGAAGCGACCGATACCTCCACCAACAGGACAACAGCGTCAAAACTGCAGCAGAATCAGAAATTCTAAGTTTATCAAAAATTAAGCTAAATTGTACAAAACTATTTTTAATAACTCACTATAAAAATTGTTTAATTTGCATATTATGTATTATTTGAAATCATCTGTCTTTCATTTATATTTTAGAAGCGGAGACAGTTATTGATCAAATTAATCAAACTTGTTTTTGTCTATGATATACGAAAACAGTTATACCAAAAAACAAAGTGTGATTTTTTAATAATTTCTGAGGTCTGAGGTTTCAGACAGACGGACGGATCGACTTGCCTGTTAATCCTGATCATATATATATATAAATATATATATACTTAATGGCATCGGATACGCTTCCTTTTACGTGTTACATACGGGTTCAGGATTTATAATTGAGATTCAAAATGATAACACAAAGTTGATTGGTATTATTTCTTTTCATTTATTTAAATTTTTAAGTCTTTTGCTTTTTTTTCATATATATTTATGTATATATGTATATATATCTATATAGATGTGTTTTTGTGGTGTTTTGTTTTCAATACACTTTTTGCGATTTATCATAATTATTATTTAATATTTTAGGTTTTGGGTAGTTTTGGCTCTATAAATATGAATAATTATAGCTAATTGCTTTTAAGTTAATATTCCTGGTATATACACACGCACGCGGTATATATACGATGATCGTTTTGTTATTAGAGATAAGATTTACGTATAATACAAAAAGCGCGCAGTTATCGTTCGTGGGTTGATTGGTTGGATTTAGTTATAGAGCTACGGTTTTAAGAATATCGTTTTGTGTACTTGTTGATTGAATTAGGGGATTAGATACAAAAGAACAAAATGCTAGCAATATTATTAACTGCCAAAGGGAAGGGTATTCTTAGCTACCTGCCTGCAGTTCCGAGTTATAAAATGCCCGAGTTTGCGTTTATCATAGGGGGTATTTGAATACATATTTGTATAGAGATATTAGATAGAAATATATATATATATATATATATGTATATATATAGATGTAGTATACGTAGTATTTACAATTAGTTTTGAAAACTTACTTAAACCGTATTTGTTTGAATCGCGTTAATCGACAGAATATGTCATTTATATACATTAATAATATTAGCAGAGAACGAAGGAACATTTTAAGAATTCAAATTGTAGAATTGCTCTGTGTTTTTCTTTGTTTTGTTAGGTGCTTTTGAAAAAATGGCGATCGGTTCGGTTCGGCTTGGATCGTTTCGATTTGGATCATACAAATATCATATATGTTTGCATATATATATAAATATATATTAGTTGCTTGCTGCAGAATTGAATGTACAAATGTTGCGCCTAACTTTAGACCTCTGTGGAGCGCGAGTCATCCGACCGCGAAGCCTTCCGCTCGCGTCCTGGTATGCGTCCCATGACCACAGCTCCCGACTGCGCCTGAGCTTGAGCCTGTGCCTGTGCTTGAGCCTGAGCTTGAGCCTGGGCCTGAGCCTGAGCATGTGCCTGCATTTGAGCCTGTGCCACTTGCTGCTGTTGCAGCATCTGTTGTTGCTGCAGCAAATATGACGCCTGCGACTGCTGCACAAAGTTGGCGTGGGTATAGGCCTGCATCCCAGGCGCGGCATATACATTGCTGGGTGTGGCTTGCAGATTGAAACGGATCTTGGACGCTGCATTGGCCGCATTGGCGGCAGCTGCAATTGCCGCTGCATTTTCCCGCGATGCACTCGATGTGGTTGTGGATTGGAATGAGATGCTCATGCCGCTATCCAGGGAGCCAACGCTGCCACGTCGCTGTGGCTTCTCGTTACCAACTGGATATAGAAAGATAAACAGAGAATTAGCAACTATTTAGCTTGCCAGTCAACTCGCAGTTAAACTCACATTGCTCGTGCATGTCCAGCAGACTGTTGCTGAGCGCGCTGCGCTTCAGCTGCGTGGAATCCGTCGAGTTGGACGCCTGCTCGCCGGCAGCCTGAGTGCCACCTGGCTGATAGGGGCAAGGACAGACCTCTACATCGGCCACGCCACTGTCGCGATTGTCGGCATTGTTTGGGGCGCGATTGCGTGCCGATTTCTGACGCTCCAGTTCCGCCTCAATGCGCAGCGATTCCATTTCATCCATTTCACTAATGGACTCCTTGAGATCCTCGGCAAACTTGCAGCGATCGTGCTCATTTCGCGCATTGAATGTGATTAGAATCTTGCCGTCGACCTTCTGCGACAGCTGAATGCAGAACGGGTAGTTGGGCAAATCCAGCAGGCTGACAACGGCGCCGCAGAGCGGGAAACTGTTGCGGAACGTGTAGGTCACAGATGTTTTCTTCTTGCTAAAGATTTTGGTGATGACCAGCAGATCGTTGAACAGGAACACTTCACGCTGATGGACGCCAGGACGCTCCTTCTTGTTCACATCGGGTATCTCATACAATCGGCAATAGCAGACCAAGCGGCGATGCGGCAACGCCAGATTAGGCTTCTTGCCAACAATGGTCGCTTGGACCTTCATCACTTGGGTGACGTGATCGCTGCCTGGTTTGAATTCATCCGACTTGACGCGCTCGAAAATGCCACTGAGCATATCCTTGTCGATATCGTGACAGTCATCGATGCCGCGCAAATTCTTGATAAAGTCCTCGACGCGCATGCGACGCTCCGGTTTCAGATTTGGCGTATGCAGATCCGTGTTCAACATAATGATGGCAAATGCCAGCACAAAGATCTAAAGAGTTGCGGGATGACACATTGAGTAAAGGCAGTTACAATTGGTTATTCGTTATGCTTACCGTATCGGATGATCTCAGTCTGCCGACAATGTCTGCATTGCATTCGCAGTAGCGATGCGAGAAGATCTCCATTAGTCGCTCAATCTTCTGAGCCTCGCCGGGCATCCGGAAATAGGCTTGGAATTTGCGCAACGCCACATCCACCTGTCGCCCGGACAAATCCAGTTCCATGGCAAAGCAACTCAGCACCGCCATATTGAACTGATTCTGTAGATTGCCCAGATACTCGCCAATCATCTGACGCGAGAGCCCCTTGCGTGTGATGAGGAAGCGTGCAACGCCCTGCGGCGTATTCTCGAGGAAACCACGACGAATCAAGTAGGTGATGCCCTTCTCCGGCTTCTTGTTGAACAGATTGAGGCCAACGCGATACTGACGCTTCCGTATCGTCTCCGACATTTTGTAGTTCTGGGCCACCCCAACAGCTGAAGCGGCTGCTTGGAGCTGCTGCTGTTCGTGCTGCTGCTGCTCGTGCTGCTCGTACTGGGCGGCGCTGGTGTGCGAGGAGACTGCATGGTCATCAGTCGGCGGAACACCGCCAACAGCTGTGGCTGCCACAACTGCCGCTTGCATTTGGCCAGAGACGCAGACGCCAACTCCGCCAACGCCAACCCCAACTCCGCCAACGCCAGTTGCCGAGTCCGCCGAATGCGTGGAGAACTGCTGTGAGCTATTCAGGGCTGTGCCACGTTTCCACGTGTGCGGCGAGTTGCTGCGATCGGAGCCCAGATCACTGTTAATATTCCGTTCCGCTGAGGTGACGCTCGAGTCAGAGCCAGAGCTCTGCACGGATGTCAAGCTGCCATTCTCGGCGGTCTTGCAGAGTCCATTGGTGCGCAGCAGGGAGGGTGGCGGCGGCGTCTGTCGCTGCATCATCAGCAGCTGACTCTGCTGCTGTGCGGTGATGGAGGAGGTGCGCTTGGGCACCTCTGGTGGCACCTTCTTGCTGCTGCTGCCACCACTGCCACTGCCCTGACTGCCGCAGCTGGGCGTTGGCGTCGTGCTGCCACCCTTGGGTCGCATATATATCTGTGCCGCCGAATAGTAGGGCGTGTGTGGCGAGTGTCCGCTCGTGTTGACCCACGACGCATTCAGCGAGGTGTCCGCCGAGCTGGCGTAGCTCAGCTCATGCGGCGATCCGTGATAGCTGGTGTAGTATGCCGCTGCCGATGGCATTGCCTGAGTGTTGTAATAATGCGGCTCGGCGGCATGCAGCAGATTTACGTGCGGATGAGAGGCCAACCCGGAAATGGAGGTGTTGGAGCTGGTTATGGAGACGGGTGAGGCGCCTATAAAGCAAATCAAATTATTAGCAAATTGTAGTTCACTGAGAAGGCAAGAAGATTTCAATAACCAAATCAATTGCCAATCCTCAACTCACCCGATTGACTGCGTGGTATGAGACTGCAGTCCAGTTGGCGACGCTCGCGCATCGACAGCGAACGTGTCGGAGGGGTCCGGGAGAGACCTGGCGAGGCAGCGCCCGGTGGACCAGCCATAATGGTGACACGTGGCTGCTGTTGCTGAGCCGCCTGCTGCAGCTGTAGCTGCTGCTGCTCCAGCTGAGATTCTGTGGTGCTGCCGTAGGCAGATGATAGCGAGGCATTCGCGCTCTCCTCCGCTAGCGTCATGCTGGATGCAGTGACCACCATGCGCCGGCTGAGACGCTTCTCTGCCTTGGCCATGGCCGTAATGGAGGCAAACTTCTTGACCATCATGTAGTGTCGGAAGGCGCGTTGAATTGTGACCGCCGCATTGCGCGCCCGAACTCCGCCGTATTTGCGTTCCAGCAACTCGATCTGTTTGTCCAGCAGATCCTGCGATAGCTCGTACCTGCAGAGAATATGGAAATGTAGATGGATTCCACTTAGTTGTATTTCACAAAAACAATGCAATATCAAATAAGAGCAGACAACTAATTGAGAGTAACTGCGTCGCTGCGTGGCTTTTACAACTGGCAAATTTGCGCAAAAACTGACGCGACTTGTTCGCCCGCAGCTCCACTTGATAAGATAGCGTCTGCTGTCTCGTTCCTGGTGTTTGTTTGCTCGAGTATCTTTGAAATACAGTTAGTTCGTCAACGTTTTGCCATCGACCTGATTAAAATTCTGACACACGGGGGGAGTGGGAGGACTGCAGCAGAATTTGCTTATTGTTTATTATCATAAAAAACGACTTTTAATTTGACGCAAGATATGAAGAAACTAAAAGTCAGCGAAGCGAATTGGCTATTAATTAACAGTTAAATAGATCTGATTTCAATCAAGATTAAACCGAGGAAATAAATTGAGTTTTGAGCCTATAAAATGTGAAATCGGAGATATTAAAATAATATTTGTTTATATAAAAAAAGATTTTGGCTCTCAGCATTATTCTAAGAAAAGATATGTCAATGATTAAATGATCAAAGACAGAAGTTTATCAGCTGACATTTAAATTTTAGTACGAAATTCGAAGTATTATTATATTTAAATGATTTTTATGACATTTATGTAGTTCTATCATTGAAATATGTCTAAGCCTTTTCAGATCCCACAACTTAAAACATCAACTGTGAACCGATTGCTCATATGACAGCTATATATTGATGGATGGTAATATATTGACTCAGATAACAAATTGTTTATATATATAAATATAAAATAATATATATATAAATAAATAAATATATATTATTTTTATATATAAAAATAAATAAATATATATTATTTTAATTCCATTTAAATACATATATATATATAATTTTTTAAAGAGTCGAAGACTTCTTCTGCCTTTACAGGAGTATCTCATTCATTATCTTTTTTTAAATTAAAAATTTTCACTAATTGTGTATTTTTTCTAGAATTCAGTAAGTCTGAAAACAAAAACCAGCAACAGGTGAATTGTTGTATTTTTAGCAATTATAAACAGAGATTGGGATGTATGCCAGATAACATTGTTTACACAGTGGAAAACTACCAAGTGTTGTGTGGAAATACGCTTATCAATTGCATCCAAAAGAGAAGCGGAAACACAGGAGATGCTCCAACTGGGTCTGTTTGTCAAGTATTCCTGCGACAAGTGCAGTTTGTAGTTGTTGTTGTTCTTGTTAACGCATTTGAAGTATTCGCCATAAAAGTCAGTTGTCAGCTGATGGCGCATTCCAAAATGTTTACATTTCATTTGTTATCGTTCGTCAGTTTGCCTAATCTTAGATATCACAGGGAGGGGCCTTAAATGGGGGCGTGTGGTGGCTAGCTGGGAGTTTACCTGGCTTTACGTTTATATACGAAATTGGCGCAGTGCAAAGTCCAAACTCATTTGGCTCGACAGTTTAAGTCGTGCGACAACTGATACGTATATATATCTATATATATATATATATATATATATATATATATACATATATAATTATTATCTATTCAAATTGTTATCGGTTGTACTTACGCTGATTGGGCGCGCGTGCGCTTGAGAACATCGCCTCCGTTGCGAATGGAGTTCTTTTTGTGCATATTTTGTGGATGCTGCTGCTGATGTTGCTGTTGTTGTTGTTGTTGCAAGACGACGGCAGCTGCTGCTCCGGCACCGGTGCCAACGCCACTGCCAGCAATGACTACAGCGCCGCCATGATGATGATGATGTCCATGGTGATTGTGCAGCAGGTGATGATTGTGATGATGATAATGGCCAGCGCCGCCTGATGCCGCTTGCAGTTGCATATAATGCTGCTGTTGCAGGTGTTGCTGCTGCTGTTGTTGCTGCTGCTGCTGCTGTTGCTGCTGATGGCACGTAGGATACTGCTGGATCTGATAGATCATCTGTGGATGCTGTGGTGCCGGATAGTTAATGGTAGCGGCATTATTATGACCTCCACCAGCACCGCCAGCCGCATAATGATTCTGCAGGTAAACATATCCACCGACGCTGTCCGTGGTCGAGCTGCTGGAGCCGTGTGTGGCAGTCACAGGTGCTCCAGCCAGATCATATTGGGTGGAACCGCTGCGCTCAATGCTCTTCGGGGGAAAGCTGCAAGCAGAGGACAAAGACAGAGAAAGATTAGATTTATTAAGGATAATAGCTTATTAAAAACAACTTTCAGTTGTGAATTTTATTTTTTTAGTTTTTAATATTTAGCTTTTTGATGCCCACCTTTCGCCAATTATAAAACCCGAAATGCAAATAATCATCTTGATAATATTCTACGATTTTAAGTTTCTTAATAGAAAACACAAATACACACACACACACACACACAGAGAGAGACACACTTTTGAGCAGTTGCTTGTTTGTTAATTTTAATATTATTCAAATTAATATTTGAGTTCGCTGCTTTTTTCACGTAGTCTTTTTTTGTCGGTGATTGTCGATTCTCGGTTAGACCGAGCCGCCGCAAGGGAAGCACTTAAACATTTTGGAATAGGCGGAAGATCGAGGAAAGACGTCGTCGCCCAGCAACGTTCGCGATTCAACTAAACCGAGCGACTGCCCAAAGAGCTCGACAAGCTGCTCAAAATCGAGGAAGGCGTAGGAAGAATTTCGACTCAAAAAACGTGTTTCGCATACCTCATTATGTGTGTGCATGTGCGTGTGGCTGTGTGTGTGTAGGTGTGTCTGCATTTGTGTATGTGTGTGTGTGCCTTTGTGTGTGTCAGCTGCCTACGCATCCGAAAAAAAAATGCATCTGTTTTGTTTGCTACCCTTAACGAAGCCGTAGACAATATGAAGAGACTACAACAAAAGAGCAAATCCTAAGCGTAAAAGGATCCATTTAACCAAAGCAGAGAGATGGGGGGGAAAAGAAAGATGCCATATGGCGTAGGATGCGATCAGCTCGACGGGATTTCGACTAAAGTGAATTTGAAGGAAATGATTAGCCAACGTTGACAGACACACAAAATATTCCCTTAGAATTGAAAAAGTGATTTTTAAAAATAGAAATAAATATTGATCAGCGGAATTTGTTGGGGTAATTAATGAAGCTATCGATTCTTCTGATGAATCAATAATTATTGAGTTAGCTGAGTGGTAAACTGTTGACTTACAAAGGTTGCTTAAGCAGAAATGATATATTTTCATAAAAAAAATCATTTAAACTGTTAACAAAGTGATTTTTTTTGTAAATTTCTTCTCATTGAAATTCCCACATAAACAAAAAAAAACTCTTCTTGATAAATCGATTTTATTCTTTCAAAACAAAGCCAAAGAATTTGTGTGATCTATTTAAAAGTAGAAATCGATTTGCATTGCTTAAATCATTGATTATACGATTCGTATAGCTGCCTTCATGGAACGAATATATTCGAATCATGGCTCAGTTGGTGGCCTAATAAGTTGCTTGGCCAATGGCCAATGGCCAAATCAAACGCAATGAGTTAGGGCACAGTCGAACAATGAGCAGCTGCATTTTGCACCTACCAAGCGGAAAGGAGAAGAAAAAAACAGGATTCGCAGGATAACCGGAGGGAAAGGAGCAATGCACAATACGATTTTGTATAGACAGGAAAATATCATCCTTGTGCGATTGTTTTATTTCTTCTTTCATTTCAGTATTTTACCAGTTTCCCAAATGCACCTGGCGTTGCTCAGTGTTTGTTGTAGTTGTCCTTGCTGCAGGTAGAAGTTGCCTGTCAGCAGCAGCAACAACAACAACAACAACATTCCGCTTGTTATTGTTGCCAGCTAAGCAACTTGACGCATTCTCCCCCTCTCGCTCACTCATCGGACACTGTCCCGATTTAAGTGCTCAAAAGTCCTTCTTTAAAAATTGAGTCCAGAAAAAAAAGGAAAAAAACATCTGCCACACGTCGCATGTAATTGTTTGCCGTTGCACATGTCTCCAGCTGTTTGTTTGCTTGCGGCATACGAGTATCTGTATCTGTATGTGTATCTGATGTATCCGTTGGATACTCGAAAAATGTATCTTGTGTCGAAAGTGCGCTTTGCTCGCGAGCCAACAAGTTTACACATTTTTTGTGGCAGAGAGTCGGATATTTCCTCTTTCTCACACCCACCCACTTCCACGCGCCGACTGCTTAATATGCAACAAGTGTCGGCTGCGTCCGTCTTTTGAAAGCCTTTGGAGTCTTGCGTGACCTGCACGTAACATAAGAAGAAGTGGCAGACGTGGCAGACGACGGCGTCGGCGGCGGTTTGCCTTTTACACACAAAACGGACCCGTAATTGTTATTGATTTTATATTAGTGTTCTTTTGATGGGCTTATGCTTTATGGAGTGTGCCCCAAACAACTGTGCAGCAAAAGCACAAGCCAAAAACAACAAACAAAATAACAGGCAGACAGCTGCTAGACAATTTGACAGGCAGACGGAAATTTATTTTCTTGTCGAATTTATTCACACCAAAAGTGGGCGCCTTCAAAAACAAAAACGCAGTTCTAAATATGATTAACATTTTTTTTTTGGGAAAAAAGAGATGCGAACAATATGCCTTTTATTTTGTTAGATGTAATAATAATTTTGTTTTATTTATTTTTTATTATATTTTTCCCTAAGTGAAATAAAAATTAAACTCTTATAATTGTGTATAAAGGCACAGACTCTATTCCAAATTAGCTGGGTGTTCGTTGCGCTGCACTGACATTTAAAGCACTTAATTTAATAATTAAAGTTTCTCATTTTTGTAAATTTATTTGATTCATAAATCATTTTGTCTTTATCAGTTTGTAAGTATCACACAAATAAATGTTAGCTAACAGCGCTGTCAACTTAACAGCAGCTTACAATTTTTTGCTGCAGCTCCAAAGTATGCACTGTTTTTTGTGCAAACTGTGCGCAGGTGAAATGAAATACACCACAGTAACTGACACACAATACAATACAATGCGATACAAAACAAATTCCACTGCAGCCACTGCTTATGATCCGAAAGGCAGTGGAACCAACAATCGAGATAACGTTTTATACCAGACCAATTCAAATAGAAGCCATAAATACTCCATAATACACTCATGAGCAGACCCAAAACGCCTCTAACGATAAGCGATGACTTAGTTTTCCCCTGCCTCTGCTGATGTATGCGGCGACGCTTACCTGACAGCCGTCACATGGTGCGAGGTGTGTGTCTGCGTCTCCTTGTGGCGCGTTGACAGGCTCACAACGGTCACGTGTCGCGTGGCTGTGCGCACTACGCGACGCACACGACTCCTGCCATCGCCGACGACAACAACGATCGGCGGCGGCTTCTTCTCGCTGTCGCTGTACTGCAGAAAGGATTCACTGTCCTCAAGGAGGGAGGGAGACGCCGGCACTGGTAAATGCCGGCGATTATTGTATTGACCGCTACTGTTGCAGTTGCTGTGGTGGCCTTTGCTTGTCTTGGACATGATCGTAGTCGATGATGATTCCAAGAGCAACAACAAGGCCGCTTCACATTCGAAGCACTCGAGACGAGAAACACACAGTTACAGTATCGAGTATTGCGTGGTGGTTTTGTGGGGCGAACGGTGGCGCCAATGGGCGTGGATATACTTTCGCCTTTACTTTTCGTAGGTTTGTTTTTGCCTTGTTGTTGTTGTTTTGGCTGTTGCGGTTTCTTTGTATTGTTTGTGTATTTTGCTTTTGTTTTGCTTTCGTTTCATTCATTTGTAAATTGATTTCTTGCTGCTGTGTTGCTTGTTATTGTTGTTTTTGTAATATTTTTCGATTTTGTTGTTCTTGCTTTCGTTTTAATTTATGCACATAGACTTTTGTTTAAAATTTGTTGTTTGCGTGCATGTACTTCGATTTCTTTGCCATTTATATCTTTGGTTTAGTTATGGAATTTATATTCGTTGTTTTCCTCTCGTATTTTTTTTTCTTTCCGTTTGTCTGATTGTCGTAGTAGATAAGATTCTTTTGTTGGTGCTAAGCGATAATATTAGTTAAACACCTTTAGTAGAAATTCCAAGCGATTTTCTATCTTTTTGCGCATTGCATACCCGTTGTTAACCCAACAAACACAAAGTTCGCCAACATTTGTCGAACGCCCTTCAAAAAGCACTGTAATAAATACACAGCAACAGTGACACAGAGAGAGAGGGAGAGAGAAATAGAGAAAGAGAGATACTATCGCTAATGAAGCAAGTGGGTTGCGTGACACTTGCAAAATGTTTGTATACTTTAAGCTTGCGAGAGAGTGAATTGCAATCTCACGACTCTCTCGGAGCGCATTCATTCAATCAGCTTTTGTAGCTTTTTAGGTCAGCGATCGCTGTGATCGCAAGTAAAAGTCGCATAGCTAGAAAATAAATGAAACTCTGCCGCCGCTGTCGAGTGTTGAGTGAGTGCCAAGTAAACAATATTCAAATTGAATGATTGTATTCGTTTATTCATATGTGAGACACACACAATGTATGCACATGCTATATGCAATAAACATGTACAAGAGACAGGGATGTGAACCGTTAATTGTTCGCAAAAGCTTGCCAGACAGCTGACAGCTGAGAAAGCTTTTTGGCAGCTAGCCGAACCGAGCCGAGCTGACCTGATCCACTTTAATGGAGACCCATAAATCATATGGAAATTTACGTGAGAATATTGCCAATTGTGTAGACAATGGGCACATAGAAAGGGAAAAATAATATTCATTTGTTTATCAGTCTGGCAAGATCAAGATCGCTATGCTAATTTCGTATTGAATACGTAGGAAAAAGGCAAAGAAGCTGCAGAAACCCCCACACTTTTCAGCCATAAATCTGCTTTATTTTTGTTTTTGGCAAGGTCAAGAACCTCAAGTCTTTTTTGTGTTAATTTGTTTTATTTTTATGAAAACGATCGCTAATGTCTTCATTATGAGCATTAAAATGAAGAGCGTAACACGTCTCATATTCGTAACAATTCTAGACAGACAAATCCATAATGACTGAAAGACTGTCACTGACTGTTTCGACTGTTTCGTCATTTTGGGTGCTGTTGCTCAGAATTTAGAACGACGAGACGACATGAAAATGCGGTTTAAGCCAACGAATTTCGCTGTGTCGATAAGCCATTAGCTTACCACTACTCTCCCTATGCCACTGTGTTAGCCAGCCTTGCCTTGGATTCCTCAACAAGTCATGGCGCTATTGGCCAAAACAAGTCGCCTACAACCAAAACAACTGTTGTTGGATTTTGTTCTAAGCAGAATTCTCGACTTGAATCACGTCGTTCTACTGTGAGAACGCTGCCCCGAAAAACCCACTCATAAAAAAGCTTTCAATATGTTTTTGTTTCATTTAACAACTATCGAGATTTTGTTGTTTGTGTTGCCAACTTGTTTCTGAGAAACATTCTACATGTAATTGCAATTTTTGTTGAACAAGTTTGTTGGCTTTGGTTTTAGCGTTTATCGTCGGTTTTAATTTTCGTTATGCTTAAAGCTGACTGCATCCGCCACAGTGCACGACAATACCCAAGTTGCTGCAGTTGTAGTTGTTATTATAATATTGTTGTTGCTGTTGTTGACGTGGTTGTTGTTGTAGATAGAGCAGCCTTTGTTTTACAGGTGTTCCACTGCACGAGCAACAACATTGGTGCAATCAGTTCCAAGTTGTTTTGTTGTTTGCATTGTATAATTGTTAAATTATAATTATTACACACACACATAAAACACATTCACTAAAGCAAGAGCGAAAGGGGGAGATAGCTTAATAAATGCAGCTGGGCGCGCTGTGGTTGGGCGTCGTCAAAGTGGGCTCACAATAGGCAGCAGTTTCGAGCTACTGCTTGCAACTCGCAGCTCGCAGCTCGTCGTCGCTTTATTCACTTTCGTGGCATTACTAGCGGCGCACGTAATCCAACTCTCCTTCGCTTGCACTCTCTTTCTCTCTATCTCTCTCTCTGTCTCACATTTGCAGCCGGGCGGCTCCAAATTGAGCGGAAGAGGAAGTGGAAACACAATATGCAACAACGCTAACTGCACAACGCAACTGCAACTGCGACTGCGACAGCGACGCAGCGTAATTGGTTGGCAGGCGAGTGGAGGGGTTAGTTACACAAGCAAAGCAGCAGCAGCAGTAGCAGAAGCAGAAGCAACATGAAAATAGTTGAGATCGCCTTGTAAACTTCGTGACAGAGAGAGAGAGAGATTGAGAGACCGTTATTGAGTGCAGCTTTTGTTTGTTTTTGGGGAAGCGCAGCACACCGTTAACTGTGTAACTGTGACTTGAATTTGTGCTTTCTCTGCAGGGCACCAGCTGCAATTGCAGCTGAGCTGGAGCAAATCAGCTGTTGAGCTCATTTAATAAAACCGTTAGCTTTGACTAACATGATTTTGAGCTTTGCAAAGGACTTTGGATCGCAGCCTTTAAGCGATTACTGGACTGGAATTATTACTGAGTGCTTCTATATGAGAAGGGAGGGCTAAAGCTTATGCTCTCAGCACTTGCCCACAATTTCAATTAAAAAATGTCTAGCAGATATTTCCAGTCGAATCCACAACATAGACACACATCCCAAATACACACACACATGGGACGCTTTGGTCGTGTGTTTGCCGAAACGTAACGGGGCAGTGGCCGTGGCTTTTGCTGCTACCGCTGCTGTACCCGCTGTCGTTGCCTGTTTTTTGTTGCTGTTGTTGTTGGCGGCACTATTGTTTTTGTGATACGCGCGCAGAGAAAGGCGATTTTCTCTTTAATTATATTTTATTTTTTACATTAAAAACATTGTATGCAATACTGTTGCAGACTTTTTTTTTGTTTTCCTAGTTTCCGTTTTGTTTTATTCTTCGCTTTACTCGTTGGGTTTTTCATTGCTGTTGTGGTTTTTGTTTTATGTGGCGATGTTAAATTAATAAACTGGCCCTGCCTCGACAACAGCTACAACAACTATAACATTTAAGCAATTGGTAAATAACAACAACATGCAGCAACAACAATAAAATACAAAAGAAGCAGAAGAAGGCACACGCGGTGTCGAGTCGTGATCTGCACATATGTCTTTTATCCATATGTGTGTATTTCTTCAGTTTATTATATTTTTGAATTATTTTTGTTGTTGATTTATTTTTCAATTTTCAACACTCACTCACTCACATATTTCACACACAAACTTTTGTTTGCAAATCAATTCGCGCGCTGTAAGAAAAAAATGTTATCCAATTTTTAAATTTTGTTGCTTATTTTGCGTATGCAAAATGGCAACCACAACAACAATCCATATTCAATAACAATGGATGCCAACAACATATTGTGTCTAACACTCACACACATAGAGTGAGCTGAGCGAGCCAAGTTAATATTAAACAACAAAACGCACGATCGGGCAGCGTCTGCGACGGCGACGACGACGTCGACTCTCGTTTTGAACAGAAAAGCGCGCGAACGTTTTCTCTGCCTGCTCCGCTGTGCTGCCTGCCTCGACGGAACTTTGAGAGAGACTAAATTAACCGACAAAAGTGCGCGAGCTTCCAAGCCGTCAATCGATGGCTGGTTGCCGTTTGTTTGTGTGTGTGTGTGTGTGTGCGTGAGAGAATGAAGAGAGTGAATGAGTCTTTTGGTGTGTGTGTGTGTGTTGGTGTTTGTGTGTTTGTATTGCCAATAGGCAAGTTTGTGTGCCAGTTATTGTTGTGGCTGCTGCTGCTGCTGTTCTAACGTTGTGTTAAGTTGTTGTTTTCAATTTGATCTACCGAAACAATTGGAAGCCTACAAGCAAAACACTTGCAGTCCAGCTAACAAATAATCACACACACACACCTACACACACATATATATATATAAAACACCTGTATTTACAATGATCATTGACGTGTGTGGGGAGACACAATGGGACTGAGCCTTAAGGCAAAATTAAAGCTAAACATGACAAGTGCTTTTGCTTGAGTTTTTACTCATCTGAAAACCGCTGCATTGCACCAGTTTATTGGACAGGCACAATTAAGAGCTTGCACTCACATCTATCTTTCCATTGTCAAACTAGTCAATTGTGAAACACTTGCAAAGAAAAAGAGGTGTAAAATTGTGTATGCAAACGACACACACAAACGCGCTCACTGTCAAAAAGGCGATCCCAATGGCAATAAACAGGCAGCTACCAAAACAGCTGCTCTGTGTGAAAAAAACTGCATTGGGCGAGAGCGCTCGGGAGAGTCAAAACATACGACTGAACGAATGTGAGTGAGTGCCAAAATAATAACGAGCACACAAGTACGACGACGGCGTCGACGACGAGGCACATGAGCAAACAATAAGCTGCGCTTACGTTACGCTCAGGTGACTCACGACCCCATGTCTGTGAAGGGCGGGCGGGCACTGAGCGGGGGCGCTTCTGCTGCTGCTGACGTTTTCACTCTCTCTCTCTCTCTCTCTCTCTCTTGCTCACTATCTGTCTTTGTTTTAATGCATATGATGTACATCGTACTCCGTACAAGCGAGTACATTATGGCCGCAGCTGCAAACGAAAACTGTGAGGCACTAGTAGTTTTGGTAGTTAGTCGCTTGCGGCGGGCTACTAACAAAATGGGATTCGTAATGGCTGAGTGGGTCTGAGACTGAGCCAAGCGTTAAGCGCAATGATGAGTATTCCTCTGCATATGGTTTTTCACGTATGTGTGTGTGTGTGTAGTGTATGTGTTTGTACGTGTGTATGAACAACAAACCATTTATATCCGGGCCTGCGGCCTGTTTTGACTTCTCATTGGAACTCGCTAGTTGCTATTGTTGCTTTTTTTGTCACTGGCATCGTTAAAACTAAAGTCGTAAAAACCACAAAATTTTGCCCACTGTGCCACACACACACGCATATATATATATAAAGTAAACTAAAACTTACAATATATATGTTTGTCAGTATGTATGTGTATATCTGTTAATATCTCGGAGCAAAGCTTGCAAGCTTGATGATGATATTAAAACATTAGGCACAAGGTACACAAAACCCATTTACCTTTTGCCTGACTTTGTCTCAGCTGTTATGAAACAATAAACAACTGGCAACGTTGATGACAAGCAACCAAAAACAACAATAATTTCAAACGAACGAGGGTAGCCCAATGAACTTGCTGCTAAATCCATTTCCTATTGAATGACGCATAAAAAGTATCTAAGATCAAAACAGTAAATTTGATATTGTTTAAGGATTGTGAGAAACATATTTGTTTTGTGTTTATTGCATTTTAGTTATATAATCTGTGTTTCGATACTTAATTACATTTAGTATAATTAGTAATCTTATCTTATCGCATTTATTCAACACAATGCTTCTTACAATCCCTTGAACCACCCTACCCGGGACACGGGCTAGGCTCGCATATGAATCGTTTTGTGTACTTCATTAGTAAACATAGCGAATGTAGTTACTAACAATGCGATTACGATTACGTTTACTGACTCTCTGACTTGATAAGTTGTTGTTTGTTGACTTGACCTTAGGCTGCTGAACCCAATTTGTTGCTAAATATGTACATATGAATGAATGTATGTGTGTGTGTGGATGTGTGTGTGTGGTTGTGTACATATACAATGTGCATGCATATGTCATAGGGCTAAAAGACCTTCAAACCGCCCCGAAAGGCGAACAACGATTGCGAGAGCTGCTCCCCACGGCTCTCTCTCCCTCTGTTTGTCTCGCAACCCTCTTCTACCTTACCAGATACGTATTTACGCTTGGCACCACCTTCAACTTGCGTGTCTGCCCCGTGGCCGTCGCTGATTGCATTCGGTCATGGCTGCCACATGACGATGACGATGACGATGGCGATGGCAACGGTTGACGCTTGCTTTGGTGATTAGAAAGTGAACGCTGGGCCATGGACAATGGGAAATGGAGGCACTGGGCACACTGAGACAATGCTCCGAGACAAGCGGCTTCGGTTAATGAAGCGTGCCTATCCAGAAATTAGAGAAGGGTCCAATTGCGTGTTTTATCGTAGCACGATACACATTTTATTTTATTTTTATTTTTTTTTGGTTGTCATTCGTTTTAATCAATGTGCGAGCAATATTTGTGCTGTAAAGTTCATCAGTAAGTAAAAACCCACATACGATTATACTAAATTGATTCACAGCAGTAGCTGAACTCGGAGACACCTTTTGTGTTTAATTGTGTGGCCAAAGTACACAAGTCGTGCCTCATAGGGTTCAAACACTTGTGCCCCCATCGCTAATCCCAGCCCAGGTGAGCAGAGATCAAAACAATGCTGCGAGACAGACGAACAGATTCACTCTCACTGGGCCAGGTAATTAATTAAATGTGTAACAAACGCTGCTGGTGATGCTGCTGCTGCGGATGAAGATGAGCAGCAGCCACAATGATGAGCAACAGCAGCAGCAACAGCAACCGCAGCAGCAGCAGCTGCAGTAAATCACAACAGCAACAACAAAATGGAAATGGGCAAACGATGTTTTTTTTGTACTATTTGTGCTGTTGTTGAAAATGATGTTAGTGGGAAATTTTTGTTTTGCGGTTGCCAATGAAGTACACGGCAAAAACTTCACTTTCACTTGCACTTCACGGCACACACACACATACACAGACTTCACTTGTTTCTTCTTGGCCATGAATGAAGCGATTGCTATGTTTGCTGCTTGCTGCTTGTTGCCGTTGCTGCTTATGTTGCTTGCTGGCTATTTGCAGCTTTTGGCTGCCCACTGGCGTTGCCTTCATCAATCACAAAAACAATAATAATGAGCAACGTGCGCCAGGGGCTAAGCAACAATGTTGTTGCTGTTGTTGTTGGCTCTCATGTGGCACGATGTGATTGTTGTTGTTGCTCGTTTGCTTTTGCTGGCTGTCTTGTTGTTTTTTGGAAAGTGCGCCCACAAGGGTTCTATGCTCGTTAGGCTCTAAATCACGTAGCCGGGCCAGCTCGCCCACGTCCCCAAGCCCCCCCAAAACAGCCAAC
Source organism: Drosophila dives (assembly GCA_035042365.1). NCBI lineage: Eukaryota > Metazoa > Arthropoda > Insecta > Diptera > Drosophilidae > Drosophila > Drosophila dives. The sequence goes on along the minus strand of JAWNLJ010000093.1, from coordinate 66,960 downwards.
CCCTCATGCTGGCAGAAAGAGTGCAGCATAAGCCGTGTCTGCTTTCTCATCGAATTGCGTTGAAGTGTTCATTGGAAAAAATGCATGTTAACAAGCGATTAGCAGCCTATTATTTACTTACATATAGATGTGTGTCTATTTCAAGCAATTGAATATCTCCAGCCGGGCAAGTACTGCCGTCAAAGATTTGTGATTAAGATTATCATCATCATCAACATCAATTCAAGTGAAACAAAACAAATCATCAGCTTTGCATAATCAGTTCCCAAATTGGACATCATTATGTGAAATTTAGTTGTTTTTGCTTTATGTCTATTTTTGGCAAAACATGACGCAGCTTTCCACAGAAGCTAATGAACCTTGTTAGCTGCTTGTCGAGTGTTGAGTGTTGTAGAGAGTCTTGTGCAATTTGCAACCCTTTTCAATGATTTGGAAGTTTGCGAATAGTGCATTAGCATTTCGCACATTTCGTCAGCTTCCAATTCAATGCAAATCACTGACAACAAAGCCAAACTGCACGCTCCGTCGACAAAGCAGCAACAGCAACAGCAACAACAACAACATTAACAACAGCAACAATTACCGCTATTGTGCAACCAAAAATACAGAAACCAGCCAGGTAAGAACCTTAGTGTAGGGTGCTCAAAACAAGTATGCCCTGCAAAAAAGCTTAGAAATTTATTTATTTCTCGTACAAGTTTACTTTAGGAATCGAGACTGGTTTTTAGAGAACATAAATAGTAAACATTAATACCGCAGATACGATACCGACAGTAACAAATATTGTTTACCGACTATAAATAAATCACAATTCTTATTAATTTTCACATTCAACATATCATTTAAGTCTCGCCAAAAACTTATTATTTATAGCAATTACTTTAAAGATTGCAAATGTATTTTTAGATACTTATGGAATGTGGCTAATCAATATGAAAAGGTTTGCGCATAAATTCTCTTATCTATTGTTATTAAAAGCATACACAATTCTTAAGTCTGCTGATTACAGGGCATGGCCAGGCTAAAACATTATCGAGTTAGTTTGCATATCTCATTCACAGCATGAGCAAAGCTTCGACCGACTAACTGAAACTCAAGAAATTTGGCACACAACTAGGACGACAACAACAACTGCAACAAAAACAACAACAATGACAACGGCAACTGCTGAAAGAACTGGTAACTGGTCTGCCACTGAGGCAACAACTCCCTCTTTGCCACAAGCTCACACACACACACGCACACACATGACGTCAGCCGGTTGGCAACTCTTTTTTTTTTTTTGTTTAACTGGTTTTTACATTAATTTAGATGCTTTCTTGATGCTCGCCAAGTTTTTGGCTATAGTATTTCAGTATTTATTCACACATTTGTGTAGGCCTACAAACCCAGAAGCCTACTAAAATAATGCGTCTCTTTCTGAGAAATCAGTGTCCATTTATTAATATTTTTCTTTTTATTAATTGATTTACTCAATCTGCCGGCAATTCACAAGCAAAGGCAGAGAAATCTATACAGAACAAGTGGCAAATATCAAAGTATATCTTGAAATTTGAATCTCACGTTAAAAATAGCAATCAAATTAAATACCTATCATATTTAAATAGCGTGACTTTCGATATAGGAATGCCTGCTGCATGGTACACAGTCTGAAGATCAGCAAGTCTCAAAGATCAGTCTGTATATATAATCCATGAGCATTTAATTAAATTAGATTTGCTAACTAGTTGCTAAGTACAAATTGTATTTAGATGTGCATGGAAACTTCCATTTGCGTAGTTTAGATGTGTTAATACGCAAAATGCGCTAAGAGTAATCTTTTTTTTTTTTTTGAGTATGTGAAGAAGCTTTAACGTTATTGATACATCAACAAGATCACAAAAGAGCTGAAATCATATTTTTTTTGTATAACAATAAATCTAGTTTGGTTGTATTTGAGTTAACAAAATGTTGAGTAATTCAGGTTTTTTTTATGACACTATTTAGCCGACCATGCAGTTCCTTATTGGGTTTGCGTTTATGATTTTGGTATTGATTTAAAAAAATGCATAGCTTCGCGTCAAGAAATCTTAAATTATATTAATTGAGCGCTTAGCTTCTTTTGTATGTCATTATTATGGTTAGTATTGAGGTCTTTCGAGTATGATAATTACAACAAAGTGGTAATAATTATTATAATTGTCAGCTTCAGTAACAAAAACAAAAAACAGTCATGGCCATAACGTAAGGGGAACATAAAAAAAATGAACTTTTTTTTATTAAAAATGAAGTCAACGCAATTATTGTATTAATCTTGTTTTTATACATCTTTTTTTTAATAATGTACTTATATAATATGGAATTTGAAAGGTTTTTTTAATTTACAATTTACATTTATTACATTGAACTTTTTCATTTACTTTAACTTTCTTCAACAGTATTATTTATTTCCCTCTTAAATTTAATGCAATGCTGTATTTCATTAGGTCCCAGATTAAAGAATATTTTATTGCCCACCTGCTACATTAATATTATTTTGTGTGGAATTGTTGTACATCAATTAGACAATACTTGTAAATTGTAGTGCCTCAAGATAATGTTCCTCAGCAATTGGAGCAAAAACCAATTGACAGTTGTTGTACATTTATTCACGTGTTTATCAGGGAATTTTTATGAGCGTGCCTCTGAGTGGGCGATAAACCTATATACACGTGTATAACTATCGAAAATATGTATATATTTATACATATATATATATATATATATATATATATATACTTGCAAAATGTTCATGTTTCATGGGTTCTTTTGCTGTGTCGAAAATGTCACAGTTCAAGGTTTTTGTGTATACACAGTTATGTAACTGTTGGCTGGCAAATAAATGCTGTTTACATTAAATACATACATCCGTACATATATGTTTGTACATAGATAGATGAAAGTTATGGGCTATAAGCAGCGCTTCGTGCAAATATAATCAATAATTTTCGCTAGAATAGAATGTCAAATGAAGCAAACTTGTCGAAAAACAGCCAAACAAAATTACATGTTAGTGTCAAGTGTTGTTAGAAGAGAAAAATAAATGTAGCATTTATATAGCACACAATTTTATTATAGTACAAACACAGCCCATGTTGCCCATGGTGAATAATTGAACGAGTTCAAGTTGAGATTGATAGTGACAGCACTAACGATCCACAAACGAATTTATAGTATACTTTTATGCTGTCAATGAAATATTTAAATTGTGGCATACATTTAGCAGTCCAGTGAGTGATTAGCTAGTGTAAAAACTGTTGCCTAGTTAAATGATTAATCGAGTCCAATTCGAACAGAGACAAAAAGTGCATTTGCGTGGGCGAGGACTGAAGTGCGTCGGTTGCCTTTTGTTGTTGCTGTCAGCTCACCAGCCATGAAGTTCGCGTTGTGTGGGCTCCCTGGAGGAGTGGGCGAACAACTAATTGTGTGGGCACAAGGCGTAGGCGGCAGAGTAGGGGAAGGGGTAGGGGAATACCCGAAACAGAGGAGATATCATTGATTTTTACTTGTGTGACCTCCGCAGCTTCAATGAGATGCTTATTGTGGGCAACTCTTGCGTCACAATTGGCCTCGCTGTAGCAAAGAAACCTTGAACTGCCGGCAACGAAGCGAGAACAGCGGAGGAAAGGGGTGGTTGTGGGGTGTATATGGTTTTTGTGGTGTGTGGCGTGTGCAAACTGATGCCCCACAAGTGCAACACGAGGCCAATTATCAGAAAGGATAATGCCAAAAAATGTACAAATAGAATATATAAGTGTAAAGTGAGACTTACCAGTAGATCTCATTGGAGGTAATCATATTGGTGGTCTTGTAGTATTGGGCGGCCGTGTAGCTACTCATTTTGTAGATATATAATGTATATATATATTTATATATATATACTCTTTATGTAGCGGTTACACGAATTGTGCTAGTTAAGGCAGACAGAGGCCCTTCAGTGCTGGGTTGGGCAGTGTCTAATGAAACGGAATTGGTTGTTGTTGTTGTTTTTGGTATTTTGGTTACTGTGGAACTAAGTTCAGTTTTGCATTATGGACGGTTTTACAACACTTTGGCACCCAACGGTTGGGATGATTACGATGATGATTACGACGATGGCGATGATGTAGATGTTCAAAAATCAATACACAGCGGCAAACAATGTTCGCTTTGATATCTCAGTCTGTGTATAGCGGCGGGCCAATTTCGCGATATTTATAATCACGTATGTGTATATAAATATATATATATATATATGTATTTAGTAAAATAAATCTGACATTATTAACGCCCAGTGGGCAAAAGGAGGACGACGAAGTTGCCGGGGTTGGCCGCAAACAAACGAATACATACACATAGACCGCGGCGACGAAGGGGCGGGCGAATCAACGAACAAACGAATGAAAGAACGAGAAAGAACGACTGCAAAAAAAAAGAAGAAGACGACGACGACGGCGACGGCGAGGAAAACGGGGCTGGCTCCCCAACGCGACGGATTGAAAAGGATACGACGACTGCGAAATTGCGATATATATGTATAAAAATATGCACTAACTAGACTCGACACTAGTGCTGCAGACTAGATCTACATGGGTCTCTTAATCGGTATATACATACACATATGTATATGTATATATATCTATATATATATATCTATATATATATATATGTAAAAATGTTACTAGGCGGAAAAGCGTCTGCGAAAAACTAACGTCGGCTAACTGTATTGTGAGACTGACTACTGAGCATTACTAAAGGCGTCGACAGAGCCAAAGCGGCGTCAGATAAGAGAGAAACAGAGAGAGAGAGAGAGAGATTGACAACGACCCTCTGAACAGTGAGAGAGGGTATAAAAAAGAGAGCGAGAGAGAGCTCGCTCAGATGGGACAGATGTGTGTGCGTGTTGTTTTTCGAGTTGGTGGTTGCTTCTTCAAGTTGCAGACTTGCAATTGCAACTGCAACATTGCAACTGCATTGCAGGACAGCTGCTGCAGCAACGGCTGCTTCAGCTACCGATAATTATGGCCAGGTCAACAACAGGCTGGCTATAGCAGTCATTTCAGTTCATTTAATTAATATCGCAATTGTCTGGCTAAATAGTTTTATGTGTCCATTAAAATCATTACAATTGAAAACGAGTCCCATTAACAACAATTGCCGAGAGCCACTATGAGAGAGAGAAAGAGAGGGGGCACTTTGCCATTGTTGTTGTTTTGAACCGCACAAGGGGGGCACAGAGAGAGAGGAGAGAGAAAGAGAGAATGAGAGCGAGAGTGCGTTTCCTTAAGGGTAGCTGTGAATGCCGTCGCACAGTTGCAAGTAATGCGATAAACATGAGCGAAACAAATCCGGAATGTGTGTCTTGGGCTTGCCAAAAGAAAACAGCTTTAGAGTGCTCCTTAGGATGCTGCACAGACAAAAGGACAAGACTTAAGGGCAATTTATTGCCCACCCTTATTTGCCAGCGAAAATTGGGGTGAACTGAGCGCGAGCCAGCCAACTGAGCGAAAGAGCGAACTCGTGCGGCGTTGCCAGCTCAAATTGTGGCCAATTACACAGAGAGAAATTTATTGAAAGTACCTACTAATAAACTGCTTTTTGAGTTGTGTGTTTAAGGATTGATTTCTTTTTTACATATAACTTTAAAGCTTGCTTTATTTTTATTTATTATGATTAACTAATTATAATAGTGTGTATAAACATATTAATTGATAAGATATTATGATGATTATTGTCAGACGTGATTTCTTCTTAATTAATTTTATGAATCATATTGGAGCTTGATTTATTTATATGTTTTATTTGTTGTCTATAATAGTATGTAATAAAATAAACGATTGCATTATAGCTTTAAGTATTGTATTTGATAAGGCATGGGTAATAAAATTATACAATTTTGTCATTGAAAAACCATAACTTTTATTGCTAATCGTTTTAAAAAAAACCTTAAGCAAATTGCAATTGCTGGCAGTTTGCAGTTTTATTTGTAATTTTATGTTTGCAATAATAAAACAAATTAGATTTTTTACTATTATTATTATTATTTTGGTTGCATTTTCTATTATTTTGAGGTGTGTAGCACACAATTATGTATGTATTTGCATACCCCACATAATGTATAGCTTGTCAACATTGTCAAATAATTTTGCACACAATTCCCAGGCGTAGAGTTCTTATTTCCAGCCGTAACCCTATTTGAGACCTAGTCGAAACCATGCAAAGCCCATAAAGTGTCGAATTGTAAAGTTCGTGGAGCACTCCTTGCCACGGGCTGTGCGTGCTCGAGTGTCTGTGGCGTAGGCCTCTGTTTGTACTGTACTTTCTATGGCCCCGTTGCATGTGCATGCATCCACCCACAACAAAAAAACAAGAAAAACAGCCACAACCACTTGACGAGGTTGCCCTCCCCATCTCGTTGAGACATCCACATTGACTTCGCCCTCGACTCCAATTCTAAAGCGCGCTTTTCAAATATATAGACACAAGTATTTATTAATCGCAAACAACAACAATTGTAGCAATAACAAGAAGTGAGCTGCATACTGCATACAGTAATTGTGGGACGACACCATAAACATGGCCACCCCCAATCTCCTCCCCTTACCTTTTCTCACCCACTTCTAGCCGTTTCTCTGTGCATATTACTGTGTGAAAAAAGAGCTAAAAAAAAAGAAGTTCAAACTTTGAATGCGCTTCTCATGGATGATAATAATAATAATATTGTTTTTTGAAGCGCAGACCAAGACAAGTGGATAAGTTACTCAAAGTAGACTGAGGGTGCGAGGGACTTGGACAAAGTGTGGGAGCTAGCTGCAGAGAGTGCACGACTCTCCTCCCCTCCACTGAAATGGGTCAAACGCATTAGCCGCACGACAATGCAGCGCAGAAGAGGAGTGCATCAGAAATGCAACTTGCAACCAACTTTGAACTAGATAAAAAGACAGCCAGAACAAACAAACAAACAGCAAGCAGACAGCAGAAAGCAGAAAGCAGACAGAGGGAAAAACATAAAACTCACACAATGTGCTCAAGTGTAAACAAAAGCGCAGCAGCTAAGCACAAATAAAACCAGAATCCTCAACGCATCTCACAGAATTATCAACGAAATGAACGCCAAATGAAAACGGAAAATGGAAAATGGGAAATGGAGCTGCTGGCAGCCATAAAGACAATCAGACTAAGGGCGAGCTAAAGGAAGACAGCAACGACCAACTTCGAGTGGGCAAATGCCAGAGCTGAAAAGAAAATTTCCATTTTTGGTCTTCCTCCTCTCTGTGTGTTGTGGCTGTCAAAACATTCGTTGCAAGATGACAAGTTATTAGCTGGTCGAGTGGTGCATCTGAGATGAGTTAAGATGCTTTGACTGCACAGCAATCATAGCTGGCCAAGTTGCCTTTTGTTCGTTGCCAGCTAATTAAGTATGTAAAATAATCGAAACTGTTGCCTTACCAAGGAGCAAGCAGAAACTGTAGGAGACGTAGAAGAGTCGAATGCATCCCCCATCAGTCAGTTGCACAAAAGTTGTGAAAATGGAGCAGCTGCCAGTCGAGTCAAGTAAATCCCCCTGGTGATGTTCGCATTGTGCCGCTTTGTCATCCGTGTAAAAGTCAGCAAACGCTAAAGAGCACACCAGCAGTGGGAGTGCGAGGAGAGGAGTGGAGAGGAGGGAGGAGCAGAAGAATTGAAACAGCGCACAGAGTGCACTTTATGATGCAGAACATGCTGGAGAACATGCACATGGCATGGACATGGAGGAGGCGCCTCAAAATACGGTCTTTGACTCATTTTGAAAACAACCCGAATGACATATTAAAATGTTAAATACCCTTGTAAAATTGTCTAGACATAAATATATTTAATTTATATAAGATTGAGATTCTAATTAAGCAGCACAAGTAATAAAATTTCCAATAAAATGCAGCAACTACATTAACTATATTAATGGAACTTATTTTATAGCAAGTGTATTTAAATCATGTCAAATACATATTACCCCTTTAACATTCTTAAGCTATCTGCTATAAAAATAATGTCTAGTTTTGTACATTTACTTATTGCACTTGAAAACCAATCTTATCTCATATAAACCAACCATTTTTAATGACTACAAAAAACGATTGTTTCATACTAGGAACCAAAAAAAAAACACTAATAGATTAAAACTGTTTAAACAAGTGGAACTCTTGAAACCAAAACTTAAAAAATTAAAAATAATAAAAAATATTATTTTATTTTTTAAGGTACTTAAAGATACATTATAAATTAAATTCACTCAACTTTTGTATGTGCAAATAGATTAGATTGATTTTCCGAGTCAATTTATTTTATATATACTTAAGAAAGTTCAGTTTTGGCAATACAACTATGACAAACTTAATCAACAAACGGTCAAGCATTAAGTTTTTTTTAAGTACCTGAAGAAGATAGATGAAAAATGTCGATATTCCAAGTTAGTTTTTTCTATATGCTTAGGAAAGTGAAATTTCTGCCGAGAAACATGACAAACTTAATCTGCAAGCGTTTAAGCTTTTATCAGATGTGCAATGAGATGCACAAAATAAAAAAAAACCCAACAAATATAAGTACACTGAAAGAATAAATTTTTTCATAGACGAGAGCGTTGTGCTACTGGGAAAGATGTATGAAAACGCCCACCAGCCACCACCTCCAACTTCCCACACCCGCATGCTCAGTCGGAGACCCTCCAGTGAGCCCTGCAGTCACTCAGCTGGGAGCTGCAACGAGGACAAGGAGTAGGAACGGGGCAGGGGCACTGGCAGTGGCAGCGGCAGCGTCAGGGACATTGTGGCATATACAGGACGATGACGTTTCATTGTAGGTATAATATGGAAAAGTGTGCTGAGATTTTCCATCACATTCGCAAATTTGAGTGAAGCGAATGAGAGATGTGAAAATGCGCACAAAACTCATCAGCAGAAGTCGCAGGCGGTTTTGGTTGCATCAACGCGTCATCCCCAAATTTGTCAATGTGTGTGTGCTGGTGTGTACGCTGGTGTGTGTGTGTGAGTGTGTTTTTTTTTTTTTTGGGTGCGTTGCTGGTTGCTGCCTCGTCTCTTTGTATGTGGTGGAATGCTTTTACAGTTTGTTAAACTCTATTTATAGAGCGTATGCGACGCGGCGACCACAAGGAAAATCTGCGTTGTTGCCTTGATGTTGTTTTTGGTATATATATATCTAAAGTATATATTTACATTTACATTAGAGTGGAGTGTGTGTATCTGTGTGTGTGTCTTGTGTGTGGGGGCGCTTGTTGGCTTAGTTACGGCAAGCGTGTTGCATGCTGTTAATACGACAAACACGAATCAAGACTTTAAAATGCTAGTCAAAAAACTATTTGGAAATGAAGCTTGTGATCCAATTTGTCACGTCGAGTGGCAACATCAGCAGCAGCCGAAGCAGCATCCCAGGTGCAGGGCAGGAGGCATGTTAATTGGGTGGCGTAATTAAAATGCACAGAGTAAGAGGCAGAGAGAAAGGTGTGTCTCGATGGGGGTGCTGCAGACGACGATGCGACGCAATTAACAGTAACTTGATTTACATGAAAGTGCCAATGAATGAGCCATGCAATAACTATAAAAGTGTAGTATATATATATATATATATATAGATATATACATCCTACTTGGGGTGTGGGTGATGCCCGAGAAAACTAAATCCAAATCGATACGAGAGAGTCTGTTTGCCTTCCCACGGCCACACGATGGCAGCTGAGTGACGATAATGATGTCTATATTGATGTAATGATGACGTTGATGATTTCTAGCCACAAACCGAGTGCACACAGTAATATAATCACAGGTCCGGCAGGCAAAAGCAACTCTCTAAACAGCCAAAGAGAGTCCATAATACGAGCAACTAACTAAGCAGAAACAGCATTTGCAACTGCAACTGCAACGACAACTTAGACCACAAATAACAAAAGCCAAACACTAACAAGAAATCAAAGCAATATTAAAAAAAAAAAACTCGAACTTTAAATGCACTTTAAAATGGATCGAATTTCTCATTTAAATTGGAGCGAGGGAAATTAATGCAGAGTAGAAAATGTGTTAGAAAACCAAAAACCTGTTGACTCATCTTTCAAAAAAGATGTTGTTCCCACAGAATGCGTTAAAGAGAATCCCAGATAGGCATTTTAAAATGGATGCACTTTATATTTAAATAATTGATATATATATATTCATAGTGTAAAAGATTTAGTCAAGTTTTCTTAAGTTGAATAAATGCAGTAATAATTAAATGCGTAATAAAACTTAATATAACAATAAAATCAACAAATGCAATTATCAAAAGGCATTTAATACAAATTTTTGACTAAAATTTGTAATAAAGAAAATATGTAATGAAACTAAACTGATTAAGTGAATATCAATAAACAGCTGTTTAGAAATGCAGACACAACTTATCAGGTTTCTACAAGGTGTCTCTTTTGCTATTAATCAACTATTAATCAATATGCCCCACATGCCGGTTAGTGTATGCAACAACTGGTTGTCAGCGTTGGGCAGCAGCTGAGCCAAGTGGACAGACCAGGAGAGCGGTGGTAAACGGGGCTAAATAGTATGACGACGTTGCTGACAATCGATTAATGGGCCACATAAATGGCTATCTTCTGGTTGGCTGGTTGGTTGGCCGCTTCGCTGGCTTGTTAGCTGTTGTTGCTGCTTGACCAACTTGGCGGTTTGTTGGCTCTAAAAATTAAATTCGCTTTCAATTTGCATGATTTTGTAGTACGTTTTTTTTTTTGTCGATTTCGCTTTTAAAAACTTTGTATGAATGAAATCGACATAAGCAGCAGCTTTAAAAACAAAATACATGTAAATACCATATGTATATATATATATATATATATATATATATATATATATTCGTATTCATATACGTATTTATTGTGGGCGTTTATTGAATGCGTTCACAGCGGCGCCGTTGCGACGACGCTTTTTAAAGTTTTTGGCTGTTGCTGCTGGTCACTAATCAACGCGGCATGGCCGAGGCATGGAGGAGGGGGCATGCAGAGGGGGTAGTGCATTGACGTTGGCGAGTGGACAACAACAGCAACAGCAACAGCGGCAACACTGCTTCAAGTTGTTAAGGCTGCAGCAGCTGAGAGAGCTAAGGTCAAGCCCCGAATGCCTCTGGCGATGAGTGATGAGCAAAAGTTTGGTTGTTTCTGTTGTTGTTGCTGTTGTTGTGGCATGTGACACAAAGCCCAAATATTGAAACAGACAAGAAAAACCTAAAAATATAAATCGCAAAGCGTTTGTTGTCGATGCGCCTACACACAGATAAACGCACACACACCAACGAACACACACACACACACAACTGTTAAATTTACGTGCTTTTAATTTTCGACAAAATTAAATTTGAATATTGGGATTGGTGGTGGCAAGGGGAATGGGCGCCCCATGATGTCGCTGCACTCTAAGACCCCTAAAGTGTTGAACGAGGGCGTCAGTGGGGTGTCGCGTGTGTGTGTGGTTGTGTGTGTAACAGCATTGGTGTGCGTGAAAATTAAGCAACGACGCATTTTCTTGGCACCATCAGCAATTGGGGCGTGCTATTGCTCGCTTTGCAGAGGAGAGTGTGTGGTGGGGTCAACCGAGGGAAGTACCAAAAGATACTCGTGATACTCGAAAGATACTCTCGAGCAACACACAATTTGGGTCAATGTACAACAACAACAATGACAGCATAAACAGCAATACAATCCAATACAACGCTGGCCGTTCATCAAAAAACGCAATTTTTTTTTAAATATTTATAATTTTTTAACAAATTTCATTTTTTGTAAAAAAAAAGCAGCATTAACAAAATTAGTCAATGCATCTTATTAATTGCTGTTTGGAAATAAATTTTCTTTTTCGCTCGAAACTATTTTAATGGCTGGCGCCGTTAATTGATTGACGGCTTTGGGCGGATTCAGGCGCCCTTAACAAAGGACCCCAAAGTGGCGAAACGTGGAAAATGAGTGTGAAAAAGTGCCACTAACTAAATGCAGCTGGTAATGATTGCAAAAGCACTAAAAAAAAAAAACAGAAAACGGAAGTGCCTGTCAGTTGTTGCCAGCCACATTCCTAAGGCATTTCCTACAATCCAAGTCAAGATATATGTTTAAAAGAGATCACTTTGCTGCTGCTTGCGAAGAACTCGAGCATTATGGAATTAGTGGAAGCAACTAGTAGGTTTCCGACACATCCGCTTCCACACATCTGTTGTGAAGATAATAAACTTAATCTTATCTGTAGATAAGATTTACCAAATATTGACTTAAATTGATGATGCTAATGTTGAGCACGGGTTTATTTACTTTGCTCTAGAGTGATGTTCTATGATGTATGTGCCTAAAAATAGCAATATAAACTTAGATAACCATAAAGCTGGTTCTGTCGAGGTAGCTCAACCAGTAGATACCATGCACACCCTTTTAAATATTTAGTTTGTTAAATAAAAAAGTAAGATCTGGCTACGAAATTTAAATTTTGCCATCTTTAGCCCTTAATTTTTGAGATTGACGATGTCATACTTGACTTGGCTCTGATATATGAAGGTGAGTGGAAATGCTTGATTATTTCAATTTTTGCATAAATTTATTACTCTTTTTATTCATATTAATAAAATATTTTTATTCATAATAATCCTATTAAGCTTTTTTAGCAACTGATTTGTGTGCTAATAAAAAGATAATTTGAACCTTTTTAACAATATGTTAACAGTTAACACACCAAATTTAAAACGTGGGCTTAAATGGTCTAAAACACTCAACTCTGAACCATAAAAACATTATTCAATATGATTAAAATTCATCGTAAAACATAACACTAAAAAACCACTGTTCAATATGAATTAAGCTCATCGTAAAAGACAGATTTTAAACACCCATGAAAACTGCTGCTATAATGCGAATTTCACAAATTCTTGATTATTCTTCATCTTGGATGAAACATATAAATTTGCTGTTAGATGATTTATGGGCGCGGACTTTTGGTAAATAAGAACAAGTAACTGGTTTGGTTTAAACTTTTCCATACTTAAATCAAAGCATATCCCACAGTTATTGTTTTTCATTTTTGGTTCTACTTTATTTGCCTAACGAACCAAATAGCATGGAAATTTTGCCATTTTTGGGTCACGCAGTGCGCAGGCGCGACTGGGACTGAAGAACTAGGCCGATGATCGGGGATGTTGTTTGTTATAGGCATGTTGCCTCTTGTTGTTGCTGAACTGACATGAAGACAAGCGCTGCACGAGTCGGAAGTTGGCAACCACAATAAGGAGCCACAGCAAATGTACAATTTTTACAAGCTTTACAGTTAGTGTGGCAGTTCAATTTACATGGCACATCAATCATTGTCAAAGCAATAAACTGACATATGGTAAATGCAACAGAGTTTAACCAAATTGATTACATTGTGTAGTCGAAAACTAATCCGCTAAGTCTGAAGACTTAAGCTCCGCTGCTTGTGTTTGGCAAAGCGCTTTTGTCATGTGAAATTCGCAGTGGAAGCGAAGGCCAACAACAAAAGTTATGAATAAAAACTAAAACAACAACAAAAACAACAATAACTTTAACAGATACGAACGCCAATGGCAGTGTTTATTAAACATATCAAAATGATATAGACAAGTGATTTTAATTATTATTCTTTGCTGCTGTTCGCACGATGATCTCATTTTTCAATTGAAAACTTTGGCGGCTCATGTGAAAAGTTTTTGTTTATCGTATGCGTAAAAAATACACGCAAAAAAAAAACATATTATTGTCTATATACATACATTTTTTACGAGCGGTAGTTTAAACAGCTTTTGGGGGACTCAGTCTTCCGCCTGCTTGTTGCACGCTTAGATCAGCACTGCTATCTGACTCCGCCTACCCCGTTATTCACGCCCCCTCTTTAGCACATAGTGCATGTCCATTTAGCATAAATTTTAATTAAAAATTACAACAACGCATGTTTTTGCTCCCTAGCAACGCATGTCGCATGCAAATGAAGAGAGTACTAAAATTATCTTTTAATATAGGGAGAGTGCCTCAAACGAAGTTAAAATACACTTACCCCACATATTTTCACTTATATAATTTAGTCTTGAAATTTAAAGATTTATCTTCGCCACTACAAATTATATATATTCTCCATTTATTTTCTGAACCTGCCTTGAAGATCTTATTTGTTTACAACGACAAAAGGGAATTAAATATGAACAACATTTGAACAAGAAATCATCAACAATGGATTCAAAATATCTTATAATTATTTTATATCAACAATCGTTCAATTTCCTTACAGTTTTAGATGACAACAGGTTGACTCAAGTCTGCAAGAGTATTTAATCTTCGTTCTTTCTTATATATGTCTGAAGTCAGGTTTAAATACCCAGTGCAGTTATATAATTTACATTAATGGCTAACAGATCGCGTATGTATAAATAACTTTTACAATTAAACAATGTATATTTAAATAAATAATCATGTAGAAGAGTTGTTTATGAAATGCTTTTAGTCGCAACAAGAGTAAAAGTGTAAAAAGCAGACAGCTTTATGCATTGGCTAATATACAAATCAATCAGAACACACCTTAATTTAAAAGTTCCTTTTCCAAGTGCTGCAAATTGCTCAACTCATTTTACTTATTAAAATTATATACATATGCGACTGTGCAAATACTAATCTATATATATATATATACGTAATTCAATGGTATTTAGCCATAGAACACGTAAACACATTCTGAGATAAGCAGAAAAAAATAAAATAAACTATTTATTCTTGCATTGCCTATCTAAAATGACATTATACTTATATTATTAACAATTTAATTTTTTTATTTATTACTTCCCAGTGTCTGAATTCTTTTATTGAGTGTGTTATATTTATAGCTGGTTAATTTCCTGCAAGTTGCTACAAAAAATAGTTGGACACTCTTTTTGAGTGGAATTTCACCCACTTACTGATTACCCTTGTTTTTCTTCCACTTTTTTGATAGTTTGTAGTTGGTGCACACCCAAGGAAAAAAGAGTGTTGCTCAGCCTTTCATCCCTTTGTGCCAGTAACTATCGCTCATTCACAATCGCTGTGCCTCCTCCTCCCCTCTGCTCCAACTACAACTGACATAGTCGTGATGAGCCGCTTAAAAGGGGCGTATAAAATTAATAGACTCTCCAACTCACTTAATTATCGCACTCAGCAGACATTTTAAAATGGGCAAATGTTTTGCTTTTTCTTTTTCGCTTTTTTCTTTCTATGCAGGCATTTCCATAGCAGACAACACACAACCAGAGCTGGTGGCTGGCTTTATTAGTTGATGATAACTTGGCTAATGAGTTGTTGGACTGACAGCGGCACTAGGCGAAAAGCCAACGACATTGTGAATTGTGTTGGTTGACCAAAAAAACAACAGCAAAAAAACCATAACCAACAACAGCGACAACAACTTTATTTAAGCTACCCGCGCATTTTCAACGTTTTCATCTTGAAAATTTTTTGTTGTGATATTTTAATGCTTAAGCGAAGGTGAATAACGCCAAATATTTTGCACAAGAACCTTTCAAGACGATCTCTGCTAAGTTGAGGTTAAGCGGGCAGCCAAAAAATAAAATAAGAATAATAAGAGAAAATAAAACACAAGACAAAGGCAGAAAACAACAGTTAGTAAAGATAACTGAACAACACTTGCGCTTATTTGCGTAAATGGGTTCAACGCTGGGCATGACCACAAGGCAAAACAAACCCAATTAACCCACAACTTGGCTATCTATCTAGCGTTGTAGTTGGCGTAGTTGTTGTTGGTAGTTAAATTATGTGTATTTATTTTTGGTATCTATGAATCTCAATGCCGATATGTGTCGCTGGCTCCGTGTCAATTTATCTTTGGGTTACTTTGCGCGTTTGCTTTGCATTTAGTGCGGGTAATCTCTGATTTAATTTGTGTGCAGCCAGCAGTTGGTTAGCGCTGGGGAGAGTCCGGTCGTTACAAATGTTTTTACTATCTGTGCATGCACATATAAAATATATATTAAGTAGACTGATTGCGGTTACGTTTAAAATTACACACTTGTTGCTGGAACATTTGTGAAAAGTTGTTAATTGACATTTGCACAGGCTCGTAAATAGGATTTCTATTTTTAACTATGTTTTTAAAAAATTCATTTTGCTGATTGACGATGTAATTGAAATTTTTATATGGGCGAGAGTTAAATTTTCCCTCGTTAGATTTAAAATATTTTTGTAAATAAAAATGTACTCAACGTGTTTTATGGTTTTAGTTGGGTTTTTACACATTTTTCTCCGCCCATCGAAGATTTATTCAAATATGATTATATGGTCAAGAGCTAATTATTATTACGATCGGCTAAAAAAATTAATATACAGGCAATAATCAAAAATCCAAAACTAATTGTAGTAGTTAAAATTCATTGGCCAGTATTTATGTTTTTAGCTGAGCTTTTAACAATAGTAAAAACTATTGAAATATCATTATAAGCTAAATTTAGCTCCGTTGGATTTAAAAACTTGTATATGGGGTCAATACTTAGAAATCTATAAGTAATTTCTAATTTTAGATTTCGTGGAAAGATTTATTCACAATTTTCATTCGCATATAGCTCATAAATATTTCTAATTTTAGAAACAGCCATCATACTCGCATCATGATTTACTTAAGTAAAGAAAAGACTTAATAATTATTTCGTATATCGCATATATGTGTATTGGGTATTTTATCGGGTTTTTGTTTATTTTTTGGGTCACGGTGACGCCCTTGGCACAAACCGTGAGCTTCTCCAGTCGCAACAACAAGCGAAAGAAGAAGAAGCAGCAGCAAAAGAGCAGCTGCAAAAGCAGCATTGACAGTAATAGTTTCCCCAAACTTGCCATTGAATTTCCGTTGTCAAATTCCTAGTTTTGTGTCCCTCTTATCGGCTATCATTTTGTGTGTGTGTGTGTGTGTATGTGTGCCTGCTTATCAGCACTGGCAAACTGTGTGATAAGGTTTAAACTAAAAGGCATAAATGTGTAGCACACAGCAAAACAAACAAATGCGACTGCGATCGATAAGCGTAAAAGGTGAGCTAAAAAGACCTAACAAATGTGAGTCACAGTTGCAAAAGTGTTGTACTCTAGGAAGCTGTACTAGGAGATACCCTGTATATCATACCGATTTTAATAAAGCTGTTGGAGTTATTGATCAAATTAAATAATATCTCACATACAAGTCCACAACTTAAAAAAGAAATATATCATTTAGCGAGGTGATCGCAAGCTGGTGCATTAATTTTGGCCATGACTGTGACACACACATACACATACAAAAATGGACACAGGTAGAGCCGAGTCGAGAGCCGAGAAATGCACATTGAATGAATGGGGTTGCAAAAACGAGAAGCCGAGCATTTTAATGCCCTGCAGCCAATTTGACAGCTGGGCCGAGAGGACAACGCATGACGCAGCACGTTGACTCATAGCAGCCCCTCCCCACTTCCCCCAATCCTACCACAACTCAAACAAAAAAAAAATAAACAAGTTATGTACTCACCCTTCATCCAAATCGAGTGGCAATCGCTTCAGCTCTGACATGTCCAGCTCCAGACGCAAATTGGAGACTTCGCAGAGCAGGCGATCACGTTCGAGGCTCAACTCCTTGATCCTGGCGTGCAACAAACTGTTCTCGTGCAGCAAATCCTCAACATTGAATTTTATTTGTGGTGCAGCTGGTGGGGCAAGTGGCACGGGCGCTGACACGGGACAAAGCATCGAGCTGGCCATGAGCAGTGATTGTGTGGTTTGATGCAGCAACAGTTGTTGCTGCTGTTGCTGTTGCTGCTGATGCTGTAGCATTTGCTGTTGTTGCATCTCTGTCCGCGCGTCAGGCTCACTGCGCTTGGGGGACGAGGACAAGGTTTTGTATTCAGCCTCCGACATTGTTGAAATAAGAGTGTAAAAAGCAACTCTCAAATGCACTTATATTATTACTATTATTATTATTATGGAGTTGAACAGAACATCGCGCCACGCAAACGCACTCGCGACGAAGATCGAGAGAGAGAATAGACACAGCCCGCAAGAGAAACAGAGATGGAGATGGTAAATACAAAAGCAACTTTGAATATCAAAAAAAAAAAGGCGAACGAAAGAACACAAAACACGACCGAAAGCGACGCCGCCGCAGTTTGAAGCGACAAAAAGTGTGCTTTGATTTGAACTGCACTCGCTGCTTGACTTGACGCACTCTCACTTAATTTTTATGTGTGTGTATTGCTCTTTTTATAATATATATTATTTATTGTTGCACTTGTTTCGTCTGCTCCTTGACAACTAACTCAATTTTTATTTTTTTAGATTTTCATAACATGCGCGAGCGACGTGCTACTTGATCCACGGACAACAAAAACGAATACACGAATACGGCGGGCGGTGTGACCGCATATACTAACTTCAAATATACAAAATAATTTAGTCAAAAAATACCGATCAAATATACTGTATATGCAATCCTTATCGTGACAGAGCTATAAACTGCCAGCTGTTAAACTTAAAGTGTTAAAAGTGCGCTCACTGTTAAGTTTAAATCGTTGAAAAGAATAACAAAAGGTATAACAATTATATTTTTAATTTTTATTATATTTGAAGTGTACGAGCTGCTACGTCTCTGTGGGCAGATGAGGGGCAGGCGGCGGCATAGCCATTGTCGATTGCTGTGATTGCTGCGATTCACTTTTTCGCATGGATCGCTTGCGAACACGTTTCGTCTCCTTGGCCCAGTCCATTTCATTGTAGGATTGCTCCGTGGCACGCCAGTGCAACTCCTGCCGCTGCACCAGTTCCACATGCCGCTGCTCGAACTCCTTGTCGGGCGGCAGGAGTAGCTCCCAACGCTTGGTCGCGTTCACACGTGCCACGGTGCTAAGCACATCTAACGTCTCCGCTGGCGGCAATTGGGTTGCGGCCATCACCTGATTCCGATGCAAGCACTGCGTTCGCGAGAATCTATAAAGCTATAAAAACAAGAGGAATACACATAAATAAGAGGATCAGTTCAAGTCTGACTCATGGCTTACTATATAATCACGGGCACGTATCATTTGTTCCGCCGTTACACCGTTAGCATGTGACAGCATCTTCTCGGGATAGACCAGCTCCGACTTGGGCACCCAGTTTCCGTGCAGCAGAATGCCCACTTGTGGCAGCAACGCAAGCACCTTGTCCGCATTCACATGTGGATCGACGTGCTCGCAGAGGATCCGAAGCAGATCCGCAAACGAGAGTATCCTGGCATCCTTTAGCAAGACACGCAACTGATCCAGCAGCGCCAGCGTCTTCAGCATTGCCTTGTTGTAAACGGGCAGCACATTCGCCTCGTCCACCTGTTGCACATGCTCGTCGTGCGGCAGCAGCTTGTTCAGATATTCGCTGGCTGGCAGAGATAGCGACTGATTCGCATGATGATTCGTGGTGAAGAGTTTCTGGCGTTCCAGTTGCGCTGTAGGCTTATCCCTGGAATGCCAGTACGTCTCGCACCAGGGCTCCTCTGCGATGCGTTGCACAAATGAATCGTAGGTGCCGCGCTGCTCCTTTGTCTTCTTGCCTGCGGCTGCGCCGGCACCAGTGCCACGTGCAAATTTCACGGTAACCTGCTGAGCTACTTCCTCATCGTCCACGTCCTCGGTTTGTGCCTTTTGCTCCGCTTTCCTACGCTTGTCCTCTTTATCGAAATAGTTGAGCGAGGGGCGCAGCTGCACAATGCTCGCAAGAGGCGAGAAATGCATCTCCTTGTCCATATAGATGCCCACCACATACTTTGAGATGTCCGTCAAAGATCGAGTGCTGGTAAACGCCTGCTTATCCATTATGCCACGCTTATAAGTCGGACGTTCACCGCCCTTGGGCGTGGCAGCGCCATACGTGTTCTTGCCATCTGCCGCTACAGCGAATTGTTCGCCCTTGAAGCGATCGTAGCTATTGGACTCGATGTTCAGGCCAAAATCCACTTTGACTTCTTGTGTGAAGGGTTTCACACAGCAATTGACAACGACGGCATCGTCCAGATTTGGCAGGTCGGTTTTTGTGGGGTACTGAAAGAGGTAGAGATTGTCCTGCAGGTTCTTCGATAGAAACACTGGGATCTCCTCCACAATGGGATCCTCCTCGTCGACCATTTCAGTTAGAAATTAATACTTTTATTTGTTATTATCTGCTGGAAATCATGCGGCGGTGTTTTAGTGGTACCAGATATTCTTAAACTAAATATACCATCCAGATGTGGCGATATATCGGCATATATCGGTTTTTACGTCAGCGCTACCAGAAGTGGGAATCGACCGATTATTCGATTGTTCACATTTCAAATAGAGTCGTTAAGCGCGCAAGTGAAACAACATTTGATCTCTGAAGTTACACTTCGCACTTAATTGAGTTTAATTTGCTGCAGCTTCAGATTTGCATAGGCTATCTGACCTTGCGCCAGACTGAACTGTGAGAAGTTGCCCCAAGCAGTTGACAGCGGACCATGCACAACTCATCAATCAACAAGCAACTTGCCTTTAATGGTATTTGTAAATCCACTTAAATGGCAACCGCTGTGCAAATACTTTGCCTTTGGCGTGACAGCTCCGCTTATCACTTCAATTGAATTTATTAATAACAATAGCTGGCTTTATAAAAAGCTGTTGCAACATCAACACGAATTTGTGTCTGATGCACGCCCCTCAATGAGTAATCGCAAGTATCCAGCTGCTATCTCAAATTTCCATTTAATTTGCATGACGACCACAGAAAGTAAAACATTTCTTTCTTATTATTTTTGTTGTCCTTTTTACGAACATTAAAAACATATAAAATAATTTATTGGCTTATTAATTTGTTTAATAAATATACAATAAAAATATATTTAAAATTTCTGGTTAGTTTTGCAAAACATTCTTTTTGCAAGGCCACACGAATAATTTCAATTCCGGTTTAATCGTAATGTAAAAAAAAATGTTTGTAGTACAAAAATGCTGATTATCTGTTTGACAAGTTATTATTTTGCTACCCAATTTCAAATATCGACTATAAAAACACACACTGATAACGACGAAGGCACATTAACATGATTAACACACACTCTTGATACATTATTATTATTATTATTATTAGTTTTGACTGTAAAATGAAGGCACAATTTGGGTTTTCGTTATGCATTACAGGGTATTACGGGCATTACATATATTAGTCTATATATTAACGATTGGCAATAGAGTATCCAAAGGTGGCTATCTAATGCTTATAACATTTACACACGCACACACTCTCGCACACACACAAGCACACAGACAGAAAAATTATTTAATTTATATACGTTTTATAAAACATGCGACATTTTGTGCTTGGCACTTGTTAAGATTGAAAGAAGTGGACAAGGATGAAGGCCATCCTCATCATCTACACCTGGATTTATGACCAGCCGCCTGTCAATTTGTGGAACATTTCCTCGTTAAGTGTCTGGTTGTTTTCTTTGGAGCGCATCGACATGAAGATGTAGCCACCGATAAACTCATGGACCACCTTACAGTCGGCGGATAGGCAAGAGAAGACGACGTTCTCTTCGTGGAACTGAATCATCATGCACTTGATGCCCCAATTAACGTTCCAGGCCTTCATGTTGTTGTAGCGCCAGGTCTTTAGGTGATCTCCCGTATTCAGATCCATGCGCATGATGCGATTTTGCGCCACACCCAACAACTCCTCCTTCTTGTGGCCATCGAACTTGATGACGAAGAACGTCACACCAAAGTCCGGCAGCGATTGCCAGGCCTGGATATACTTCAACTTGGCGTCCATTAACTGCAGCTGACGAACATTGGCATGCGCCTCCAGTATCCGCTGCACCGCTTTGCTGGAGAACTTGCGCAGCATTTTGGGCGACAGATAATCTTTGGCTTCCACGCTGCGCGGATTAATATCCAAGGGTGCTGCTCGAGCCTGGGGCTTCTGCATTTGAAGCAGTGAGCGTATGCTGCTCACCTCGCTCTCATAGCTGCTGTCGGCCAGGGAGCGTCCCTTGGCGGCCAGTCGGCAGGCAGCCATCCATTTGGCATATTGCTCGTCGTTCTCGCATCGCACCCAGAACTCGCTGTTCTGTCCGCTGCGTCCCTCGGGTGGCACCTCCAGCCTAATGGCAAACTTGCCCTGGGCCAACTGCACATCTGGTGTGACCTCGCAGCCGCGCAGATTTATGCTGATGCTGGGCGCACCGCGTCGCGAGTCCTCCTGCGATTTATACAGATGCAGATGCAAATCACGATACGTGAAGAAGTAACGCTTGTAGCCCTTCAGCGTGATCCGCTGTGGCTTCAGGAAGCGCAAGTAGTCGGATAGCTCCGGTATTCGTGTAATGTTGCCGGCATCTCCGCCAGAATTTGGACCCTCCAGCGTGATCTGAAGCTCATTGAGTGCCGAATCGATGTCATCGTCGGCACCGTCGCCATTGCTTTGACCGAACGAATTATTGGGCGAATCGGTGCCAAGTGGATTTAAATCCGTCTGGTGATTGACCTGAAACTGGAGGGCGGCAAACATCAGGGTCTCCTCCTCGGTGCAGTCCAGCTCCTCGTTGAGTATGGCCCATTTGGCCTGCTCGTACAGCTGATTGATGCGCACCTGATCGTACTTGGGATTCAAATCGAAGAACGTGTAGTATTTGAAGCGCAAACATAGCGTATCAAATTCGCGCACACCCTGCTCCATGATGGACAGCGACGAGTCCAGCCAGCCGACATTCAGGCGCGCCTTCTGCACCAGCGTCTTTGGCCGCACGAGTCGTGCACGCACATCGGGACTGGGCGAGCGCGCCGACACGGCCAGATTCTCCTGTAAATCACCAAAACTGGAGGTCGAACCGTAGGCGGCGCCATAACCATTTTTGTTTTTATTGTGACGCCATGTGCCCGTTGGTGAACTAATGGGTGTTCCGGGTGCTGTCGCTGCACGGCGCGATGTTGCGTATGGTGATGCTGGGGCGCACAAGAGATTGCCATTGCCATGGGATCTGTCCAGGCTGCCGTTGCTCCCATTATAGGCATTTGTAATTTGCACAAACGAGTTGGTGTCCACCGCCGGTTGCAGATAAGCGGTGCCATTCGCTTCCGCAACGGGTATCATCTTTTGCGGCAGCTTGGAAAAGTTTTTCTTCAGATGCTCCTGTTCGACCGGTTTGCACAGCGACAGCTCCTCCGGATAGCGTATGTCCAGATCTTTGCACAGACTGACCACAGCGCCAAACGTTTTAGCCGAGAAATTCACACTATAGTCCAACAGACGCAAATCGGGCATTTGCACCCTCAACGTTTTGTGCATGGGCGTGAAGTGAAGAAATGAATCCGATTGGACGCCCGACTGGTCAAGGGTGGAACGCGTGCGCGTTAACCACACATTTTTCACTGGCCACCACAGCGCGTGATCGGACCAATCCTTGGGCGTCTCCGGATCGACCAGTTGCAACATGACGCCACCGATATTCTGATCTCCACGAACACGGATGCTCTTCTCCACTTGCAGATCTGTGATCAGTATCCGCAGATTCCAGGTTTTCTCACCCACATGAATCATCTTGAGGCGACGACGATTTTCCTATTTTAGGCGTATTGCCAATCTGTGCACGGCACACACACACACACACTCGCAGACACAATGGGCCAATATCTACAAGTTGTAAATAGTGAAGAAAATCACTTGATTTTTGAACGACATACAACTAGAAAAGCAACAAATAAGCTCTAACGATGACGTAATCAAAGTACGTTCATCGTTTTAGCATATATATACATGTATATCTCATATATATAAATATATATATATAGATATTTACGTCGTTTTTGCAATACATACATAAATAGAGTAAGTGGTGTTGCTGCTGCTGCTGTTGGCGCCCTTATCTCGCCAGATGTTTGCTTTGGTTCGCACAGCTCCAGCTCTGTAGCTCCACTTCTAATGGACACGCTCAATTGTTGTTGCTCCCTTTGCACCCCGTCTCAATATTCACACGCCCAAGGTTATCGCTAGCGTTTCGTTTGGCTGTTTTCTTTTTGAGAGAAGGAGACGTCGTTTTCGTCCCACGGCACAACAAATACTAATGAGCACTGCAAAATTCCATATAGAGACGAGCGAAAACGAAAACGCCAACGATGACTGCGACAGCGACGGCGAGTGAACAAATAGTGAACAAAGCCAGCTACGCGAGATAGAGAGAGAAATTAATTCATAAATAAATCAGCTCGAAACGGCAAACGACGCGACGTGTTTTCAGTTGATTTAGCTTACAACTTGTCTGCAGATGTATGATTGTTTGTATTTGGCGTGTTGATTTGGTTAAATACAACGTATATTTGGCAATTTGAATTTGCCCAGCATCTAAAATGCGTCGTTTAATATTGTTAATTTATTTTTAGAAGAATTTTCACGTTCGTCATCAGCCTGTCGACTGTCGCAAGAATCGATTAGAGTATTTGGTGTTGTTATCGATTTCACGGAAATCGCTGACCATGGCAATAGTATCGTGAGATTAGATTTTATTGAAACGAAATTCAAAATTGTCTAACAAGAAATTTAATTATTAACAAATATTAAACACATTTAGATAATTTAAAACAGCTCTTGACATATCCTAAAAGCGCACAAACACATTTTACATGTGATGAGAGCATAATAATTAAAAAAAAAGTGTTAAAATATGTATATATTTGCTTTAAGCATTCTTTATACACTTTGAATATACAAAACATTCGATACATCGGCATGGTAGTTCTCTATCGATGTATCGATAACACCTAAAAGTCCAAATTTAACGTAGTATTTTCAGTTTAGATGCAGTAGTAAGTAATTAAAATATGTAAAAAAAAACTTAAGGCGGAAGACTTAAATGCTGAATTTTGACGTAGTTTTCACAAAGTAAAATTCCAGTAACGGAGTTCACGGCAATTGCTGCCATTGACACTGCCACGCACGCATACTAGGCAATGGCCATTGCCTTTCGCACGACATTCGTAAACAAACACAATGAAAGCTCCCGTTTAGCCCCAAAGCGCCAGTCGTTGCGGCGCTGTCTCTTCGAGCGCACGTATCACAGAAACTGTCTCTCAGCTACCCGAACGTGGAGTTCAATACGCGCCCGTATGCTATCTTGCTCAGACCCACACACTATACGAATACCTGTAAGCGAGCGCATGTGTGTGTATGAGTGTGTACAAGTCGGCTAGGAAAATTGTGCATGAAAAATAAGAAAATCATTGTTAAAATAAGCAATGAGACTACAAAAGTGTCGACACTTGTGTTAAATAACAAAACTACTTATGTTTCGGTTGATACAACAACATATTTACAAAATATAATATAAATATATTTCAACTTTATTCAAGACAGGAAAAATCGATCCGAACGGGAAAATTAAAATTTTTAATATTGTCTGGCAAGTTAAATCGAACAAAAACTAACATTAAAGTAAAAGCTGTGCGATAAATAGGGAGAGGTGTAGAGAGAGCGAGACAGTGAATGAATGAGCGACTTCAAATGTGAATTACGTTAATAGCTAACAACAACAACAGCAAAAACCAAAAAATCGCGCAATAGTTTAAAAAAGCAACAGCCGCTGCAACACAATAACAACAACAACAAGAACGACAACAAGAGGCGCTTAGTCATCCGTGTGAGTTACGCCAGCGCAGTTCCAGCTTTCTGTTCACGGTTTTGTTTTGTTTTTGTTTTTATATATATACCTGTGCTATCTGTGAGATACAAAAACGCAACACAGAAACTGGTGACGGTTAATTGTGCACTTCGCCTATGCAAAACAAACTACGCCACGCTACTGATTTCAATAACAATAATTATCACTGTAACCTCATACAACAGGTTGTATGAACTTTTGTTGTTCACCTTTCGCTGTCTAAAAACGCTCAGATCTAAACACAAAAACCTCACACACAACACACATGCACACACACACACACCTAGAGAGAGTTTACATATGAAAAACTAAAGTTGGAACACACCTGTTTGCAGGCTTTGTACTTACAACGTTTTGTTATTTGGCCAACAGAATTAAATTATTATTATGTCGCGACTAACGGAGGAAATGGTGGTTGCCCGTGCAAAGCAATCGGATCTGAGTCTAATTAAAAAACTAAATTGCTGGTAAGTTAATAGAACACATTTTTATGTACATTGGTAATCCATTGGTTACAGTGAAAGCCTAGTAAATAGTTGTATATTGCCCATGATCTGGGGGATCTGCCCACTTGTGCGCTTTCACTCCACTTGCAGCCTGACTGACCCAAATCCCTCAATTGAAAGCAGCCAGCAGCCAGCTCCTAACCAGTTCTCGTTCACCATTCTGTGCCGAGTCACGACTTCTAAGAAGGGGTTAAGTGGGAAAACGGTTAATGGTGCTAGTGATGCACTTCAAAGCTTCAAGTGCCGTAAAAGACGTGCATTTGAGCAATCTTTTCATAAAAGCATCTCTAAGCTTATTAATTTAAGCTTAAAACAAATTATAATTGTTAAAGCCGAATTAAATTAGCAATGCACAAAAATTAGCTAATTTTATTGTATTATACATTATTGTATTAATACTACGTAGTGAAAAATATTCTTTACTTTAAGCATAAATTTTTAGTTCAAACACAAAGAGAACGCCAAAGATCATTAATCATAAATCAAGAATTTAATCAAGTTAATTCAAAAATGAATTACCTTGAATCAATGTTTTGATTTGATGTTGAAAATAATTGCTTTAAATTCAAGTTCACAAAGAACAAGTTTTAAAATAATAGAAATAACTTTCCATTATGTTATATTTTTATTGATTCCATTATATTCTTGTATGAGCTGTGAACCACTAGATACTAATTATATTACCATTAAGAAAACAATAATCTAAAATAAATGTTCTTATAATCATTTGTACATTTCTCGCTTGTCTCTTATAGGGGCAGTGATCTCACCGATGTCAATATAATCAAACGCATGTGTGGTGTTGAAGTTTTGGCGCTTAGGTAAGCTTCCTCAAATACTGTAAAATTTTCCAATTTGGATTTGAAATAGATTAGAGCAAATGTTACGCTCAATTGCTGAGCTCTGTTTTTTGATTGATTTCAAAAATTCAATTAACCGCTGACTGCGTTTAATAAATCTTTACCGAGTGTGTGTAGGTGAGTGAGATATGTGGAGAGCTTTGTGCGCTGTAAGTGGCTATCCATAAGATACTTGTGCTCAAATGACATCATTCGCACAGCGAGTGGCAGCGGCATCTCATCATCCACAGGCAAGCAAGCGAAAAAACTTTGGCACGCTCAAGCGCGTAATTAATGCAAAAAGCAGCAGCAACAACTACAACTACAACTAGAACAACAACAACAACAACAATAACATAACAAAAGTCGTGGGAGCACCAAAATTGGCAACAACGACTTAGTGTTGTTTTATTTTTGTTTTGTAGGTTTTCAGCACTGGCGTCCAGCGGCCAGAACGCCCAGAAAAAAGCGTGGGGCATCGTAGGGGCAGAGGGCACTTGCTCTGCTGCAAGATACACGATACAAGAGACTAGATACTATATATATAATATGCACTTATTCAGATACTATAGCACATAATACAGATACTTGCTGCTTGCATATAGGTGCTTATTCTGACAAGTATCTTTAAGTTTTCTTGCCTCGTGTTTGCTGCTTTGCTGCCTTGTGCATATTGTGGCCTTTTAAGGCAAGCATCAATGTTTTGACTGTCAAGGTCGTTTCGATCGATTTGCAAGTCATCTGTCTGTCATCCGGACAACATATTGCACAACAATAAATACACAAATTCATCTTTCAAGTTTCTATAATGTTTTTATTATGTTCCCCGCCTTATAAGCACTGTGAAGCAAGGCTTAGCAAATAAACTTGTTGCCAACAGATGTGCTTATAATTTTTTTTATGGCTCATGCTGCGATGTCAACTGAATTGCCAAAAGATTGGCTCATCTTGAAGGTTTAGTTATTGATTATTAATCTGCACAGTTTTTTAATTATAAATATAAATATATATATACAATATAAATTCGTAAAATACATATGAAATAATTTATATTATATTATAAATATATCTATATACACATATATATTATTTTTTTTATTTATTTAAAAGACTTGAATGCATTTAGTCGTAACATACCTAATTATTTTAATCAATTATTAAAACACTTTGGAAACACTGGGTGGAAATTGTATAAAATTATCAGTGAATATAATGATAAGAATAAGTATAGCAACACCAATGGGCAATTATAGGCCAATTGTGGCTTGCAGTTAACAAGGAAACCCTTTTGGTTCGTTGCGCTGAGCAGTCTTAACAAAGTTTCTGTTATGCCCACTTTGTTTACCATTTATGGTCTCCCCATGGAGTCGAAAGTTGTTTGAATTGTTGTGCTAGGCAATGGCAGGCGTAGGTCGGTTCTCTGTCAGCTTGTGAAGCTATCGTCGACTATAGCTAACCATAAATCAGCTCATTTGCCCACGTCTCGAGTCTTAGTCATTGCATGCTCGGGAAATGTTTCAAGAGCATAACTTCGATATTGATTTGCATTGCGTGCTGTGGGCACTTAGCTGGCTTCCATGAATATTATTCCCGCTCATTACTTGCGGGCCAAGTGCTGCTAACCTTGAAGAGCATTGATAACTCTAATGGGACTCTAACTATGCATATTATTAGTGTGTACTTTGGCTTGCTACTTTGGTTTCCTATGGGTATTCTGTGCCAGTTTCTAGACCCTATAAATAGTTTCCAAAAACTTGCCATGGCAATGCACCCGTGTGCCATTTACGATCGGGAATGGGAATTGGATCTGCTATGTTTAGAAGCGTCTGCTGTGGTTTTATTTTTATACTCATACACACATTGTTCTTGCGCTGTCTTCAATTGCCCGAAGGGGTACCCTTAGGAAAGACACGTTGCACAGCTCAGCTCTATCAATGTCTATCTTATCTTGCCACAGCAACATGAGCAACTGCTAAAAGCAATCAAACCACGCGCCCCATCATCAAATTGCCAATGTTTCATAGTAATTACGCTGCGATGGCTAACAACAAATACTTCGCGAAACGAACTGACCTAGTCGATCTGGACGAGCTAAACTAATGATAAACAATGATTTTTTAACTTGTTACTTGTTTACCTACTTATAACTTGATACTTGCCCATCTGGCAGAGAGCTTAATATACCATTATCTCCGCTTGTTCCCTAACGGTACGCATGCCATGAATGCCACAAAGAAAGTTTTGCCTTACGTGGTGTTAATGAACTCTCTTTCTTTCTGTCTCTCTGTCTGTCTTTCTGTCGGTTTGTCTGTCTGTTTGTTTGTCTTTCTTTCTGTCTTTTTGTCTGTCTTTCTGTTTGCAGCAGCAGCCGAATCTTCTGTCCGCCGCAACATAACTTTAAAATGATTCATGGCACTTAACGGAGGAGTCGCTTTGTCGCTTTGTCGCTTTGTCACTTAATATGGTTCTCCGAAAATAAAACCATTACTCAAAAGAAATTGATAAAAACACACTTGGAATTTAATGGATTGTTAATCAATGTGGTTTTTGTTTTAGGACTAAACAGAACATGTTTAAATTTAAATAAAATTAATCAAATGTTTCTGAAGTAAAAATTTAAATTTAAATATATTATATATTATTATGCATTTATAAAACACAATTAAAACTGACCCGTTTCTTTTTTCAGCGTCAACAAAATCACCACTTTGGCACCCTTTGAAGACTGCAAAAAACTACAGGAGCTGTATTTACGAAAGAACAATATACAAAATATCAATGAAATTGTTTATCTACAAAATCTGCCAGCGCTTAAGTATCTGTGGTTGGAAGAGAATCCATGCTGCGACCGGGTGGGACCAAAGTAAGTAATATTCTAGAAATAATAGCTAAATAGCTACGCATATTTAATTCCCAACACTCTTTGTTAACCGCAGCTATCGTGCAGTGGTTTTACGCGCATTGCCCAACCTCAAGAAACTTGATAATGTGGAGGTCACTCAGGAGGAGGTCGATGATGCTTTGCGCACCAGCGGCACACAAATGACCGAGGATGATGTCTATGAGGATGCCTATGAGGCAAGACAGCAACAGCAGCGTACATCACCCCAGCAGATACATCAGCAGCCGCAGCAGCAGCAGCAAAGCTATCCACAGCACTCACCACCGGAGCAGCATCAGCAACATCGCCCCGCACAACAACAACAACAACAACAGCAGCAGCAGCAGCAGCCACATCCTAGAAGCAGTACCAGTCCCATGAAAGAGGTAACTGACTTCCATTACTGTTTGCCAAATCCAAATCTGTTTATGACACACCCGACCCATAATCTAGACACTAATTAATCCTTAACGCAATTAACCAAGTCTCTTTCACACAATAATTGTTAACAAGCCGCCACAATTAGCAAGTCCACTTGCTAATAACATCGATGGAACTCCGACTTTAACCAATAATGTCAGCGATTTATATATCAATCAGTTGCAAAACTCAATGCCCCCAACACCCACAAAGGTAAACGAACACTGAGCGAAAAGGGCGCAGCAGTTTATGACTGGCCCTAATTGGGTTTCGCGGCGGGTGGGTAAGGGAGTGGGTGGATTATAAATGGGAATAACCTATTATAGAATTGGCATTGGGACTGTCCACTAAATTATGTTATTCCATTAGCTGGAAACCACCTAATTAGTTACAAATTGAGTTATGAAACTAGTTTAAAAAGGATTATTAAAATAAAATAAAAGCAAAGTTCGTGAAAAGACAAAAAAAAAGGTGATAACTTTATTATTAACTATCAACCTAACTAAAGCTAGCCTAGAAATTATAATCAGAATATGCTCTGTAGCCTAAATACGTCCCAACTAATTATTAAGGGTCTATAACTGTTAACTATGAGTAGTCAGAAGAAAGTATTTTTCAGTCGACAACTTTGACGTCATTTATTAAAATATGTATTCAACAAAATGAGAACTAACACTAACCCGGTTCCTTTTTTGGCTTCTTATATTCTAAACTATTTCCCAGGAACCCGCACATCCGCCGTCGCCCAAATATAACACCATAACTAAAGAGCAACGCACTTCCATTCATCAATATGATGTAAGATCCACGTAAAAAAAACTACTATCCATTTATTTTATGTTAAATGATGAGCTTGTTGCCGTGCCTAGTCAATGTATAGCTAGTTGGCATCTATTTTTGTGTAATAATACCCTAGACCCACTATAATTTGGAACAAGGTAGCATCGATTTGTGCAGAAGATATATATCTCCAAAAGGTGTAAAGTTTAGAGAGCTAATAATTGATTTCGAACTGCAGCGATCAGAAATATACATTATTTTGAATAACAAATTTCTTAAGGTATTTGAATATCAAAATCTGTACAAATATAAAGGAATGTATATATATATATATGTTAGACATTATTATAGGGTTTTTCCTGGTCGTTTATTCTGAACATAGGCACTTCCTCTAGTTTTTTCTTTTTGGGCGTGTACGCGTCACACTTGAGTCGTACCGACCCCTTTTACACAGGCCCCTTGTGCCCTTCGCCCTTTTGGGGCGCCGTGTTACGCGTCAACGAGTCACGCGATGTGGCACTGGCATGGTTAAGGTTCTTCAATTTTAACTCGGCCCCGCTTGGCCCATTGTTAGCTTGATAGAGGGGTCTTTCGTTTCTGGGTTAAGTCGTGCAGCAACAGCGTTTGACTTTGAGCAAACACAGAGAATTAGAGATAGAGAGAGAGAGGAGAAGAGAGAAATTTAAACCAAAACGAAACATAATTGTTATAGAATTGGATCAGAGGCCAAAAGCAAACTTATCAAATGGGTCATTATGTATTCAAGAAGCCTCAGACTAAACTTATTGAGCATCATTTTTTAGTTTTAATCCAATGGCAATAAGCTCAGCATTCATAATTCATTGGCAGAGATGGCTGATAACACCACTAACGATCTCTTTGTGCTCCTTAACCCACAAACCTGCATCCATAACTAAAACCAACCGACACTAAAAACGGATTAGCAATCGCCGGGCTCCGATCAGGAGAGTCCGAATGTTGGCTACAGAGAGACGCGACCAGCGCCTCTGCCACCCAGCATGTCAACACACTCGATGAAGGTAAGCATCGGTAGAGCAATCACAGCACAGACAAGCCCAGAATTTATACGCATTTTAATTATGGTATTCCTTTGTCTCCCATATAGGAATACTATCAGACGGATCGGCAACCATATCCGGCGCACTATCGTCACAGTCAAACCGATCTGACTGAATGGGAGGAGCACCAACAGCATCAGGCACCCCAGGTTCATCACAATCCCTATGGCAGCACAATGCAGTTGCATTATCCACAGCGTCGCAGTGCCGGACCCGAAACTGCGCCCGATCGTTATGCCTACAGAAATGGAAATGCGCGAGAGAACGGTGGCGAATGGGAAGGAGAAGAGCGACCCCGATCTAGGTAAGTGCTCTTGATAAGCTGACGACGCGGTTTGTAATCTTTGTTGTTTCTCTCTTATCTGTATTTGTAATGAAGACGCCCCGAGGGTCGCTACAGTGATTCAGTTAGCAACGTTTCGGCTTCCGTCATGAATCATTTTGCAGGCTGTCATCGACGGCCCGTGAATCGAGTGAGTAACCCTTAATAATTCGGCTCGATTAGGGTGAATACAATGAATCGTCTTTTACAGAACTCTAATTTACTGTCTGCGACATTGTGCTTGGTCAAAGAACTGGACTATGGCAGCCTGGAGGTATTGGAGCACGCTGTCCGCTGTAGGATCGATGAGCTAGCGGGCGAATGATGAAGGCGAATATCTAATCGCATGTCGATTAGCTAACTCACTCGAAAAATTGCAGGACGGATTAAGTTAGATAAAGATAAAAAGACACTCAGACACTGACGACTCGAATTATTCTACTAACAACTCTAACGAATTACAAACAAGAAAATAACAAAAATTATTTCAACTATACTTGCCAATTGTAACTGTAATAATATTAACTTTTATAAGCATTGATAAATTGATAAACTGCATATTTTGCCAAGTGAAGAATATGTTTAGGTACATTACATATACATACATACATATACAAATACAAACGTACAATATGCATATGAGAATTATTAGAAATTGTATCAACTAAGTACGCTTTCGACGTCTGTTCAAATTTCAATTTGTTTGTTATCCAAGCGTATTTCGTTTTTATATTGTTTTCTACACTAGACACCAGTTAAAAGAGATCGAAATGATATTAATAACGCCACACTAGCCTTATTTTGTACTTAACAAGAAAAAAAAAAAAAACTGACGTCTAAGGCGTGAAGCACAATACTAGCATCTTCCTTGTTTTTATAAATTAGTTTAAATGTTTAACTCAAGAATTTTTGGCAACTTAATTGATCTTGCCGAACCTTTTTGTTAAATAATTGTACACGACTTAATTAAACACTAATGAGTTTACGTAACTTGAATTTTTATATAATGTAAAACACGTCCACTCTAAGTATATATTTTCTTTTACAAAATGCGTATGAAAATATTGAAATAAACATATTAACAATGGAATTATTAAAAGTATTGTTTTTATTTAAATAATTGTAAGCTGCATCAGTAAGCAGTGCATACGGTTAATAGCTCTGAAGTGTACTGCTTGCACAAAGCAGTTCAATATCGTACATCAAAATATTATGAAAGCAGTTCACACTCAGCAGTACACATTTAGTACAAAAACGATAAAAGATTTGGCAGTGACACAAACCTTTGTCAGTACTAAACAGAGATAAAAATATAATTCGAATCAATTCGGTGAATGATTTCTTTATTATTCGCAAAATGGAATGGGACCCAATTGGATCATGTATAACATATTGAAAGAGTTATGCAGTTGCATATTTGCGGAGAGGAATTCGCCCCATGTAATTAACATACAGTCCCAGTGAAAAATGAAATAAAACTCAGAGTTTTAGAGGGGCTTTACAACATTTAACATATAATATATTTATTTGACTTTTATGTAGGGTTGTTCTGTATTACGGTTATTAATATGGAATTGTCTTTAAATTTCTCTTTATGGTTTTATTTGCAGTAAATGGATTTTGACTACCCTATTTAAGCTTGCGAATACAATTATGTTATTAACTTGTTTTTCTTTGCTAATAGTATTTTTGTTATATCGCTGATGTTGCTGATGTTACATTCTGGCATCAGTGCAATGCCAATTACGAGAAACAAAAATCTTGTTTTGTAATTGATGATGATGTTGATCGTTACAATTATTTGTGTTATTGTTATTAGTTTTTATTTGTTATGTTTTTTTTATTACATTATTTGAGCTATTTAAAACTCTATTTATATTCGGCCGCTGTATTCATGGCAGAAACGCAACGCCTAACACATATACATATACATAAATGTAAAGTGCATTATTTTTTATACTAGATAAATATAATGTATATTGATAATGTTGAAACTTGCTACACATTGATATATTGAAGCCGCAGTAAATTTAAAACAAATGTGCTCTGAATATTTTAAACTCTGCTTCTTTTCATATTTTATGTTTTTTTTTTGTTTGTTTTTGTTTTTGTTTTGTTGTAACTAATTGTGCAATTACAAACATTTAAGGAGTGCCAGATTATAAATATGTTCTAACATTTATATATGTATATTTTTTTCGGTGTAGCCAATGTTGGTTTTTGTTATTTAAAACATTTACACACTTAAAACATTGCTTGTATTATTATTATATATTTAATTATTGTCTGTCACAGCGTCGCGTTTGACACAACAACGTGTGCTAGCCTTTAAATATAAATAAATTATAATTTTTTTTTGTTTTTTCGGTTTTTTGGTATTTTATGCTTAAGCTCTTAAGAAACTAATTGCAAGAGATGTTGTTTTGCAATTGACGCATGTCTTCCAAAATGCTTGTTGTTGTTTGCTGAAATTGTCTTCCATTTCAATTAAATGCGAAAAAATGTCTTCCAAACACTTTTTAGCATATAAAGTATACATTAACATATATTTTTATGTATATATATGTATTTTTTTTATATAGTTATGCACATTGAGATATTTGCAAGTAAATACACTTATTTAATTAATGTCTTCCTAGAAAAACGTTGGGGCGCTTTTCTTTTCAACTGAGCCTCTGATTTGCAATCGCAACTCATTTTGTATAGACCAATTTAGCTATATATGTATATTCATATGTATGCATATATATAGTATATTGATTCATTCAATAACCAACACTAAACTCTTGGTTAACATTTATTATAATTGTGTCATATAATTGATGTTGATTTTTTTGTTTTTCTTTTTGATATTACTAGAAATTTCGAAATAAATAATGTTTATCAACTGTTCCTTCTGCCTTTGTTAAATTGATATGCTGATTCCATTAATTAAACAAAAGTGATATTATAATAGTATTTACGATATTATTTAATATTTTGTAGCGTGTTTTTTTTTGTGTAAATAATTGTTTTTACGACGATATGTTGTGTATTTTTGACATTAATTGGTTGTGATTTCTACGATTTATTCCCCTCAGCTCCTCTTTTCTATCCAACTAATCCTTAGGTTTGTATTTGTGCTAGCAACTGGATCTGCATATAGCCAATTGACCATATCTTTCAGATACCAATGCCGCACTGGAAGCCCTTTTGTGATTTTGCTGCTTATCTCTTTCGAGCCGAGAACTTTAATTTTGTAGTTTTGATTTTAGATGTCTTTTTTTTTGTGTGTGTGTGTGTTTTTTTTTTTTAGTTTTCTTATTTAGTTTACTATATTCAATAGTAATTTTTTGTTTTTAATTGAAATTAATTACAAATTAATTGATTCGCATAGGGAATTTTGTATTTTTAGCTCGCGACGGCACAATCGACCGACCGCACAATGTAATTATATTTATATAGATTTTTGGTTTTGCCTTTACTTTTATACAATTCAACTAAAGTTTTGTAATTAACAACAGTGAACAAATACATAAAGACAACACTAGCATTAACAAAAACGTAAATTTGTCGCAGAGTGCGACTCCAAATCAAATATATATATATTTTATATATATATATATATATATATATATGTGTATATTTAGTACACAAATAAGGGAAAACAACAACGAAATATAGTTGAATATATAATTTGTTGTGATTTATGTACCTTCAGCCGAGCACTGAGCTCAGATGAAAAACGGCGATAAATCACAGTTGCACAAGGACCCGCCATCGCCAGTTTTGCAGAGTGTCTTGCACATTTCGTCCCAGTCCGGTGTCTCCGAATCCGCTGCACTGGCCACCACAGCCCGCCTGGCTCTACCTTTACCGGAACCGTGTGTAGTCACACCCTGCTTTGTACTGACCTCATCCAAAATACCCAACAACTGGCAAGGACTGCAACCGGAAATCGTACGTTGACGTTGATGGCAAAAACTCGAACAGATTCGAGTGCCGTAATTTTTAACGGATTCAACTGAATTGCACTTGGGTTCTGAAATATAGAAGTATAACATTTTGGAAATGATAATTTTGGTTTTAAAATTATGAGTTTTGTGAAAACTTGTTTAAAATAAAGTATATTCGAATCTCAAAAATTATGAAAACAAATCTGTATTTTATAATTAAGAAAATGAGAAATGAGAAAATTAAGAAATCTAAACATATTCATTTTATTATTTATTTCATTAATATTACCAAATAACAATACCAAGTTCTAGATTTCTTGTTTGCTTAAGATAATACACAGAATGTATATTTTATTTGTAGAAAATTCTATTAATAATATTAACTTAAAATGCATTTGCTTTGACTTGTCTTTAAATTTTATAATCACACATATCACAGCACATTCTTCTTACCCGGTTGCGATCCATGCAGTTGCTCGCATTTAGCCAAATCAAAATCTGTGCCCAGGATCGTGGACGTCTCGACGACAGACGTGGCGCAGTGATTCGCACATGGCGCTACGCCAAGGCCAGCCCTACAAATGGAGAATAAAAACGAAAAAAAACCAATTAAACCTTTTGGCACTTGAAAGTGTTGGAGTAGATATAGGCCAAGTGTTTAATCTAAAATTGGGTAGCACTCGAAATGCCAACGCAAATCACATTTTTCACAAATATAGTTCACTCATCATGGAAACATCAAAATTTCACTAATTTGTCATTTATTGTGACAGCGATTCGCGAATTCTTATCGACTTTGAAATTAATGTGCTGGCACAGACTGGGCAACAATGGGAAGCGAAGTTTCCCATTTCAGATTAGATTTGGCCTCGCCAGGCCTGGTCGAAGGCAAACGTTTATTGGAATCTTTCTTGACTTACCCGCAGAGCTCTTTACACACCAAACTCCAATCCTGAACTACACTGACGGACGTCAGAGTTGGCGACGGCGATGCTTCCTCAAGGCTCTGCTGTGGCTCTGCTTGCAGCGCTTTGACAACATCCCCCAAAGCCCGCGACAGTTGTGGATGCTGTGACGTCACAGCGCTTTGAGTCTGCGCACAGCAGATGGCAGCAACAACCAATAGCAGTCGAAACATGCTTAGGACTCTGGCTAAAAAGAGAAAGAGATAGAGAGCGAGAGAGAGAGGAAAGAGAGAAGGACAGCGAAAGGAAAATATGTAGCATGGAAAACAGTCATGGCCGTTGTACATGTGGTATACGTAATACAATTTGATGCTATATGCTTGCCCGAATGTCT
The DNA here is from genome assembly GCA_035042365.1 of Drosophila dives. Lineage (NCBI taxonomy): Eukaryota > Metazoa > Arthropoda > Insecta > Diptera > Drosophilidae > Drosophila > Drosophila dives. The sequence continues at coordinate 29,187 of JAWNLJ010000093.1, read as the reverse complement.
GCGGAGGGGTGTGCAGTGGAAGGTGTTGCCTTCCTCTATAAGCGGTCGGTGCCTGCCTGCACAATGGAAGCAATTGCGCTAAAAATGCAATTATCGCGCGCCTGAAAGTAGGCAACAAAAGCGCCGTTGCATAGATTCCATTGTTGGAGGTCCTCATTGCAATTTGAAATTTCATGCGCTTGATTTTCCATATCTAAAAGGCCTTCTTTTTTTATGCTTTCGCCTCGTTATTATGCTTTAGATCATCTACTGGAAAATTATCTCGCTATCCAACTCATTGATTTTTTTTTTTATTTACTACTAATTCACTCCCGTTTGATGTTGTTGTTGTTAGCAACTCCGCCTGGTGCTCAGTTGGAAGTTGCCAGCGAGAGTGGAAGCGTCAGCCAAAATAGCTAACACATTCACTTGTATATATAAGTAGTGCAGAGTCCTGTGGTTTATTTATGTAAATACCTATGCATATATCTTCGGCTTTTACCACGGGTTTTAATTAACTTTTGCAATTTGTGTTTGCTTTTTTCATTTTTGTGGCTCAGATTTAAAAGAATTTAAATATTTTCGCGTATCTGGGGTATAGAGCCTATCTGCGCTACGTGCAAACACAGCCAGGTAAATATTTTCGAAAATTACATAACTCTTAAATTAAATAAAGGCTGACCTCAAAAATTAACAAACCGCACTTTAAGTCCGCTTGGACATGTATGATTAATTTACAGCTTTAATGTGCGCGGAAAAATGGCAATAGCTTTTTTCCAGGCAGCTGTGAGTTTACCGATATTTATAGGTTTTAACAGCATTCAAAATACCTAAGTTATTATCCAAGTGTGAGTTCGTTTTGAAAAATGCCGATTTATAAAGCACTTATTTATTTAGAATAATTCTTTTTAATAATATTTAGGCAAGAAATAAGGAAACACTTCTTAAGTAACCTTTTCTTCAATCACAAAATAATTCTACACTTACTTTTCACTTCAGACACATACAGTTCTTTTTTAAATGTTAAGATTTATTTATTAAATCAACTAAAATTTTGTTACTTTTACTGAAATTTTATTTAATTCACTGGTTGTGGACTTGGTGCCTCGATGTTTAGACCATAATTGAATATCATGTGAGGAGCGCTCATGTTATAAACGAACTGATCCAAATCGAATGCTATATTTATTAATATTTATATATAGTTGTATATGTATATGTATCTAATATTATCAGCTAACAGTAAACTCAACTGTATTTGTTGGATTTTTTGCCGGAAATTTCACGTGTATATAAAACTGACGGCTTTCTGATTCGTTAGTTTTGTTTCTGTTGTCGTTGCCTTTGATCATAGATAAGAGGAGCCAGGAGTACTTAATTATTATTAGTAGCATTTGGATTTCAAGTGCGTTTTTTGCCCGATAAGCCCCAACCTGTCAGTTATTACAGCAGATAACAATTATTGGCCGAGGAATATGAGTATAATAAGCGATTCAGTTCATCAAAACAAGTGCGCAGTGTTTACGCTTCATAAATAAAAATGAAATAAAACATATGCGAAAATATATGAGAATATAATATATAATAGATATATAGAAGAAGATATAATAGAAGCCAATAATAATAATAGATTTACAGTTAAGACTGCAAAACAAATCATTCTGACAGTGGCTCGGTTTATAATATTATATTACCTTAAGATTTCTTAAACCTACTTTTTGTTTTGAGCTTATCTGAAACTCTTTTTTAATATAGCAATTACAAAAATCTTTATAAAATTACTAGAATTTCAGTGAAAGACTTTACAGCCTTGCTTAAATATAGTCTCTATCTGGAAATGGTATACATAAAAACAGTTGATTACATATTAAAAAGTACTTTGAAAGTTGAACAAATCCTTATCGCAAAATGAAATTGCAATACTCGGGGCACTTAAGGGCTTAATAAAGTTTTGAGCTTAGGCCAAAATGATGGCTGCATGTTGCAAGATAAGAGCCAAGATAGGAAAAGGATGTTTGTATTGGCCTCTTTCAGTTTTAGTTACTTGCTACCTTTTACTCATTCCATTTTGTGAAATGTTACATAACTTCTTCTATGTAAATATATATATGTATGTGTGTGTGTATCTTCTCAAAAGTATGCTATGGAAATCACTGGATTGCATGTAATTGAACTGTGTGGGTTGGGCTCCTGGCCAACTGTCGACCATATTGCAAATTGTATCTGTGTATGTCAAAAACTGTATAGGTGTTTGTGCTTGTTTTTTTTTTGTTATTTGTTTTGGGTTTTTCTACTTTGACCTAAATTTCTGCGTGCCCGAAAAAAATCCATAAATTGCCATATAGACCAACACATATGTACATATAGATATAGGTATAGATGTTGTATGTTTTTTACATGCTGGTTTATTGTTTCCTTTTTGTTGACCAAAAGGCTCCAAGGTTTTTTCTTGCACAAATTGCGTTTTCCTTTTTGCCCAGACTGGCAATAAAAAACTTTAGCATTGTAAATGTCAAAAACAGTTCCAAATTAGTTTGTTAATTAGCTTTTCATTCTGCCACATCGCATGGCAAAAACAGACAAAGTGCCTGATGAAAAAAGTGTATGTACAACAACAACAACAACGCCTGCCACTTAAATTTATACAAAAAATAATAATAGCTTTGCTGAGTGTGGGGCATAAAAATGTCCGTCCAAGAATTTATGGAACATGCGCAGATCCTTGCTGTTTGGGTATGTATCTGTTGGATACGTGGATGCGTTGCCGCCCATTTATGTAGCTCCGCCCATTTGGAGGACCAAGATGGTTGCCCAAAAAGTCCGTGACGTCATTGACGTCGCCTGCCTGCGCACTTTGGCGCCCAAATGTGGGCAACATATACAAATACAAATACATATACAAACACAGGTTTACACATCTGCATATATAGGACGTGGTCATACATAACCAGCTTGGAATGTCTTTGCTGTTGTGAAGGTTATGCAACACACAGCTCAAAATGGCAAATGTATATGTATATATGTGTGTGTTTGTGTGTGTGTGTGTGTAGGTGGGCAGCCATTTTGTGCGTAACATCACAGAAGCTTCGTAGGCGCCACAAGCGGATGTTGGTTCTCATAGCTCCGCAAATCGTCATCGAGTGTAGCTGCTTTTAGCCAAGCCCAACCAGCTTCAGAACCGACTCAAAATCAAAATCGTTACAGTTAGCCAATTTGTTCCGTCCCGTTCGGTTCAGTTTCAGAGTGCTTTACAGTTTAAGGTTTGCCGTAAAAAACGCGCGAGTGTTTTGCAAATTCGAGTTTTGTAAGTTGTTAGCTGTCACATTCCAGTAGCAAACAGTCAGTCATCAAAATCTATCGCATTCCAGTTCATCTACCAAAGATAAATACCTGAACTAACTAATCTAGCTAGTTAAGCAGTTCAAGCCAAAACGCTCATTTCGCCCGCTCGTTCGCCAAACGCCATTTTGTTAGTTGTTTTTGGTATTCTTAATAATACTACAAAGTTTCGCACATTTTCGCTTCCCACACGTAATTGCCAACAAGCAGCCAAAGTGAATTATCTAAAGCAATACATCGACGATATCCGCAGGATAATCGGTAAGACATCGTATAAGCAGTGCACAATTTTTTCTAGGCCACTTTATAACTCAATAATCGGAGTGGGTGTCTCTTATATAAGTTTGATAAGGCTGAAGGTATTTTTACCCATTAACTACAGCTGTCGCGCTGTGTGTATATACACAGACACACACACACATATATATGTATATACAAGAATATTAAGTTAACACTCACTGCGCAATTGCAGTTGGGGACTCAGCTCCACATATATACTTCAAATCCACGAAGACCTCAGTTTTAGCATATAAAATCTGTGTACATGCATTGTTTACTCTATGTATAAAAAAAGACGTGCCACCCACACACTCACACACCAATTTTGTCCTTCAGTTGTCCTTGCTGCCTAGCTGGAAGTTATATATTTCTATACACACACACGCACACACACATCTCTCCTTCCATTCGATTTTCTGTTTATTTACCTAACCGTTGCATTTTGGCGCCCGTTTTCCCATTTCCAGCTTTTGGTATTGGTGTTGATTATGTAATTGTTTTTATGTGCTTTGGATTTGGGAATTGTGTAACAATTTGCTTCTGAGATAGCTATACGTAAATATGCAATTAGCAGCTCGATTTGTTCAGGGTTATATTATTGCATAACATTTGCTCATTAAATCATTGCCTAGTTTAAGACAACGCTGATCTAAGCCTTATTTTTCACGCTCTATGTTCATCTTTTGTGTTTTATTCCAGAGGAGAAAATGTCGCTCAATCCGAACGGGTATAAACTCTCCGAAAGGACGGGTAAACTAACTGCATATGGTGAGTACATTTTGTAGACTTTGCTATGTGTTACCACATGACTATTTTAAATCTTCATTTACAATATTTATTATAATACTCTAAAACAAATAAGAATGCTGGAGTTGTGTAATCTCGACTACCCTGAACATAAGGGCTAAAAATATTATAATTTTATCGGCAAATTTCCCTTTAACAAGTTTTGCACACAGATACGAACAGGCTAAGTAATTTCTCATAGCGAGCACAGGCACTGAAGAGAAAAAAAATTGAATGGAGCGCATATTTCTATTTACAAGCCCGAACTGATGTCTAATCATGCCATCTCTTTGCGCTTATTTATGCATGGAGAAAATTCTTGAGGCTGCTGCTAGAAATGAGATCAATAGAAGAATATAGTTTTTCAATACATACATACATACAAACATACGTAGGCGCAATCGTAGGTAACGGTGCTCTGCAGAATACACACAGAACATATTTTCGCTCGCATTGACTATCATGGCATCTCTTTCTCACAAATGCGCTAGCATATTTATGCATGCAGAAATTCTTGAGGATGCTAGAAATGAGATCAATAGGATAATATAGTTTTTACCATTACTTGGGAGTTATCAGATTTTGACAATTAGAATATGCTGCCTTTAAAATTGTAGCTTTTATTACTACAGGAAATTAAAATTTATCGGAGGCAGTTATTGATAAATTAAAGCAAACTTGATTTGTGCCTAAATTCAGTTTCAAGTCCCTAGCTCTCATAGTCTCTGAGATCTGAGATTGACATGGCTATATCGATTTGGCTGTTGATCCTGATCAAGAATATATATATACTTTACGGGTCGGAGATGCTTCCTTCTGCCTTTTTCATACATTTGCTCAAAATCATGATACACTTTTTACCCATTTTCAATAAGTTGAGGGTATAAAAATATACTACTTGAATAAAAGTGCATTTCAGTAGCAAGCTTAAATCTAGGTCAAATTTCTTACTAAAAATATAATACAAATATTATTAAAATATATCATATGAACAGTCATTATTTATGGTATATGTGCTGTATTAAAGATCCATTCTTTAGCACGCCTCTGAAGAAATATTTTTTAAGAGATGTTTTAGTGTTGCTAATAAAAATGAACATAAATTATTACATATTATTTTATTAATTAACAAACTTTTTGTATTAAGAAATAAAATTATTTCTAATACTAGATTAAATAGTTTACAAATCTCATAATTATATATCATAAACAACTTAAATATTTTCCTGTGCAATTCCTCAACATAAATGCACACAAATCTATTTGCTGAGTAAATAATAAATGAGAGTGTTAAACTGACACTGGCAAACAAAACGCTGCGAAGGACAGCCACAAGGACGCACTCACTCACACACACTTATCTACACACAGACACACGCACAAACATACATATACATATACACACTGCCAGTGGCAGCAGCTCCTGCAGCAGACCTTGATAAATTGTTGAGCCGTTTGGCTTCGGTGAAGCGTGAAACTGGCGAATGCCTTGTAACAGATTTTTGGCCAGCAAACAAACAGACAAACAGTCGTACAGACAGACGAACAAAAGTCAAAGGCAGCCAGCCACCAACCACCAACTGAAGCCAGGACCAGAAGCAGGACACACGCCAAAAGGTGCTGCCAGACGCGTGCACAAAATTGAAAGCACAACAAATATAAACCGTTTAGTCACAGGATATTACGCACGCTTACATGTAAGAGCGGGATAGAGAGCACACACACACACACACACACATACATACATATGTGTGCTTGTGTGTGCAGAATAGGGATCTGTTGTCAGGATGGGAAGGGATGGAGAACTCTGGCCACGGCTGTCTTTGACATTAAGTTCGCTCATCTCATCCAACAGCTCAGCACATTAAATTTTATTTAACTTTGCTGTAAACTTGTGGAATTTTGAAATTGCTACAATTTGTCTGGAACTGCTGGTGTCCTGGCGTGGTTACTGCTGCTGCTCATTTAAATTGAAATTCGCCAAGCTTCGCCTGATGCGCTTTTAATGGCAATCATGCGCAACGTTAACTTTCCTTCCATTGATTTCGAGAAAGCCAGAAAATAACTACGATGGGCGTCTCCAGATGGGCGCTTAGTGGCCAACATAAATTTCGTTATAAAGCCAGGCAATTAATAGCAGCAACCACAGCCAAGGACAGCCAGCAGGGTCATCCACTGTACCCCAACCTTGTCCTCGAATTTCTCAAATCTCAATAGCCACAACGTGGCACAGCTTGTGGCATTGAGCTATAAAATGTTAAAATGCGCGCAAGCTCGGAAAAAGTGGTTATGTTCATGATATATATCCTCATATATATGTAGATACATTAAAAATATATATACATATTTATATTTAAATTAACTTGTGGTTATTATTAGTAAAACTACAAGAAACTAAGTCGACTAACTAAGTTATTCTTTTGTAATATCGCTCGAAATATTGATTTAAATGCCATGGTTTTCGAAAAATAAAAATAAAATAGAAATAACAAGCTTAGAGCTACCTCTAAATCCAATTTATGTGATATAATTTAATCTAGTAACTATTTAAAATTTGAATTTTGTGTTATTATACATGTTAAACTCCTAAAAAGAAGCACTAGTTTTTGATGATCTCATCACTTTTGACAAAGTTATGATTGAGGAAAGTTTAAGCCAGTCCCGAAATCTGATTTAGGGGTATAATTATAATATAAAAATCGAGCCATTAAAGTTTTCTTAAACTTTGAAAAACTAAAATATTATACTAAAACCTCATAAGAGCTTGTTTAGGTTTTTTACATTTGTAAACATTAGATTCTAGTTTAATGTAATAACACTACAACTAATTATAGAAAAACACATATTTTTTGAGCTTCAACATTTATTTCTTAAAGTGAAATATGACCTTTATACAATACTTTTATATACAAGGTACACTGCCCACTGTATGAGTAGCAAAATTAAATCTGTTTTTTATGGCTCAGCCGTTTCAATTTCAAACAAAGCACGCCCAGAAATACCCACCAAATCACAACGGTAATCATATATCATAACAAGAACCTGTGGCCAGATAAGACAAAAAGTCATTAACGCTGTCAGCAGCAGCACACGTTCCACCAAATTTCCTTTTTTTAATGCTCAGCGATAAGAGAGAAAGCGAAGTCCACTGACAATATGCATTATGGTGTTTTTTGTGGCTCTTTTTTATCGTAGATCTTATGCCCACGACAGTCACTGCTGGAGCCGAGACACGTGAGTTTTTGCTGAAAGTAATCGATGTGCTGTTGGACTTTGTGAAGGCAACGAATGATCGCAATGAGAAGGTGCTCGACTTTCATCATCCGGAGGATATGAAGCGTCTGCTCGACTTGGATGTGCCGGATAGGGCGCTGCCGCTGCAGCAGTTGATCGAGGACTGTGCCACAACGCTGAAGTATCAAGTGAAGACGGGTAAGTGATTTAACTGGATGGGTTGAGTTTGGCAATTGTTTTGGTTTTTGTTCCCAGGGGTAGCTTATCAAATGTTTGCACAGTCACCAAGTTGGTGTTTGGCGTTAATCAAATTTGTCTCTGCATAAATTTGCATACAAACACAAAGCATATGCTTGTTGGGAATAATTTTGGGGCGGGCGCGTGCCTGAGGAATTTGCGGTCGCATTAGGGCACAAAGTGTGCAGCCTTGTAGATAAGCACATTAGCTCCGAGAGGACATCGCAACAGACAATGTCATTTTATGGCCCATTGAGCTGTGCTCGTCTCTACCGCCTCGTTGTTTACACCTTTCACAAACACTCGACAGCCCTCCCTCCCCCCAAAGTGGCCTTAAAATCTCTAAATCGCATTTGCCATCAATCATAAATCAGGCAAAGGGTTCTATCTGATTGCGGCTTTAGCAGCCAAAAGTCATTCGCACGTTTTGCTTTATGTTTGAGTTTTTCTTTTTCCTTCACTCTTTTTTCATTAGTGCATGTGAATATGTGCCTGATTTCATTGAAAATTAATGCCAGGGGCGGCCAGGACTCAGCCAGGAGTTGAGCTCGCACGTGACCGCAATTGTGTTTGGAGTATCGATAATAAGCATCGCCCACCCAACCCCGGAAACTGTGGTCTTGTCTAGGAAACAGCGTGAGTTTCCCAGCACTCCCCCACAGGAAATTGTGGTGGTATCAGGAGTACCTAAAAATTGAATTAAAACTACTCGCAATCAGAGAGTCTCTGAATAATCAAGAATTTGATTATATGCGAATGCTTTATGAATGCAATTAAGCATAACTCGTGGTTTAAGGGGAAATAATGTGAAGAAACCAAATAAAATGAAATATCTTTTATAAAGGCTGATTAGAAATAGAATAATTGCTGTCTATTTAAACAACAAAAAATATGCAACTCTCAACAAGTAAACATTTACTTACTCAATTGCAAAATTAATTCTTTAATTCAAATAGTTCACAAGTTGAAATATTCGCTTATTTTGGCAATGGAATTTTTCTTTTTATTAATACACGCACATTTTTTACGTAAACTGGCCAGATATAAATCCCATTTATGATCCATAATCTCAAATAATGTGCACCCTGCCACGAGGGAAACATGATATGCCACGGCGAGAGCCAGGAGGCTTTCTGTCTGCTGCGAGGACGACTCTATAAAAAGGGAAGCTTTAATCAAAATCCGTTGTTATTTTCTGACTCGCTGCATTCCTGATCCTTTGATGCGAATGAATGACTGACTGCCTGCCTGCCAGCCTGGCTGCCAGTGTAAGCTCGTGTCTAGGTCGAGGGTGATTCAGGACCTTGTTGCGACTCGAGACTCGAAGTCCTGGCACCACATGCGCAAATTGAAATGTTTGTGTTTGTGTGTAAGTTTGTGTGTGGGTGTGTGTGTGTGTGTGGGTGAGTTTAGCCTTGTGGCGAATGGGATTTTAATCACACGACTTATGGCACTCAAGATGTGAACTGACAGACGCCCCAAACAAAAAATAAAGCCACGGCGAAGGGTTCCCCAGGACATTTAGTGAGGGGATTCCGACAGCATCCTGATGCTGTTTGTACTGAAAGCATTTTGTGATTTTTCGTGGGATTTTCGTGTGTTGCAAGTCGCAATTAGCTGCAATAAATGAGCAATTTAAGAGGACACCAGAGAGTGGGGCATCCTTTATGCGAACCTGTCGCTTTAAGCACAGCTCGGCCTTATTGATTTTTCTGACCCCAAACAGGACTTTAGCAATGCCTTCGTCGGCTCGTCTGCCCTTGAACATATGCACATCCGGCCTTGTATTGAACGCCAGTCAGCCGTGCTTTGCAGGAGAAGACAAGTGTGGGGGGGGGCATGTTGTTGCTTTGTTTCAGCTGAAATATTTTTAATAAAACAAAAAACAGAAAAGTGTAGCATTGATGGCAACACAGCTGCCAGGCACATCTGCTGCCAGCTTAGCGAGCTCCAGTTGACAGACAGCCATGTCGAAGGGCGGCAGGCATTTTCAGCTACATTAAACGAGGAACTCAAATCTTTTACTACACCCCAAAATAGGACATCCGCATTTCTTCAATCAGCTGTCGAACGGCTTGGATCTGATCTCCATGGCTGGCGAATGGTTAACAGCCACTGCCAATACGAACATGTTCACATATGAGATTGCTCCAGTCTTCATTCTCATGGAGACCGTCGTTCTGACCAAGATGCGCGAGATTATTGGCTGGTCGGGTGGCGATTCGATTTTGGCACCCGGTGGCTCCATTTCGAATCTGTACGCCTTCCTAGCCGCTCGCCACAAGATGTTCCCCAACTACAAGGAGCACGGCTCGGTCGGTCTACCCGGCACTCTGGTTATGTTCACTTCTGACCAGTGCCATTACTCGATCAAATCTTGCGCTGCGGTCTGTGGTCTCGGCACCGATCACTGCATTGTGGTGCCATCCGATGAGCATGGGAAAATGATAACCTCCGAGCTGGAGCGTTTGATACTGGAGCGCAAGGCCAAGGGCGATATTCCATTCTTTGTGAACGCCACCGCCGGCACCACTGTGCTGGGCGCTTTCGATGATATTAATACCATTGCCGATATCTGTCAGAAATACAATTGCTGGATGCACATCGATGTGAGTAGCATTTCCGAAGTCATACGCGAATTTTCCAAAATAATTATTGTTATTAATTTCGTTACAGGCTGCTTGGGGAGGTGGCTTGTTGATGTCGCGAAAGCATCGCCATCCCAGATTCACCGGAGTCGAACGGTAAGCACAATAAAATATCTACTTAAGCTTAAGCGACATAATTATGTATAATATCTAAAATTGAAAGCCTGTCACTTAATATAAGTTTACTTAAGCAGAGAAATCGAAAATTCCACAGACACCATATTAAAGCCAAATCTGTCGTCACTTTTTCATGTCCTCTGCAATAACTCGTCCCATTCTCATTCATCTTGGACTGCTTTGCCCTTATATTTAGAAAGTTAAGAACAAATATTGAAATCTCTTGTTGTGTACATTTAAATCTAAACGCTCCCAAATGGCCCGCATCGCTCAAAACTCAATGCACCCGTTCCGCACTCTCTCCCCCTTACTCCGAGCAGTCAGCGACATGTGGCAAAAATCTCAATTTGTCATTTAGTGCCTCCATCAGGTGTTCAGAGCTTAAAGGGATTACAAGGCCCAAAGCCGAGTGCATTTTCGTTTACGTAAAAGACAAACAAATGAACAAAGTGGATTTTCAACCCGCGCCCTTGCACCACTCAACCAACACCCTGCCGCCTGTCCTTGGGGTGGGATGGGTGGTTGGTGGGCATTACTTACACAACAATTACGCCGAACAATAGCCAGAAGGCTATTCCTTGCTCTGCAAGGAATTTTTAATTTTAAAGTTAAAACGTATAACGTAAAGTTGGAGATTCGGAGAGTGCCTAAGTGCACTTTACAACGACAACCCCTAACCCCTCCGCAAATCCCCGGGCAGCTTAGGCAAATGTCGCCACTGCAGCTGTCGTATTGACAGTTTGCGGTCAAGGGAGTGCTCCCATAAACACTTTCAAATTGATGGGCCCGCATCCATCAAGTGGCTGGCTATTCAATGCCCAAACACAAAAGTCTTGGCATGCAAATTGTTCTTTGGGCCCTAATTGAACAGCAATAGCAATCGCTTTATAAATTAATCATCAAAATGCGCGTGCAGCTGACAAGTTGTGGCTTAGATCGACTTGATTAATGGCATCGGTTCCTAGCTGCCTGCTTAGGAGATGCTCTTAAATCTGCTGAGTTTGTGCAAATGAAATGGCTAAAACAATGACAGAAGTTCTCTTTAACAATTTGTGGCATGAGCCGCATGCCGCCACTCAACCTGAAGCATGGCACTCCATAAGCATCATGTTTATAGACACCCACATGTAACTGTAAATAGCTCTTGGGGCACCCCCCAGGGGGATGTTTAGTGGCGTCTGTCAACCCTCAGGCTTGGTCTCTGGGGTTGCGCGCTCGCTTTGAATTCAATTAAAGTGCTGCGGCTTGAAATTGCCACAATTTATGGCACTTGCCTCTGCCTCTGCCTCTGTCCTAGTCCTGCTGTGCTTGAGGGGTGGCACGGAAGACCGACCGCAGAGCGAGGCAGCTTAGTGTTAATTGTTTGTAATTTGTAATTGAATGTCATTTAATATAATTTGCACATTTATTATTTGACTTTTGCAGCGCTGATTCGGTTACCTGGAATCCACACAAGCTAATGGGAGCCCTGCTCCAGTGCTCAACTATACACTTCAAGGAGGATGTAAGTAAATGCCAAATATAAGTTTTTTTACTCTCAATTGATTCAAATAAGCGGAGCACAATTATATGTATTTAAGTCAGCAAAACCTTGCTTTTTCATTTCTCATTTTAAACTTGCCCTTTCCTCGATTTTTGGGGGACCGCATTCTTTTGCATATGCACAATGTTTGTTGTTTGTGCAAAGAATTCCAATTGTGTTGCAAACAATTCCTTGTTATTTTTCATGCCAAACAACGGGCAGACAAGCAGACAGACAGACAGGCAGTCAGTCAGTCAGAATACAGGGGTTGTCGCCGCTCCAAACTACAATGAATGAGCAAACGTTTGGCAACCCTGTTGCTGCTGTTGCTGCTGCTTCAGGTCTGGCAAATGCGCCCAGTCAGAGCCACCCTCCGATTGGCCTTGCCTTCTTTTTAGGCATTCTGTGCAATATGTTGCCATCGGTCACAGTTGCGCCTTTTGGCAGGCGGAATTTTAATTAAAATTTCAACTTGACTTATGAGCAAAAAAAAAAGAAGAAAATAAAAGTAAAGGAAATGAAATACTTTCATTTATATCGATCCCGAAATTCTTTTGAATGCAGGGCCTGCTCATCAGCTGCAACCAGATGTCGGCGGAGTATCTTTTCATGACCGACAAACAGTACGACATCAGCTATGACACTGGCGACAAGGTAATCCAGTGTGGACGCCACAATGACATCTTCAAGCTGTGGCTGCAGTGGCGCGCCAAGGGCACTGAAGGATTCGAGCAGCAGCAGGATCGCTTGATGGAACTGGTTCAATATCAACTGAAGCGCATTCGAGAGCAATCCGATCGATTCCATTTGATTATGGAGCCGGAATGCGTGAATGTTTCATTTTGGTATGTGCCCAAGCGCTTGAGGGGCGTGCCACATGACGCCAAGAAGGAAGTGGAGCTGGGCAAGGTAAGAATTAAATGAATATAATACTTAAATCTGTAATCTGCATCGGTATCTGCACTCCTTGACAGACCTGCCCGATTATCAAGGGCCGCATGATGCAGAAGGGCACACTTATGGTCGGCTATCAGCCAGATGATCGACGACCCAACTTCTTCCGCTCGATCATCTCGTCGGCTGCTGTGACCGAAGCGGATGTGGACTTTATGCTCGATGAGATACACCGATTGGGAGATGATTTGTAAACGATTCCAATTCAAATTCGAATTGACTCGCATCGTTTCCTTCAGAGAGAAAAAAATTGTAGCTGTTGTTTTGCATAGTTCATACAACCAAGAAGTATCTTTAAGGTAAAAAGCATATCATAAGAACGCATTGAGAACTTCCAACAAATCAAAGTTCAATGTTGCTGTACATTTATTTCTCGAACAAAAAAAAAAACAGCAAATTCAAAAATGTTACTAAATATTACGTTTGGTTCCTTTTTTGTGTTACGCTGTTCGAAAAGCCTATCAAATGTTGGAAGACTTTTAAACATATTTACTCACATACTTATAATCCAATTGTTATCGAAACTAATAAGAGCCAAGTTGATTTTATGTTTCACATTTATTGAACAATTCAAATAGTTTATTATGACTGTTGCACATTACATGTTTAAAATTAAATAGTTAAACTTTATAAATATCTAGATGTATATTTATAACTAAATACAACTGCAAAAACCACCCGCCACACTCACCACCAGAACAACAAAGAAAACAAACAAATAAACAAAAAAAACTTTCCCAATCAAATTTGCAAACCAAAAAAAAAAAATTAAAAACAATATTTTTGATGCAGCTGATTAAAAATGATTTTGCTAGCAGAAAAACGATTGCAAAACGATCAATCAAAATGCTATCTTAACATATGAAATAATGGAAACGAAATAATTTTGATTTAATTGGTTAAAGTATGTGAATTCTGTTGCTGCTATATAAAAAGTATATATAAAAAGTTGATCTATTGCAAAGTTTATGCTTCAGGCAATTGTATGTACCTTTAAACTATACATATTTCAAAAGAGACCTGTGCTTATTAAAATTGTAATCGTATAATCCAAGAAATTGTTTGAAAATCACAGTTTTCTAACTCAGTTTACTGTTATTGAGTTATTGAAGGCTCCAGTACCCTATTTCAACTATATTCAATTGAATAATGCTTGATGGGAACCTTGGCCAAAACTAGTCCAAGTATCAAACTGTGCTATATACATACAAGAATACGTATAATCGAATAATTTAGTTAAACAATGGTAACTAGACTTTATTTATGATGATAAATATCTGATATATATATGAGATATATTCGGTGTCAATTAAATGCAATTAATACACAAGATATGAACAAAAAAAAATAGGCAAAAAAATGTTGGAACTTTAAGAAATTTTTTTAAATTTTGTTGAATTTAAACCTGGTTTATAGCAGCAGCCACGTGTTGAAAATGGCATGGATTGAAATATAATGAAAAACCCAATTTACTAAACACACAAAATCCAAGTACCCCATGGATAATGGTTATAACAATTCATAATTCATACGCTGTACACAAATATTCTTTACCAATATAAATAATTCCAAAAATATATATGTATTGTATTTTAATATGGTGTTAACTAAGTTCAATCAAAATAAAACTATATATGTCTATATCAGATATATTAACAATTAAATGGAATATTTGAAAAGTCAAATCACATAATTTGTATTCGATGTATAAATTTATGTAAATGTATTTGAGAAATCGAATTAATGCAATTATTCCAGCATCTTAATAAAGATATATATACATGCATACAAAAATATAAATATATGAGTAAACAATAAATACAAGTAACCAAAGAGCAAACAAAAAAAAAAAACACTTTCAATGGGTTCTCTTACAACGCGGAGGCTTGTTTTGTTAAGAGCACAACGAAAACCGGCAGAACCGGCTAAAGAGCTTAAACTGTGCTAAGTATTTGTCTATTTATAAAGACGATCGTTCCCGAGCAGTCGCTCAGTTGTCATCATCGCTCTGGCGCTACGCACACTTCGCTTTGTTGGTTTCATTTTAATCTGTTTAATCAGCATACAACTGTTAAAAAGTTGTAAAATATTCGGCAATATAATTAACAAAAGTGTAAACTTGAATAAAATGTCAGCAAGTTTTGTGCCAGTACCAGCGGGCAGTGATTTTCCCTTGGAAAATTTGCCATATGCCGTCTTCTCAACCAAATCAAATGTAAGTAATACAACAAATAAGTAAACAAACAATGAAACATTACAAATTAAGTAGAATTATAGTTTTTCAATGAGTTTCTACAGTTTTCCTAAAATTATTCTCGTAAGCGTTATTTTTTCTTCTCATATTCCATGTGACATCCAGTTTCATATGTTTTTTTATCTTTGGAATATAAATCTAGAAAAAAGACCGCTTCAGTGCATATCATTTGCATTAATCATAAGGCAAACTAGTTTGTTTACAAAAACATTGGGTCTATTTGATACGTATATCTATATATGTATAACACTTGTTTTTGCTACAGCAGCTGCTTATCTAGAATGTGAATATCGTAGACTAATATCGTATAATTTCCGTTTATCGTATTAGACGGTTCATCGCCTGTGCGTCGCCATTGGTGAGCACGTGTTGGATCTAAAAGCTGTGTCGCATTTGTTTGCACTCCCGCTGCAGGTAAGTTCTTTTCACTGCTTGCCACACTGCTTAGTGTATATTTATCCTGGATTTTCGCATGTTATAGGCTGCCCTGCAGGCGGAAACGCTGAACTTGCTGATGAGCTTGGGCCACGAAGCATGGGATGCAGTAAGGACACGAACCCAGCAACTGCTACTCAAAGGCTCTGAAGTGGAACAGAATGTGGACTTAAGAAGCGTGTAAGTTGCACCAAAAGGAACCGTACGAGTTTCAGATACAAATTCAAGTAAATCATTTGCAGTTCACTTGTGCCTCAGTCGGAGATTTCACTGCATCTGCCGGCACAGATCGGTGACTATACAGACTTTTACTCCTCAATTCATCATGCCACCAACGTCGGTATTATGTTCCGAGGCGCAGACAACGCTCTAATGCCCAATTGGCGCCATCTCCCGGTGGGTTATCATGGACGCGCCAGCTCTGTTGTTGTCTCAGGCACTCCTGTACGCCGTCCCCTGGGACAGACATTGCCCGAGGGCGCCGACAAGCCGATCTTCGGTGCTTGCAAGCTTATGGACTTTGAACTGGAAATGGCTTTCTTCATTGGCGGACCCGGCAATAAGTTGGGCGATCCCATCAAGGTGGATGATGCCTGGCAGAATGTGTTTGGCTTCACGCTAATGAACGATTGGAGCGCTCGAGATATCCAAAAATGGGAATATGTGCCGCTGGGTCCGTTTACGGCCAAAAATATGGGCACAACCATTTCACCGTGGGTCGTAACGACGGCAGCGCTGAAGCCATTTTTGCTGGACAATTTCCCACAGGATCCAGAAGTGCTGCCATATTTGCGTCAGACTTTGCCCTTCAACTTTGACATCAATTTGGAAGTGTCCCTGAAGCGTGAGTTTCCAAGGAATATCAATGCATCAATTTTATTGACATTTTATTTGTGAACTTCAGCTGCCAACGATAATGAGACGCTGATCAGCAAGTCCAACTTTAAGCATTTATACTGGACACCGCTGCAGCAGATCGCACATCATTCGATAACTGGCTGTAACTTGCGTCCTGGTGATTTGATGGCATCGGGTACGATTAGTGGCGAGACGCCAGATTCGTATGGTTCCCTCTTGGAGCTGTGTTGGCGCGGCACCAAAACGGTGGAGCTGGAAGGCGGAAAAACGCGCAAATTTCTGCAGGACTACGATGAGGTCATCATTCGCGGACACTGCGAGAAGAACGGTTTGCGCATAGGATTTGGCACTTGTGCCGGCCAAGTGCTGCCGGCTCACCCAATCGAACAATAATAAATACATGTTATTAATCAATAAAGAAACCCTTCCTGAACTGTACTCGTTCTCACTATGCATTGGGCATTCAACAAGTGATTTCTTCTCTTATCTTTGATACTCTTACGCTCTCTCGCTCTCTTGCGTTCGCTCTCTCTGACTGTCGTGCTCTTGCGCTCTCTAGGAGCGCCAATTGTCGTTTGTGTCATTCCACGCTGCTTCGTAAATATGCGCATGCTGACGACACCGCCGCCGTCGACGACGCTGCTGGCGCCTAAGTCTCCCTCAGTCAGTTCTCAGCGAGCGACGGCAAAGGCGACGTCCAACGGCAGAAAGGCAAAAAGCAACAAAGCATTTTGCAAACCGTCGCGCAGCAAACTTAATTTTCACTACAACATTTAAGGAGGAGTTCAATTTCCTCCAAACATAATAAAAACAAACAATAGACTGGCGCCGGTCGCATTTATAAATGTCTACTTTATAATTTTACGCTTAAATAAAAGCCAGCAAATTTAATGAAAGCAAAGCAAGCAAAAAATAAATAATTTGAATTCAGAGCAGTGCGGGCATGCCCTGAAGAAGAGTGCCTAATAGTGTAAGCGCAATTTAAAAGTTTTTTTTAAAAACAATTTGCAAAAAACAAGTAGAAAAAATAAACTTCAAACGACTGCAAACTTGACAAGTTTTGCCAGTTTTTGCAAACTCAACGAAATATGTTTTCCATATTCAATTTGCGGCAAACAACTCGCAATGACTTGGAAAAATCAATTTTTGTAGCAGGTCTGCGCACGCACTCACACACATAGACACACACACACACATGCACACTCACACACGAGTGTCCAAGACATTGGCGCCCACCCACCCTGGTACATATACAAAACCAGAACCCAGGACTCTTACAGAAAAAGTCGCATCTTCGTCTTTTGCTTGCACTTTTATGTTTCTGTTTCTGTTTCTGTGTGCATTGATTTTCTGCATATACACATCTTCAGCGACGCTGTCGCATTTGCAAAGCTGCGCACCAAAATACACAAATAAACACACACACACACGCATACAAATAAACGCACTCTCAGCATGCAGAAAGTTAATCAGCTCACTGCACAGTCCCCCAACAACAACGACACGAAAGATACGCAACGGCAAATGGATATAAAAAAAATTTGCAATTAACTGGCGCCGTCGGCTGTCATGCTGGAGCAGACATTACCCCTTGCTCCCCTCACTCTAGCTTCATTATTCACCTTAGGGAACCTGTTTTGGCGCGCTCTCTCTCTCCCTCTCTCTGGGTATATGTGTAAGTGCCTGTGCCATGCAGCGTGCGCATGAATCTTGAGCGCGCCATGTCTGGAGTGGTGCTCGTGCTCTCTCTCTCTTTCGGAGCACGCGTTTACTCCCATTGGCGATAACGTGCGAAAACAAAGCATAAAACAAAAGGCTGCACAATTAGTTGCCATGTTTATTTTTATATGAATTTACTACACGCGTTAAACATCAATTTGGCAGCGTATAAGGCTCGCAAATTATGAGCCAACAAATTCCTATCAAATTGTCTTCTTCATTTAGTCACAGAATGCTTAAGCTTTTTGTATCTCCTTTCAATTTTTAGTTGGATCACTTTGCGACACAAAACGATTTTTGTGTGACCATCTTCATTGCCTATCAGTTTCTTATCATCAATAAGTCGTAAATTTAGAGACAAAGTTTTACGTTTCACTCTTTAATCTAAAACGGCACCAAAGAGTTGAGTACTTAAAATTGTGTCATGTTTTCAATTTATATATTTAATGTAATTATGGCTTGCACATAATATTTACCAGAGACTCTGAATTACGCTGCTCATGTAGAGAATATCTGGAAGCCAATTAACCCAAATTCATCCAAGAACTTAATTCATAACCATAACTGAACAATAGTGTGTGTGTGTGTGTGTGTGTACTTAGATAAGGTGGGCCCAAAGTAATCTTGGTGTAGTTATTCACGTTAAAAGCAACTACATTTTTCAAAGTTCAGTCAAGCGCATAATGAAGAGCCAACACAAAATTTTGTAATCAGCGTCACGGGCGCCACTTGAATGGGGAAGGCATTTGGCACACATACTGCGTATGCAGGCATACACTGAAAGAAATCACGCAACCACAGTCGAATATTCTGTTAACTTAAGAGCATAATGTTGGTAAAATATATTTCGGTTGTTCATAACTAATTCTCTTTAGTCAGTTCATGCTGAATATTTTTTCTTGTACATTCTCCATTTTTGCTCAGTGTATTTATAATAATAAGTCGCTTTTGCTGAAGCACAGAACGCGCTCCCAAATGATTCCAAAGTGCAACGTTGTCTGCGAAACGCCCCTTAATTCAGCGCTAGCTTCATATTCAAGAAAATGGGTTGGTGAACAGAGCGACAGACAGACAGACTGACAGACAGACTGAGAGACAGTTTGTCAGATGACGAACAGAGAAGCGCAACTCGTAGCGCCGACGCCTACCACAACAACTACTGTGAAATGACAAATGACAAATGACAAATGACAAAAACGACAACAACAATTCCGTTGCTGATGATCAGCAAACTGTGACTTGGTTCTGGGTTCTTTGCATATTGAGTATTTAGGTCTCAGCGTTATCGTTATATTATTGCTGGCGTCGCTTAAGAAAGTTGCAGCGCTGGCAAAATTTACTGCAGTGCGCCTATGGAATATATAAACAGTTCCCGAAGACCGAATTAACTGAAAACAAAAAAACAATAAATAAATAGACCTTAAAACTGTGGAAAAGACATTGACTATTCAACAAACCGACTTGTCGTTGCGATTATGTTTATAATTATGCCTCTTGCTCTTTATAACAAAAAAAAATAATAAAAAAAAAACATTTTTGTTGTTGTTTAAGTGTATTTCAGCAATATTTGTTGTTCTCAAATTGCCCCATCTGCCAAAATGCCATAATCAAATCGCGTCAAGGAGTTGAGGTGATAAAATCAACAACAGCAAGAACAACAAATCGATTACCAAAGTTCGTTTCAAACAAAAGATTATTGAAAATACGATAATATGTCTAGACGAATGTGGAGCTGGCAGCAAGCCGTGCTCCTATTGGCCATGATCACGCTGACTTTTGCCTGTGAGTATCAGAAATTATTAAAGTCGGGTCTAAACAAAAACTAATCCATTTCTTATATTGTATAGCGCCGGCGCCGCCTAGTCGTCAGTATAGCTGCATGAGCTATATGGAAAATGATAATACCCAGCACGATGACGACTATGAGCAGGAGAACAGTGAGGGCATCAGTGCGGAGCAGCAGCAACAGCAGCTCCTGGAGTCCAATATGTCACCCAGTATGCCACACAAGCGCAGCTGCACCGAGGGATACACATTCTGCTTTAGCCTGTGGAATCAGACGGCAAATGGCACTCGATTGGTTAAGCAGGGTAAATAGAGTAATAATCGAGTAATCGATATATATTACATAACAAATAATAACTGATTCTTTGCTTAGGCTGCTGGAAGGACAATACGGATCGCAACTCGATTTGCAGTCAGACAGAGTGCACCAGTTCTGCTCCCACATCCCGGAACAATACTTTGTACTATTGCTGCTGCTCGGGCGAGTTGTGCAATGCTGAAGTGGCGATTGTGGAACCAGCACCACTGGAACTGGCCAACAATGTGCGAGCAGCGGTTTCCAATCGAGCGGCATCACAGCAGCAAAACTCACTGAGAGCCACCACGATGCTGAGTTTTGTGGGACTGCTCACGGTCATCATCATTAGTACCCTATTTGCGATTCAGTATTGTCGCACTGTGAAGGAGAAGAGCGAACCGGAGGAATCACCGTTGGCACCCTCGGGACCAGGTTACAGTTCGAATTTGCGCAACGTCGATAATATGAATTTGATTGGCATGCTGGGCAGTGGCAAGTATGGCACGGTAATGAAGGGCCTGCTCCACGAGCAGGAGGTGGCTGTCAAGATCTATCCTGAGGCACATAATCAGTATTACGTGAACGAGAGAAACATCTATGCGTTGCCATTGATGGATTGTCCGGCGCTTCTTAGCTATTTCGGTAAGTGTAAAGATTGGATTACCAAGAAGTTGCCACATATTATAAACTTTCCCTTACTCTTTTATTTGTGCCTTTACCCAGGCTACGATGAACGCCGCACCATGGATGGTCGCATGGAGTATCAGTTGGTTTTATCTTTGGCACCGCTTGGCTGCCTGCAAGATTGGCTCATTGCCAATAGCACAAACTTTGCCCAGTGCTGTGGCATGTTGCGCTCCATCACACGTGGCCTGTCCCATCTGCACACAGAGCTGCGACTGGGGGATCTGCACAAGCCCTGCGTGGCACATCGGGATCTCAACTCTCGCAATGTGCTGGTCCAAGCGGATCTAAGCTGTTGCGTTGCAGACTTTGGGTTTGCACTGAAGGTATTCGGCTCCAAGTATGAGTACAAAGGTGAGGTGGCCATGGCCGAGACGAAGAGTATCAATGAGGTGGGCACACTGCGCTACATGGCACCGGAACTGCTTGAGGGTGCCGTCAATTTGCGTGACTGTGAGACGTCCCTCAAGCAAATGGATGTCTATGCACTGGGCCTGGTGCTCTGGGAGGTGGCGACACGCTGCTCGGAATTCTACGCGCCCGGGCAGTTGACGCCACCGTATAAGGCACCCTACGAGCAGGAAGTGGGTCCGCATCCCAGTTTCGATCAGATGCAGGCACTGGTGGTGCGTCACAAGGCCCGGCCACTGTTCCCAGCGGGCTGGGGTGGCGGATCCGCTGCCAAGCTGGTGCGTGACACTTGCGAGGATTGCTGGGATCACGATGCAGATGCTCGGCTTACCTCGTTGTGTGCCGAGGAACGGATGCAGGAGATGTCTAGCCTGCGTCCTCGTCTGCAGGCGCAGCCCGCAAGTCCGCTGCTCAATACCAACAATCTGACCTCTCCGGATGTACGGCTCCACTTGACCAGCAACTCCACAATCACAATCACATCCACAACCACTTCGGCTGCAGTGCATCAGGCACAAGGTCAGCTCACATCAGCGGATAGTGGTCTCCTGCAACCGCCGCCCAATCAGCAGCTGCCCACGGAAAAGAATCACTTGAACTATGCACAGCCGCAACTGCAGCCGCATCTGCAGGGCCGCAATCCCTGCCAGGAGCGTAATCTGGCGCCGCAACCGCAGCGCACTCCGCCGGTACTGGTGGAGCGCAGTAAGAAGCACAGCTTCCAGTCGCAGCCGCAGCAGGAGCAGAGTCTATCCTGTCTGGAGCACGATGTCAGCGTGGAGGAGCTCATTGCCAGCCATCAGCAGAAACACAACTCCAGCCTGGGCCAGGGCTTCCCAAAACAGCAGAACACGGACCACAAACTGCGCGGCTGGCATGGTGTCCGAGCTCTCATACAGAAGAAACTCTTTCGCAAGGAGCACGCCGAGGAACTGTGCCGCCAGCTTCAGTTGGGCGAGGAGAAATCAAATCTGGTGGCGGCTCTCAAGGGTTTAGAAGGGCAGCGCTTGGCTGGTGGCCTGCGACGCCCCAACAATTTGGATCTGAGTCCCTTGCAGCCACTGGACAGAGCCAATCTCCTGCAGTTGCGCAGTGCCGAACAGCGTAGTGGAACTCCCGCCCACATTGTGCCCCGCTCACTGTCGAGCAGCCTCATCAAGCACATCAACACCACCACCAACACCACCAGCACCAACAATAATAACAATATCAATGAGAATGAGCTGCATATGCTAGCCGGCAATCGGGCGCCCAAGCGTCGTCCTGGTCATCTGCGCACAAATTCATTGCTCGTGACAAGCAACAATGGCAGCAACATAATCCAGCCAACGGAGCAACAAATGAGACGTCAACATAGCTTGGAAGTCTTCCGTGAGGTCTTCAGTGGACGGGGCAGCAGCGAACGTTTGCGTGATCCCAGCGAGCGGGTGAAAACACCCGGAGATGTGCCGCCATCGGTGAGGAAGGCGCGTGCCTCGAAGACACTCAGTTTGTATGATGATCGCATGATGGACTCATCTCTGCTAAACATACTCTAGCATGAGGAAGTTCTGCTGCTAGAGCTATAAGGCAGCAGAACTGTGTAGCGACTTAACCCATATCTCAAACTTCATCAACAGAACAATCGAAAAAAAGAAACAAATTTAAAAAAAAACACACACATAAAAAACATATTCAACGATATAGCCATATATATAGGAGTAGATAATAGGGCCGTCGACCTGATAACTGAGAACCGATCTGCAAAATAAGAAAAATATGTTAGTTAAGTAAATAAGTAAATGTATTTTTGTGAAAGGCAACATCCAGATGTGTTCCCGCAAACGGTTCAGCTCCAAGACAAATCTAGATGTACATGTATTTTTTCACCAATTATCCTAGCGTTTAGTGCGGCAAACAACCAAAGTCCTTATTAGGTTAGAACAGACAACAGACACAGATGGAGATGGAGATGAGACACAGAGTGGAGATGAAGTATAATACAGGACCAGTGAAAGCCACATATTTTGACTTCAACTGGATATGGATCAATCAGTCTGATTATAGTGAAACGATAGCTTCTTTAGAGGTAAGAGAAGAGAGAGAGAGAGAGATAGAGTTGAGCTTACAGGGCGTAACTGTACCTCGGTTAGGTTAACACTCAGTATAAGAGCGAAAGCAGAATGGGGCTTTTAGTGGGCCAACCTGGTTAGGAACATTTTTTTAAAGCCATATATATACACACACACACACACACATATACAAACATCCAATTAATTGCATAAATATAACTATAATATTAATATTTAGACATTCTACAATTAAACATAAGCCTGTTAAGTGTTGTCACTAAAACTTCTCTCCACATACAAGAAAATTGAATGAGGTGACATCACTGTAGCCAGAGCAAAGCAAACACTCATTTTACTTTCGAGTATTATATACGAAAACGATTCTGAAGCAACTTTTGGCACCATATAAAGAATTTCTTGCATATGCCTTTCTTTTTGTATTTTAAACTTAGAGATTAAATCAATTTGTGTTTTCCACTTGTAGACCAAAACACCCGCAGCCTTTCAATTACAAATAATAAAAATAAAATATATATAAAAAAGAAAAAAAAACACTAGTCATATGATTTAACATAATTTTAAATATACGATATATATTCAAAATGTATTACAAATTTTATATCTTAATGCCACAAGCCGAGGGGCGAAGAGATCAGTCTGTGATTGTGCCTCAGTTTTGACTTGCTAATCGCGATCTCAGCTGGATCATCACCGGTGCATTCGGTTTATTGATCAACAGCGTCACAATGTCCAACTCCACATCCGTTCGACCCCGCCAGATGAGCTCATAGTTGCGTAGCAGCTGCCCAAATTGAATTGCAAATTGATGAAACGAATCACTGGAAACAGATCGATCAGAATAAGATCGAGACTCACCCTAAGCAACAAGACGTGCATATTCTGTTCCGCTAGACGACGTGCGATGCAGGCACGCATGCCATGTCCGAAGGGCAGCACCAGATAGGGATTAAGGGCATTACGCTGCTTCAGCCAACGATCGGGCTGGAATCGCAGAGGATCGGGAAAATGCTGAGCCTGTCGACAAGCGACCATATTTTGTGTTACCACAGTCGTCTAAGATGCGAAAGTATAGAGATAGATATATAAATTGGAAGGAATAAACTCTTATCCACTTACGCCCTTAGGCACAGAGTAGCCACTCAGCACTGTGTCCTGATTGAGCACTCGGCCAAAACCAATCGATATGGGATTGAGACGCAGAGACTCCTTCAGCACGGCTCGCGTATAGGTAATCTCAGTGCGTAGGCAATCGGCGCTGAGTGGCTGTTCGGGATGGGGCAGCACCTTGAGTGCCTCCTGGTAGAGTCGCTCTTGCACTTTCGGATTACGTGCGACATGATAGAGCAGAAATGCCGTGGCATACGAGGTGGTATCAATGCCCGCTAACAGTAAATCCGCTGCTGTGCCCACCACATCAAAGCGATCAAGTTGAGGATTCTGCAGATAGGTGCCAATTAGCGAGGATTGTAGAGCGCCTGCTTTCATATTCTGCTCCAACAGCTGCAGGGCCATACTCTCCATGTAGGACTGAGCGTGGCGCAGCTTACGATAGCTGGGTGTCTCCACAAATCGCCACAATTGCAGACCTTGATCCGTAGGCAGTATGCAACTGTTTGTTGTTTCAGCGGCATGCATCAGACGCGTGGAACGGGAGTGAGAATGCTGCTCCTCCGGCTGAAAGGACTCTAGACGCACTCCAAATGTCAACAGGCAGGTAACTAGCAATTTAAAATTGTTGATAACTAAATGAACTGAGAGATTCTCGCCGACATCTCTTACGCTCCAAATTGAGGCGGGTTAGTTTGGGCAACATATCAACTGGAGTCTCATATCCCGCTGTTTGCTCCAGAAATTTAAGAAACTCCTTGGTGACTCCATCCACTTCAGGCACAAAGCTGCGCACACTTTGCGGTGCACTCAGCTCCTTCTGCAGCTGTGATCGCAAACGCCACCAATCCGGTCCATTCGTGGCCAGCAGTCCCGTTGTCTTGTAGAGATGCGGTCGCTCTTTGCGATACTTTGCGAGTGCCAGATGACTGCGTCGCTGTGGACAGTCGCGTTCGTTAAGCAGAGTTGCGATGTCCTTGGGATCGTAGATCCACACAATATCCTGTCCCGGCACCATTGTTTCTCGCACAATGGCACCAAATTTCTCATATTTATGCTGTCCGGCTTTGTGCAGCTGCAGCCAGGAGTAGGCCCCAATGCCAGGCAAATAATTGTAAAGATTGCCCAGCCCAAACGGTCCGCGTGGCCCTGGCATGGAATCGAATGGTTTTGCAATAGCGCATTTCCTCGAATTGCAGCCGATTTTCAGCAATTTTGCTAACATTCTGATCCGCTCGCTGTCAATACTCAAATAGAACTGAGTGCGGATTTTTACATGCCTGGCAAGTTTCCTTTAATTTGCTTGCGTGTTCTTTTTTACTCTTCTCTCCCCAGAAAGGCAACAGAAGTCAATTATCTGAACTGCGAGGCGTTACTCGTGTTGTGTACTTTAAATCAAATGTGTCTACCTGATGAGAGGCTCTTGGATGCTCTTATAAAGTACCAAAGAGAGTTTTAGCTCAGCTTTTAAATTAGCGTTGCATACTTTTAGGAGGCAACTATAAAACATGTTTCTGATATGCAGTATTGAATCAAATAATAGTTGCTTTATACGGATTCAATAATTATTTCAAACTTGTTTGTTAATTTTTTATTTGCTAATTATTTAGTTTAAGCGTTATTTTTACATACTCGTAATGCGAAGCACACTAGGAATAAGTCAACTGGCGTATTTCTAATCATTTTTCAGTTCATTATTCCGTTTCTTTCGAACGCCTTTTTCTATTTTCTCCTTGATTCTTTTTTGGCTTGCCTGTTGCTTTCCCTTCTTCTTGCCAGATTGACAGATTTGCCAAGTCAGATATACAACATTGAACATGAACATGATTACGAAGATAAGTGGATAAATCAAGACATCCAGCGATTGAGTAATAAAGAAACCACACTCAAGAGATTTGGGCAGCGACATATGCTTAAACAATTCCGGCTGGCCAATCAATTGCTCTGCATACCAAACCGCCTGATCGACGGGTTTCACCTGGCGTGTGCGGAAATTCAACTGGGCCTGAAGCAATGCTTCCGAATACTTTTTATTACGTACTATTTGCTTGAGAGCTGCCGAGAGACTGCCCACACTAAAGTCACTGGCTGATATCTGAACTCCCAGATTGCGTTCTCCAACGCGCTGTGCGTTCTGCAATAAAATAAGTTTTAATATGGCAATTGTCGTTTTTAAGCTGCTTTCTCACATTAAACTGATCCATTTGCAAGGGCAACACAATTACCGGCACTGCATTGTAGATTGCCTCCTGGAGACCAAAGGAATCGCCATGGGTCACAAATGCCGTTATATTGGACTGAGCTGTAATTGAATGTAATAATAATTTCATATAACAAACAATAAGGTCCAAAAAGTCATGTTTTTGACTAACCCAATATGCTCTGTTGCATGTTATCCCGAACGTTAATTGTTATTAAATTGTGGAAAGATTCTGACAGCTTCAGATCCTTTACATTTTTCACATTCCAAAGAAAATCAAACTGACGATATTCCCGGACCATACTTTCAATAGCCTTTAAGCCCATACCATACATGAGATCAATATGCGGTATATTAATATAGATAATACCCTCGGAGGAACGCTTCAGAAATTCCTGTGTGCTGAATGGCAATGGTTTCGACTCGGCTCGAATGTGTAGGCCACCCACTTCAATGACATTTGGTGGTAGATTTTGCACATGATCCAGTACGGGATGGGTATTCAGCAGCACCACCTGGACTTCTGGACTGGCATACTCATGTTTAAGTAAATTATTTAAAACTGGCTTAACCACTGCCCAACGAATGCTGCCAGGAAATGTGAAATAAAATCATCAAAATTCTGTGATATTTGCATTTTTGTACTCACAATGATTCAGTTAGATAAAAGACATGATTCTGTATACGTTGCCAATGGCTCATTTCCCTCGGCAGATGGCTGATGAAATGGGGGATTGTTGCCGGGCTAATTGTGTTCTCGGCCTGGACTAAATGCATCAAATCAGTGGTTAGTTTACCGCCACTCAAGGCCAGAACTGGAACATTGCGAAATTTGGGAAACTTGGACAAGAGACACTCCATGGAATAGATGGCATCATAGATAATCAAATCATATTTGTCTCCGACTTCCTTCAACATTTTTACCAAATCGATCTCAGCCGCTGACTGACAGCTGCCCAGCAATGCCTCATACCAGATTAGCACCTGCTTTATGTCCCAGTAATCATTGTAGTAACCAATTTCGTTCACATAATGCTTCTTAATGACATCGTAATCGTTGGACACAGGAATGTGGCTTATGCCCGGAATAGATGGATCCGCTTGTGTGCTGATAACGGTCAATTGGTGGCCACGTTTTGCGAGTGCCTCAAATAATGGCTGCGTCCAGCTTGGATTGTTATGTTCCGGTGTGGCAACCATACAAAGAATTTTTGCGCCATACAACTGCTGCCAGTTGTTGCAAAGGAACAGCACCAAAAGTGCCCCAAAACTTTTCATACTACCAAACAGTTTCAGCTCAAACACACGACTGATTCACCGCCGAATGCGCGATAAGATTACCTCAGTCCAACCGATAACAATTAACGGTCTTCTTCTTTATACGTATTTCTTTATCTTTATTTGTATTTAGAATTGTTTGCCAGAGAGTTGGGTTGTCAGAATAAACATAAACACAAATTAATAATGAGCATTTTTTGTAGAGTTTAAAAGTTAAGACAAAGCCATCTAAGAGCGGTCGCCATTTGCCTGAGCTCACAGTAAGAGACTGGGCTAGTTGTTAACCCGGGCCTCCAGCCAGGCTGACTCTCGGCACGGTCGGAGTCACACCTTAGTCCGGCCCGGAGTGAGATGTGGGTTTAGGGAAAGGTAAGGTACACTTGTGCAGGAAAGTTTGGGGTTGTGTGAGGCTATGCTTTTGAAGAGACTGCGACACAAACGTTTATCCGGGACTGCTCATTTACGACCAATCTCGTATTATTCGCAGCGAACCTCCCCGAGAGGAGCCCATTCGCTATCCGCAACCCGCGACCCGCCTGGTGGTCTCAGCTCCCACTAGTTCTTTTAAAGGCCAGAAGGGCAATGTTCTTGCCAATTCTTATCAAGGCAATTAAAAAGTTAGCTAAATCGGTTGTAGGTAAATTAACAGGGCAATGATCCAAACAGGTTTCAAGTCTAAAAAAGAATATGTAAGATTGCAAAATAAAACTTACCCTAATTTATAACTAAAAAAAAATTTTGAGACAAAATAACTAAAGAAGAACACACTTTTGATGCACAATGCCGTTGGATTATTGTCGATTACACCAAGTTAAATATGTAAGAATGTATTCCTCATAATCTTATTGTTAGGCGTCGCATTCGTTTCCTTTGCTCCGTCTCGCAGCGCTGACGACGCAGGTGGCGACAGATGACAAACTCCTTGACATCATTGACAAACAGATTTAATTTGCGTGAGCGCACCATGTAATAAAGGCTTGCATTTGAGGAG